>JAUDYJ010000004.1:128831826-129431826 GCA_030761175.1 Masticophis lateralis
TTATATTCAGCAGATATAATCTCAAAGTGCCCAGAGAGAGAAATATCAGCCTCTACCCGGGATTGAACTCACACCCTCCTGATTGTGAGCTTTGTTTTGCAACAACCTCTTCCTTCAGCATGGCCAAAGCCTCCTGTATCCCTTGCCTCCTACATCCTGGTCCATCATAATCCTAGTTGAATCATACTCATTTATTTAGGATTTTCTATGGAGATTCTCACTCATCCAGACCATGGTTGTCCCAAAGGTGTTTTTTCAAGAAGCAACTGGACTTGCTTTGTTTTTTTCCTTGAAGATATTGAAATTTGAAATTTAAGCGCTATCTTCTAACTAGAAATAGAAGACTTTCCGGTTTCTTAGTTACAGACCTGGAAAGGTCATCAATATGAGGATTGGTTGTAAAACATTGTTTTTTTCCTCACTGTCCTAATTGTGAATGGTCACTAAATGAGGACCATCTGTTGGATAAATTGGTGGGTCATCAAACCAACAGCTAACGTGTGTAAGTGCTGTGGGCTCAGAAAAACCTGAAAAATGAGACCCCCGTCTAAGCTTCAAAGCCACCCATTGCTTCCAGCATTGTGAGTGTGTATGAATTAATAGCACCCCCTTGTCAAACAAGGCTACAGAAGTAGTTGCATGCTTCCATCAAGAAGCTATTTGCACCCTGTAATGGCAGCAACAAGCAAGTTCTCTGGCTTAAAATGACAACCACAACAAACAAACATACCTGAAGAGCAACTAACCCAGCAAGTCTACAACAGCTCTTATTTGCAAGATCCTAACTCTGGATGATCTGGAATCAAACCTGAATTCTTACCTCTGGTAACTATTTAAAGGAAAACAAACATGAGTTTCCTTGGCATTGCACCTGCTCACAAAATATGATAGACCAGTGTTTCTCAACCTTGGCCGCTGGACGATGTGTAGACTTCAACTCCCAGAATTCCCCAACCAGCTGGCTGGGGAATTCTGGGAGTTGAAGTCCACACATCGTCCAGCGGCCAAGGTTGAGAAACACTGTGAATTCTTTGTGAACAGAGGGATGACTTTCCACTTCAAGGACAAGCAATGTGTCATGTCAATCTATTTTTTGATTTCCCCAAATTTTCTCTGCCCACAAAAGATTTGTTCTCCGGTCCTTTTAAATTGGTCTGGAGTTCTTCCGAGCCTCATTTCTGCTGCCTCTTGGAAGGCAGCCCAGAGTTCCAGGTTGTCTTTTCTCTTTCCAGTGTACAAAACATCTCCATCACTTGGCAGCCTCCGCAGGGGCCTCCCGTTTCGTGATCTGAACCATCTCCACGGGAGGAGGAACTTCTCTTCACGTCTCCCCCTGAAGCACGCAAAGCCCAGGAGGCTTCTGATTGCGAGACAGATAATTGTGCAATGAAAACCAGGAAATACACACATGTACACCTTTGGCCTACCTCATAATTAAGACAAGTGCGAGTGTCCCAGTAGCCCACCAGAATTTCCCTGATAGAATGTTGTATCTGTCAAGTTGAATAAAAAAGGTTGAAGAAATGCAGAATAAATTTGCAGACCACCCCCAGATATAACCCACTTCTGTGTGCTCCAAGTTGCATTCCCCCCTCCCACACCCACCCCCCACACACAGCAAAAGGGACCTTCAAAGGTTTCGCTATGATTAAATCTACATCTCTGGTGAACCTTATGGTAGAGAGTTCAGTTTTCTACTTTTGTTGTTGTTGTCGTCTAAAGTTTACAATTCTAGCAGCTGGATCTTGGTTATATGAAAATATGAATCAGTTCTTAGCACATAGAAAGTAAAATCAGAGGGCTGGAAGAGATCTTGGAGGTCTTCTAGTCAGAACCCCTCAAAACAGGAGACATTATTTCATCTCAGTCAAACAGTTGTCCAATCTTTTCTTGAAAACCTCCAGTGATGAAACATTCATATTCTGGGAGGCAAACTCTTCCATTGATGAATTGTTCTCTTTCATGTTGTCCTTGGTCCAACAGGCAGTGAAAAATGCCAGGATCCTGCTGGTATTTTGTGTTTCTTTGGAATGAAAGACTTGTGGTAAAGACTTGTGGCTGTGTTGGGGGCAACAACATGATTATTCCATGTTCTATGTTCTAAGAAAGTGAAAGAGGCCAAGAAAATTCTTAGAACATACAACATAAAATAATTGAGTTGGAGGGGATTTTGAAGATCTTCTAGTTCAACCCTCTCCTCTACACCATTCCAGACAGATGGCCGTCCAGTGTCTTTTTGAAAGCCTCCAGAGATAGAGCAACCAGGACTCCAGAAGACAAACTGTTCCACTGATAAATTGCTTTCATTGTCAGGAAACTTCTTCATTTTAGTAGCTTTCATTTTATGTAGCTTATACATAAATCTTGACACCTTTATGTATATAGATGGAAATAATCTATATAAATGAGAGTTGACATTGTGTTTCTATGGGATGAAAGTGGTTGGTTAACTTTTCTTCTGGTACTTCTAGAGCCCTCAGATCTCCATGTTTGGCCAAAACTATTCTGTAGCAATCCCAACACGATCTAATAATGCCACCAGAGATGGGTGTGAGTGAGAAATACTGCCAGCCAAAGCCGTATTAACTATGTTTCTTCCTCCATATGTGCTTAAACATGCAACAGACCTCCCTTTCGTCAGTTTCCTTCACCATCTTTGAAATAGAGATATTAATTTTATTTCGTTCCTTTCGTTCCTTTAATGAGCTACATACTTTACGCCTTGGGGGTCACCAAAGTTAGTTTTAAAATCAATTATACAATTACATATGTAATAATAAGGGAGCAACGGATTAATTGTCTGTGGGGCAGGACTGTAACCTTCTCATAATGCAGGTTTCATTAGGGCCAAGTCTATTATTACAGGAAATTGTGGGAATCAATTGGGGAGGGGGGTTTCAGGGAGAAATAACAAATGAGGGCTATTTCAAGATAAGAGAAACTGTTTGCTGCTGGGAAGGTGATAGGAGGGCCCCATACTGTATGTAAATAGATGGGGTCAACTTTCTCTGGTTTATGCAGACTGCATTGTACAAGAATTAATTTTCATCCTATTCTAGAGAGTGACAGGAAGAGGCTTTCTAATTATGCCCCGAGGCTGTGAATGACCAACCTCTGTAGTATTAAAAATGTGCGAGAACCTCTGTAATATAACCAAGCATTGAAAATGTGCACGTTAAGGGAGGTGAACTTTAGAAACGGTTCATGGTTTTCATTCCTGAATTTGTGTTTTGAGGAGTGTCGGTGAGGCCTCTAGTAGGGATTATGGGGTTGGGTTTTTTTTGTTTTTGTTTTTTTTTTCTCAACTAACAAAAGGTCTTTGTCATTGAAGTTCCAGTTTTCCTTTGGTTCGGTGCTTTGTCCCATTGTCAATGTCAATTGTCATTGTCAATGGGTTTTTGGAGAAGTTGTGGGAGCACTCACAACTTCTGGCGGCAAGTTGTTTCAACGGTTCATTGTTCCTGACAGTAAGAAAAATTAACCAGTGGAACAACTTGCTGCCAGAAGTTGTGGGTACTCCAACTGGAAGCTTTTAAGAAGAGATTGGACAGCCATTTATCTGGAATGTTATAGGGCTTCCTGCCTAAGCCGGGGATTGGATTAGAAGACCTCCAAAGTCCCCCTTTTTTAAAAAAAAAAAATT
This sequence comes from Masticophis lateralis, assembly GCA_030761175.1. Classification (NCBI taxonomy): domain Eukaryota; kingdom Metazoa; phylum Chordata; class Lepidosauria; order Squamata; family Colubridae; genus Masticophis; species Masticophis lateralis. The sequence goes on from JAUDYJ010000004.1 coordinate 128,835,470, forward strand.
GATTTATATGCCGCCCTTCTCCGGAGACTCAGGGCGGCTTACAATGCATTAAGCAATAGCCTTCATACTTTTGTATATTTTACAAAGTCAGCTTATTGCCCCCACAAACTGGGTCCTCAATTTACCTACCTTAGAAAGGATGGAAGGCTGAGTCAACCTTTAGCGGCGTGGAATGGAATTATATTAGAATTATTTCATATTGCAGGGCCAGGAACATATTCTAAACAGGATGAAAACAGTTTTCTGATTTCAAAATGGCTGAGTCTGCTTTCCTTTTGCACTTCCTTGCCATCCCTAGCCTGTCACTCATCAGGACTGACCTGAGAGGGCCCCAAGATGTTTTTGGTGGACCACGTGGGAAAAGACAGGGGCCGGGACAAAGAACCAACCCCTGTGATCCTTTTATGGGTGAAAAGTCTCTGGAGACATCAACAAGAGCCTTGCAGAACCTGAGAAAGCCAAAACTTTCTTTTCAATACATTTTAAAAACAAATTATTTTGCTTGGCCCTTCCACAATTTGGGGGTCTCACTGCTCACTCCCTGGCATTCCAACCTATGTATGTACTGTCAGTCCTCAACTTACAAATGTTTGTTTAGTGACTGAAGCTACAACGGCAATGACAAAAAGTGACTTATGACCATTTTTTACACTTAACGACCATTGCCACATTCCCGTCGTCACAGATTCAGATGCTTGAGAATGGACTCATATTTATGACGGTGGCAGCATCCCGGGGTCACCTGATCCCCTTTTGTGAACTTCTGACGAGCTGAATCAATACAGGAGGTCAGATTCGTTTAACGACCAGGTTACTAACAACTGCAATGGTTCGCTTAACAGGTGTGATGAAAAAGTTTGTAAAATGAGGCGACCCTCAGCCAACAAATCTCTCGCTTAACAGCAGAGCTCAATGGGCGGTCGTAAGTTGAGGAACGCCTGCATTCCTGCTCCCTAGAAACCACATTTAAAACCAATTATGGGGAAAGGCAATTTCCCTCTTTGAGGGAAGCTTCGCAGCTCTCTTTGAGAGCTGCGTTCCCCAGACTGGTGACAGGCCTATTCAGGGAGCCCTTTCTGAGATGTTGTTGAGATTTTCAAAGTAAAGAATTACAAGAAATGCAATTTAATCCAAAGTCATTACCTAAACACTGATATAGGATAGGGATTACCTCCAATGTAAATGAGATATGAGACAGGCAATGGATTACAGGCGCTCTTCTTTAGGATGACTTCAGCAAATAGACTTAGATAAGGAAATCTTTGTAATTACATGAACCTTCTCTGGTCAATTCTGACTTTTAAATACTGAAAAGATCCAGAGAAAAGAAAGTCAGAAAAAAAAAAGCCGACATGTGTTATTCAGGGCAAAATTAAGTATTTCCTTTTTAATTCCAGACAATCAATAGAAGAACATCGCACTGAATGAAAAGATGGGGCTGACTACAGGTCCCTTTGTGACTGGTATCATTTCATCATTTGGGTAATATCATTTCCAAATTAAATTTTATGGTCCATTACAGATGAGCTCAAACAGTTTTTCTAATGGAATCTTAAATGGAACTGACTTGCTTTGCGTGGGGTTTGTCTCTCGGTTAAGATGTTATTTAGCTCTAATTATCCGATAATGAACTCGGGAAATTTAATTTTTAATATTTATATGTCAGAAATCTGTTGTACTTTGGGTAAGGTTTTAAATTAAAAATTAACATGGGTAGAATGCTCAATGAATATTGTCTTCGTCTCTCCACTGAGCGTCCAATCGGATGGCTCCGTGTTGTTGTTGTAAATAAATTATTCTGAAGAATGAAAACAAGTGAAAAACAAACAGCAGAGAAAGGGCAAATCTACCGTTCATAAGTCAAAACGTTTTCATATTTCAGATAGAAATTCAAAGAGCTTATTTGGATTCTAAAGCATTTCAGCTGAACACCCAGCAAATAAAAAGAAATTGAACAGAAGCAACATTAGTGTTATTAGTGGATTTGTGGGTATTTTTATATAATTGTTATTGTTTTCGTTCTTGTACTTTCAAATACTGGAAGACTAAATTATTTAGTTTTGCTTCTATTTTTTTTAAAAAAATATTTACATTGTATCCAGTTTTATTTTACTCTGATTCTGGGTTTATTATTTATCATTAATTAGTTATTTGATTTAAAGTGCGATTTTATTGTACGTTTCTTAACTTGTGTTCGCCGCCCTGAGTCCTTCGGGAGAAGGGCGGCATATAAATACATGTAATAAATAAATAAATAAATATTAATATCTATTTTACAATCTACTTTCTCTCTGTTATATTCTACCAGGATGCTTTCTTAAGTAATTGGGTAAGAGTTGAATTGTATGTCTCTGGAGATTCTCAGTCCTCTGGGTCACTCTTGTCCCGAAGGAGCTTTTTCAAAAAGCAACTGGACTTTCTTCGTTTTTTCCTTGAAGACGTTTCTCTTCTCATCCAAGAAGCTTCTTCAGTTCTGACGGTTGAATTGTATGCTTTCTAGAATGGGGATCAAAGATTTGTGGTTTTATCATTCCCGCAGCCACTTTGACCATCTGGGCCGTTCTCAGAAACTTCTTGGACTAACAGAAGTCTGCAACCCTCTTCTCACATTCTACGCCGGCCAAAGAGGCATCAAAGTGAAAGATTTGGTCATGTCATTCTATCTGTTCCTCCTCAATAGATTTTCTGTTGGATGGAATGGAATGGATGGGTGGGTGGATGGATGGATAGGAGGGAGGGAGGGAGGGAGGGAGGGAGGGATGATGGATGATAAATGGATGGATGGATGGACAGACAAACTGTAGACAAATAGACAGAAGATGGAAAGCCTTGTCGGAAAGGTTTTAACTGTCAGGTCTCCCTGTGCAATTCAGAGAATTGAGGCAGGACAAGACAAGCTTAATCTAAAATGATTCCAATTACAGATCATAATCATAATCTAATCATAAGTTTATTTGTCAAGCATATATATGATAACAGGTAAAAGTATAAACATCATTTGAATACATGAAAAGAATACATGAAAAAGGAGTATTAGGACAGGGACAGTAGGCACGCTGGTTTCCTCTCCACAATTATTAAGTTCTAACCTGATAAAGAATTCTGGAGAACCTGAAAGCTTGTTTGGAATTTAGTGAATATTAACTTGACAATATCATTGTCTCGATATATATTTTAATTTTGTTTTTTCATACTTAACAACATTATCTTTATGTTAGTTTCACATATGCTCATTACTTTCTTATTTTACTCTTTTGTCACAGTGACCTTGGGTTACAGATTGCCATCTGTGACCAATATTAACTTTCCTAATAATCTACATGATTCACGTCTACAAGAAAACTGGGACATCAAGGAACAGACATGATCAACACAACAATGATGAGCGATGTTCAGCACACAAGATGCCTCACGAAGGCTGAAGACCAGAGATGCATGACTCACACTGCATAGAGAGGGCAAGACAGAAGCAAGTGGCATGACTTCATCATGATGTCATCATGCAAATTGCATATGTGTGCAATTATGTCATCATGCATGTGATAGCAGCCTAGATTTAGCCAACATATGGGACTAAAAGAAAGGCGAATGGGTGCTGTATTCTTTTTATGGAATACATAATTATGACATCACAGAGGAACTCATAAAATAGAAGTGCCCAAATGAGTTCTAGATCTATACAATATTGGTGTGTCTTCTTTATTTATATGCCGCCCTTCTCCAGAGACTCAGGGCGGCTTACAATGCTTTTAAGCAATAGCCTTCATACTTTTGTATATACCTGCTTAGTAAGGCTTTTTGGGGCCCCCTAAGCGGTGTTCTATTTTGTACAAAGTCAGTTTATTGCCCCCACAAACCGGGTCCTCATTTTACCTACCTCGGAAGGATGGAAGGCTGAGTCAACCTTGAACCTGGTGAGAATTGAACTCGCAGCTAAGTGCTACTTTAACAGTAGTTTAGTCTACTGCGCCACCAGGCTCTTACCTTCTAAGGGTCTTCTAAGGGATAAGATGTTCTAATTTCTCTTCTATTGGTACTTAAATTGGAAAGTCACTCTGAGAAAGTTCTGATTAAGACAGAGGTGTTGTAGAAGATGTCCAGGCTGAGCCTGAGGGAGGAGTCAAACATGTCATCAGTCTAGAATCCCTTTGTGCCCACAAGAGATCTAGGTTCAGCCCACCTTGAATTCCACTGACTCTTATCTACTGCCAATTTGCTTTGATGGTTAGTCAGATTCTTGTAGCAAGCTTAAGCTTACAATAAACCTTTATATCCATTTGAACTGCCTGGATTTCCTGATTTCTCACACTTCGTAGGTTTCTCCTAAATATAATTCGGCAATTGCCACAGCTACAACCCTATCTTTAAAACAATTTTTTTTAATCCCCATGGAGAAAATCATTTAAAGCCCTGGTTAGGGTCTTTCGTGGGCTTTTATTAGTTGAGAAAGCCATGTTTTAGCCTGGCTTAGTCTCCGATGGTACAACGGCACTTTTTCTAATTCAGTTTTTAATTGAATAGTAAATTAGTTTGATTAATAAACACCCCCAGCAACACTAACATTGGAATTAAAGTGATCCCGCTCCCATAAATATGAACGGCTCCTAAGCAGGGTCTCTGAAAGGTTGATTTGGCGTTCACCGTTTTCTATCCATGCTTGAAGTAATAATAATAACGGCAGTGATCAATGCCTGGGCTTCTACTTTCCTTTGATAACGCACGTGATTATCCGGCTACATTTGATCTTAGCGGAAAGGCTGAGAAATTAAAAACAATTCCTTCCTTCTGTCACACAATGAAGTAAAGCAAGAAAACAGGGCCACGGCTTTCCTTTGAATTATGCAGATTTGCACCAAGAGGAGGCGATGTAATATCTATATTCCAATCTTATCTCCCAAAAGCATGAAAGGCAAAACTCAAATCACCATTTCCGATGATTGCCTTTCCCACGTTAGCTCTTATCACAGCCCATCCCCCACCTCTATTCTTGTCCTGTGTAATTGAATTAATTTAATTAAATGCTGTTGTCATCCTCACCCCGTTTAATGGGAGATACAGGTTGGGAATTTTTTTTTTTTTTTTTTTTTTTGTAATGTTGCTACTCCATTATAGAGTTACTAAGATGCTTACATAAAATCTATCGGACCAGGCAGCTTTGGGATAATTCTGAGTAGCTTAACACAAAGAAAACTGGACCCAAACCTTGGAGTAAAGGGGAAATAAGGATGCATATTTGAAGGAAATAAAAGCATTTGGCCTTATGTACATAATCCTATTGCTACCTGGGCCATGGAGGGGGGGCAGAATCATGTTTTAATGAGGTCAGGATAGGCTAACAGATCTCTGGAGGGGGCCTGTTTTCAAAGGCCAAGAAGAAATCCACTTCCTTGGTCCATCTGGATGACCTGGTGCAATCAAGGAGACTAGAAGCAGGCCAACCCCTCAGCCTGAACAAGACGGACAGAAAGAACTGGAGACAGAGAGGCCTCCCGACAGGCAGTCCCTATGCAATGACAGATGGAGGGAAGGGAAGGGAAAGGAAGGGAAGAGGAGAGGAGAGGAGAGGAGAGGAGAGGAGAAGAGAAGAGAAGAGAAGAGAAGAGAAGAGAAGAGAATATAGAGTAGAGTAGAGTAGAGTAGAATAAAATATAGAGTAGAATAGAATAGAATATAGAATAGAGTAGAATAGAATAAAGTAGGATAGAATAGAATAGTATAGAATATAGAATAGAATAGTGAATAAAGAGTAGAGTAGAGTAGAGTAGAGTAGAGTAGAGTAGAGTAGAGTAGAGTAGAGTAGAGTAGAGTAGAGTAGAACAGAACATTCTTTACTGGCCAAGTGTGATTGGACACACAAGGAATTTGTCTATGGTGCAGAAGCTCTCAGGGTACCTACAAGCAACAAAGTCATAAATCATAAGATACAAACAAGAAAGTACCAGTCATAAGATACCAATAGGAGTAGGTAATAGGAGAGATGAGAAGGATAATGGTAATACAGTCCTGCTACATGGTGAGGTATCCTACAGAGTGCTGTGGGAATTATGTGTTTAGCAGACTGATGCCATGGGAGGGGGTGGGGGAACTCCTGTCTTTGAGCCTAGTTGTTTTGCCACCCAATGCCCTGTAGCAGAGTCCTGAGGGGAGAAGTTGAAACACGTTAGGATGGGAGGGGTCTGTGGAGATTTTCCCAGCCCTCCTTCTGCCTCTTGGTGCATACAGTCCCCTCAAGGGAAGGCAGGCTGGTTGCCATCGGTTTTTCTGTAGTCCTCACTATCCATCTATCCCTGTCCTGTTGAGTTGCTGTACCAAACCAGACAGATATAGAAGGACAAAGAGCAAACTTAATCATTCCTTGGTAGAACTGTATCAGTAGCTCCTTGGGCAGTTTGAGCTTTCTGAACTGACACAAGAAGAACATTCTTTGTTGTGCCTTTTTATTTATTTATTTAATTTATTTATTTAATTGTTTGTCAACATGTACAAGGAAACAAGTATCAGTATAGACATAAACATGGACACATGAAAAAAAATGGCACAAATAAATGGATATAAATAAGCAAAACATAGCTGTAAACACATAGAATGAGCACATATAAATGGGGACAGTAGGACAGGGATGGTAGGCATGCTGCTGCGCTTATGCATGTCCTCTTAGGGACCTCTTAAGAAATGTGTAAGGTCCACAGTAGACAGTTTAAGGTAAAAGGTAGGGGAGTTAGAGAGACTAACAACAGGATCAGGTAGAGCGTTCCAGACATTTACTACTCTATTGCTGAAGTCGTATTTTCTGCAATCAAGATTAGAGCGAATTACATTTAGTTTGTATCTATTGATAGCCCTTGTGTTATTGTGGTTGAAGTTAAAGTAGTCATTAACAGGTAGGACGTTTTGGTAAATCATCTTATGAACTAAGCATAGATCGGAACATAGACGATGAGTTTCAGGCTATCCAGGCCTAAAATTTCAAGCCTGGTGGTATAAGGAATTTTATTGTGAGCAGAGGAGTTGAGGACTCTTCTTGTAAAATATCTCTGGTCTCTCTCTAATGTTTTAATGTCCGAAATACAGTGTGGGTTCCAGGCAAGTGAGCAGTATTCAAGGATAGGTCTGGCAAAGGTCTTGTATGCCCTAGTTAGAAGTATAGCGTTACCAGAGAGAAAACTTTGTAAAATAAGGTTGACAACTCTTAATGCCTTTTTAGCAATGTTGTTACAGTGAGCTCTGGGGCTTAGATCTTTTGAAATGAGTCATCCTAGTCCTTGACAGAGTGTGGTTCATCTTTTAGATTGTTTCTGCCCAGCTTGTATTTGATCTTCTGATCTTTATTGCCAATGTGCAGGACTGAGCATTTGTTAACAGAGATTTGGAATTGCCAATTGTTTGACCATTCAAATACATAATCTAGGTTGTTTTGTAGGGTGGTAGAATTGTCTGTGGTGTTAAATAGTTTTACATCATCGGCAAAGAGGACGCAGCTGCTTGTAATATGATCACAAAGGTCATTAATATAAAGCAGAAAGAGTGTTGGTCCTAGAACGCTGCCTTGGGGAACACCATTGTTAACTAGTGCAGGGTTTGATATAACGTTTCCAATTTTAACTACTTGATGCCTGTTTGACTTGTGCAAAGATCCAGAAATGCCGTAAGAACTTAGTTTTAACAGAAGTTTGTCATGTACCATTGAATCAAAGGCTTTGCATAAGTCTATGTAGATTGCATCTATTGCTTTATCCTGGTTGAGTTGAGAGGTCCAAATGTTTTTGCAGTATATGAGTTGTAGATTACATGACAAACTTTTCCTGAAACCAAATTGCTGATCAGAGGGTAGGTTATTTGACAGTAAGTGGATTGGTTTATGATGGATTCCATGACTTTACAGGTGATGCAGTAGAGATTGGTCTATAATTCTCAACAAGGCTGGGATCACCTTTTTTGAAGATAGGTATGACTGTTGCTAATGACCATATGTCAGGCAAGGAGCTCATTCTAAAAGATACTTCATAGATAGTGCTTAGAGGTTCAGCTATGGCGGAGGAGAAGTAGTTTTTTTTAGAAAGTAGGCACATATTCCATCAGGACCAATAGATAGAGATGACTTTAATTTGTGTAGTGTCCTTTTGACGGTACCTTCAGTAAAATCAATGTGGATTAGATCATTGCAATTGGTTGTGGTACGACTAGGAAATGAGGGGGAGATGCCATTGCTGTTGACAAAGACTGAACTGAAAAAAGTGTTGAAGAGAGTCACCTTAACGGCATCATCATTACAATATTCACCATTTTGCCCTTTTAAAGGTGGGATGGTTTTTGAGTCTTTAAGTTTAGCATTTACGAAATTATAGAAGGCACGATTGGATTTCGTGTGTAACAGCTCTTCCTCCTGTTCGCAGTGGTAATTGGTACATTCTGTTTTTATATGGCGGCATAAGGTTTTATATTGGTTTTTGATGTTAGCTACATAGCCAGTTTTATTTTTCCACCAAAGAGTTTTTTGGTTTTTTTTTTTTGGTTTGGAGTTTCCTTATTGATATGGGTAATTTGTTCTTTTGGGCTTTGGGTGTTACTAAAGGTACATATAGATAAATGACTCTTTGAACTTCAAGTAGAAAAGTGTTATAATAGTCATCTGTAGTGTTGCAGTCATTGAATAGGATTTGCCAATCTAGAGATGAGAGGTCGGCAGCTATGAGATCGTAGTTTGCTTTTTTGAAGTTGTATTTAGGAGTCCTATTATGAGATTCTTTGTATGGATGTAAATTTAGACAAATTTTTAAATGATGGTTCTAATGTTAGGTCTCCATGTCAAGTCCTGGGAGATTATAGAACCCAGAAATGCAAAGAAACCCTATTGTGTCTGTGTCTGTGTCTGTGGGTATGTGTTGCCAACTGGACAGCAACTGGAAACCAGTCCAAGCGTCTTCAGTTCTGAACTGAACTAACAAACTGAGCAGAATTGAAGAAGCTTCTTCGAGGAAAAATTGCCTTTTAAAAAGCACTTTTGTGATGAACGTTTGAGCTTGTCCTGTCCAGACGACAGTCGTATAATCTAACCATTGACTTGAGGTGCAGGATTTAGTCTGACAGAAGGCTTACAGATGACACCAGCACATATTTATGCAGTTTTTGATAAAATATGGAACCTGAAGGAGACAGGGCTTAAGTACAGTATCCAGAAACTTCTCTGAGAAGAATAAACCAGCTTCAAACCTATTTGCCTTGTCTCGGAGACCTGGCTTGGCTTCCTGAAAGACTACAGGGACTGGGCTCATAAAAGAAGTAGAGCTTGCATCAGCTTTTGTGTACGGCTCTTTTGTTCTCCTTGTTTTAGAAATGTCGACCTGAAACCCTTAGTAGGTACCCAAGGAAATGTTTATTAGCCTTTCTGAGTTTCTCATAATGCATTTGGAGAATGTATTCAGTTTGCCATTAGGGAAGAGGTACGATTTACAGTAACAAACCAACAAATTATCTTTCCATTTCTAATTGATTTAGAAACAATGGCTCTGCTGTGGCTTCACAGGAGGCAAGATCTTTAATTGTCACAAGGTCACTTTGTAAGTTTTAATTGCTGGGTGCTGCTCTGTCCTTTTGCAGCTTTCAAGGTGATAAATGGCTCCCTGGTTCAAAAGCTAGTCTATATAAACAAGCTTATCTCTGCCCATAGTCTTTCATGAAAAATGAGTTGTGCGTATCATTGTTAATCATGGTAATTGTTAATGCTAAGAGGGCCAGTATTATGAGTTTTCCTATTAGACTTCCAATTCATTATTTAAAATGAGCAATCTGGGAGCCATCTAGAGCATTCTAATTTTAATTATTTGGGGACTGCATTTCAGGGAATTCTTTTCTTCATGGAGAGGGACAAAACCTTGCTGAGATACATCCAAAGGTTGTGCTCCCCAGTAGGTAATATCCTGATTTTTATTTGGAATTAATCGGATGAATAGGGTTCTTGCAATGCACAGTTCTAAAGATTTGCATCCAATACCCCATCAACGCTAAATGTGAATGGGACTGTGTGTTAAAACAACTCCTTTCTTGCAGTAGCCTTCTTACTACTTGCTACTACTATCTGGAGTTGTAGTACAAAGAATCACATCTTTTTAAATGGAGAAGTAACATTAGAAGGATATTGAAGGCAAATTTAAGCAGAAAACCAGGGCCACCTCCTTTTGTGCTGGAAAGCACAGTGGTGCAATCAGTCCATAACTGAAGAAGCTTCTTGGTTGAGAAGCAAAATGTTTTCAAGGACAAAAACCCAAGAAAAGTCCAGTTGCCTTTTGGAAAAGCTCCTTTGGGACAACCCTGACCTGGATGATTGAAAATCTCCAGAGACATCTCAATCCATAAGGGAAAAAGGTTAAAGAGATGGAGGGTTTGAGAAGACAATTCAAAAGTTCAGTAAACCTGAGATGACACATAGAAGGTGAAGTCAGAAGGGCATTGGAGGATTCCTCATGAGAGAGAAGGTAAAGAAGGTCACTTGTTGGTAAAGCTGAGAACTTTCCTTGTGACAATGTGGCCCTGAAGACCATCCAAGGGCAGCGTGAAGAAAGAGGAGAGAGACACCAATATCTAAAAAAGGCTTTAGCTGCTATTAGAACTCTTCTGGTCCAGGAAAGGTCCAGGATTCAGAACCTTCCCTGAAGGTTGTCTGAAGATGTCTGAAGGCTGAATCATTGCAACTGGACTAATTTTGTTGTTATTTGAGAGACATTTCATCTCCCATCCAGACAGCTCTACCTGGATGATTAAAAACATTCATGGACATATTGCAGTGCGCTTTGGGGAGGAAAGGTTTAGGTTTAGGTTTAGGTTTATTAGATTTATATACTGCCCTACTCCCAAAGGACTCAGGGCCTCAAACCCCTGAGGTTGGTATGGCAGGAGTTGGCACTCTCCAACGACTCCTTGCTCTGACTGAGAAAGCTGCCTGGATGGGCGGCAAAACTTCTCTCAAACGAATAACAAAAAATTAGTCCAGTTGCAATGATTCCAGTTGCAACCTCAGACAACCTTCAGACAATTCGGCCTGGATGATTGAGAATCTTCATCCAGATGATTCAGAACTTTATTATCTTCCCATTGAGGTACTAAGTCATTGCTTCCTGGTTTAGAGACTTTGGTTTAGGAATATTCCCTTCATTTCCCATCTCTTCTCCTTGCTCAGGAACCTCTCCCAATCCATTGGAGCTTCAAATCCACTTCCATCAATGTGTCTTAAACCCTCATATATCAAAATCCTCAAACCCATGACTTCCACAATCCTCCTGCTCCATAGGAGATGGTCAGGCTAAGTCCGAGGGAGGGGTCAAATGCATCATGAGTCATGAGACCCTTCAGGCCCACAAGAGATCTAAAAAGTTCAGCCCATCTTGAACTCCTTCTACTCTTATCTCCCGCTAATTTCCCTTGAGCCACGCTGGCACAGTGGTTAGAGTGCAGTACCGAAGGCTACTTCTGCTGACTGCTGACTGCCTGCAATTTGGCAGTTCAAATCTCACCAGGCTCAAGGTTGACTCAACCTTCCATCCTTCTGAGGTAGGTAAAATGAGGAGCCAAATTGTTCGGGGTGAATAGGCTGACTCTGTAAACCACTTAGAGAGGGCTGGAAAGCACTGTGAAGCAGTATATAAGTTTAAGTGCTATTGCTATTGTTGTTAGTAGTTCAGATTATTGTAGAGTTTAAGCTTGCAACAAATCTTGATACTCATTCGAACTGTCTTGATCGCTTAGTTTCCCTGGTGCTTGATACCCCTTCCGGAAAAAAGAGCGACAAAAAAGAAGTTGGTGGAGAGGACAAAAAAGAAGAGAAAAGAAGAATCAGTGTTGCCCTGAAGAAAAAGGGAGCCAAGATGAAACTGGGTAGATGCCTCTTTCTTGCAAGTCTTTGTAGCTAATAGTCTAAAAAAATGGGCAATATTTGTGCCCAAAAGTTATAGAGTGCGTAATAAGTAATAGAAAGGAAGTGGTGTAATAATTCAATATTTTCATGCTGGTTGCATTACAATTATGATGTTAATTAATTATCTGTCTGGCAGTTACAACTATCCGGAGGCAGAGCTGCGGTTGACTTGGTTGTGTTCGGCTAGCAGTGAGTAATTAACCTCTCTTCTTCTCTGGGATTCTCTACAAGATGATCATCATGTTGATGATATAATTATTATTAATTCAGTTTCTGTGTTTCGTTGACATTGTTAATTACTTGTCGGTAATCAGCTAATGTTTAATCTTCATTGTTGGATAGCTTCTTAAAAGCCTGCTTAAAATGGTTCAAAGAGGATTCTTGGAATAACATTACTGCCTTAAGTGTCTGTAAGATCAGTAGTCAGAATAAATTATTATCTAAATTATCTTCAGATCAGGATTTCTGGATCTAATTAGATTGCTTTTTCTGGGGCTCGCAAGCCATAGAAATCGCTGCCAATAAATCACGGGAACAAGCTCAGGTGCTTTTGGTGCCAGCCTTGAGAAGTGATTACACTTATAAACTTGTCAATATCACTTAAAGAACAAAAATTAATTTACTACTCTTTTTTGCTTGGGAAGATAAGTGATTCTTGGCCTGGATCCTTTTCTCCCTGACGTTCTTTCCCAGGAATACAATCAACTGAAGTTGCAAATGGATATGGCCAAAGAGTACCACAAAACTTTCTTGAGCAAAAGATTTTTTTCTTGGTTATAAATTGGGTTGCTTTCCAGAAAGTTTGTGAAGTTTCCCTCGGATTTTCTAAAATCAAGTTGATCTCAAATGGCTTCTGTGGTTTCAGTGCTCACTGGCCCATCGTCTTCTGTTTAGACCAAGAATAAGATGTGTCAATCTAACGGAGCCCTCTTCAGAAGCCATTTCACAAACAACAAAATTGGGACATCATGATGGCTTCTCATCTATCAGCATCACAAAGAGGTGATAGAGGCAAGGATCCCAACATTTTAACAGTCCCCCCCCCCCCCCCCACTTCTAAGAATCTTTGCTTCAGATGACTACATCATTCTATTCCAGCAATCTGGAACCTAATTTTAATCTATAGGTCCATCGCTAACAGCCCACAATGCTTCCCTCCAAATAGGTTTCTCTCCAATTTTTCATTCTCAGCTGTCAAGGTGACATTTCTGCCTCCCTTTTCGTTTCTCACTGTCACCACCCTCTAAAACAATACTTTAGGAAATGATAAAGAAGCTCATTTTCAAAATGTCATGCTCAAAAACAGTCATAGAAAATGGCAGGTTACTTGAAGAGGGTTTTCTCTACACAAGAGGTGTTTAGAAACTTCAGAAGCTCCTCAAGTTAAGACGGAGGGCAGAAATCTGTTACCGTACCTTGAAGAATTTTCCTAATGGCCTTTCTCATTAATTGTTAAGATAATAAATATCGTACAAGATAAATCTGGATCCAGGGAACATGTTTTCAAAGGAAATCCAAGCTAATAATTACTATTACTAATCAGAAGCTGTCTTCCAGGCAGCTTCTGATTCTTCCTCAGAAAATTTCTACTACGTAGCATAAAATGGAGCCAAACCACAGCACCCTCAGATGGATGGATAAATTAACCTCACCCACATAACTGATCTGATTTTACAATCTTTTTTTGTGGCACTATGTGACCGGTCTCGTGAAGGACCAACTGTAAATTGCTCAATCCCCATAATTAGGTTCTAGGAACACTAACCTTAAATGAGCGAAAATTTAATTTTCTGACTGTACTTTGGAATCAACCTTAGAAAAGGCTTATCATGGTTTTTGTACTTCTGCAATTAATTGCAAACAATACTCTCTATTTATGCATAGTAGATAATACAACACATTATCTAGTGTGAGATTCAGCTCTATAATGGATTGTGCTAAGGTTCAGGAGCAAAGCTCTTGTTGCAAATGTTTTCTTGAACACAGCTTGACAATATTGTACTGGGCAGGTTCTCAAACTGTAGGCCCACCACCTTGGGATATTCATGACCACCTAGGAGAAGAGTTTGCTTTATTTAAAAAAAAGAAATGTAAGCGAAGTGGAAACACTTAAAATTTGCTGCCTCCAAGCGTCAGGAAATCCACAATCAGTTTGTGCATTCAAAATTGTAAACAAAAATCCGGAGTGAGATTTTAGAGACGGATAAATCCATGGACCTGGTTATCTATCAAAGCCATCTGCCAATCACGGCACATGATTTAGTTTTATTTTGAAAAGGATCGCACCAGTTCATCCATCATTATAGTCAGCCCCAACGTCACCACGTTTGAGAATCACCACTGTAGCAAATAAGAATTGTAAGGAGGCTGCGGGAATTTTGAAGAGTAATAAGTAAGACATATATTACAAAATGCTACAATATAAATCATATTTTTATAGCCCGTGTAACATATCTGTCTTTGGGTTTTAATTCTAAAAACTATATTACTTTTCATCTTGGGTTTATAGCAAATTATTTTTACCGAGTACAACTGCAGCCACTGTATGAATGATGACTGCACTCTTTAGTTGCCATCTTACTTTTAGAAACAATCAAGCAGGGTTTTTTAAAAGCCAATTTTGAATCCAGGCATGATGACATTTATGTGGCTGGACGATTCTTTAGCATCTGACACTATAATTTTAGGGGATTTAACTCAGAATGAAATACATTCACTGCTGCGTGGAAATCTATTCATTTTCCAAAATAGCTTTCTTTGTGGGCAGTAAACAGGCTCCCACTAAAACTTGTGCATGATTTTAATTACAGATAAGTTTCTCTTTTTAAAGGCCAAAGGATTCATGCTCAGGTTTGCTAAGCTGAATTCAATACATCTATATGTTAAAGGTAGAAAAATAATGTGTAAACAGGGAAAGTATTGGACCCAATTGCTGTTAATTTGGTTTTGATCAATTCACATTGACTGCACTTTATATGCAAATGAGAAGGATGCTAGGCTAGGCCGCTTAAAAATAGCGCTGTTGGAAGGGGGTTTATTTGTTTTTATCGTTTCTGCAAAACAAAAAACAAAAACCTTAAACTAGCAACTAAAAAAGAAAACAAATCAACAGGTAAGAAAGAAACTTTGCAGCTGAGGACTCGTACAAATGCTAATTCGTGCACAACAAACTACAATTTACTACCTAATCTCGTACTTAACTAGACAATGTCCAATTTAGAAAAACAAAGGGACATTATATTTTCTTTTAAAAGACATCAGTAGAAATTATACCGTAAAGGTCTATATCAAGATTTGGCTCAGTTCTCGATGTGGGGATTCAGCAGGTTCTGAGACCTCTCCATCTTTTGTGACTCTGAGGCCAGACACAAATCTGAATTCAAATATACGGCTCTCCTGTTGCCAATAATTGAAAATCAACAAATGGCTTCCCCCTCCCCCTGCTGAATTGACCCCCACAGTCAATAGAAAATGCAATAGAACACGGGTAGGTAATGAACATGGATTAAACAGAGTTAGGGGCTTCCAAGGTTCCCTCTGGATATTCAGGGCTGCATCTTTCCAGGTGCCACCTGGCCTTGGGAGGGAAATCTATCAAAATGTGGCACAGCAGCAATGTGCAATATGTTGCCCAACATCCCACCTCCAGAGAAGCCTTGCTAGAGAGTCCCACTGAATATCTAATATCTACAGATTCCCTCACATCCTGGACATGAACTGTTTCAACTACTCCCCTCGGGATGCTGCTATAGGGCATTGCATGCCAAAGCAACTAGACACAGAGACCGTTTTTTCCCCTCCTGCCATCACTCTGCTCAACTCCTAATCCTCACAGCAGTGCTTTATGTCTAAGAATATTTACCCATGTAGTATAGCTATACTATTATTATCCTTCTCATCTTTGGCATCTTATGATTATATTACTTGTTGTTTGTATTACACTGACAGCTTCTGCAGTAGAGACAAATTCCTTGTATGTTCAATCACATTTTGCCAATAAAATATTCTATTCGGTGCTGTTCCATTGTGTTCCTTTCCTTTCTATTTCTATTTCTATTTCTATTTCTATTTCTATTTCTATTTCTATTTCTATTTCTATTTCTATTATTTCTATTTCTATTTCTATTTCTATTTCTATTTCTGTTCTGTTCTGTTCTGTTCTGCTCTGCTCTGCTCTGCTCTGCTCTGCTCTGCTCTGCTCTACCCTACCCTACCCCATATCCTATTCTTCATTCTTCTGTTCTATTCTATTCTATTCTATTCTATTCTATTCTATTCTATTCTATTCTATTCTATTCTATTTTCTATTCCATTCCATTCCATTCCATTCCATTCCATTCCATTCCATTCCATTCCAAGTAGAAGCTAAAGATTCAGGTCACTATATTGGACCCTTAACCCTAATAATGATTTTCTCTCTCCTGGAATTTCCCTTAGCTGGAAGACTTGGTGAGTTCTCTATCATTTAATTTCAGACATGCTGTGCTATGCTGGGTTGACACGAGCCACAATTTTCAGGACTTCAGATTGGGATAGCCCATGTTGATTTGACACAAAACATCTTGGTTTATTCTAAATAATAAAATAAAAAAATACAATGGAAGCACCCCTGTTTCAAAGGCTGTCACTGGTGAAATTCAGTCACCAGATTTCACGGGTGAAATCTGAACCATTTTACTACCAGTTTGCTGGCTACGCATGTGCGCCGCATGCCAAACATGTGCTACACGTGTGCATGCACAGTGCACACCATGCACCCAAATGCGAGGTGCGTACATGCATGCGTGCACAGTGCACACCAAAAGGAGGCATGGGGTAAGGTTTTCTTTTTTTATTAATCGTATTTCTATGCTGCCCACTCTCCGAAGACTCTGGGTGGCTTACAACAATCGACAGTATACTAAATAGCATACTGCCCCCAACAATCTGGGTCCTCATTTTATCCACCTCGGAAGGATGGAAGGCTGAGTCAACCTTGAGCCGGTGAGATTTGATCTGCTGAACTAGCAGTCAGCTGAAGTAGCTGCAGTACTGCACTCTAACCACTGCGCCACCTTGGCTCAGTGAACAGTGTGTGCAGGGTGTGTGTGTGTGTAATGCCTTTAAAAGGTTAAAGAAAAGGCTCTGATGATCACAGCTGAGCTGCGTGATTGTCAGAGCCTTTTTTTTTTTACTTTTAAAAGCAAAAGAGCAAAACACATTTGCTTTTTTGCCCACCTGCCCAGACGACAACTGGGCGGGTGGATGGAGCCTCGTGCCACGATCGCTAACAATTCTCTGAACCACCCACCACAATTGCTACCAGATTGGGAGATCCAGTCTGAACCCGGGAGCATTTCATCCCTGCTGTTAATGCGGACCGATCCTGCATTTCATCAGTGTATTGCAGGAATGCAGCATCTCACAGAAGGAGCAAACCAAACTATGTAAACCATGTCGCTGGTTCAGTATTATTTGGTGTCAGTCAGCCTGGATGGATTAGGTTCAGTAAAGTTGGAACTGGCAGACGAGATCTCAGAACCACTGAACTATATCTTTCAAAGTTCCTGGAGCACAGGGGAACCGGCAAAGGACTGGAAAAGAGCTGTTGTAGTTCCCATCTTCAAAAAAGGGGGAAAAAATAGATTCAGGAAACTACAGACCTATCAGCCTGACCTCAATACCAGGGAAGATTCTGGAAAAGATTATCAAGCAACGAATCACTGAACACCTAGAAGCAAACCAAGTAATAACCAAAAGCCAACATGGCTTTGTCCAAAATAGATCATGCCAGACTAATCTTATTGCATTGTTTGACAAAGTGACAAAATTAGTGGACCAGAGGAATACTGTCAATATAATTTACTTGGACTTCAGTAAGGCATTTGATAAAGTAGACCATAACCTACTACTAGATAAAGTAGAAAAATATAGGTTAGACAGCATCACCACCAGATGGATTCGTAACTGGTTGATCAACCGCATTCAAAGTGTAGTCCTCAATGGAACTGCATCTACATGGAGGGAAGTATGCAGTGAAGTACCCCAAGGATCTGTTTTAGGCCCAGTGCTCTTCATCATCTTCATCAATGACTTGGACAAGGGGATAGATAGGAAACTCATCAAATTTGCAGATGACACCAAGCTAGCAGGAATAGCCAACACTCTGGAAGATAGGCTCAAGATACATAAGGATCTTGACAGACTTGAACATTGGGCACTATCTAACAAAATTAAATTCAATGGTAAAAAAAGTAAGGTTCTACATTTAGACAAGGAAAACCAAATGCACAGTATATGTGGTACCTTGCTCAATACTAGTAACCATGAAGGGATCTTGGACTCCTAGTGAACAACCACTTAAATATGAGCCAGCTGTGTGCAGCAGCTGCCAAAAAAGCCAACACAGTTCTAGGCTGCATAAACAGAGGGATAGAATCAAGATCACATGAAGTGTTAATACCACTTTATAAGGCCTTGGTAAGGCCACACTTGAAATACTGCATTCAGTTTTGATTGCCACGATATAAAAAAGATGTTGAGACTCTAGAAAGAGAAGAGAAGAGCTGCATGATTATGGGACTGGAGGCTAAAACATATGAAGAACAGTTGCAGGAACTGGGTATGTCTAGTTTAATGAAGAGAAGGACTAGGGGAGACATGATAGCAGCATTCCAGTATCTCAGGGGCTGCCCCAAAGAAGAGGGAGTCAAGCTATTCTCCAAAGCACCAAAAGGCAAGAAAAAGAAGCAACAGGTGGAAACTAATCAAGGAGAGAAGCAGTTTAGAACTAAGGAGAAATTTCTTGACAGTGAGAACAATTAATCAGAGGAACAACTTGCCTGCAGAGATTGTGAATGCTCCAATACTGGAATTTTTAAAGAAGATGTTGGATAACTATTTGTCTGAGTTAGTGTAGGGTTCCCTGCTAAGCAGGGG
Source organism: Masticophis lateralis (assembly GCA_030761175.1). Classification (NCBI taxonomy): domain Eukaryota; kingdom Metazoa; phylum Chordata; class Lepidosauria; order Squamata; family Colubridae; genus Masticophis; species Masticophis lateralis. The sequence goes on from JAUDYJ010000004.1 coordinate 128,854,296, forward strand.
GTTGGACTAGAAAACCTCCCAGGTCCCTTCCAACTCTGTTATTCTATAAGAAGTTTCTTTCTTCAGGACCCTGGACAGGGCAAGCTATGAATTCAGCAGAGAAAAAGCCTTTGATACCATGGAGCTGAAGATGATTGTGGGTGCTCTTTGATGTGATAAAGCATAGAACATAGAATCTTAACATTGAAAGGGACCCTGGAGGTCTTCTAGTCCAACCCCCTGCTCAAGGCAGGAGACCTTATTGCATCCCGGTCAAATAAATCTCTTCTTGAAAACCTGATGGAGCCCCCACAACTTCTGAAGGCAAACCTTTCCACTGGTTAATTGTTCTCACTGTCAGGAAATTTCTCCTTAATTCTAGATTGGATCTCTCTTTCATAACCTTCTACCCATTTACTTCTTGTCCAGCCTTCAGGTGCTTCGGAGAATAGATTGTCCCCCTTTTCTCTGTGGTAGCCCCTCAAGTACTGGAAGATGGCTGTCATGTCACCCCTGGTCCTCCTCTCGGTTAGACTAGATGTACTTAGTTCCCACAATAGTTCATTATACGATTTAGACTCCAGGCCTCTGCTCTTCTGTATGGTATCTTGCATATTTCAGATTACATCTCCAGATCTTTAAATATGTGCAACAAAAATGACTGGAATGATTTTCAAGCATCTTATTGTGATATAATTCTCCTCTCTTTTATTTCACCTGGCTTTCTTTTCCTATAGATCCTAAAACCAACATAACGTGTGGCACTTGAAGTAACATTTCCAGGTTTCAGAAAGAGTGGGCAAGTATATCAAAATAGTTCAGAAACACTTATTTTATCCATGTTTTTATCACTTTACAATTAGACCCCGAGCACCATTTATGTGTCGGATTTGCTAAAGGAAAGCTGTGTCTGTGCCGAAACTCATTTGATGGAGAATCTTTGCTTTGTTTTCCAATTAGATATTTTGGAGTCTCTTATGCAGAAAGGAAAACTAGGCATTACTTAACGGTTATTCTTCCAGTTGTCATCACCACAGTGTTACACACCTGCACCCCATGTCACTATTTTAAAATGACACGCTATCTAAATGGCTGCATTAACCATAGTTTTAATATGATTTGGTTCCCAAAACATTGGACGTAGACTTCAAGTAAATAGGGAATGTTGACTATTTTGGGGTGTTTTTTTTTTTTTTTGTCCAAACATAATTTCACAAAGCGACAAACCATTTTTACAACAGCATGAGGTTAATATAGTGTAGATTGTTTCATGCAGGGCTAAGTTAATCTGGACGGGATGGGACTCGGCTTTTGGGACTAATGGAATGAGAGCAACATGGAGATTTCATGGCACACACTCGCAATGTATTGTTTCATCACTTCTGGCTATGAATAAATTTGCTTTCAGGCATTTGGAGGGGTCTTTTCAGAGGGGCACAATCCAAAACATTGACTCAGAAGCAAGGCCAGGTGGCTGTGAGGAAATATAATTCTATGGAAATCCTAGTTTTTGGGTGAATAAGAAGGTTTATGACCTCAAGTAGGAATAGCATTCTGTAGTGGCAGAAATATAGATTTCAGGCAGAAGATAATCTGCAAGACTTCAACAAATATCCATGGACTATCTGGAAGAAAGGAAGGGAGGAAAAAAGGAAGGGAGGGAGGGAGGGAAGGAAGGAAGGAGAGAGGATGTCAGAGCTGCCATCCTGAGCTTCACTCTTGCTTTGGTATAGATGCCTGCCTGCCATAAACTGTGGGGGGTGGGGGGAGGAAGCTGCTGCCAAAAGGGAAACTGAAACTACTCATTGTGCCTTCCTGAGACATAGGCTCATCGCCCCAAGGCCAGAGATCTGGGAGGAGAATGCAATTGCTTACCATCTAGCCTGCTGATGCAGGGAAGGTTATCAAAACAATTCCTTTGAATGAGACTAGACAATGAAGAGATAAGGGGTGGGGAGCGGGGGGGGGAGGAGGAATTAGAAAGGGAAAGTTAACTGGGGAACCTTCACCTGCAAACCTTTAGTTCTGCCCTTTCTTTTATTGTAATCCACTTGCCTTTTAGTGAAAGTATACCTTTCACTACATATGGAGTTGAGGGTCTTTCTTTGATAAGGGACCAAGCTGGGGCAGGTCTGATGGGGGGGAGGGAAGGAAGGGAAGAAGGAAGGAAGGAAGGAAGGAAGGAAGGAAGGAAGGAAGGAAGGAAGGAAGGAAGGAAGGAACTACTCTCTCTCATGTGATCTGAACACATCCATCCTAGACTCTTTGTTGCCTTCACCTCATCTGGGGAGGAAACACAGCAGTTGTTGTGAGAGGTGCAGATCTGCTGTTGAATTTTACTCCCAAATGCAGAAATTTTATGAAGAGCTCCAGGTCCATCAAGCTTCTGTGGACCCCAAACCTTTCTTTTATTTCTGACCCACCTTTCTCATACTGCTGAGCCCTGAAGGGATAGGAGAAATGTGGGTTTCATAACACACCTACAAGATGTATCCCTCTGTTCCACTGTTTCCTTGTATGCTTCTGACAGGCCTTGAAACAATTCGCATAGACTGTCAAGGAGAACCTTGATGCCAAGCAATTGGGCTGCCCTGCCACCATTTGCTTTGAATGGAGGAGGAGAAGCACTTCAAATGGACACCCCGCTGAAAGTAACACAATGCGTATAGATAACACGTCTCTCTGTAATACCACACTTTCATTGGGGATGTGCACTCAGCTGTGTATTTCTATCCACATTAATCCTCACCCGGTTGTGCATAATTAAATTTGACCAAAGCTCGACGGGCTGAAAAATCTCCACTCCTGGTGCTGAAGGCAAGGAAATTGTCCAATGCAGAACAAGTCCTTCTTTTCGACAACAGGTTGGTTTGCCCTCCGTGATGTCCTGCTACAAAATCTGATGGTGTCATCTAGCCAGTGACAACTTCCCTTTCACAAGATCCTCTCTAATGAGCTGGGAACACATGGTGAAGGAGAGAGGCGGCTTGGAGAATGGCCTTTGGACAAGGTTGTGAACAGCAGAAGAAAAGGTGAAGACCGCTTTTATAGGAAGAGGATCCAAGAAGCTTTCACCTCCATCAAGAGTCAACCTCACCTCACAAACGATGACACAATACCAGGCAACGTGTTTTTCTGTAATCATCATCATCACCATCTGAAAATTGTACCTGTTATTAGCTTTTCCTCTGCAAAACTGATTCACTGATCTTATGTCATGTCAAATTGCTATTGTCCAGCTCTCAAACAGAAGCTCTCTTCTTTCTGATCTCTGTCCTTAAAGGAGCCCTTTAAGGAGAGAAGAAATTAAACGCTCTGCTGCTGGGAAGAGATTGAAGCTTCTTCTAAACAGCTCATGGTATGAATATAATATCAGTGGAAAGCAGAGTGTTGGTCATGCCAATCTCAGGACTGGAATTCACCAGGACGTTCTTCATTCTTCAATTCTATGAGTTTCTTTTCTGCTCCTCAGCTTTTTCTTAGCTTTGGTGCAACCTTCTTTCCATTTCTCCCTGTTGCTGCCTCATCAGAATATCCTTTGCTGACTTGCCTGAAAAGGTTTGGACAAGAGCTTCTCCTCAATTTAACCAATGTCCAATTTTTGAGTAGCTCAAAAGGCAGGTAATGCACAAAATATTTACTCCCTAGAGGCATCTTCTTGTGCCATCTTTCAAGGGAAATCCAGTCCAGTTTGAAGACAAGAATTTATAAAAGTGGAGAATGTGAGCCCTTAATTCAATCAAACATTTGCCCTTGAATAGGCACCAAATGAATGGACATACAGAATTCTTCATTGTGGTAAGATAGGATGCAATTTTATTTCAGCTGTTTTTCCTATTTTGATGCCTTCTTTAACATCCCAATTCCTTCGGGCAACATCCAACAGTCACCAAGGTTTCATTTTGCATCATTATTTTATGCAAATAATTTTGTGTAACCATGGCTTCCATTAAACAACATTGATTGTCGTGGCTTTGTATGTTGGTTGTGATTTGGAACCCATCTTCGGTGGCTTAATGTATGGTGGAAATTCAATTGTGGCTTGCTTAATAGGCTGGTTAGAGGAATATGTGAACTCATAAACCACCCAATGAGTTGGAAGGGACCTTGGAGGTCTTCCTGTCCTGCTAGAGAAGGAGATCCTATCCCATTTCAGACAAATGATTGTCCAGTCTCTTTTTGAAAACCTCCAATGATGGAGCACCCACAACTTCTGATGGTTGATTGCTCTCACCATTAAGAAATTTCTTAGTTCTAGGTTGCTTGTCTCCTTGACTGGTTTCCATCCATTGATTCTTATCTTGCCTTTGGAGAATAGTTTGTCCCCCTCGCCTATGTGGCAGCTCCTCAAATATGGTAATATTGCTATTACGTTACCTCTAGTTCTTCTTCTCATTAAACTAGATGTACCCAATTCCTATAACCAATCTTTGTATGTTTTAGCCTCCAGCCCCCTAATCTTTTGGAATTGATTTCATATGAACATGCTCAAATGAATCTGGAAACCCAATGAATGGAAATTCATACATAACCGTGCTTTGGCCAGTTCAAATTAGGATCATGATTTTCCTTTCATATGCTGCATCCTGTTGGCTTGGCTTGGACCTGATAGAGACATCTTCAGCAGAAACCCTCTTACAATCTTCATTGGTATGACTTATGGTCATTTGGCAATTAAAGAGGATTACAGTATATTAATCTGGAGGAGCTGGATCTGTTTGAGAAAGCTGAAATCAGAGGGGGAAATCACAAGTGAAATTTCTTTCCTCCTTTGAAGACAATGGTGGGAGATTTCAGCGTTGCAAAACATAGACTGGGTTAGAAGATTAGAAAATTAGCAGTCACAGAATGGAGTAGTAAGATGGGTTCCAGCAGAATTACCTTTTCTTGTTTATTAATCTACAAATAGATTTTTAAAACAGAAAATATGTGAAATATATTCCATTTTATAGAGCTGTCTAAGTTAAAGGATGCTCTCTTTTCCAGGGTGTGCGGCATACGGTGCCATCCCCAGTGTTCAGAAAGTGTAGAGAAATGGTATTATCAGGGAACAGATGCGAACAAAAAGGGTGAAATTGAATGTATTAGTATTCAGCAGTCTGCTTTTGATTACCTCTGACTGGAAAAATACGTGGAAGCCGCCAGGGTCCCCTCAAGGATTATGATTTGGTAAATTCAAACACTCATGTGTTGAGATTCAGCCTCTCTTTATTGAAAGTGAATTGATATTTTGTAAACTTCATTTGTGGATAATGTGACCTGACAGGGACAAATGCGAGGGAGAATTGTTTTCAAACCTCTTCCAAATGAAACTTATTATTGGATAAGTACAGATTCCTTTGTTTTTTCCCTTCTCTTCCTTCCATCCATCCAGAGCATCTTCATGGCCTGAATATGTATTTTCTGAGGTAATTGAATTGAGTCAATCACGGGTGGGCCACAGAAATGCGCAATGGAATATATTCCTGAGGTGGACAGACATCGGGGAGAGAAAGAGAAAGAAAGAGAGAGGGAGGGAGAGAGAGATTGAAAAGATTGCGCATCGGCTTCAAGGTTGTGGCGGGTTGCAACGCATTCACAACCCAGGACGAAAAAATGAAGAGAAGCTCCTATCTGATTATCTGGGCTTCGCCGAATAATCGCCCTCTGATATAATGCAGCCTTTCCAATTTTGCAGGCCGGCTCCAGGCCTCAGATGTGTTACATATTAATTTCCCTTTGCAGAAAATTTACCAAGCTTTAGCTCAAATTCAGTTAGCCGGATTGATGAAAGTAGCAAAAGGATACGACATTTACTGATTCCCCCTTTTCACCTTTGATTAATTCAACCTGAGGATTATTCGGCGTTTGTCAGGACACCATTAAGGGAGATGCCACCACGATGGAGGGTGACTTCAGGCCATCCGAGGGAACCCAGAGAACAGAGGTTGACCCTTTATCAGCCTGACAGAGACCCCGGATTAGTGTCAGGGTGCAGGGAGGCTGTTTGAACAGGTTGGCCAGGCCAGGCTAAGGGCACCAAAATGTAACAAAGCTGAGCTCTATAGTTGTCATACACACCGGAACATGCCAAGACCTACACAGGGTTATTAAACTGAACAACTCATGGACACAACCTCTAAATAGAAAGGAATATTCCTCATCTTTATATTTACTTTTTCAAAAGCATTAAGAAAGCTTGTTTTTGAAGGAGGAAGAGGAGGAGGGGAGGGGAGGGAGAAGGGAGAAGGGAGAAGGGAGAAGAGAGAAGAGAGAAGGAGAAGGAGGTATCATTAATAGCTTATTGGTGCTAATTAATTTGGAATTGAGAGAAGGAGGAGGAGGAGGAGGAGGAGGAGGAGGAGGAGGAGGAGGAGGAGGAGGAGGAGGAAGAGAAGAAGGTATCATATCACTGTTGCTGCTAGTCAACTTAGAATTGAAAGAATAGATAGATAGATAGATAGATAGATAGATAGATAGATAGATAGATAGATAGATAGATAGATAGATAGATAGATACGGTGGAATAACATCTGTTTGAATTGGTGCATCTCTCATGCAATCTTCTTTCTTCCAACACTGGTAGTTCCTACTTTGCTTTATGTACTTTCTGCAGACTTGCATCTTACCCTGAAGAGGTAATGAATGTTGAGGGACTATTATGGAGTCTTCCCTCGGTGTTTAGAGGGCTTCAGCTACAAAGTTGGATATTTATTCTTTGCAAAACTGATCTCATCTCCTGCCACAAATGTGGAGCTCCAGTCCTCGATGGATCCCATAAAGCTTTCAAACATTTCAAGAGGAGCCAATGAAAAAAGCGAGTCGGCCAAAACAGATTTAAAATGCTGCTTAGAATAGGAGAGAGAAGGGATTCAGTTCCTAGCTGGGTTTGGGAGCCCCAGGAGGAAACGATTGGCCTGGGTTTTATCCGTCATAGGTACAATCAGGCTTTGGAGCAGCCCAAGGTTCAGGCTATGCCAGCCTATGCCAGTCTCTCTCCTGGCTGTATCAGCTGTTGCAGCCAACCAGCTGGAGCTCTCCTAGGAGAAGGAGGTTGGGGGTCTGTCCCGCCATGAACCAGGCACCACCTGAGGTCAGTGGACAATGGAGGACCAAACCAGGGGCAACCAATGAGCAGCAGAATAAGCAAAGGTAGTTTGGTGACTGCAGATATGAAGCTGGAGTTCCCCAAAACTTTACCTGCATTGCAGGTAATTCTCATTTAATGACTGCCTTGTTTCCGAACTATATCTTGTCTGGTGGCATAGCAGAGTGGATACAATAATGAATCAACAAAGGAATCAAATAACTTATTGTGAATCCTAAGAAAGAGATCAAGGCTCAGAGCTTGTGTTCCCTAACTTTAAAACTTATTATTATTCTTGCCTTAATTCCAAATGTAATAACAGAATAATAGAATAACAGAGTTGGAAGGGACCTTGGAGGTCTTCTAGTCCAACCCCCTGCCCAGGCAGGAAACCTTATGACATTCCGGACAAATGGCTGTCCAGTATTTTTTTTAAAAAAAAAGCTCTTTTAAAAAGCTTTTTAAAAATTATGACTCCACCGTACTTATCTTGTTCATATTTTAGTATTAATCTGCCTTGTGTGAACAATCTTCCAATCTACTTCTCTCCTCTCCCCTCGCCTATCTCTAACCTTACAATCTTGGATTTCTGACTGTTTTTTCTTGATTCCTAATCCATTGCCATCTTTGCAAAGCTGATACTTTTTGCAGATGTTTTATTATTTATTTATTGGTTCGATTTATATGCCGCCCTTCTCCGGAGACTCAGGGCGGCTTACAATGCGTTAAGCAACAGCCTTCATACTTTTGTATATACCTGGGCTTTCAGGCCCCCCCAAGCGGTGTTCTTTTTTATACAAAGTCAGCTTATTGCCTCCAAAATCCGGGTCCTCATTTTACCTATCTCAGAAGGATGGAAGGCTGAGTCAACCGTGAGCCTGGTGAGATTCGAACTCACAGTAATTGCAGGCAACTGGCAGCTAAGTGCTATTTAACAGCACTTTACTCTGCTACGCCACCAAGGCTCTATTACCTAACTGGATAACATCATCAGTGTTAGTCTTGTGCTGATACTTGCCCCTAAAAACCATCATAGCATACAACAAAATGGATTTTGGAGGAAATGATTTAGTTTTTCTGAAAGGAAATTAGTATTTTGACAGCGGCATAGGTAAAATATTCCTGTCTTTTTAAAATTTTGACATGGAAAAGTGCCATTTATTGAAACAACTGCAAAACAGCATTATAGTGAGATCACAGTATTATTCTTTAGATAAAATGAGGCATAGTTTTGATGACTCTTAGAAGAAAAACATCTTCTTGCAATTAATGTGTAACATGTTTATTTGAGAATAAACTCCAGTGTCTCTAAACAGTTCCTTGATTATGTTTTGGTTTAAAAGCGTTTTAATATACTGGTATCTACTCTCCAGATACGGATTTAAGCCAATTTTGAGCAAATATTGAGGAACCTAGTTTCTGAAATGAGTTAGCTGATTTTATGTATGCATGTGCTCCAGAATTTTCAAAGATTTCTTTAGAAATCAGCTTAGAAACGCAAATCAAATTAGCTGAATGTGCAAAACAATATATTATGAGACCAGTATGCTGGATATATATTAATTTCATAATATAGTGCTAGGAAGGGAATTCTCAAGAAAGATTGATATATAACCATTCTTATTTCATGCTCTTTTTAAAGTTTATAAATACATTAGATGCAGGCTTTCTGCAATTTACTTATGGTAGAGTTTGAAGCATAAAAAATAAATGACTTTCGATAAAATACTCCTGTTTCTTTTCAAATCATGTCAATCTTTTGCTTCAGTGACCAGTCACTTTGAGAAAAAAAAAACAACTCGTTTTCACGTTCACATCTTTTGTACAATCAAGAGACTTTGCTATTTTTGTTTCTTGGTTTTTATGTCTGGGATGAGTATAACCAAGTCCAGATGAGTCAAATTTCATCTTAGTACATGAGTTGAGCTGAAGCTAAATCAACAAAGAAAAACGGTAAGAGAAGAGCAACAAAGGAGGTTAGAAAAAAACAACATAGGTTAGGGCTAAAGCTATGAATGGTTGTGGGAACTAGTTCAGGGGTGAAATCCAGCAGGTTCTGACAGGTTCTAGAGAACCGGTAGCGGAAATTTTGAGTAGTTCAGAGAACCGGCATATGCCGCCTCTGGCTGGTCCCAGAGTGGGGTGGGAATGGGGATTTTGCAGTATCCTTCCCCTGCCACACCCACCATGCCATGCCCACAGAACCAGTAGTAAAAAAATTGAATTTCACCACTGAACTAGTTATATCTAGTCTAACAAAGAGAAGGACCAGGGGGGACATGACAGCATCTTCCAATATTTGAGGGGCTGTCACAGAGAAGCGGGGAGTTGACCAAAGTTGGGAGTTCTCCAAAGCAGGACAAGAAGCAACAGATGGAAACTATTTAAGGAGAGAAGCAACCTGGAATTGAAGAGAAACTTCCTAACAGTGAGGATGATTATCCAGTGGAACAGCTTGCCACCAGAAGTTGTGAGTGCTCCATCACCGGAGGGTTTTAGGCAGTGGTGGGATTCAAGGAATTTAACAACCGGTTCTCTGCTCTAATGATTTCTTCCAACCACCAGTTTGCCAAACTGCTCAGAAAGTTAACAAGAGGTTCTCCCGAAGTGGTGCGAACTGGTTGAGTCCCACCACTGTTTTTAGGAAGAGCTTGGACACCCCCTGGCCTGGAATGGGATAGGGTTTCCTGTTTGGGCAGGAGGTTGGATTAGAAGACCCCCAAGGCCCTATTATTCTATGTCCTATCACAGACATCTTATTTTGCTGCAGAAATGGGGTAGAAAGATACTTTTAAAAAATAAACTGGGGGAAAAAAACCTCAACAAATCCCTCCTCGAACACAGAATATTCTGGATGCCTCTCACTGAAGTGCTGAATTGTTATTATTTTTAATGTCATATGAAAGCACATCCCAAAAATACGATTAGCTCCTGTTCCAAACAGGAGTTAACATTGGGATTACTCTACTGAAGTGCCATGTTTCCCTGAAAATAAGACCCTGTCTTATATATTTTTGAACCTGAAATAAGTGCTTGGCCTTATTTTCGGGGAGGTCTTCTTATTTTGGGGTGCGTGGAGCAAGATGGGGCTCCTCTTGCCCTCTTACTTGATTTCCAGCTCTGTCTCCCTAACCCTAATCAGAGGAAATGGCAGGGACCGGCTGCCCATGGGTTTAAATATTTTCAAGGAGGGCTTATTTTAGCACATGCACTCAAAAGCCCGATTGGGCTTATTATCAGGGGAGGGCTTATTTTAGGGGAAACAGGGTAAAATGAAACCCAACCAATTCATAGAGGACGATGAATATTTCAAACACTGTCCGTGATTTGGAGCAAAGTAACTTAAAATGGCACCACTCAGCCGTGGGTTCCTCACTGAAGATGCAGTAACCATGATTCTCTTGTTTACCTAACATTGAAAAAAAAAGAGGGGGGGGCGGTTGAAAAGATTGGCAGGCAATCAGTTGCGGTGGGCGGTCTGGTTTATGCCAGGTCCCTTGTCACATGTTATGCCGGCCCTATTTGTTGATGAAATTATAGAGAAAATAGGTATGTAACCATGCTGTCAGGAATGTTAAATCATATTCTCCAGGCCCAGGGCTGAGAGATGCCGAATGATATAAATGTTGTTGTGCAAATGGTAAGAGTTTCAAATTTCCACTGGGACACGCTGTGCGTATTTGCAGTAACTAAATCTATTTTGTCAGCTTCAAATGGAAGTCTTTTTTAATTTTTTATGTGTTTGAAAACTAATGACTTATGAAATTGTGAGATAATAAAAGATTGTAAAGTGTGCTTTAAGCTGGAACTTTATGTTCTACATTTCTGCTGGCCACTTATAATCTGATTTTTTCCCCTTTCCTTCCCCCCCCCCCCCCGGGTTTTTTTTTGCCGAACATGTTAACTGTGTTGGGAGATTTCCATGTGTTCCCTCCAACAGCTGAACAGTTTCTGAGCAGGCGTCCTTTTGTGCTAATTAACTGATTTGAGTAAGGCTATTTCCAGGGGCATTGAGAAGGTGCCGCTCGTCTTTATACTCATAAAACTGACCTCTGTTTGTTTCACACATCTTTGCTGGACTCCTAAAAATTATCCTCAGCTCTCCATGTCTGCAGGGACACACAAACCTTGAATGGTGTGGCCGCTTAAAGTTTGTGATTAAAAATACTTAGTTGCTTACTGAACACAGCACCAAATTCAACCAAAATATTCTTTTTGCAGGTTTTCCAAGTTACAATAACACTGAGAAATGTGTTTGGCTTTAGGGAGCAATTCCGTGGATTTATAACCAGTCCTCAACTGAAGACCCTCTCAGCATCTCCACTATCACATGGAAACTGAGGATGGCTAGTCTAACGAAGAGAAGGACTAGGGGTGACATGATAGCAGTCTTCCACTATTTGAGGGGTCACAGAGAAAAAGGGGGGGGTCAACCTGTTCTCCAAAGCACCTGAGGGTAGGACAAGAAGCAACGGATGGAAACTCATCAAAGAGAGAAGCAACCTAGAACTAAGGAGAAATTTCCTGACAGTGAGAACAATCAACCAGTGGAAGAAATTGCTTTTAGAAATTGTGGGTGCTCCATGGCTGGAGGATTTTACGAAGAGACTGGACAGCCATATTTTCCTTTGAAATAATATAAAGTACTTGTAGCTCGGAGTCTGTGGAGATTCTCAGTCCTGCAGGTCCTGGTTGTCCCAAAGGTGGTTTTTTTTCAGGAGGCAACTAGACTTTCTTGTTTTTTCTTTGAAGACGTTTCACTTCTCATCCAAGAAGCTTCTTCAGCTCTGGCTGGATGGTGGGGAAGGGAAGGATTTATACTGCTTGCAGACAGCTGGTCATTTGCATCCTTTGAGAGGGTCCTTGAGGCCACTTGGAGGCTTCTCTGTGTCCTTGTAGCTCAGGTTTTAGATTTTGACCATGGTTTGCTCTCCAAGCTTGTTTCAGTTTAGTTTCTGAACGTCTTGTTACCAGACTAGGTAACGTCATCAGCAGTCTTTTCTTGTCCTCTTCCTCTTTAGCTTATAAATGTCTTGTGTGTCAATATGGTGAGTTGGTCGTATGTTTGGCACTATATTTAAATTCTGGGCAGCTGCTTGGTTCTCTTGTTCCCTCATGCTGTTATCAAAATAGGCAAAAGATTAGAGTGATTAATATTTGTTATGTTTTAAATTAGACTTTCATTGACATCTCATGGAATACTGGATATAATTAATTTATTATTAGCCATTCACATATTTTATAGCAGGAAAGATGCATGAGTGGGGGTGAGCCTGCCCAAATTGTCCACAGAGAGATTATTTTGCAGAGTTATTCTATGTATAAACTCCTCTACTCATTTCTTAGCTGGGTCTCTTGTAAAGTTAATTCCACACTGGAATTGTAAGCAAGCATCTAAGCACACTTCATAATATATTTTACCCAATCTACCCTTCCCCCACCCTGTCCTGGATATTTTTAGCCTATAACTTCTTTTCATAATTATATTCTCCATATTTTTCAACCTGTATTCTCTCTAAGTCATTGAAGTCCATGGAATTATTCCCTAAAGCCAAATCTATACTTTTTATTGTTATGGGAATATTCTGCTCAAGCTAGATATTGCTTTTTTATTCCCCACTCAATAAATATCCATGACATTTGGTGCTGCAGAGGGTATTAGTATGTCAAACTATTAATTTATGGCCAGAATGGTACAATATCGATAGGGTTATTATCTATCAGAAATGCATAAATATGAAGTTTCGGGTGACATTTGCTTTGTGAGTTAAACTCCTTCAGAACAAAATTTTTCCACTTAGAAATGAAAAATAAAAAAAATAAAAAATCCAGAAACCCAGCACAGGAGAATGTGGGTTTATCTTTAGTTTCAAACTGATTTCAGATTGGTAAGGATTTACACAACCGTGAAACCTTATTTTCCTTTGGTGTCCTTTATAGGTCCAATACCAGAATATCCGCCATCCTATCCCCTTGTTCTCCACGAAAATGTACTTATTACCTTCTGGGCCTCCTTGCTCAGTCTTAACTTCCTGGTCTGCTCTCCGAGTTGAACACGGCCCCTCCTTTTATCAGTTAATTTAGATATTGTCATGGGTTTGAGAACTTTAAAGGGGTTAATGAGGTATTTATTCCATTATTGTTATTGGAAATTACAGTGTCTAGAACACTTACACAAGAAGATTAAAGATAGATGCTGTGGGCCCACGTTCTATAGCCTGATAGGCCATTATTTTCTGGTCCATAACCCAAAATAGTACTTTTCATCAAAGACCTCATATTCTTGAGATGATTCAAAAATTCACAGACCAAGACCAAGACCAATGAGAAGAAGTTTCTAAAGTACTTTTCAAACCCCAAACAAGTTATAGTGCACACAGTCCATCAAACCATGGGGAAATGGAAGCTACGTTGACAAAGGGCCATGGGAGAGAACATTGATGTATATTGTTTATACATCAGCATGGATTTATCAAGAGCAAGGCTTGCCAGGGCATTGGAGCTAAAAACTTCTTAGTGGGAACTTCATCACGAGAGGCTTTCAAGAAGAGATTGGATTGCCATTTGTCAGAAATGGTGTAAGGTCTCCTGCTTGGGTGGGGGGTTGGAGTAGATGACCTACAAGGTCCCGTCCAACTCTGTTAATCTGTTTAATCTGTTTAACAACCTTCTCCCCAGATGGGGAAAAATGACTAATAAATCTAACAAACCATCATCGTTTCATTTTCCAAGAAGGAGCTTCTTCATGACTGAGGAATGCTGTTGAAGTAATCATTGGAGCAAAGTATTTGGGGGAAAAGTCTATGATATTCGAATTAGCAAACTTGTTCAGCGTAGGCTGGATGGCAAGACAATTAAATGGAGACACCCCTGGATTAAAAATCATAATACCAAACTGTCCGTCAGTAGTTCCCCAGGAGACTGGAATGGTGTATCAAATGGAGCAGCACAAGATTCAGGACTAACCCCCTAGACCAGGTCTCTCCAAATTTAGCAACTTTAAGACTTGTGGACTTCAACTCCCAGAATTCCCCAGCCAACCACCTACTCTCAGACTTGAAGTCTACAAGTCTTAAAGTTTCCAAGTTTGGAAACCTCTGCCCTAGAAAACCAAATTAAAAATCAAATGCACCAGCATTGTGTGGGGAGACGTGAGTTGATTGCAGTATAAGCCCCCAATATGATGTCGCTGTGAACAAGCCAAGTCACTTTTTATTTTCTTGGCAACAGTATGGAAAAGTGATTTGCCACTGCAACCTTCTGAGTTTTTATTTCATTATATTTTTTGCCTTCCCATCTAGCCTGCAATCCTAGCAGTCTCCCATCCCTGCTTAGCTTCTCGATATCAGCCAAGGTTGGCCAGGTGCTGCCATCTAGCTGGGTAGGTGGGAAAAGGGAAAAGACAGCCTTAGGTGTGAAGGAGACTAGTTCCTCCCTCGTGGAAAGTCTTATTTCCATCTTATTGTACTTGTGTTAGACTCTGCCTCAAATATCGGGTCTAGTTCACTGCGCCTCATTTGAAAAAGTATGCAATTAAATAGCTCTGATGGTAAAAACTATGCTGGGAACTTGAATGAAGTGGAAAAGTCTAGCTTCCAGAGAGTTCGGATATGTGAGCCTCTTTCTAAGTAGTAGTTACTGCTCCAGAATGCAGGAATGAAAAAAAATGGGTTTAAATTTCAGGAAAGCAGATTGCAGAAAATATTAGAAAGAGAGAAAATAATTCTAATAGTAGGAACAGTTTGATAGTGGAATCATTGTAGGCTTCTGATAGTCAAATGCAATCAAGACATAAAACATGGAATCCTAGGGCTGGAAGGGACTTTGGAGATCTTCTAGTCCATCCTCCTACCCTATGGTTATCTTTGAAAACTTCCAGTGATGGGGCACCCACAACCTCTGCAGGCAAGCCACTCCATTGATTCATTGTGCTCGGTCAGGAAATGTCTCCTTAATTCTAGGTTGGATCTCTGTTTAAAAAGCTTCCATCCATTACTTCTTGACCCGTCCTCAGATGTTTAGGAGAATAAGTCACCCCACTTTTATCTGTGACCACCCTTGAGTACTGGAAGACAGTTATCATGTCCCCCACCACAACCCCCAGTCCTTCTCTTCAACGGCTAGACTCAGCTGCTCCCTCAACGGTTCATCAGAGAGCTTAGCCTCCGAACTTTCATCGTCTTTGCTGCTCTTCTCTGCACTCTTTCTATGACTCTGTGATCCATACAATCAGGCCACCCTGGATTATCTGAACACACCAATATTCTCCTGAGTTTGAATGAGGTCTTTCTGCCTACTTCTTTGATCAACACCCTTCCCCACTGATGTGCTAGAGCATCCAAACAGATGAAACAATGAAGGTCGTCTAGTCCAACTCCCTGCTCCAGCAAGAGACCCTAGACCAGTGATGGCTAACCTTTTTGCCATCATGTGCCAAAAGATGGGGGAGTGTGGGAGTGGGGTTCACACTCGTGCATGCCCACACCCATAATTCTATGTTCCCTGCCCTCCCCATGCATGCACGCACGACCCCCCTGTGCTCCCCATCAATATGGCTCTGGTTCATGCCATAGGTTCACCATCATGGCCCTAGACCATTCCGGGCAAATGGCTGACCAGTCTTTTCTTGAAAAGCTCCAGTGATGGAATAGCCACAACTTCTGAAGGCAACTTCTGTTCCACGGATCAACTGTTCTCACTGTCAGGAAGTTTCTCCTTAATTCTAGGTTGCTTCTCTCCTTGATTAGTTTCCATCTGTTACTTCTTGTCTTCAGATGTTTTGGAGAACAAGTCAACCCCGTCTTCTCTGTGATAATGCCTTAAGTACAGGAAGATTGGAATAGCCATCTTTCCATGCCTTGCACCCAAGAATGACCCACCCCCAAGTAGCCCCGAGAATGGGTCATTCGGATAAAACGTCATTCAACCTGGTGGAATATTCTCTGTTTCTGAAAGGAACACAGCTTTGCTGCAGTATCCATATTAATCTTTTTTTTAAAAAAAGACAAACTACAAAGTCTCCTCATTAATATTTCATGCCCATTTCACTGGACACTACTGAGGAATGCAAAACTTCCAGGAAAGAGATGGATAAGGACTTCTTACCGTGGTCCAGAAACGAGGCATGAGAAATATGCAATTCACACACGAGATGGAAAGGGATAAGGCCCAAAGGTTTTTTTTTTAAAGTGGATTTCTCCTTATCCGGGGTGACACAATACATAGTTAAACAGAAATGCACATTAGTAGCCTGGTTCCCAAGGCGCGCAGTCTCTCTGTGGCAGATAAGCCCGCTTAGATTAGCTTTAGTTGCTGCTGGCGAGAGGAAACAGCTATCATATTTGTATCGTCCTGTACCTGGGAATCCCAGCCAGGCTGCAGAAGCATCGTGATGGGTTTGCAGTGATGGATGAGCAACGTTTTAGTTGCTTTCTCTTCCACTCAGCGCAAACCAAAGACTATATCACATCACCAAAAAAACCCCTTGTGATCCCTCCTCCTCTGGGCCTTGAAAAGGACCACTCTCAGCACTGGGTTTGAGGTGCTAATCCTTTTCCTGAAATGTGGCAGATAAGAATCCCACAGACAATTTAAAGGCGAGGGAACGAGCTCCCTTTTGGGTTAACCAGCTATCGCAAAGACTTGCTATTTTTAAAATCGCAGCCAGTTGTAGCATTGGAGGCTGTTTCTATCAATGAAACCCACCACAACACACAAGAGAGAGTGCGTCAGTGAGACAACCACTGCTGGAATCTGTTGCTCTAAATTGTATGGATTTACCTGCTTTATCTGGATTTGAAAATATAATTGTGGTAGAACTTTCTCTCAGCCGATGGATGGATTCCAACCCTTGGGTGGAATATATTTTGGAGTTACACCAGGCCCACCCAAAGAGATAAGTTAATGACTGCAGCAGCAAAACAGCCCGATGGCTTTTCTGATGTTTCTCCTTGCCCAAAACTATTGTTAAATAGTGCCATTTCTTCACAAGAAATAGAGTTGCAAGAGAAAAGTGGAAGAGTCAAAGCAGAAGAAGAGAAGGGGAAGAGCTATAGGGTCAAGAGTAGCATATGAGGAAGGGAGGGAGGGAAGAAAAGAAAGGAGGGAGGGAGGGAAGAAAGAGAGGGAGGGAAAAAGGAGGGAGGGAAGAAAAGGGAGGGAGGAAGGGAGGGAGGGAGGAAGGAAGAAAAGAGAAAGGAAGGAAGGAAGGAAGGAAGGAAGGAAGGAAGGAAGGAAGGAAGGAAGGAAGGAAGGAAGCAGGGAGGGAGAGAGAGAGAGAGAGAGGAGGGAGGGAGGGTGGGAGTGACCACTTTACAATGGCTGTCACTGTGAACATTTATTTTATTACTGTCAAAAGTAAGCAGACTGATACCAGATAAAGCCATTACCAAAACAAGAAGCAGATAGAAGTGTTATTTTCTGCCCAAAAGAGAGAAGGTGGCAGAAAACATGCAAGAAATGTAAACGGTCTTTGCCATAGAAATAGAGCCTCCTTTTAACACCCAGCACTCCCAGGAATTCTTTCATAATGGCTTTACTCTTCTTTCTTTTTTATAACTCTTCTTTCTTTTATAAAACTGAGCTTTGGATTTTCAAAAGTGGCACAAATGTTTTCTGACTATAAACTAAAGGGTAGGTATCCTATAATAGATTTTTCCTTTCAAGGTGATGAGCCACCCCGTTATTACATTATAGTAAAAGGAACACGATTTTTGCTTATATTCCTTTGCATTGAGAACAAAGCTCCACTTCTGGATATATTTGAATTATACTGTATATAAGCCCATGTTGGGCAGATATATAAAACTGAAGGCAATGTGCAAAGAAGGGGAATAAGTTTTTATTTTTTAAAAGTGATGTGAATTCTGCATTTGTTGACAAGTATAAGCAGGTGGATAAAAATTTTAGCATATCAGAATGTGTGAATTGTCCAGCCAGAGCTAAAAAGCTTTACTTAATTAATCAGAGCAATTAATCAAGTAAGGATTTAATCTCAAATGCAAATAGTCCTTTTCCCCACAATTAATCAGGTGGCTGACAACTAACAAGACTCGGGCTACAGATTGCTACTTTTTTTTCTATAATGAAAGTATAAAGATAGCCTTTTTCCCTTCCCATTGTCTTTAGTTTTCATTTTCTGATCTAAACTGCCATAGAAGCGGCTCTTGTATCTGGCTCTCATTCAAGCTCAGCTTTCCCCAGAATCTGCATTAACCCAAGCTTTTCCTGATCTTTCCAATTTTAGCCATTTTGAGGATATTTTGAGTTGCTTCTACAAGATTGGCTGTAAACAAGTATTTACTTTCTAAATTTTGTTTTCACCCAATCAGATCTTTGAAAACTCAAATACCGTTGTATGTATTAAAGATTTTTTTTTAAAAAAATTGTAATTGGATACAAGAGTCTCAGGTTTGAGTATCAAATGTTATATGGATGATGAATGAATGTTTTTAAAATGTGTTTATTAATATCATATATTTTATCCCACCTTTCCTTATAAAGCAATTCCAGGAAACTCACAACCTGCAATATAATAAATGCGTAAAGGTGCCTTTTGGCTCTGACCTATAACCCGAACATGGATTGGAAGATCTCAGAAACATTTTTTTAAACCACTAGTGTCTTCATTTAGTTCACCTTGTATGGATTGTTCTCTGTTTCAGGTTTTGTCATCTGTTGTATCACCAAAAATGTCCCACCTGCATATTTCACGTCATGAGTGGGACAATCTAAACCAGGGATCCCCAAATTTGGCAGCTTTAAGACTTGTGGACTTCAACTCCCAGAATTCTCCAGCCAGCTATGCTGGCTGGAGAATTCTGGCAGTTGAAGTCCACAAGTCTTAAAGCTGCCAAGTTTGGGGACCTCTGATCTAGACAGAATCATTTTTGATGTGACCAAGTTGAATGATTTATTCAAGATTGGAAAGATGTATTGATTTCATTCGTATAGCCACCCACCCACTGGGAATAGATAAGGAGTAACCAACTATGGCCCAGAAGAGACCTTGACACTAACAAATATGGCTACCTGTGAAGGTGCCATATCTGAGCAACAACCTCAGAGAAGGCAAGTGAAGGACAGGTTGGAAAATTCCAAACAAGGCAGAGAGTTTAGGAAAGCCCAGGAGTTTTCCTGGCACTCAACTGCTACATATCCTAATATCTATGGACAGTCTCCGCTAGCTGGTGGCGGTATACAGTGCGGTGTGCGGATTTATCTAAATTGCAATATAGTCTTTTCTCCCCATGTACAACTTTACTGTGAGTTTGACAGAGTGGTTTCCACCACTGATCTTGCTGCCATTTTGCACTTTAGTCTGGTTGTGTGCCAGTTATATGTCCTGGATGTTTTGGTCTTTCTGGTCTATGACTGCAATAAAGTATGAATTTAATTGAATATGGACAGTCTCAGTCATCAATCATCAATCAATCAATCAATCATCCAGATCGTGAAAAAGGTGCTTGTTCAAGAGGTGACTGGACTTCCTTTCTTTTTCCTAGAAGACGTTTTGCTTCTTATCCAAGAAGCTTCCTCAGTTCTGAAGAAGCTTCCTCAGTTTCAAAGAAGCTTCATCTGTCAGAACTGAAGAAGCTTCTTGGATGAGAAGCGAAAGGTCTTCTAGGAAAAACCAAGGAAGTCCAGCTGCCTCTTGAAAAAGCCGCTTTGGGAGAGGCATCCTAATGTCAAGGCCATCCAGCCATCTTGGTCCGACCTTTTTGCATTCAGTAAGTAACGTTTCCCTCCTGTTGGCTCAGTGCTCACATTTCCACCTAGTTGTTTTTCCTTTTCTTCTCTTCACCACCATAGGTCCCCCATAAAAGTCTGTCGGTTCTACTTACAAGCAGTCTCGGTTTCCTGCATCCTGTTAACATGGGCTCTTCGTGCAGCTGGTGAGTTTTGAAAATCATTTTGGGGTGCTTCAGTGGAGTGAAGAAATAATTAATTGAAGGCTCCCCCAGCACGTGCTAAGTAGCTTGGATGAGGCTCAAAACCTGAGCAATTGCTTTGTTTTTCCCCCTTTCCTTATCACCATTAGCCATTTTCGGTGGATAGAGATACAAAATAAGTAGCCCTTACACTGAGCCATTAAACTGTCATTTAGGCAACTGTGCATGAAGAGGCATCAGATAACGGTCAGTGCTGGAGCAGAACACGGCTTGTGAATCATGGCTGTCTCTCTGGGGCTTAAATCACATTCACTAGTGGAGCAGTCAAGGGTTTCATTAAAGGGAGAGGCACTCGGCTAGAGAAATATCTCCCCAAAATGAGAGTAAATAAAAGCCCCACACTTTCCTCTATCTCTCTTCATGTTTTATTTACCACAGTGGGGGGTTTAACAAGGGAGCAAATGTAAAAGGCAATGGGAAAGCGGTGCAGGTGGGCGATGGGCGATGGGGAGGCCCTGAGACTTCAGCATTATGGACCTTCGGACAGGGTGCTATTCACCCAGGGAGGCAGCAAAGGGAAAGGACAAGGACGGGCTACAAGGGGGAGGAACTACCTTTAAGGCATCTTGTAGTCCATCTGTAAAGGAAGGAAGCAAGGAAGGAGGGAGGGAGGGAAGGAGGACAGAGGGAGGGAAGGAAGGAGGGAAGAGAGGGAGGGAGGAAAGGAAGGAAGGAAGGGAGGGAGGGAGGGAGGGAGGGAGGGAGGGAGGGAGGAAGGAAGGAAGGAAGGAAGGAAGGAAGAAGGAAGGCTTTATATTGTCCTGATTTATATGCAATATACATACGTAGGAAACATGATGTTACTTGCTGCAGTTACTATTTAGGCTGGCAAAATTGCACAACCCAAGAGGACTCAGGCAGCGTCCTGCAGCGTAAATTGAAGTGATTCTGCATACTGAAAAGCCCATCAAGGAAATGATCTGGATGGAGATGAGGGCCAGATGGAGATGGGCAACAGAGATGGCTGCTTGCTTCTTACTTGGTGTCTGTCTCTGGGCAAAAGGAAAAGGGGGAAAAGGGGGGAAAGGAGAGGCCCTGGGAAACAGGAGAGATTAAAATAGACAAGGAAACGGTGAGAGAACTCCAGGCTGCTCTGGCAGAATCCGTATCATGGGGACCAGGCGGTTTACATCCCAGGCACTAAAAGAAACATCAGATGTGATCTCACACCATCTTCAGCAGGTGCCAAACCTTGATTGGCAGACGCTACTCCACCACACATACCACCGTGGAGCACCTTAGGAGGAGTTTTGATTTGATGCCTATTACCCATTTCAGTTATCAATCATGGACTTCAGTTCTGAGAGGGAGATTTTTACAGAATCACCGAAGGTGCCTAGGAGAACAGCTAACACAACCTCAGGCCTAATTCTTGCAGATGGTCCACCAGCCTCTATTTCAGCCCACCCCTGAGGAAGTCTGCCCCATTGCAGAACAACTCCTACAATTTGGGGTTGTTTTTTTCTTTGATGACCAGATGAAACTTCCTTCCTTGATATTTAAGCCCATTGTTTCATGCCCAGCCTTTGGGAGCAACCGTGAGCAATCCTGCCCATCCTCTACATCCTCTACATGCTCTCCAAATTTGGCAGCTTTAAGCCTTGTGGACTTCAACTCCCAGAATTCCTCAGCCAGTCATGGGTTGGGTTGGCTGAGGAGTTCTAGGAGCTGTAGTCCATGAGTCTTAAAGTTGCCATGGTTGGAGATCCCTGGTCTACATGACCGATGTTCAGAAATTTGAAGACAATTATCATGTCTCTCCACAGTCTTATTTTCTCCAGTTACACACACCTGCAACTGATCCTGTTTTCCTTTCCAGGTCTTTTTATCGTTCTCCTCTGGATAACCTCCAATTTATGAATGTCCTTCCTCAAACAGAAGGCCTAGAACCGGAGGTAATATTGATTTGTTCCTAATAAACCCCTCCTGGCTTCTCATATAGTTAGATGTACACTAGGAAGTTGAGGAAAGGAAGTGGAATACCCAGGATGGCTTTGAGCATCAGGAGACAAGCAAACAGAGCAACTACATGCTATGTGTTTTAAATTTATTTTCTTAACTCAAAGATCAGTATTACCGACTCTTTCCCCAAATATATCAATTTGATTCTTAAGAGTCACTGAATCAGCATTCTGATCAATGGATTTGTTTACTGTGTGGTAAAACTGCAGTCGAATGGAAGGCCACAGCCAGTTGAGTAGCAGGAGGTAAATGAATGACTCTCCTTGAATGAAAGGTTGCATAACTTGGATACAAACACTTGTAAAAGTCCTCATTAACTTCTAGCCAGCGGAGACCTCTCTCCAGCCAAAGGCCATTTATACAAGGGGCCTTTGGCCTTCTCCTGGTGTGGGTAATAGCTGCCTTCTCATCTACTCCGTTGACTGCTACATATTTAGTTCTAAGTTGCAATCCCTGCTTAAACCTGGGAGCAGATGAAGGTCATGAAAAGCATTAGCCAATTTCAAATGGAATTTTTCTTCTCTCTCTCCCTTTCTTTTTCTTTTTCTTTCTCTTTCTTTCTCTCTGCTTCTCTCTCCCCCCTTCCCCTTCTCCTTCTCTCTCTCCCTATCTGTGTGTGTGTTGAAACAATCACCTGGGGACACCTTCTAAAAATGCCAGAGATTGCTTCTGACCTACACAGTCCCAACAAATTCAAAAGCTTTCCATTTCAGCGTTTCAGCAGCTCCCATCCCCAGCTCTCCATACCCCTCGGTGCATCTGAAAAATTGCGTATTTCTCTGCCTGAAGCTGGCAAGTTCCAGTGAATAGCCTTAATGCTATTCTGCAGCATTTCAGGGCTCTAACATTGTACAATGCAGGTTCAAACGTGATCTTTTTCCATAGGAATGTGTTAAACAGGCCATGAAAAGACGGCATGATCAAAAGATGTTCTACAAAGTATTGATATTTCACTGCTTCTTACCTCCAGCCTTCTACGGTAATTCACCGTATCAAAAATACAATATTTGTAGATTCTCCACAAAGGTCTTTATAGGTTTGGAAATTTAAACACCATATGGCTAAAGCTGAATTGAAGACCAAAAGTATCTAAGCTTGTATGTTTCGGGGAGGGAAAAAAAATTCAATTAAGTGGGATTTTAGCTGTTTCAATAAAATTGGACTCTCCCTTTTCAAGATAAGCGCCATATGGAGCTGCACCAACTGTTATGTGGCAGGAATATCCACTTCTGCTAAACGCATAATCCCAGATCACGACACAATGCACACAACGGGAAATCAATATATAGAAGAATCAATTTGAAAATATAAAATAAACTAATATATGACTGGAAAATTGACTTCCTATGGATTAAAAAAGGCTGCAAATGGTGGAAAAAGCTCTCTTTGAGCCATATAAGAGGTAGGGAACCATAATCATGTGACTGATTAAGTATCAGCCATCAAACTGGGCAGGATTTTATTTTCCCTTGATAAAAAGGATTCAATGAAGAAATAATTTATGGGTGCATTTCTTCTTTCTGGGGTAAAAAGGATTAGAGTCTTGGAGAAGGCTGAAACGTAAAGAAATATGGAAGACACTCCGTAACATGGCAGTAGCCTGTATGTTTGCATCCTAACTTTGGTATTTGAAGTGTTTAAACATTTACAATATAAAGCTTATAATAATAGGCTTTCGTTTTAGAAAGTAGTTCCTGTTGCCCATTTGCTCCTCAGTGTTAATTAATCTTGCATTAAAAACCTGCTTTAGAGTTTCTGTTTTTCAGGGTTATTCTTGGTGTGCTGGAGAACGTCTTTCCAATTTCTCTGGTGGCTTTTTGGAGCCACTTTAATTTTGGAAAATGCAAAGATTGATCTGACGGTGGCAGCATTTCCTGCTACCCATTTTTCTACCCTTCCAAAATGTCTGTGACTTCCCACCACTTCCCAATTTAAAACGAGAGAGAACGAATTAAATATATTTCATCAAATTCCAGATCCACCCATGTCAAGAGAGAGATTGCTTTAGAGGACATTTTACAATGTTCGTGACCGTATTCCAGATGAATTAATCTAGAACCACCCCTGATTAATTCTGCAGGTGAGTTTTTCAAGAACATTCTCCCTGGATGGCCATCTCTATTCCTTCCCCTTCTGATATCCCGGTCGTCAGAGGACACACTGCATGGTGATATTGCAATGTTCTTAAATCTTTTTTAATGGGTAACAAAAAGAGAAGGGAGGGGTTCTTGCACTTGTATCCTAAAATATTTTATCTTTGTAAGCCTCCCGGAGTTACCGAGAGTGCAGTGGGTGGGTGGGTGGGTGGGTGGGTGGGGAGAGAGAGAGAGAGAGAGAGAGAGAGAGAGAGAAAGGATGGATAGATAAATAGAGGAGAGAGAGAGAGAGAGAGAGAGAGAGAGAGAGAGAGAGAGAGAGAGAGAGAGAGAGGATGGATAGAATAGAGAGGATGGAGAGAGAGAGAGAGAGAGATGGTGATGGATGGATGGATGGATGGATGGATGGATGGATGGATGGATGGATAGATGGATGGATGGATGGATGGATGGATGGATGGATGGATGTCTGAAATGGGCCAAATACATATATCTTGATATAGCACTGTATTCTATTTTGCATGTTCCTCTTTATTTGTGAATATGTAGAGCTGAGGATGGTATTCGAATGATATATAAATTTAAATACCATGATATGTTAATTGTGCCCTTAACACATAGACAATTTTTTATTCCAGTACCCAAATAAAGAGACTTAGTTTGTTGCAGTGATTCAGGCATCAACTAGAAACTGGGAGACAGTGAGTTCTAGTGCCACTTTGGGCACAAAGCCAGCTGGATGACCTCGGGCCAGTCCCTTTCTCTCAGCCCCAGGAAGGAGGCAATGGCAAACCACTTCTGAAAAGCCTTGCCAAGAAAACTGTAGGGACCAATCCAGGAGGTTGCCAGGCGACCACAATGGCTTGAAGGCACACTTAAAAAAACAAGAGAGGGAATCTTAGCAAATATTCATTACGTTGTTTCTCAGATTCGAGATTCTACTTAACTTGCCAAGACTGATATAAACAAAGGTATCTGTCTATGGAGATTCTCCATCATCTAGTTTGTAGCTTTTTCAAAAGGCAACTGGAATTAGTTTTTCCTTGAAGAGGTTTTGCTTCTCATCTAAGAAGCTTCTTCAGTTCTGACTGAATGATGGAAAATGGAAGGATTTATATTCCTTGCAGTCATCTGGTTGTTAATGCTCTTTCTGAGAATTGCAGAGGCCACCTGGAGGTCTATCTGTGCCGTCTGAGTTACCTGAACAGTGCAAAAGGGTGACCCTGAAGGCACAGATAGACATCCAAGCGGCCTCAAGGACTCTCAGAGAGAGCCCTAACGACCAGATGACTGAAAGGAATATAAATCCTTCCATTCTCTGCCATTCAGTCAGAACTGAAGAAGCTTCTTGGATGAGAAGCGAAACCTCTTCAAAAAAAAACAAAGTCCAGTTGCCTTTTGAAAAAGCACCTTTGGGACAACAGAGGTATCTTTCTCCATTCGTTTCTTAACCTGTAATCAAAACCTTCTCAGCTAGTGACCATCAACACATTTTGCAGTAACAAATCCCATAAATCATCCCTGTGACAGGAAAAACAAGATTTCCTTTCTCCATTCTTAACCTGAGGCTCCATGTATCAGAAACCTCACAGGGGGTGGGTCGGGTCACTTCTTCTCAAAACGAAGGGTGAGCCAAGGTCTTAGAAGCCATAATATCGTAGTCCGTGTCATTTGGGGGTGGGAGAGTGGAGAAGCAGCGAGCTAAACAATACACACCTCATTTTAATGAAAACTCAATCTGTTGAAGCAACCAATTGAGAAGTGATTCAAGCCCAGCGTAGCATCATAAACAAGCCACAGAACCAATGAAGAGTCCAATGTCTTAACTTATTATGGGCAGCCCAGGGAAGTCTTGTTACAATTTATGGTCCCAGCATCTGAGGCATTTATGTCAGAAACTTCTTTCTTTTGTCCTTAAGACGTCTCATATGTCAGGTCTGGAGAGCTTTTGGCTCACCGAGAAGAAAGAAGTAATGAATGTGTAACAAGAAATAACGGAGCAGAAAAGGCCATTTAGCAACGGGCAGCGACGGTACTTATGCCAAGCAGATTTGTGAACTTGACCTCTCAGGATTTCCATTGAATCTCTCAAATAAAGTAAGGTGACATCCCTTTTTCTGAAATGCTTCTTCTGTTCTGCAGGATGCGCAGAGCCTTTCTTTCTCCAACAAAGAGGCCAGCGAAACAGAAACACGATAATCTGCGGAGGCCGTAAAGATACTGCATGGCTGATCAGAGTGAAAGAAATGGGTGGTGTAGAAAGATTGGCTCTATTTGTTATTTTCTCTCAAATTTGCCATTTTGGATGCTCCGATCAAAAAAATGGGATCTCTGCAAGGAATTGATGGGTTGGTAGCTGTAGGTATATTCGAAAACTGGTACTACTAGGAATCATGAAACCAGGTGAGGCTACGAATACCTTTCTGCCTTAAGCAAGACGCTCTTGAAGAGAGATGCTTGTAGGAAAAGGAGGGCTTTACACAAATTCTTCTACACCAGGCTGAAAAGCTTGTGTTCTTTATGAAACCAGGGGCATCTCTCTGCCAAAAGGAAGACAAGCAAGACATTTTTGATATTGTAGGAGCCCCAATATTTGAATGTTTTCTACAAAGATGAGGGGGCCAAATTATTTTCCAAAGCACCAAAAGGCAAGATGAGAAGCAATGGATGGAAACTAACCAAGGAGAGAAGCAACCTAGAGCTAATGAGAAATTTCCTGAGCGTGAGAAAAATTAACTAGTAGAATGGTTTAATTCCAGAAGTTGTGCATGCTCCATCACTGGAAGCTTTCAAAAAGAGACTGGGCAACCATTTATCTGAAATGGGGATTGGAGCAGAAGATCTCCAAGGTCCCTTCCAACTTTATTGTTCTATGAGTAGGAATCTAGTCAAAGTTTATTTTTGTTGCCAAGGTTGCAAGGTAGGGTATAATAATAAGAGATCCAATGTTTTCCCAACCTCTAAACAAGGTTGGAGATTAAAGAAATAGAAAATAAACAGCACAAACATAGTCCCGGCAAACCTTTTTTATTTATACAGCTGTAAATTTCCTTCCTTTACAGTCCACAAGGCTTGATAAACAGTCTTTCAGAGGAAGGTTATCAACACCCACCTTTCTCATGTGGATCACTGCCAGAGAGCTAATTTCCAGATGCAGGGCAAGGCCAAACTTGGCACAGAGTCACAAACAGCATTTTCACATCTTGAATCAG
Source organism: Masticophis lateralis (assembly GCA_030761175.1). Classification (NCBI taxonomy): domain Eukaryota; kingdom Metazoa; phylum Chordata; class Lepidosauria; order Squamata; family Colubridae; genus Masticophis; species Masticophis lateralis. The sequence continues at coordinate 128,881,561 of JAUDYJ010000004.1, forward strand.
CCAGATGAATTAATTGCTTCCTGCAAAACCTCATATCCTGTTCGCTTCTCTTTTATGTCTTATCTCCAAGCCTTACTCCCAAGTCGACCCTGTTTTCTCAATTGTTCCTGTCTCCTGGTAGCTCTGTGCATGCGCACACTGGGAACAGGCTCCCTCTTTTCTTCTGCCTTGCTGATGTCAGACTCCAGAGACTCCGGAGGCAGCAAAGAACTACCAGATGGCCTTGGCCCCCTCTCTGCCTCCAATGCAGAGCCCTCATCTGAGCCTTCCCCGGATTCCAGGACTGGCCCACGTTCCTCCCCAACCTCCTCAGTGTCCGAATCTCCTGCCAGCTCTGCTGACCACTGGTGGGCCACAACAGATTACAAATTGGGTCGGGTCATTGTGTTTTATGCAAACTGGCATCTCTTTACAACAAAATTGCTTCTAAATTGACACATCAACATAATATTTGATCCCATCTGAGACTTGACTTTTCCTGGGTATTTTTCGTACTGGAAATTCTTCTAAAATGCTGCTTGTGATTTGAGCAGCCCTCTGTTTTCACTTCCTCCAGCACTCATGTTTTTGCAACTAAGTAGCAAATCATAAAAAGCAACCTTTATATTTTCTTTCTCTCTTTTCTTAAAATGAAATTTGATTCAGTTTATCTCTTGTGAGATTGACCGATCTCTGAAGAAAAAAATAAAGGTGCTGATTTCCCTAGACACATGCTTCCATGCTACAAGGACCGAAGCAAAATTTCTACCATTTTTTCCTTTTCACTTGTAAGTAAAGGGCAAAAATGTTGGATCCCAATCTATGTCACACTGTGTGCATGAGGTGTGCAAAGAAGGAAAGGCATAGAAATGGTTTCAAGCAGCAGCTGAGGGTAGAAAAAACAAACAGTGAGCATGATTAACCAGAAAAGATTAAGCATTTTTGTTCTTGTATCAGAAAAGACAGCATTTATGGATAGTTTACTTTGTATTATGCAACACAGGGGAAACTCTGCCTTTAAAACCTGCTTCAAATGATGCATTACTGCTTTTTTTTTAAATAAACAAGTGCATATTTTACAAGTAGTTTTAATTTTTGCTCTGAAACCACTTTGTCCTCTTAAAACTAGTCATGATCTAAAAGGAGATATTTGGAGTTCCATTTTGGAAGCTAATTTTTAAAATGAAAAATAAAATTAAGAGACTGGCTGAATATGTATACGTTGAATGTAAACGGAATGTAACAAAGTTTGACATTGCAAGCAATATCCCTTTTTTAATTATGTCCCCTAAAAAAAGGATAATCTATAATAATCTTCAGCAATAAAAAGGGGGAAAAAACCTAGCAAAAGTTTGCAAATCTCACATATGAATGTATGCCTATGAAGACAGTGTGAAGGAGATAAAGGTCAATATAAAGAAATGTTTCATGAAACCACTTCAAAATTACTTCAGTTCATAGATGCATAAGGATAGAGTTAATTGAAAATTGGTGAAAATACGTGCATCCCCTTTTATCATCCCAAAGGTGCTTTTTCAAGAGGCAACTGGACTTTCTGATTTTTCTTTGAAGACGTTTCGCTTCTCATTCAAAAAGCTTCTTCTGCTCTAACTGGATAAGTGGGGAACGGAAGGATTTATACTCCTTGCAGACAGAACTGGTCCTTTGCATCCTTTTTAGAGAGTCGTTGAGGCCACTGGGAGGTTTATCTGTGTCCTCAGGGTCACCTGAGTGGTGCAAATGAGCATGGAGCAGGAGTGGTATTCATTTACCTTCGCTACCGGTTCGCAGATGTGAGCACACATGTTTGTTTATGTTTATTTGATTTGTATACCGCCCTACTCCCGAAGGACTCAGGGCAGTGAACAGCCACACAATAAAATACACAATTACAAAATTTAAAAAGCAGAATAAAATTAAATTCTGCCACAGAGAAGGGGAGAGCCTTCTCTGTGGCAGCTCCCACCCTCTGGAATGATCTTCCTCCAGAGTTGCGAACGATCTCTGACCTCCGGACTTTTTGTCGGGCCTTAAAAATGTATTTTTTTCAGCTTGCCGGCTTGGCCTGATCCCTGTAAAAAATTTTAAAATTTTTTAGAAACTTTTTAGAGTTTTGATATTAATTTTAAATTGAATTGTTTTAATTATCGGCCAAATTTATATTAGTTGTTTTAAAATTTTAACTTTTGTGTAGTTTGCTTTTTATTTCTGGCTGTTCACCGCCCTGAGTCCACAAGGAGAAGGGTGATATACAAATCTAAATAAATAAATAAAATAAGGAGTAAGGAGCCTGAGTAGTGTAGGGGAGTAATGCCTCCTACAAAGGCAGCATTTAAAATCCAGCTGCTGCAATTACTTGTGAGTTCAATCCCAGGCAGGCTCAAGGTCGACTAAGCCTTCCATCCTTTATAAGGTGGGTAAATTGAGGACCCAGTTTGTTGGGGGCAATAAGCTGACTTTGTATAAAAAAATATAAATATACAGAAGTATGAAGGCTATTGCTTAACGCATTATAAGCCGCCCTGAGTCTCCGGAGAAGGGCGGCATATAAATCAAATTTTTTTTTAAAAAAAATAATAATTTGGCCAGACAAATTAAGACAACCCCATCATTTAAATCAATTTAAAATTTACATATTAAAAGAAGTAAAAGGGAGAAAATTAGGCCAGGCCCGCCTGGTGAAATAAAAAGGTCTTAAGAGCGCGGCGGAAGGTGTGCAGATCCGGGATCGTCCGTATCTCTGGGGGGAGCACGTTCCAGATGGTATGCCACCTACACACATATGCAGGACCTTCTGTGCATGCTCAGAGCATAAAAAATGGGACATGACGATATCCGGACGGGTGGGCGGAGTCTCCCACAGCCGCCGCTAACAGTTTTCCCAAACCGGATATAACCAGCTGATATCACCACTAGGTGGAGCCTTCCTCGAACTGCTGAAAGGACTGTGTTGTAGACTGGAGATAGATGAGGTCATATCCGTCCCCTTCTCTTGAGAGAAGGCTGTTCAGTTTTGACATGTATGGCCTCTTTGACCTCTCATTCAAACCAGCATGCCTCTCTATCCAAAATGTGGACTTTGCTGTCTTCAAAAGAGTGGTCTTTGTCTTTCAAATGCTGGCGAACTGCTGAATCTTGTCCTGATGGATTTGTTCTCCTATGTTGCATCATGTGTTTGTGAAGTGGCTGTTTTGTTTCCCCAATGTCTGCAAGATCTGCAGTTGACGAGCTGTCTGCAAGGAATATACATCCTTTCATTCCCCAATCAGAGCTGAAGAAGCTCCTTGGATGAGATGTGAAACGTCTTCAAAGAAAATCCAGAAAATCCAGGTGCCTCCTGAATAAAAGCATATTTGGGACAACCAAGACCCGGACGTCATCTGTTTTTCCTCATCAGTGTTGAATAGCAAAGCTAACATGTTCATTTCAAAAGCTCAGTTTTACATCTGATTAATCCAATGAGTATGGTGCTAAAAGTATTTTTCTTTTAGAAGGCACAATTTAAAACCGAGAATCATTGTTCAAAACAGAACATTGGGTGCATTTCCATATTTAGCACCGCAGCAAACCTTATTTACAGAAGTGTGTAAATGTTGTCTAAACAGGCATTTAAATAGATTTTAAATGGCAATGGTTTGGTTGGGGTTTCCAGAACCGCTAAATTAAAAAAAAAGGTTATAAGACAATCTTGTCCAAATGACTAACTTTAATAGACCATTTTCAATCGCATTGCCTATTAAAGCAATAAAAGCAGAAAATGACAACCGTTATTTCATCTGAAATACACCAGAACATTTCAGAATTGTTCAACATTTCAGAGTCAAAATAATATTTGAGAAAGTCAGGCGAGCACTCGTTAAAAGCGGGCGAACTCCCTGAACTGTGAAGGGAAAAAAAATACCCAGCATTTGGCAGGAGGTTGAAGAACTAATCACAAAGCCATTGGTTTAAATGAAAAATCAACACCTTTACTGTTTAGCTTTACTGCTCGGCTGTCATTGCTAGAATTAACAAAATATTGATTGTAATTAACGTCCCCTTGCCTTGAAACCTCTTCCTGAAACGCTACTCATTGTCTCTTGAGCAGTTCCAGTTTGCAAGCAAAAAGAAAAAGAAAAAAGACACAGCCACTAATCAGACATGGAGCGTGTGGAGGGCCATTTCTCCCGGCAGGAAGATGAGAAGAAGGACATTCAATGTTGCTGGCCGTGGATGACACCTATCGCCCGATTCTGAAGTCTTCCCTCCTGCTTTTCCATTCCTCCCCCATTATCCCCCCTCCAGAGCCGGCGTTGTGAGACACGCAACCCCCCCCTGTGCTTGCTGGCCACAGGAACGCTCCATGCCACCAAGTTAAAGCCCACAAAGCTCACTGCCCAAGAGAATACACCCTCTTAATTGGAGTTATTTAAATAGAAGATGAGGAGTGGAACGAGGTAGATTAGATGGTGTCATTTCGGAATATTCTTTCTTCAGTTGGCCTCCCTTGTTTAATATTAAGCTTTGGGGGAGGGCTTATGGCGAGTGTCTTTTGACCCAATTTCCTGTTTTTAAAATTCCCTGCAGAGCCTGGCTGCATTCACATGTTGTGCTAAGTCATAAAGCATAGTTTCTAAACCCCTGATGGCTAGATTCACATGGCATACTAAGCCTGGATCAAATAGACACATTATGGCTCAGCCTGATGTGTGACAACAAGCACAATAGCAGAGAACACTTCTCCCAGCAGATCTGAGAGGTTTAGTGCTCTCCTGAAGCACAGAAGAATTATCTATCCCTGAAGGAAGCAAAACTCTATATCAAGAGGGTCGACTGGCTGCCCTAGGGGGAGAGCCTTCTCTGTGGGGGCACCTACTATCTGGAATGAGCTCCCCCCAGAGATACGGATGATCCCAGATCTGTGCACCTTCCACTGTGCTCTTAAGACCTTTTTATTTCACCAGGCGGGCCTGGCCTAATTTTCTCCCTTTTACGTCTTTTAATATGTAAATTTTAAATTGATTTAAACGATGGGGTTGTCTTAATTTGTCCGGTCAAATTATTTAATTTAATTTTATTCTGCTTTTTAAATTTTGTATTTGTGTATTTTATTGCGTAACTGTTCACCGCACTGAGTCCTTCGGGAGTAGGGCGGTATACAAATCAAATAAAATGAAAATGAAATGAAAAATGAAAAGAGGGAACCATTTATTTTTACAAGAATGGACGTTCACTTATCACCATCCATTATCAGCCATCAAGTCCTCTTTCCTCATCTCACTGGAGACAGAGTGGATAAGAAGCTTCTACAGCCATCTTGGAAATCTGGGGAGATCCACGTGGCTCCAGATCCATTGCACAATCCATACTTCTTTAGAAGAAGGAGAAGTCCCAACAATTCAGCTTTCTTTGTGTCAGCCTTGGTTGACCAAACTAGAAAACCCAAGTTATGGATGCCAATACCGTTTTCGTTATACAGTTGCAGTAACTGAATCTTGCAAGTCTAAATATGCTTCTCTCCTTTTCTTTATCTTCATGAGAACTTCAAAGGGTCACGTCATATGATGTTTTCTCACATTACATTTCTGCTTTAGACTCAAATTTCTTTTATCTGACTGTTATCTTGGTTGCTTCTCTTCCTCCTGTCCCTCAAGGTTCTTCCTACAACCCCTTACCGTTTGCTAGAGGCCTCTTTTCTCATTGCATCAGACACACTTTCTTCTCTGTATCTACAAAAGGACTGTCCTCCCTCTGGTTTTTTTTTTTTTTTTTTTGGTTCTCCAATTTCCACCACATGCAGAAGATCCCAGAGCTATAATTGCACTCAGCAATGAACTAAAGGGCCACCATCAGTGAGCTGTTGGGCAGCATTACTTGGTCTGTTGTGTGGATGTTTGGGTGGTTTAGGGATGGGGAATTTGTGGTGGGTGGGGGTGTGTTTGGGGATTGTTATGTGTGTTGGACCTGGTCTTTGGGTGTTAAGTGAATTTTGTTGTATGGGTAGACTGTGTATACATGTACAAAAACAATAAAGTTGTTGTTGTTGTTGTTATTATTATTATTATGGAAAGAAACAATGAGAAAGCACCAATCAGTTGACATTCTGATGGTCCTCTAGAACTTTAGAGGCCTGAAGGCAAGTAGAGTGCTGGAGGGAACCGGGCCAACCTGCCTTCAGATACTTCTTCTGGTCACATATGGGGTTGACCTTCCTAGCCCAAGGAATGCCATGTTTAAAGCAATTTTTCCTTTTATCCAGTCCTTTTAGAAGCCACATTCCATGAAAAATGCAACAAAGGAGAACTATTACCCTGATGCTGCTTTAGCAATTCCTCCCAGTCATGAACGTCATTTTCAGAAGAATCTTCCTATGACTTTACTCCCATTTGTTTCCATTAACCTAAAGAACAATGGAAAGAAAAATAAGCCAACCTCAAGCAGAAACTCCCAATTTGGCTCCTGCTAGACAATACCTGGAGTGGCTTTACACTGCTGATTCTGCATGACTAATTGATTGCTTCAGCTGGGGGTTAATTAATTAATTAGTAGCAGGGCTGCATTAAAGATTGGCGGCATTCAAAGCTCCCCTAATGGACGCCATCTACAAAAGCTTTATTAGTACATAAAACGAGTGTTTAAAATCCACACGGCAACTAATAAGCTATAAAATTACTTGCTTCATTATGTATTTTGGTTACTTTCTTCACATTGTGCTGTATCTCTTTACTGGTTTTCCTCCCTTTCTTTCTTCCTTTCTCTCTCTCTCTCTCTCTCTCTTTCTCTCTCTCTCTCTCTCTCTCCTTTTTGCCAGCCAGTTTTAACTGCCTATTTGAAATCAATTTCTCTAATAATGGCCTTAATGAGCTCATCAATTAAGGCTGCCATAATGGAATGTAACTCTGTGGTTTCAGTTATCAGTTAAACTCTGGAACTAATTTTCATGCTTCATCTATCAAAAATGATTGGCTAATATTGTTTAGCTGCTGCTTCAGCCCGATAGGGAGACCCTCAGCCCTCTCCACTAATGTCCGAAGGCCGACATTTTTCTTGGGAGAGAGAAAAGGGTGGGAAGAGGATCGGGAACAGGGAAGAACAATGAAGAGAGGGAGCCAAGAGCCGTTTGGCCGTTCCCGAGACCCCCAGGGAATGTGATTGTCTTTCTCAAAGCCAACATGGTAATTAGTCGTAATGGATTACATTTTCAAACATATTAGATAAGATGATTGTTCCACTTGAAAAAGCCCATTATGAGTTTACCTCTCTCTCTTTCGCCATTTTAATAAGCATTGGCCTTCTCGGTGACCCCTTTAAATAACAGTATAACTAGCCAATGGAGCTAAATAATATGTATATATATATGTATTTTGAAGCACGTTTTAGGTAGTAGATTTCTACCGGCACTTAGACAGACTAGTTAAAAACACCAGAGCCTCCAACTGCGATAGGAAGGGGAAATGGCCAGTTCTTTTCAAAATGTCCAACTTGGCACACCCAACTGAGAGAAAGAATGGAGTTCAGGGGCTATTTTCTACATACAATTTTTAAAGGGGTGTAAAAGAGCATTACTGGATGGCAGTTGGTTTGACATCAGGCTGTGCCTCTTAACTCCTCAGTTTAAACATGCTCGGGATAAACACGTATCTATCATCTGACAAAAATAAATAAATAAAAATAGAATTTTAAAAAATAGTAATTGGCATTGACAAATTCACCGTCGGTTAATTGCAAAAAGGTAGCCTTGCTTGGAACAGCTTAAATCCTGCAACGATACTCTAACACCATCAGACATACATATCAGCCTCTCCCAGGTCCTTGGGAAGGACTGGATAGATGGACAAAAATGCCAAATTCAGTCCGGTTTTTTTTTTTTAATTTGATTTATATGCCGCCCTTCTCCGGAGACTCAGGGCGGCTTACAATGTGTTAAGCAATAGCCTTTGTACTTTTGTATATTTATACAAAGTCAGCTTATTGCCCCCAACAAACTGGGTCCTCAATTTACCCACCTTAGAAAGGATGGAAGGCTGAGTCAACCTTGAGCCTGGCCAGGATTGAATTCACAGAAATTACAGGCAGCTGGTGTTAATTGCTGCCTTTAGTAGGAGGCATTAGCCCCCTACGCTACACAGGCTCACTTGACTGTGCATCAAACCATAATAATAAAAAAATAAATGAAAAGTTAATAATTGAAAATCAATTAACTAAAAAGAAAAGCAAACAAGCAAAACACTCAAAGGTCGGGCTCTCTGCCCTCTGTTTTCTCTGTTTTTATGTCAATAAAGCAGCTTTGCAATCATGAGGAAGGGTCTTTTAGCCCTCAGACCTAAATAAGGCGATTAGCATATTCGCTACACTACAAATGAAATACCACAGTATGAACGATGGGCTTTGCGGTTGTTTGAAAATGCAGGAAGCATTGAAATGCCAGCATGGCTAAGCTTCCCGCGAACATCTTTTACAAACCATTTAGATCTTCTGTTCTAAACTCTATTTTAAAAGAGAGGATCCAGATTTGAAAGAATAAAGAGAATAACGACAGATTTTTTAAAAGTTTCCTCTTCTGTCAAGGTGAGCAGTCCCGTCCAATGTTTTGAAGCACCTTTGTCACAATTTGTCATGATTGTATAAAATGAAACTAGAGGAAGGGTGCTGACTTATTTAACCACTGGGTTTTTGCTCTAAGTTTTAAATTTCTGGAATTCTGGAGCAGAAAATAATAGGAAATAGAATGGAGGCAAAAAGTAAACAAAAGCAGCAGTGAATGAAATAGCTACAAAAACAAGGAACAAGGAAATAGCACCAGCTGTTATATATTCCTTTGATGGAATGGAACATATTCAGAGGTACTAAAAGCAAAATCTCAGATGAAAAAAGCAAAGCTTCTCTCAAATTGAGTTCAAATCCTGAAGATGCTTTCAGGGGTGTCTACAGGGTATGGTCAAAAAGATCCAAGATGATTAGCAGATGGTGGATTGAAGCCCCGCCTCTTTTTTATACGTGCAAAGCAGGAGGAGCTTCCACAACATCATTCTGGTTGCCATTTTGGATTTTTTTTTTCTTACCATGCAAATACTAACCCAACATTCCTCTGCTTTAGCTTTGGTAGCTTTTTCAGGTCTCAGCATAAATATTTAAATTGCCCTAAAAACCAAATATCAGTGCTCCAACATTTGAGAAAGATGGTGGAGAGATCAGTAGATTTCCCTCTTTATTTACCTCAATTACCATTCATGCCTCATTGGTTCCTACACACTTAATAGTATGCTAAAGGAACAGGGGACTCTAATTTGGGATGTTATATAAAAGGAAGGAAGGAAGGAAGGAGGGAGGAAGAAAGGAAGGAAGGAAGGAAGGAAGGAAGGAGGGAGGGAGGGAGGGAGGAAGGAGGGAAGGAGGGAGGGAGGGAGGGAGGGAGGAAGGAAGGAAGGAAGGAAGGAAGGAAGGAAGGAAGGAAGGAAGGAAGGAAGGAAGGAAGGAAGGAAGGACGGACTTTAAATTGTCTTGACCTTGTTAATTCCTTCTTGTGGCAAATGCATTTCAAGTTTCCAAATCAGAGGAAAAAAATGCCAATTGCCAACAGAGCTTAGAGCTGAAGTCAGAACAAGTTTGCTTCCTTTGAGAATCAGACACCTATTTCTTCCTCTCCTCCTCCTCCTTTCCTTTCCCCCCACTCCCTCTCCCCCCTTATCCCTTCCCTTCTTCATCCATTTACTTCCTTTCATCTTTCCTTTCCTTTCCTTTCCTTTCCTTTCCTTTCCTTTCCTTTCCTTTCCTTTCATCTTTCCTTTCCTTTCCTTTCCTTTCCTTTCCTTTCCTTTCCTTTCCTTTCCTTTCCTTTCCTTTCCTTTCCTTTCCTTTCCTTTCCTTTCCTTTCCTTCCCTTCCCTTCCCTTCCCTTTCCTTTCCTTTCCTGGGACTATGGCTGACTCTGTCCATGGGTTGTGAGATTAGGGAGTTTGGACCACATCATCCGATGGCTGGGGCCGCTGGTTTTCATGGATGCCTTCTGCTAGTCTTCTACCTGTCTGTGCTGGGCAGCAGATGTTGCATGTTGTAGATGAGTCCTGTATTTTCTGCATGAGCAAGTTCTCAACACACACAAACACTCGCCCATACACAATAGATTCAGATTTTCTGGCAGAATGTAGCTAAGACCAAAGCCATTCCTTCCTTTGGGTGCATTCCATCCTTTCCTTCCTTTTGGGGAGTCCATCTGCCTGGAGTTCCATTGGCGAAAGAGTTTTCCCATCTACCTCATTTTGTATCAGTCTATCCTGACTTCTAACACAGAGTTGGAATTCTGAGATTAGGGCAAAATACAAACTCCTTCCCTCCCCCCAATTATTTATATGGGGAAATCCTATATTGGCACTTGCAATGTTTAAAATGTGAATTTTTCATTCTGCCAAAAGGGCGGATAATTCCAGCCACGGGCCTCCTGCCATGCAAGGGAGTTGAATGGATCAGCCTCAGAGAATTAAAAAAAAAATGAATGTATCTTCCTTTGCACTTGCCTTCTGTCAAGGAAAAGGTGATGTGCGCAGATGTTTAGAAGAGTTTGCAGCATTAAAAAGAAGGACCGATTCAGCTCTGCTTATTTTGGACATTTTCCCCCCTTTTGTCTCAGCTGCAAAAACAGGGAAAAGAGAAAACAAATGATGTCCTTTGTACAATTTCCCTAGTACAATTTCCTCACACCGTTTCTAAGGGCCAAGGATAAAAAGAATGCAGGTTAAAAGCAGGCTGGATCAAAATGAAATTAAATCCCGCTTCTTGGCTCTTATTAACCGATACTTTAATAAGATAAAGCACAGTGATAATACTTAATTAAACTAACATGACTTTTTTTTAAAAAATAGCAACGTGGGCAACCTTGTATCTCAGAATGGCAATTTTATTTAATCATTGAATTCCTTGGAGCAATAAAGATCAGTGAAATATCTGATGTAATTAAGTAAGCATGCAAAAGATGTATTTCAGCAAGGGCTGTTTGAAATAAGTGGTTTTCTGAAGATGCAATGAAAGGCAATCCTTTCCTTCCTTCTTTCCCTCCTTCCTTCCTTCCTTCCTTCCTTCCTTCCTTCCTTCCTTCCTTCCTTCCTTCCTTCCTTCCTTCCTTCCTCTCTTTCATTATCCTCATTTTTCAGATATCAACCTGAGGATGCTAAAACCAAGTCCACAGGTACAGTGAAATGATATTTGCAATACAGTGAAACGATACTTTCAAATAATGGCTACCAACCTGCCTTCCACTGAGGACCTGTATCCTGCACCAGTCAAAAAGAGGGCTGTGAAAATATCTACAGACCCCTTGCATCCTGGACATAAACGGTTTCAACTCCCACCCTCAAAACAATGCTATAGAGCACTGCACACCAGAACAACTAGACACAAGGACAGTTTTTCCCCAAACACCATCACTCTGCTAAACAACTAATTCCCTCAACACTGTCAAACTATTCACTAAGTCTGCACTACTATTAATCTTCTCATTGTTCCATCACCCATCTCCTCCCACTTAGGACTGCATGACTGTAACTTGTTGCCGGTATCCTTATGATTTATATTGATATTGTTTCCTAATATGATTTGATAGCATATTCGTATCCTATGACTATCCTTAAGTGTTGTACCTTATGATTCTTGATGAATGTATCTTGTCTTTTTATGTACAGTGAGAGCATATGCACCAAAGACAAATTCCTTGTGTGTCCAATCACACTTGGCCAATAAAAAAATTCTATTCTTATTCTTATATTTGATCTGAGTGTCTCCCATTTTGTACACTGTGTTTATACTCTCAAGTAGCATTTCCAAACCTTGACACCTGCAAAATGCTTGGATGTCAATTCCCAGAATCCCCCTCCCAAATCAAGCATGCTGGCTGGAGAGGGGAATTCTGGGAGTTGATGGTTAAGCTGAGGTTAAGAAACACTACTCTGAAGGACGTATCCCTGAGACATCCCCTATGACAGGGTCTGCTTTTGCCAGCACCAAAATGGGGGTGGGAGGGAGGCCCTCAAAACTCGGCTGCGAATAAAAGTGGGCTGAATTTCAGCAAAAAATAAAATAAAGTAACACCCAGGATTGTTGTTATGCCTCCAACCTAAAAAATGGCCTAACTTTTTTAAAAAAAAAACATTTGGAAGAGTTAGAGGTAAAAGGAAACCAGGCCTTCAAAGAAGACAGTGGCTGGACACCATCAAATCTGGCAGCGGCCAGAACAACAACAATTTAAAAACAAGAACAAAAGGCTCCGGAAGAGGAGTGACCTTGAAGGGGCCTGATAATGCCCACCAGGCGCTCTTTGGAGGCCCTGATGGTTTTGACCAAGGAGACAAGGAAATGACCATCTGGACAGGTGTTTGAAGATGTTTGCGGCGATCAAAGCTTGGCCCTCTGAGCACCTTGACGCTGGTCCCCCCTTCCTTGGAAATCCTCCTCAGCGGCCGAAGGGTTTCCCTCGCTGCCGAGTACAAGCAAGGTTATAAGCCTCGTTCTTTCGATATCCATTTCTTCCCGGCTTCCAGGGAGAGAAGGGGTTGAAAATTGAGATAAAGAAGTGTTATTAAAATTGTGACACGCGGCTCTCGGGCTATGTTGAGCGGGAGAAGGAGCAGGACATCAGGAAAGGAATAATGAAATGCAAAAATCAGTCCAACTGACAATTGAGAGCCTGTGTAGCAGCTTAGCCTGTTGGTCTGGGCAATTTGTCATAATCAGCGGCACTTTTCTCATTAGCAAAAAGCCATTACTAGTGGACTTTATCAGCAGCTGCGAGTTATCGGGGGGCACACAGCAATCCTAGCATGTAGGCAGGAGGTTCGGCTGGGCTCCCGCAGCTTTAATAAGCCACCAACTCCTTTCTGAAGTTCTCAGTCAGGTGTCACTACGCTGCTCAGTCAGGCAGCCAGGAGCATCTATTAACCAGCTCCCTGCCAGCCAAATCCGGCTCTCATTCCCTGGGCAAGGAGAGGCAGGGGTCCTGCCAACCCCGGAGACCTCCCCATCCCATCTCATCGTCTCTCCTGGTCCATTTGCTCCACGAATTGCTCTGGTTCTCGGGTCTGCGTTTAAAAAGGAAGATCAGAACGAATGCAAAATAATGTATTATTTCGTGTATTAGGGAATCGAGGGTGATATGATAGCCCTCTTCCAATATTTGAGGGGCTGTCACAAGGAAGAGGGGCTCAACCTGTTTCCCGAAGAAACCAAAGAGCAGGACAAGAAGTAGCAGATGGGAACGTATCAAGGGGGGACCCAATCTAGAACTAAGGAGAAACTTCCTGACAGTGAGGACAATTAACCAGTGGACAGCTTGCCTCCAGAAGTTCTGGGTGCTTCAACACTGGAGGTTTTTAAGAGGAGTCTGGAAAGCCACTTGGCTGAAATGGTTTTCCTGCTTGGGCTGGGGGTTGGACTAGAAGACCTCCAAGGTCCCTTCTGACTCTGCCATTCTGTTATTCCCAGGACACCATGTGTACCTTTCCCTTTGCATGAAATGTCTGTGGGCTTTAATGCACTCTACAAAGGGTAATACACTCATACAAAGGGTACTAAAATACAGGATAATGCCCTTTGTATTAATGAAGAACTTCAAGGAGGATTGTAATTTAAATTTTCCCCAATGTAAAGCAAAGGGGGATCTGATACGGCCGATGTTGACAAAGTTATTCCATTGACTACTCTGGATTTTTTTTTAAAAAAAGAGTCTTTCCAGGTGATGGAGAAGAAACCGGGATATTTGTCGGACCCCCTGCAGCCAGCAACAATCCCCAGTCGCCCGGTGCGTTCCCACAGATAAGGCCTCCTCAGGCTGCCGTCGGCCAGACAGGGTGGGCTGGCAACCCCCAGGGGGAGAGCTTTCTCTGTGGGCGCACCCACCCTCTGGAACCACTTCCTCTGGAGCTCCAGATGGCTCCTGACCTTCCCTCGTTCTGCCATGATTTGAAGACCTGGTTGTCCTGCAGCTTGGACTGACGGGGGTTCACTAATTAATTTTAAATTGTTTTTAAATTGTAATTTTAATTGTTACTGTTTTAATGAGAAATTATGCATTTTTATCGTTGTGAGCTGCCCTAAGTCCTTGGAGATAGGGCGGCATATAAATTGCATAATAAATAAATAGACCCCCCTGGTCTATGTCTATGGAGATTCTCAGTCATCCAGGCAGAGCTGAAGAAGCTTCTAGGATGAAAAGAGAAACGTCTTCAAATAAAAACAAGGAAGTCCAGTTGTCTCCTGAAAAAGCACCTTTGGGACAACCATCACTTAAAGTTTTTAAGAAGAGGCTGGACAACCATTTGTCTGAAATGGCATGAGGTCCCCTGCTCAAGCTTAGGGGATCGACTAGGAGACCTCTAAGGTCCCTTCTGAGGCTGTTATTCTGTTAAGTCTCCTATCACTATATAAATAATGCATATTATCTATACCCTATACACTGTATATTTTACACACACACACATAGAGATGCAAAAAACATAAAATAAACCTAATTACTGCCATTTTTTAAAAAAGGTTGGTAAGGTTGTCCTGCTAACAGCTTCAGACATTCTGTGAGATGTTACATGCATGTAAGAACGTTCCACTCTGCACTGCCTCAGGGCTATAAGGCTGGATTTATGGGTGTGGAATAAAAGAATAAAAGAACTAGTTAAGATCTCCTACACACCAAGTTTAGTTAGCTAATTCTATCGCTGGGCTCCTCTGCTTGGTCGGATAAACATAGTGGCTGAATTCACAGATCAGACTAAACTGTAAACCATAGTTTACAAAGCACAGCAGCTCATACAATGCACTTTTATAAAAGTTAGCATGATTAAAGTCAGTCAGTAACTGAACATGACTGATACTCTTCTATTAGATTCTTTATTAAATAATCTGTGCAGAAAATGTAGTTTATTGCACTGCTTTGCCTCGCCTCAGAAGGCACCTTACCCATTGAGTAGGCTGTTGACTGCGCACTTTTTATTTATTTATATTGGTATTTATTTATCAATTTAGATACTGCCCACCTGACTCTCAGAGGGACTCTATTTCTATTATATTCCTGGAACTGATTAATGATGAGTACTAAGGTACCACTGGAGAGAGAGAGAGAGAGAGAGAGAGAGAGATGGATAGAGAAAGATAGATAGATGATAGATGATAGATAGATAGATAGATAGATAGATAGATAGATAGATAGATAGATAGATAGATGAGAGAGACAGAGAGAGAATCAAAATTCTATACCACCCATCTCACCTGAGTAACTATTGGTGGTTTACAATGAAAAAAAACACAGATAATAATTAAATAAGTAAAATAATAATTAACAACAGAGTTAAGAACAGGAAATGAAAAGAGACCTAAAAGTTCCATTTAAAAATGATCCAAACTGCCCTCCCATTATCGTGGGACGACTCTCACCCTGGTCATCACTTCTTTACCCTCCTACCATCGGGAAGGAGATATAGAAGCATAGCCAGCCGCACAAACAGGCTGAAGAACAGTTTTTATCCATGGGCTGTCAGACTCCTGAATGAGAAATAACATCATAACTATGTAGTATGATGGACTGCAGGGCCGGTGCAATGTGTAACACGTTCACACCGGTGCAATAGGACTGGGTGTTTTGTTAATAGGATTTATTGGGTTAGGGATTTTCTATCTTCACTTTGAGTTGTATTGTGTTGGGTGGGGGGTGCACTGCGGGAGCCCCACCAATCTCATTGTACCTATGTTGTTCACTGACAATAAAGATTTGAATTGAATTGAATTACCCAACATGAATGAGCTGAGCAAAACAGGTTGGATTCACTTCTCTGTGTAAGATGCATAGACAATTTTTGGATAGGTTGTTGTGTGTTGCCCCCCAACCCAGTGAGATAGATAGATAGATAGATAGATAGATAGATAGATAGATAGATAGATAGATAGATAGATAGATAGATAGATAAGACAGACAGACAGACAGAAGATGCATAGATAGATAGATAGATAGATAGATAGATAGATAGATAGATAGATAGATAGATAGAAAGATAGATAGATAGATAATAGATGCATAGATAGATAGATAGATAGATAGATAGAAAGATAGATAGACAGACAGACAGACAGACACATACATATATACACATACATACACACACACACACACACACACACACACACACATAAAAAAAGGAATGCCAGTTTATCTGTACCCAGCTTTGTTCCTCGTAGAAGCAAACATGGAAAAGACGGATGGGAGCATCAGGGTTAATAGTAAAGCCTGTCCCTCCCCCCCTCCCCCCCTGCTTTTGAAATGGCTCCATGGTTTGAGAATGACTCTTGGCTTCCCCTCCTAATCTGTATTTTACGAGTGAGAAGCTTTGCATTATGCAAATCGTTAGATAGGAACAGGTGACATTTCAGCAAAGAACATGATCAGCAGCCCGGGCCTGGACTGGGCGGCTGATTTATACATTAGTATTTGTCACAACGATTGCAAGGGCTTCAGTCTATACTCTGCAATTTGATTATTCTTCTTTTTCCTTTCTTTTTTCCCCTTCCTCCTTCCCCCTACTCCTTAAGGTGGAAACTTGGCCAAAGTGTTGGAGACGGGAGCCAAGGAAAACCCAGGTGATGCATAGGTTTCATAGGCTTCCTACAAATAGATTAACTTTTCACACACACACACACACACATGAACAAGAATAGATAATTAGGATTAATTATCATTTTGCATTGTGGGGTTTTTTTGCCAAGGGACGTTGTGATGGATTCTTGGATCTGTTATTCTGAGGGTATCAGAAGCAAACTGGATCATTAACCCCACAAACAAATGAGGTATCAGAAGTTTGGTCTAATAAAAAGAAGGACTAGGGGTGACATAATAGCAGTCTTTGAATATCTAAGGTGCTGCCCCAAAGAAGAGGGGGTCAACCTCTTCTCCAAAGCACCAGAAGGCAGGACAAGAAGCAACAGATGGAAACTACAGGTTTTCTATTTGCAAAGCAAATGGTATAACCACTGTGCTATTATAGCATTTGCGGCAAAAGCAGCTCCAAATGACAAAAATAAATAAAAAAATAATTCAGAGCTGTTTATCCCATCCGCAAAGGCGTACATTTTCATGGTTAAATTCTGCACATATACAGTAATTAAATTTGTGTCTGTATGAATGCGCCCAAAGGAAGGACCCTGCTTGGCAATTTCTTCCTTGAAAGAGAAAAATGGTAGGACCCAACATTGTGAATTGCTGAGTTGGTGGTTGTGGACATCCTGCAGTCCCAAATACCTTACAAGCTGTTGCCAAAGCATCTTACTCCAAGCATGATTTTTTTTAAAGGCAACTTAGAGTCAAGCCAGCAAGGCAGGAAAGGATTCCTTCAAGCTTTACAGGTCTATTTAGAAACAAGCTGCTTTGAATTCCAAGGGCTTGACGTCCTGGGATGAAAGCTTGAATGCTGCTTGTTCTCAGTTTTTGATTTCACATTAAGAGAGGGAGTGAAACATGGTCTCTCGGTTCTCCAAATGTATATTAAACAACATTCACTATGACTGGGAACTAAAACATCAGATTGGATTGAAAGACACACAGTGGTATTTAGGAACTGTTCATCATTCCAGCTTTAGTGTCTAATGCAGTGCTATAATAATTACCCAACCGGTCTTTACCAAATGCAAAACGGTGACAAATTCTCTCAAATGCAGATTGATTGCATGAGTCCTTAGTGCAAATTTGTTCTGTGATCCCTTTGGGGAAAAACACTCGGTTTGAGAAAAGCACTGGAATAATGAAGTTGAGGTAGCTAGAGCAGAAGTCAGAACCGAGCAAACGGGGTTCAGAATTCAGTGGGGCAAACTCCTAATGAACCAGAGATCTCACTCAAGGTGACCATTTCTGGTGAGGGAGGGAAGTTCCCTGAGGATGGGCTCCAGCACGAGTTCGAAAGCTCAGAAGATTAAACCTCTGGTCCCGGTGACCGACCCAGATTGGATCCTGCAACATGATCCCGGGACGCATATTTATTTATTCATTAAATTATTTATTGATTGGTTCAATTTATATGTTGCCCTTCTTCAGAGACTCAGGGCAGCTTACAATGCGTTAAGCAATAGCCTTCATACTTTTGTATATACCTGTTTAGTAGGGCTTTTGCCCCCCCCCCCCAAGCGGTGTTCTTTTTTATACAAAGTCAGCTTATTGCCCCCACAATCCGGGTCCTCATTTTACCTATCTCGGAAGGATGGAAGGCTGGGTCAATCTTCAGCCTGGTGAGATTTGAACTCACAGTAATTACAGGCAGCTGGCAACTAAGTGCTATTTAACAGCACTTAGTCCCCTGCGCCACCAGACATAGATTTGCCTTCATTTGTGACCATCTTTCCTGTTGGATGAATGGATGTGAGCAGGGGTGAAATATAACATTTGTTACTACCGGTTCTGTGGTTGTGGTTTGGTGGTGGTGGGGTAATGTGACTGGGGGGGGGGGGGGGTGTGACCAACTTTTTTTTTTACTTTTTTAAAGCATTTTTTACAACCTATTTGGGCAAATACGTTGTAAAAAAATGCTTTTAAAAGGTAAAAAAAAGGCTCTGACGATCACAGCTGTTGCACACGAGGCGGAGCCTCTTGCCACTATCGCTACCGGTTCTCCAAACCATCTGCCACAATCGCTCCCGGATTGCCAGATCCGGTCCGAACCGGGAGCATTTCACTCCTGGATGAGAGCCAGGCTGGAAATTAGTGGGAATTCTGGTTTCACACAACCTCTGGTCAGTCATTTGCTACTGAAGTCCAGTAATTGCACCCCTATGGGTAGAAAAGCATCTTCCTTGTAAGAAATATATAGATAATATTTTACTGTATTATGTATCCGTCAACGGTTTTAGCTTCCCATGCTGGAAGGAAAGAGATGTCTGCAGAATATATTGGCTGTCTACAGAGGGTCCTTAGTTTATGACTGTAATGGAGCCTGGAATTTCTGTGGCAAGTCATGACGGTCATGAAACGAGGCGCTCACATGGCCAAGCCAATTTTAAGATTTTTCTTTGCGGTGGTTGTTCAGTGAACGACATGTTTGCTAAGTGAACGCAGCCTTTGCTAAGCAAGTCCTGTATTCCTGTGGTATTTTTTTGGATGGAAACCAGCCCCAAAGGCTGGAAACTGGCAAAAAAACTAGCAGTGAATCACTGTCAAATGATTTCAACCATCCTATTGCCTCCAGAAGTCATGAATGCTCCAACACTGAAAGCTTTTAAGAAGAGATTGGACAACCATTTGTCTGAAATGGTCTAGAGTTTCCTGCCTGAGCAGGGGGTTGGACTAGAAGACCTCCAAGGTCCCTTCCAGCTCTGTCATTCTGTTAAAGTGAAAAAAAACCAATATCTACTGATGCTACGAATCCTAAAATAATAAGAAAATAGCAGGAGAAAATTTATGTGGGATTTTAAACAGCTGCATCCATCGTCCTTAAAACTAAATCCTTGTTTTTCACCTCCAGCAATGGTTAAATTCCCCAACTGCATAATTTTATCGGGATTTGTAACTGGTGCTACCAGTTGGGCTAACTCTCAGGATCACCCTCTGTTTTTGGTTATAGATTCAGACATTCACAGCTATGAACCTTTTCCTGTTATAATTTAATGGCAGTCAGATCCTTGCTGCAGCTAAAGATTAGGTTGATGAATTCATCAGAAGAATTCATTCTCAAGATTTTTGACCCAGAGGCCTCTGGATGTAAGTCCAGCAGCACCTCCTGTTGGCGAGTGGCTTTCTTATCATCATTTGTGGCTGCTATGCAACATATAAACCCTATAAAACATTTTATATTGACTGCTAAATATAATATGGAACTGTAGAATGTATCATCCCAGCAAAATACTTCCCCTCCAATCATAAAGCATTTGTGAAACTCTACTACAAATAAATGATTGCTGATTGAACATTGCATCTGGGCCTTGACTGGTTACTGATATCAAGGGGAATATTATCACTAAGTAGAACTTAAAAGTATAGGAAGAACACAATGCAAGGAAAATGGAGAAAAAAAGCCCATTTTTAAATCTGCTTCTGTCCAAAACATCTAGCTATCTAACTGACATCAGAGCTCCAATAAAAGAATTTGCATCCCACTTGGTTGTAACCAGCTCTGATTATTCTGCTTGGAAGTGACAATAAATGATAATATACAATATCATTTACAAGATTGATAGGCTTTGCGGTTTTTTAAAATCTATTTGTTTTAACAAACGAGAGCAAGGAAACAAAAGAAAAATACATCATTTGGCGTGTGCTTCTGCTGTGCTGACAAACGATTTCTAGATTGCAACCACATTTTTAAAATGCATCCTCAGAAGTAAATAATAATACTTGTTCTTGCTAATTTTGCAAAATTACTTTCCTCTGCACTTGACACTTATAGGTTCAGTCTCAAATATGTTGCCCATAGAGAAGTAGTAAATGTGCTGAAATATCACATAAAGCCGAATATGTAAAATGTGTAATGAAAATAAGACAGTAATAAATATAACTGGGATCTGTTTCGATCATAACTGGACAGCAATCATGAACATCCATTGTGATGTACACCAGTTTATACACGAGCACATTCATGTGAGTATCAGATGTATTTGCAGGTAGAAACAAGAGGATTTTAAAAAAATATATCTTAGATTTAATCCGGGTCATTTTAGCTGATTTTAGAAGCTAAGCAGGAGCAGTTCAGGAAAGGACTTCAGGTTGACTACTAGGTAATTCCAGACTTTCTGGTCAGGCAAGGATGTTGAATAATATTTTCTGGTAGAAGCGGTTAACAAAAGATCTTCATAATGCTGTCAAGAAAATGGCATACTTGTGATTACCAAAAATCAAGATTGACTTCACCGTTTTAAGCTCATCAATCTTGGCTAATAAGCAGCGTGTTTCCGTACTGCAAAAATACGACACTGTTTTTCACGATCATGGCCTTCTTTTGCTTCAGACTTTTGGTCTTCCAGGAAAGCCTCCAGAGAAACTAACAGGGTTGAGTTAGTGGACGGATCTCCTCACAGAAGATCAATTTTACTGATCAATTTTACAATTTTTCCCTATGAGGCCACCCTGAGCTAGAAAAATCTGGCCCAGATTTTGGGGAATCGCCAGAATGATGAAAATGCTGGTATGCAAGGAAAAGGAAGAAGAGCTGACAATGACTCTTCGATCAGCGTGGTTTCCCTGAATGGGGGGCAGGCCTGCCCCGAAGTAGATTTCTGGGGTCTTGCTCGGAGGTCTTTATTTTTCATCCTTTCCTCGTTACCACATTTCTGCAATATAAAAGGCCTATAAAGGATAAGCTCAGGGTTGAGCTGAAGGATCCTTGGTGTTCTCTGTCCTTGGTGCTTTTCTTGCAGAGGTTTCCTGACCCAAATGAGGTAACTAGAAGGGAGGGGGGAGGAGGAGGAGGAGGAGGAGGAGGAGGAGGAGGGAGGAGGAAAAGGAGGAGGAGGAAGAGGAGGAGGGAGGGAGGAGGAGGACGGAGGAGGAGGAAGAGGAGGAGGAGGAGGAGGAGGGAGGAGGAGGAAGAGGAGGAGGGAGGGGGGAGGAGGAGGGAGGAAGGGAGGAGGAGGAAGAGGAGGAGGAGGAGGAAGAGGAGGAGGAGGAGGGAGGAGGAAAAGGAGGAGGAGGAAGAGGAGGGAGGGAGGGAGGAGGAGGATGGAGGAGGAGTAGGAAGA
The DNA here is from genome assembly GCA_030761175.1 of Masticophis lateralis. Lineage (NCBI taxonomy): Eukaryota > Metazoa > Chordata > Lepidosauria > Squamata > Colubridae > Masticophis > Masticophis lateralis. Next base: position 128,903,202 of record JAUDYJ010000004.1, read on the forward strand.
GGAGGAGGAGGAGGAAGAGGAGGAGGAGGAGGGAGGAGGAAAAGGAGGAGGAGGAAGAGGAGGAGGGAGGGAGGGAGGAGGAGGACGGAGGAGGAGGAAGAGGAAGAGGAAGAGGAGGAGGAGGAGGAGGAGGGAGGAGGAAAAGGAGGAGGAGGAAGAGGAGGGAGGGAGGGAGGAGGAGGACGGAGGAGGAAGAGGAAGAGGAGGAGGAAGAGGAAGAGGAGGAGGAGGGAGGAGGAAAAGGAGGAGGAGGAAGAGGAGGAGGGAGGGAGGGAGGAGGAGGACGGAGGAGGAGCAGGAAGAGGAGGAGGAGGAGGAAGAGGAGGAGGAGGAGGAGGAGGGAGGAGGAAAAGGAGGAGGAGGAAGAGGAGGAGGGAGGGAGGGAGGAGGAGGACGGAGGAGGAGCAGGAAGAGGAGGAGGAGGAAGAGGAGGAGGAGGAGGAGGAGGGAGGAGGAGGAAAAGGAGGAGGAGGAAGAGGAGGAGGGAGGGAGGGAGGAGGAGGACGGAGGAGGAGCAGGAAGAGGAGGAGGAGGAGGAAGAGGAGGAGGAGGAGGAGGAGGGAGGAGGAAAAGGAGGAGGAGGAAGAGGAGGAGGGAGGGAGGGAGGAGGAGGACGGAGGAGGAGCAGGAAGAGGAGGAGGAGGAAGAGGAGGAGGAGGAGGAGGAGGGAGGAGGAGGAAAAGGAGGAGGAGGAAGAGGAGGAGGGAGGGAGGGAGGAGGAGGACGGAGGAGGAGGAGGAGGAAGAGGAGGAGGAGGAAGAGGAGGAGAAGGAGAACTGTGGGATTCTTGGTGCTGTCTGAGCTTGGTGTCCATGGAGATTCTCAGTCACCCAGGTCATGGTTGTCCCAAAGGTGTTTTTTTTAAAGAGGCAACTGGACTTTGGGTCTGAGCTTGGTGGCTTTCCTGTAGACATTTCATGACCCAACTAGGGAACATGATCAGTGCTCATTAAGTTAGCGTTATCTAGACTAGCACTGATGCTGTTATCCAGTTGGGTCATGAAATGCCTGCAATCAAAGAACCCAGCTCAGACAGCACCAGGGCCCTTTCATTTCAACCCTGAGTTACAAAGATTGACTTTTTATATTGCAAAAGCATCCAGTGTGGATGTCCGAGATGTCCTTCCTGCAAGCCCAGGAGTAGGCAGCATACAATATTCAGGGCAAGGAAACAGCTTCCCACCTGCTTTAAAACAATTAATTTCATTCATTCTGTTATTTCAGCTGTCTCGTTTGGTGGGAATGCAAAGAGTTGCATTAGTTCGGCCCAGCCTGGAGACCGCGAGCCAAGGATCGTATCTGCCTGTCCCTCTTTCCAAAGCAACAGCAGAATCCCAGAGGCGGAAGGGACCTTGGAGGTCTTCGAGTGCTCAAGCGGGAGACCTGAAACCATTCCAGCCAAGTCTCTGGAATCGATCCAACTATATCCAAATCCCATGGTGCCCCTCTTTTGGATACCTAAGACAGGCCTTCTGGTTCAGTTGGAACCACAGTCATTGTCTTGAATGCACATTTCTGACGTCTCTGGAGACTCCGTCGTCCAGGCATTCCTGGGTGTCCAAAGGTGCTTTTTCCAAGAGGCAACTGGGCTTTCTGGCTTTTCCTTGAAGACGTTTCGCTTCTCATCCATAAAATAAAAAGCGAAACGTTTTCAGAGAAAATCCAGAAAATCCAGTTGCCTCTTGGAAAAACCATCTTTGGGACATATCTGATGTCTTATACCAACCCAAACAGCAGGGCGAACCAAGAACACTGAGCTGTTTTCATTTGCATTGAAATCTCTAGAGTTTGGGGCTTGAAACGTTTGCCTCCAAATCAACAACACTTTGGGGGAAACACACAGACACACAGACACACACAGAGACACACCGCTCCAAAAGCCAAGCGCGACAAAAGCCCAAAGTCCGTTCTTGATGAGCAGAAGTCACTCCGGTTTCGAAAACCACCACATGTAGCAGCCGGAGTTTTGCCAAGTCTAAAAGGCTCCTGCGCTTTCCACCTTAAATGGATTTTATCAGATTTTGCTCTGCTAAGCTCATGCTAATATTGGCTCCAATAAAGAACAAATCGGGCGCCCGACTCGACTCATCTTATCGCGCAGTCAAAACTGATGGCTGCAGAAGTCATAAAGATCCCATTTAATCTCTCGCCTATCTATCACCGGGAACGTCTTTATCCCTTTTCGCAAGCGGTGGTCATATCTGCTCATTACGAAAGCAAAACAGAGCTGGCATGCATAAAAGGAGGGAATGAAGTGCTCACTTTGATTTTGACAGCATGATCAGTGGGAGCAGTAATCTGTGAGAATCAAAAGGGCCTACATTATTCCATAAGCGTAATTTGAGGGAACAGCTCAGAGCACACACATCTGCCTTCATATATTCTGACTTGCGCTGATAAAACATCCGTCCTCATTTACTCTCTCTGTGCTTGGCTAATCTCCAACAGCCCTCCCGATGTCTAATCACGCCATCAGAGGGGAGAGAAGAGCCTCAATTGAGACTCAAATGAAAGAAGATTGGAAAACTATCTTCAATTGAAATTACATTTGTAAATGAACCATCTTTTCTGTTAGGTTCTTTTTTTTTTCTTTCCCCCTTTCCTTTCCCCAACAGCCTCTTGCTCAGATTGTGTTATGCTAAATCTGTCTGGAGAAGTAGCAACGTGTTGTTGGACTGTATTTATTCCATTACCCGGGGTGTAAAAAATCATCGCGGCTTAGGAGTTGTCGGGCCTGTTTGCAAGCAGGAGATGATTTTATGGGTATTGCGAGCCTCTCCACTTTGTGTGTGTTTTCCTTTTTAATTGTGTGCTATGCTGCTGGGGGATGAGGAAAGGTCAGGGCACAGATGTTTCCCATTAAATAAACAGCTCATTATCCCATTAACCTAATGTAATTAGCTACATCATTACCAAATACCGAAGACCTCTGGATGCATCGCACTATCTGTGCAATCATAGCTTCGTGTGTTGTGTTTACACGTGCAGGACAGACCGATTTGTTCTTTGTCTCCGTACAGATATTGATTTCGATATGTATTTCATTTTATACCCCCCCCCCTCTCTCTCTCTCTCTCTCTCTCTCTCTCTCTCTCTCTCTCTCTCTCTCTCTCAATGGCTGTGATACTGCCGTGAAGAAGCAGAATTTTTGTCTGGACAATAGTTATCCTAAAGGAAATTAGTGATTAACTAGGGCTTTTTTTCCCCACAGCCCATCATCTTATAGATATATTGTCACACCACAGACACAACAATGTGCCAACTGAGTCTTTAAATAAAAAATAAAAGCAGCTAAGTGTGGGGAAAAAAACCCAGTCTCTGATGTCATCCCAAATCAGATCCATTCACAAAAAATGATTGCATAAGTCAACGTTTCTCAACTACATGGGGCTCCCCTTGGGGTGCACCCGGAGGTTCCAACTGGTCCAGAATGCGGCCGCGCGGGTGATTATGGGAGCGACAGGGCGCTCCCACGTGACACCTCTCCTGCGTGAGCTGCACTGGCTTCCGGTGGTCTTCCGGGTGCGCTTCAAGGTGTTAGTTTTGACCTTTAAAGCGCTCCATGGCATCGGACCGGGGTATTTGCGGGACCGCCTGCTGCTACCGATAACCTCCCACTGGCCAGTACGCTCACACAGAGAGGGCCTTCTCAGGGTGCCATCAGCCAAGCAATGTCGGCTGGCGGCCCCCAGGGGGAAAGCCTTCTCTGTGGGGGCACCCGCCCTATGGAACAAGCTGCCTCCTGAAATTCATTTGATCCCGGATCTCCGTGGTTTCCGAAAGGCCCTTAAGACTTATTTATTCCAACAAACCGGCCTTGCTTGATTGATTTTAATGGGGTTTTAAAAAAATTTTGTACTAGTAATCTCTGGGGTTTTAAATTGGGTATTTTAATGGGGTTTGAGACTTTTATTTTGGAACGCCAATTAATTTAATCTAATTTTAAATTCTTTTAATATTTCTATTATATGTGTTTTAATTTGGTTGTTCACCGCCCTGAGTCCCCCTCCCGGGGAGAAGGGCAGTATATAAATACAAATAATAAATAAATAAATAAACTTTGGCCACTTTAAGACTTGTGGACTTCAGTTCAGCTGTGCTGGCTGGGGAATTCTGGGAGCTGAAGCCCACAGGTCTTAATATGACCAAGGTTGAGAAACCCTGGAATAAGCCATTATTTGAACATTTTTTGATGCTCGCATGTCATAGCTAAGGACAATGTGTAGCCACTTGTGGCTGAAGCTAAGCAGGGCCAGACACAGTTAGACTTGGATGGGGTACCCTGTGCTGGAACCACCTACTGAAGGAGAAGAGGCCCCAATAAGAGAGGAGGGTTAAAAGACATTCCAGCTTAGAGTCCATTCAGAAAGGACAAGGTCGGTTGAGGTCAAACCCTTTGGTCTATATTTGGCTTTCCCAGGGGAAGAGACTTTGTTGTTGTTTCTTGCGAAGTTGCATCCGACCCATCGCAACCCCATGGACCATCTTCCTCCAGGCCTTCCTGTCCTCTACCACCCTCTGGAGTACATTTAAGCTCACGCCGACTGCTTCAGTGACTCCATCCAGCCACCTCGTTCTCTGTCATCCCCTTCTTCTTTTGCCTTCCATCGTTCCCAGCATTAGGCTCTTCTCCAGGCAGTCCTTCCTTCTCATTAGGTGGCCAAAGCATTTGAGTTTCCTCTTCAGGATCTGGCCTTCTAAAGAGCAGTCAGGGTTGATCTCCTCTAGGACTGACTGGTTTGATCACCTTGCAGTCCAAGGGGCTCACAGGGGTCTTCTCCAGCACCAGAGTTCAAAGGCCTCAATTCTTTGGCGTTCAGCCTTCCTTATGGTCCAAATTTCACAGCCATCCATTGCAACTGGGAAAACCATCGCCTTGTCTATATACTCTTTTGTTGGCAAGGTGATGTCTCTGCTTTTTAGTATGCTGTCTACATGGGGCTCCCCTTGAAGAGCACTTGGAGGCTCCAACTGGTCCAGAATGTGGCCGCGCAGGTGGTTATGGGTATAACTCGTTGCGCCCATGTAACACCTCTCCTGTGCGAGCTGCACTGGCTCCCAGTGGTCTTCCAGGTGCGATCCAAGGTGTTGGTTTCCACCTTTAAAGCGCTCCATGGCTCAGGACCTGGGTACTTACGAGACCACCTTCTGCCACCGATAGCCTCCCACCGACCAGTTCGCTCCCACAGAGAGAGACTCCTCAGGGTGCCGTCGGCCAAATTATGTATGGCCAAAGGGCAGGGATGCCTTCTCTGTGGGAGTCCCTGCCCTTTGGAACAAACTGCCCCCGGAAATACGCACAATCTCTGACCTCCGAGTTTTCCGCTGTGCTCTTAAGACCCTGCTCTTCTGACAGGCAGGGTTAACTATGTAATTAGTTTTAAATTTGGAATTCTTAAATTTTAGGGTTTTTAACTAATTTTGGCCTTAAATGTAATACTTTTAATAATTTTTAAATTTAAACTGTGATATTTGTATGGTGTTTTTACTTGGCTGTACACTGCCCCAAGTCCTTCGGGAGAGGGGCAGGATAGACATAAAATTATCCTTATCCTTATCCTTTGTAGAGAGATAGTCTAGTGAGATTCCTGTAAATTGGTCATCAACAATAAAGAAACGGAGGTGACCCATCGCTGGAACTCTTCCGGTTGCCTGTGTCTGACAATGTCAGGGACGGATCACTCTTCACCCATCCTCAAATGTCTCCAGAAACCAGAGCATGATTGAGGAAGAATCGGCTTATTCCTGGGAAGGAGGGAAATGTCAAAATGAGAAGTGAAATTCCTTATTATGGGCATTACAATGATGCAGTACAAATACAATGGAATGTAGATTTGGTCCCCATCACAACCACTTTTCAAAAGCACAACAACTTACGCATCTAGTTTACAGAGTTAGGAATTCTATTATCCATATTAGAAAGATATACAGGTCGGCTTACGACCACAACTGAGCCCAAAATTCCTGTTATTAAGTGAAACATTTGCTAAGTGAGTTTTGCCCCATTTTACGATCTTTCTTGCCCCCGTTATTAAGTAAATCACCGCAGTTGATAAGTTTGTCCCACAGTTGTTAAGTGAATCTGGTTTCCTCGTTGCTTGTCAGAAGATCGCAAATGGGGATCACATGACCTTGGGACACAGCAACGGTCATAAGTATGAGTTAGTTGCCAAGCATCTGAATTTCGATCATGTGATCGAAGGATGCCACAAAGGTCGTAAGTGTGAAAAACGATCATAAATCACTTTTTCAGTGCCGTTGTAACTTTGAGCGGTCACTAAATGAACTGTTGAAAGTGGAGGTCTATTTGTATTAAAAAGAAGTAGATATTAAGTTTGAGATTGATCCCTTTTTAGCTGTGTGACTCTGTGAAATAAGAGGCATCTCTCAGTCAAGAACTGCTTGTAAGGTCAGGAGAAAAAATATGCTTTATTTTAAGTAGCTCCAGTGATTTACAACTCAACCATCCTTGGAAGCAGAGATGAGACAAACCCCTAACTAAGATTGCATTTTGAAGATAATGACCAACCTCAGCCCTGCATAACAGAAGACACGAAAGAACATTAGAGCAATGAATTACAGAAAATGCACCACCAGATGGTGTCTGCTTTTATTCTGTGGCAACTTTGAATTTCAATCAAAGGAAGAAGGTTTCAATGAATTAAATCTACTTGGCAAATGGACAAAAGATCGTGTTGATCAGAAGTTCTGCAAAATTAAGGTGTCCATCAGGAAAGGAGAAGTTCTCAGTAAGAGCTCTTAGATGCCGGATTCAAGTTTGCTCTCCAGAAAACGTATCATTTATTTATATTCCATACGTCTCAATCGCCCATCTCCCTCGGGTAAAGGATATGATGTTAAGATTTAAAAACATCCATTGTGTGAATGAAATCGAAGATTTATGAGAGCCACTTGAGAAAAAGTAAGTACTGCAATTAAACTGCACGGATTGTGTACAGATACAAGGGGAGCACAAAATAGCAACCACAAAAAATTGTGACCCAAGAATGGAGACACAGAATCCGAGAGGTTGGAGAATTTAAAAAAGCGCTAAGGTTGAATCTGTGTGTTAATCATTCCAGCTCTTCATGATGCTGGAGAAAAGGAAAGAAAGGACAAGGGTGACTTGTGATATTTGAGGGGCTGCCACCAAGAGGAAGGGGGTCAACCTGAGGGCAGGACAAGTAATATGGTAGATGAAAACTTATCTAAGAGAGATCCAACCTAGAGCTAAGGAGAAATTTCCTGACAGTGAGAATAACAATGGCTTGTCTCTAGAAGTTATGGGTGTCCCATCACTGGAGGCTTTCAAGAAGGACAGCCATTTGTCTGAAATGGGTTAGACTGTAAGGTCTTCTCCTTCAGTAAGACCTCTAAGATCTCATCTGATTGGCTTCTCTAACACATCAAAGCTGCAAAATGAATAGAAGATCATGACCTGTTATAAGTCCACATATTCATGGCCAAGCTGGACAAACAGAACAGCCTGCCGTTGTCCCGTCATCCACTGAAACAGAGCTTATATCTGCAACATAGTTCGGTAGCTATGGCAACTTTTCATTGACTTGGAGAAAAAGCTTCCATCCCTTTTTGGAGGCCAACTAGGGATGTATTTAGATCTCCCGAATAAGGAAAACTGCATCCTGAACAAACCAAATAGATGCAGAAGATGAAGAGGCTGAATTAGAAGGCGGGGTTAAAGGTGTCATCAGTTGGGAGTCATTGCGTTGTCACAGAGGACAACGCAATGTCCTCAGAGGACAACGCAATGTCCTCAGCCCTCCTTAAATTCCATTGATCCTTACCTACCAGTAGTGCCAACTTAACCTTGATGGTTAATTGACTAGATTAAAAGAGGTAGCAATAGCAAACTCTTCTGTGAAGAATTTGAACTCAAGAAATGTTCCTGGTTATTTGCCCCTGACAATACAGGTAAAATACTCAAGAATCACAAAAGTGAAATATTGCCCATCCAAAGAGACATTAGTAGATGCACTCACAGTTTTTTTGTCCAGAGTCAACACAAAACAAGCTGCAGAGAGTAAGGAAAATGACCCTGACAGAGATATGCAGGAAGCATTTACTAGGCAAAAGAGGCTGGAGCATTTTTTAAAACCCTACCAAACAAGAAAATATTGGAAAGTGATTCAAGCATCCACTTCCCTAATCCATTGGACCATAAGAAGGGGGCAAGGGGGCAGGGGGAGGGCAGGTACACCACAACCAGGCTTGCCAGATTCTATTTTCACAGCCAATCTCAATAAAATAAAAATAAAATAATAAAAATAATAATAAAATAATAATAAAATAAAATAAAAAATAATATTCAAATAAAATAAAATAAAATAAAATAAAATAAAATAGTTTTAGCCTTCTGGTGGAGTTGATTTCCTGGTTTGCTCTATCTAATGGAGCTGGCAGTCAGTGAGAAGAGATGTTGGGGGTTCAAATCCAACAGGCTCAACTCTTTAGTGCCTTATAACCCATCAGCCACAAGGGGGCAGCAGGATGTAAACAGAGGATTTTTTTTTTAATGTGAGTCCCCCCCCCCCCCCTTCTTTGTCTAAGAAATTGCTAATCACAAGTCACTTGTGTTGCCTGTTTTCCCAGGGACACACACACACAAACATACAACAGATGGTCTTGGGTTTTCTTTCAGGAAGGACGTAGGTATGAGACTTTGCTGATCCTCATAATAGAGTTTCCGTTAATAAATTTCCCTGCTTTTAAAGAGTTATAAAATTTGCGTTACTGGTCCTTGGTCAGATTCAGGAGCATTCTGACAAACAGACACCCCAAGTTTCAACTTCCAGCTTATGTCCCTGTATCCCAAAGGTGCTTTTTTTTTTTCAAGAGGCAACTGGGCTTTCTTGCTTTTCTTTGAAGATATTTCGCTTCTCACCCAAGAAGCTTCTTCTGCTTCCAATTTATGTATTATCATTTCTAGCTCATATACTCCAGCACAGCTAATCTTGCGACGAATGGCTGCAAAAATTGATGGAGTTAGCAGAGATGGCTAAATGGACTGCTTCGATTAAAGACAAAAACACAATTACTTTTGTTTCTACTTGGAAACCGCTTCTGGACTTTGTGCTCAGGGTGGAAAAAAACCAAAACTATAGGTTTGTTGTTATGTAAAAGTAAAAAGTTGAGTTTTGATATTATTATCTTATTCTACTGCACCAAAGGGAGTCAGAAGTCAATGCCCTTTCTTTTTTTAATTCCCTTTGTCCCAGATTTTTCCCTTCCCTTTTCCCTCCCTTCCTTTCTTGCTGTTTTCTTTTGTATTTTTTTGTATTTTATATTACAAACTAATAAAAAATCAAGACTTAAAAAAAAAAAGGATTCCAATCTTTCAGGATTGAAATTATTCCACCATAGTTGCAGGCTGTGGGAGTGAAAGAGGGCCAGGGTCCCTCAACCACTTTCCTTGACCTCTGGAATGCCTGCCCCAAATGGACGAGGGGCTCCAAGTCTTGAAATATCTCGGCTTAAACGTTGCCCGTCCAGGCAAAGCCTGTCTCGGCAGAACGGCCCCTCTGCGTGTTTTCGTCTTCTATGGATTTTTTACATATATAAATCAACCGCTGGTTATTTCCCCCATGCAATTTGCGTCGAATATCATTTTTTGTTTTAATTACAGGCTTTGTCTCGGGCCAAGCCTGCATGGCTGTTGTTGAGCCAATTACCATAAATTTCCCTGTAACAATTAAGAATATGGGTACCCGAGCTGCGTGTATTTTAAATGTTATAATTATGCTGGGCTCTTCCGTTAATTGGCCTATCTGACTCTTTTACTTTTTATGCTGCTCATCTGCTCATTACCGCGGCCATTTAATTCAATTAGCACCTTAATTAGAAGAACAGCTATGTCCAATGTCGTTGGGCTTGTCAGGGTATGCAGCTTGATTAGTAAAGACAAACAGACTAAGCCGAGAAGGCGGCTGCGTGGTTCGGGGGAGGCCCAGGATGGAAGCCATCCAGCTGCTAAAGGAGCACATCTCCAGCCCCCCCCCCTGCTTTGCAGAGAGAGAGAGAGAGAGGGAGAGGGAGGGAGGGAGAGAGAGAGAGAGAGAGAGAGAGAGAGAGAGAGAGAGAGAGAGAGAGAGAGAGAGAGAGAGAGAGAGAGAGAGAGAGCATCAGGCCGAAGAAGCAGTGCAATAATTCACAGATCTGTGACTCAAAGCACATTTCAGCATCCGTACTCTGGACCTCGGAGCCTGCTGTCGCTGCTAAATTATCCGCTGCTCCTCCATGCTTCTTAAAAGGCACAAGCTCACATGCATACGTGGCATCTCTCTCTCGGTTGCACAACCCCTTCCAAAGGTTGCTCCTGACCTCCTCATGATGAGAGGTATGGATGGATCATCACTTCTAAGCTGATCTTCTTTCTGGAGGGTGCAAGCCTCATATCTCTCCCCACCACCTTCCCCAACCGTCCTTCCTGGGTGCGAAAAGGACGGTTTGGCTGTGCAAAGGACACCCCCGAAGGAAACCTCTGATTCTCCGCAACGGCTTTGTTTTTCACCAGTCTATTTAAATCTTTATTCCCTGCCTATTAATTCTCCTAATTAGAATTAAATGAAGCATGCTAAATTGCTAGATTAACCAATAATTAAGCAGCCAAAGCGCCAATAATTAAGCAGCCGAAGCAGGGATGCTTAATACACAACGGCAGCTCTTCCCTTCTCTGGAATGGCCTGAGTCATGGATGCTCATTTTGGCTGAAGGAAATTTCAGTCGCTTGCCTTCCTGGGTCAGTTTTTCCTCCCCACCTGGCCCCTTCCTCTGTTTTATTTATGTTAGCTTATGCAAAAGGAAACGTGTTGAGCAAGGTCATTTTATAATTTAAGATTAGAGTCAGACAGGAAGCCCAGAGCTACGCAGGTCTAAAATAGGCCACAGATAATTTTTAAAAATGATCTAAAAGAACTTCATAGTATATGATGACATTTGATCCATTGGGAATATCAGGGCAGCCTTATATAAACCTCTCTCCCATATTATCAGCTGAAGGCTTTAGATTTGTCTTGAATCTAATGGACTCTTCAGGATTGAGTAGAATCAAAGAACCAGGAGGGACCTTGGAGGTCTTCTTCAATGGCTCAGCCGAGAGAAAATTGACCTGTATGGCTGTGAAGAGTCAACCTCAACTTGATCACACATAATCAATCAAAAGAATGGAAGACTGACAAAATACTTGATTTAAATTATACCTAACTTAATAACTAGAACCAAATATATTGGGAGTAAGGAATTAAGAGAGATGGCACACCTTGCTGCAAATATTTAATTCAAAGATGAGTTTTCTTGCAGACATCACTGTATACAGTCTCTGGACCGGATCAAATTTCCAAACCATAGCAAGAATTTGTTTCAGATTGCCAGATCAGATGTGATCTTCCGCAGTGATTTAACTCAGACAAGTATTGCACATTTCTTTTGTTTTATTTATTTGTTAAGTTTATTTGGTGTACACCTGTGTACAGTATTTTAGATTCCAAATTAGGTCGATCCTATCTCTTGGCTTTGGACCACTAGATTTGAATTGATCCTAACACCTGAAAGGAATCAGATGGTTGTTGCAAACCACTGATTCAGAATGACTCAGGGACCCAGATCAAATTAATGATTCAAGTCAGACAGATTGACAGGTGGCTGCTATTCTTTCCAGACCTCAATAAATGAAGCTCCATTTCAGAGGAATCATCAGAATCCACCTACAAATGGATTCCAAAGGATTATAGAGACAGGGCTGGGATTCCAAGGCTGTTCATCTTGGAGAGCCACTCTTATCTCCACATATTTCTATATCCTGGTTGCACAGGGCTGGTGGAAGTTGCACTTCTCCCGCCTATGAAAAAAATGAAATACTGGGTGAAGGGAGCTTGCATTGATGCAGCAGGCCCATTCTGATGTCTTTATAATTAAGTAATTGAAGTGATTGAAAGGATCGATATTTTTTCCATTCAAGGCAGCAAAACTAATCTGTTAACATATAAAAGCGAGAACTATCTCACTGTTTCGGCTCCCGCACATACTCTGATTACTGAGCTATTGACTTGGGGGGGAACTTGGACAAAAACACTATAAGCACATGAAACAGAGCAAGAAGGAAGAGAAAAGAACATGTTGCAATGAATATTGAGCTCTGGGTGTTTTAAGCAGGGGTCTCCAACCTTGGCAACTTTAAGTCCTGTGGACTTCAACTCCCAGTTGAAGGCTGAGGAACTCTGGGAGCTGAAGTCCACAAGTCTTAAAGTTGCCAAGGTTGGAGACCCCTGTTAGAGTCTTAAAAACATCCTGCAGGCAGAAGAGAGGAGGGCTCCTTAACATAAAGGTCCCACTAACTCCACCCCATTGCCTAAATGGGGTGCTTACTGTAACAATTGTGACTAGAGGTAAAAAAATCTTTGGAGATTCTCCATCACCCAGATCATGGTAGTCCCAAAGGCGCTTTTTCAAAAGGCAACTGGACTTCCTTGTTTGTTTTTCTCCTTGAAGACATTTTGCTTTTCATCCAAGAAGCTTCTTCAGATCTGAACCGAAGAAGCTTCTTGGATGAGAAGTGAAACAATTTCAAGCAAAACAAGGATAGTCCAGTTGCTTTTGAAAAAGTACCTTTGGGATGACTAGAAATAAACAAACTTACTTATCTCTATGATTGAGATGCTATCTGATTTGAGTGGTTTATGGTTATAAAGAATAAAAAGAGAAGTACAGAGCATATGAATCCTGAAGACAAATCAGAGATCACCAACAAAGCTTCCTTACACTGACTCAGTAACTACCCCGAAGTAAATCCTGAGAGAACATCCACATTTTCAATAATTTTCTGAACATTATGAGGGTAGGAACTCAACCTAGCCCTCGAGTGATGCTGTTCCCAAGAATTGATGTTTCTACAGAAAAAGCCCACTCAGATCCAATCAATGGCATTTATTGTGGCAGCAAGGACTTCACAGTCCTAACCCTGAGCTACAAATATTCTCCTTTATCAGAAAAATAAAATCCAGATGCACCATAGGATGGATCTAGAAGAAGCTGGAGGGAACATCTAGAATCTGCCAACCACACTTTCTGAGGAACAATTGATGCAGGGGGGGGAAAGAAACCAGGAAATCTCCCAATCAGAAGATCTGAAGATCCAAAGACACCTGAACTGTCATCTATTAAATTTGTAAAGATGGTGTTTCTTTGCAACTTTGAACCCGAGATCAATAAAGCTCAACTATGCAAACACTGACTGCCCCTATATTGACATAATTTTCACCAATTCTAGAACAGGAGAAATGCCTGTTAATAAAACAGATAATACTCTTGAACACTCTTCAGTGTTTCAAGTTTCTGTCTGAATGTGTGTATGGCTACCTCTCTCTCTCTGTGTGTGTGTGTGTGTGTACATATACATTGGCGCTTATATACCTAGTTATACAGGGTACAATGCTGTAGTAATCTGGGGGAAAGTGTCAGCTTTAAGCTTCTTTCGGATATCCTACCGCTGTAACTTTAAGGTATTGACCCAGAAGTAAAACAATGGCCTGAATAAAATAAAAATGTTAATTATCCTTTGTGTTTGTAATTTAATTAAAGGTGCAGTAAAGTTTTACTGTTTGGCCAGGTGATGATGTTTAGAGCTCTGAAAAAGCTATTTGTGCCGGGGAGATTAAAGTGCATTTTAAAATGTTCCTCCAGCACTTTCACATTTGTTGATAGATTTTTAAATTAAACTTTAAATTGTAATCTAAATTACCTCCAACAATTCATGGTCCCTATAATGAACTCCCACCATTCCTGCTGTCATCGAGCGATGATATACTGTAAATGGCAAGGGCTTGCAGTTTTACTGAATAGAGTTCTAGCATTATTGAGCTGCACTCGTTGTGCAGAAACCTCAAATGAAAATCAAACGAAGAGGCAGATTTTCTTTGGCAGAGAAAACGGCAGCCTTGTGACGTCCCTCACTCAGAGGATGGCTTGGTTGTGAGTCCTCATTCGGGAGGTTTTGCACAATCAAGGATTTACCATAGGTGTGTTGGGGCTTTATCATAGGTTTACCATAGATTTACCAAAGGTGCATTGAACGTATCTTTTCTTTTATGTACACCGAGAGCGTATGCACCAAGACAAATTTCTTGTGTGTCCAATCACACTTGGCCAATAAAAAATTCTATTCTATTCTGTTCGGTTCAGTTCGGTCCGGTCCGGTCCGGTCCTATCCTATCCTATTCATTATTCTACTCTACTCTACTCTACTCTACTCTACTCTACTCTACTCTACTCTACTCTACTCTACTCTACTATTTTATTCTTTGAACTATTTAATGCATTTTCCTGAAGGTGCTTTGTCAAAAGGCAACTGGGCTTTCTTCTCCATGACTCTCAGAGAGAGTGCTAACAACCAGATGACCACAAGAAATATAAATCCTTCCATTCATCGCTTTTCAGTGAGAACTGAAGAAGCTTCTTGGGATGAGAAGCAAAATGTCTTCAAGGAAAGCACAAAGAAAGTCCAGTTGCCTTTTGAAAAAGCATCAACCATGAGCCAGATGATTGAGAATCTCCATAGATGCTTAATATATTAGGTATCAAAAATTCTATCAGCACTAGGCAGAATATGAATAGTAGGATATCATAAGCAACTGGACTACATGGTGTTATCAGGAGAAGAAAGAAAGTGAATATATTTCTCAGGAATGGGAATTTCAATAGGATTTCATTCATGAAGGACCAGTTTCTACCCCCGAGATTCTTAATGCTCTGTTACACTTGGACAGAGTCGTAATGTTGAGTTGGTTACAACCTCACAGGCCTGGCCTATCCTGTATAATGCTGATTTGCCATTGATTTCAAGTCACAAATCATGTGTATGTTGTCTGTGCAGCCAGAACTGTTCAGTTTTCCACAGGAGAGGCATTCTTCCCACCTTTAATAACAGGCCCTGCAAAGAATTGTGGCACTTCCTATTCTTCAAAGCCCCTGAAGGCAGGACAAGAAACAAGAGATGGAAACTAACCAAGGAGAGGAGCAACCTGGAACGAAGGAGGAATTTCCTGACAGTGGGAACAATTAATCGGTGGAATGACTGGCCTCCATAGGTTGTGAATACTCCAATGTTGGAGGTTTTTAAGAAGAAACTGGACAGTCACTTGTCTGAAATGGTACAGGCCCAGGTCTCCTGCTTGAGAAGAAGGTTGGATTAAGAAGACCTCCAAGGTCCCTTCCAGCTCCATTATTTTGTTCAACAGTGGATGGCTTGCCTTCAGAAGTTGTGGGTGCTCCATCCCTGGAGGATTTCAGAAGATATTGGACAACCCTTTGTCTGTAATAGCATAGGATCTCCTTCCTGAGCCAGAGGTTGAACTAGATGACCTCCAAGATCTCTCCACACTGTGTTATTCTGAACTGGGGAATAATACGTACCATCATTTTGCATGCTGTGATGTGCAGTCACTGCTCATTGTATCAAGGTCTTCTTGCAGGACTAGAAGACTTCCAAGATCCCTTCCAACTCTGTTACTCTGCTATTTAAACCAGGAGGCCAATAGATAACTCCAAAGCATAAAACGGATGTGATCTGTTAATATGAATCCGTGTTCCCTGTAGTAGATCAGGCTGCTGAGGCTGAGCTTTCAGTGGCAGAGTTGTAATATTGGACTGCTCCAGATATTTGTTAACATTTCTGTGGAAAGTAGCCAAGGAACCCATCCTGGAGGAGACAGTGCTGGCCTCAGGATGAATCTGTCGGGGAGAACTCTGAGCTTAGTTTCCATCCATGCAGGCTTTCATTTTTTTTTTTATTTGTTTTATATACCTCCCTTCTCCGGAGACTCAGGGCGGCTTACAATGCGTTAAGCAATAGCCTTCATACTTTTGTATATTTATACAAAGTCAGCTTATTGCCCCCCCAAACTGGGTCCTCAATTTACCCACCTGAGAAAGGATGGAAGTCTGAGTCGACCTTGAGCCTGGCTAGGATTGAACTCGCAGAAATTGCAGGCAGCTGGATGTTAATTGCTGCCTTTAGTAGGAGGCATTAGCCCCCTACGCTACTCAGTCTCCTTTTCTCCAGATGTTCTCCCTGGTTCTCAACCATGGCAGTTTGGGCTTCGCTTGGGCTTGGCAAGAGTGGCTTTAAAGGGAAAGCGATATCTTTGTTAGCTTTAAACACAACTGGGGTTTTGTAGCAAACACAAAAATTGTGTCGGTCTTGCCAAATGATGCACACAGATTAAAGGAGGCCTGTCCTGTCTTTCAAGCCAGAATCTGGGGTTTCCAAGTGGCTGCCCGATTTCCATAAAAAAGGAGGAGAAATTAGAAAACGCACAGCCGGTAAAAAACTTCATGGGGGAAATAGAATTTTACTAGTTTTATTAGGGAGTTAAGCAGAGAGAGAGAAGCAGAGATGGCAGAGTCTTCAGAGCCTTATCAGCCAGGTGTGGTGGAAAAAAACCACACAAACACACAAATCACAAAACTGCTAATCTTGCATGGTGTATGAGAAGGAATGAAAGAAACGGCTACATTGGTGTAGAAAGTTAGCACCCACCCCTTTCCTAGAAGAATGAAATATTTTAGGAAATATTAAAAAGGTGGAATATTATGTTTCCCTGGATGAGAAATGAAGAAGCATGTTTTAAAAACAAAGCAGCTCCTATCTTCTTGCCCCCCACCCTTTGTTAATGGGCCAGAGGCAGAAACTCAATTCCCTCCCATCTTTGTCAATGGACCATCATCTAGCAACAGAAATTCACCACATGGCACCTGGGAAGATTACATCAGCCAGCAAGGCTAGCTAAGACCCCCACTCCCTAGGAGTCTGACAACCAATCAAGATACTCTTTCGGGGCCCCAGGAAATTCAAAGCCAGAGAGGGCATAAAACTTGAGACCCACTGCATTTTGGAACTCAAACCATGCAATCCTGTCCACTATTAAACCATCTTTCCAAGCAGTCTCCATGTTTCCAGTGTCTTTTTCCCCACTTGGAGCTGAACCCAGAAGGATATTTCTTCTAACATTGGTTTGTATATACATTACAAATACAATGCAGAAGATGGTGTACTGTAATTGTTCACCTTTCTCTTTTTCCATATAAATGTTCATATCTTGCAAAAGTTAGTGTCCTTAAGAGGAAAAAAAATGCTGGGAAAAGAATGGAACACTTATTCTTTCTAGGTTACTATGAGTCTATTTTGTGAATATTGATCCATTTAATCCTTTGGTGGTTTTTTTAAATTATTGTTTTTTATCATCTAATGCCTGGAAGATGTCCAGTTTCTTTCTCTGTTCTGTGAAGCCTGATTGGTCCTCGCTAAAATTATGTCTCTAGTCTTTTAATTTTTGGCCGTCTCTCCCATATTCTGTTATCAAGAGAGATAAAATACCTTCCAGGGTTTTGCTTGATCATAAGAACAAGTTTTAATCTCTGAATCCTTTAGGGCAAATTAAGCATGCCACAGATTCCCAACGTTAGAAATTCAAATTTTTCTCAGTCCCATTTGTTCAGTCTTATTGCCAAGGATGCAGTTTGGCAAATTCCACCCAACATTTTGTGGGGGAAATCTTACAGAAGACTTCCAGTCATCACTTTTATTATAGGGAAGAAATTATCTCAGTAATGACCTTGAGCCGGTCAAACGCTAATGATCGGATGTTCTTATGTTGTGATATTGGTAGGATTGAATGGGATTTTGATTGATAATTGGTTGATTGATAATTGGGGTTTTCCAGTGTACTGGAAGAGAACAGAAAGAAGCCCATTTTTGAACTATTGAAAGTTAAATATTTTTGGAAATTTTAATAGGTGACAGAACTGACTTGAGTTTCTGAGCTATCCGTGGTTGGTTCTTGTAGCTAACACAGCATTACTAGATGTCATCTCCAACAAGATAGTTTACACAGCCATCTGACAAACCAGCAAGCAATGAAAGACAAAGCAATTTGAGGCCCTTAAGCAAGGAAAGAGTCCGCGATTGTGTATCCTCCATCAAGCATAACAATTCTTGTGGGTTTCTTTGAATGTTTTGTGTTGACGTGAGAATGTTGCTCGGAATATCCAGGAGACATGAATAATTTAAAGCTAAACATCCAGATTTGACAGCTTCTATGCTAAGGTAAAAATGTCGATATTTATTGCCCTTTATTTCTTTCCAAATTTAAGCTTTTATACTTTTACCAAATTATTGGTAATTACTATACCAATATACTTTACCAAATAATTACTATACCAAATTATACTTTTTCGGAGCCTGAGAAGGGGAGGAGGGAAGGAGGTGCTTAAGTAAGCCCTTTTCTTTCACATGTAGCTTCTTCTCTTTGTTGTTGTTAATGTCGCTAAATTGTGTTGTGTCCAACTCTTCATGATCTCATGGACCATAACATGCCAGAGCCCCCTGTCCTCCCAGATTCATGTTCATTATGTTGCTGACACTATTTAACCATCTCATCCTCTGCCGTCCCCTTCTTCTTTGGCCTTCTGTCTTTCCCAATATCAGGGTCTTCTCCAAGGAGACCTCTCTTAATTGCATTAAGTTGAAGATCTCCTATCTTCTGACATAACATATTTGGAAACTAGAGAGGGGTGAACCCTCTTGTCAGGTCTTGAAACATTTTTTTTTCCTCCCTGGTGCCTGAATTGCTGTCCTTGGTTTGAAGGCATCTCAGGACACCTCATTTACCTAGTAGACTGAATGCTAAGATCAGAACTCCACCTAAAGGCCACCAAGTTAGTGGAGATTATAGCTTTTGTATTGTTAATCCCCAGTTCCTTTACCAAACTCTTGAAGATTGCTTAGATCTGATAACAGGTTGGTTGATGGAGAACAAGTTGGAATTACATCCAGGCAAGATGGAGGTGCTCTTGGAATTGAGAATTCAGATGAAACTACTTCATTTGAGATGATAAAGTTCCCCAGAAAGGCAAAGTTTAGTCTGGAAGTGCTCCTCAATCCCCAGCTGTCACTAGATTTACAGGTGACTTTTGTGGTGAGGAACAGGTTCCTGTAGGATAGGAATGTAAAGAATAAAATGTATTTTATGGGAAGATTGGCCCTTCGTCAGTCAACAGGAGTGCTGATTTAGCACCAGTCTATCAAATACTTAGGAGGCAAGGGCTTGGCTGCACAAAAAAAAAAAAAAAAAAAAAACAGCCAATGACTTCAATGCCAACCATCAACACACCCCAATCAACATCTAAAAAGCCACACACAACAGACACCACATAAATACCACACACAGAACAGCACTGCTAGAGAGGAGTTCCCCCGAGGATGGGCTCCAGCACAAGTCCAAAAGCTTGGAAGGCAAAATCTCTCGTCCCGGTGACTGACCCAGATTGGATCCTGCACAATGCATTTATTTCAGTCAAGACAGATTCTCTGTTTTTAGCACCTTATGATACTGTATCAGTTTCTTTTTTAATTACAAAGATATTTGAACGGGATAAAAATAAGCTTTAGTTGTGCAAGGGATTGTAAGGGTATAGATACGCATGTTTGAATGGGATAACAATGGAAAGGAATGAACTAATGGAGCTTTTAAACCTAACAGTACAGTGGGTGTTATGAAAACAGCTCTTTAGGATAATTAGAAATCATTAGAAAGGGTGCTGGAAATCTGTAGTGTGAGATATTAGTTAACAGAATAACAGAGTTGGAAGGGACCTTGGAGGTCCTCTAATCCAACCCTCAGGCAGGAAATCCTGTACCATTTCAGACAAATGGTTCTCCAATCTCTATAGTAAAAGCATAGATTTTAATTATGCTTTTAATGCCTAGAATAGAATAGATTCTATTCACAGAACTTGGTAACTGGGTCATTTTAAAAGATTATAAGCAAATCATTAAAAATAAAATAAATAACCATTTGGGGATATATGAGATACACAAAGCAATTTTACAAAGAACTCTGGGATATTGATATTTAATAAAACTAATCTAAACAGATTTATACGATGGGGGTTTGGGAGAAAGTTGGCTGAAATCGGGCCTAGCATTCTTGGACAAAATAAAAGATACTGCAAAGAATAGAAATGGGTTGAGACCATTTCAAGCAACCTCAAAGAAAAATGTAACAATACTACGGTCAAGCTTGAAGCGCACTTATGCTGTTGCAAACATTATCGCTTCTCAACTTGTCAAAAGACAGGGGAGGGGGAGGTAGAGAGAAGGGTGAGATGGAATGTAGGCTCCAGACTTCAAGCAGTTGAGTTGTGGGAGCCAAGGACACTCACGCAGCTGGTTGAAAAACCCAAAGACACTTTCTCATAACAATATAACGACATTCAATGGGACAGTAGGACCTGCACTAATAGGAGGAAGGGGGAAATCTATACTGTCATTATGTGTTTGTTGGCTATGAGGTGGGTGGCATATAAAATATATGGATGGATGGATGGATGAATCGATCAATCAATTGATCGATAATTAATAAATAAATAAATAAATAAATAAATAAATAAATAAATAAATAAATAAATTTCAAAGCCTATATGAAGAGAGTAGTGAGATGGCCTAGAGCTCTCACCTCATAATCAGGAAGGTGTGAGTTTGATCCTAGGTAGAGGCTGATATTTCTCTCTCTGGGCATGTTGAGATTATATCTGCTGAACAAAACTCTGCATTGGCATCAGGAAGGGCTATTCCAGCCATTTTACTGGCATGTAAAGTAGCGGTCATTATTAAGGAAGGTCTGGGTCCGAGGGAGGCCACTGTACCTCAGATAGCCAGGTGTGAGTCCATCTATGTGAGGTGAGGTCCTGGTGGGCAGATGGGTTTGTTAGTCACGTACCTGGCTCCCTGCTACGTGGCAACAACCCTGCCCGAGCTTCTCAATGTTATAGCCGAGGTGGCGGTTGATACTCCCAGGCTTATAGTCATGGGGGATTTCAACCTGCCATCTATCGGTGAAATATCTGAGGTGGCTCGGGAGTTCATGGCTTCCATGACGGCCATGGACCTGACCCAGGTAATTCAGGGCCCGACTCACGTTGGTGGACACACCCTGGACCTAGTTTTTGTCTCTGGTCAGTGGTTGAGTGGTCTTGATACTGGGGATATAGGCGTGGAACCCTTGTCATGGACTGACCACTCGCTCCTCCGACTCGACTTTCTGACCGCTGCACCCCACCGCAGGGAGGCGGAACCAATTAGGTGGTTCCGCCCCAGGCGCCTGATGGATCCTGATAGGTTCCAGACGGAGCTTGGGCCATTTCCTGAGACACTGACACGCGACTCGGCTGAGGACCTGGTGGCTGCCTGGGATAGGGCGGCCGGTGGGGCCTTGGACCGTGTCGTGCCTTTGCGGCCTCTGACCCGGCGCCGAACTCACTTATCTCCTTGGTTTACCGAGGAGCTGAGGGAGATGAAGCGCCGGAAAAGACGCCTAGAGAGTGGTTGGAGGGCCAGTCGCTCTGAATCTGACTTGACACTAGTAAGAGCTCATATTAAGACTTACTTAGTGGCATTAAAAGCGGCGAAATCTAATTATTTCGCCGCTCTTATCGCGTCATCAGATAATCGCCCAGCCGCCTTGTTTAGGGTGACCCGCTCCCTCCTTCATCTGGGAGCGCGGGAGGATCCCTTACAGGGACGTGCTGAGGATTTTGTTCAATATCTGGATGATAAAATAACTCAGATTCGGGATGATTTGGCCGCCGACTGGGTTAGTTCGGGCGAGGTGACTGAGCCCGGCCTTGAGAGTGTTATCTGGGCTGAGTTCGATCCTGTGGCTCCCGAGGACGTGGACAGGATCCTGGGAAGACTGAACGCTACCACATGTTTATTGGACCCGTGTCCCTCCTGGTTGGTGCTGGCCTCCTGGGAGGTTACGCGAGGCTGGCTCCAGGAGATCATAAACACTTCTTTGAGTGAGGGTGCCATATCAACCGCTTTGAAGGAGGCGGTGGTGAGGCCCCTCCTCAAGAAGCCCTCCCTGGACCCAGCTGTTTTGGCAAATTACCATCCAGTCTCCAACCTTCCCTTTCTAGCGAAGGTTGTTGAGAGTGTGGTGGCGTGGCAGCTCCCCCGGTACCTGGATGAAGCTGTCTATTTAGACCCGCTCCAGTCCGGCTTCAGGTCTGGTTACAGCACCGAAACGGCATTGGTCGCGTTGGTGGATGATCTCTGGAGGGCCCGGGGTAGGGGGTACTCCTCTATCCTGGTGCTGTTAGACCTCTCAGCGGCTTTTGATACCATCGACCATGGTATCATGTTGCGCCGGTTGGAGGGATTGGGGGTGGGGGGCACCGTTCTACGGTGGTTCTCCTCCTACCTCTCCGACCGGTCGCAATCTGTGTTGACAGGGGGGCAGCGGTCGACCCCGAGGCACCTAGTGTGTGGGATGCCACAAGGGTCGGTCCTCTCGCCCCTTCTGTTCAACATTTATGTAAAGCCGCTGGGTGAGATCATCCGTGGTTTTGGGGTGGAATTCCATCAGTACGCTGATGATACAGCGTACATTTCCACCCCAGACCACCCCAACGATGCCGTGGAAGTGATGTCCCAGTGCCTTGAAGCTGTGCGGGTCTGGATGGGGAGAAACAGGCTTCAACTCAACCCCTCCAAGACCGAGTGGCTGTGGCTGCCGGCGTCCCGATATAGCCAACTGACTCCATCGTTGGTTATTGGGGGTGAATCATTGGCCCCCACGGAAAGGGTGCGCAACTTGGGCGTCCTCCTGGACCCACGGCTGTCTTTAGAGGATCATACAACAGCCGTGGCCAGGGGGGCTTTCTATCAGGTTCGCCTGATACGCCAGTTGCGCCCCTTTCTAGATCGGGACTCCCTACGCACAGTCACTCAGGCGCTCGTCACGTCTCGCTTGGACTACTGTAATGCTCTCTGCATGGGGCTCCCCTTGGGATGCACCCGGAGGCTTCAGCTGGTGCAGAATGCGGCTGCGTGGGGGATTATGGGAGCGACGGGGCACTCCCACGTGACACCTCTCCTGCGTGAGCTGCATTGGTTGCCGGTTGACTTCCGGGTGCGTTTCAAGGTGTTGGTAATCACCTTTAAAGTGCTCCATGGCTTAGGACCAGGGTACTTACGGGACCGCTGCTGCCACCAATTGCCTCCCACCGGCCAGTTCGCTCCCACAGAGAGGGCCTCCTCAGGGTGCCGTCAGCCAGACAATGCCGGCTGGCGACCCCCAGGGGGAGAGCGTTCTCTGTGGTAGCCCCCACCCTCTGGAACGATCTTCCTCCAGAACTGAGAAAAATTGCTGACCTCTGGACTTTTCGTCGAGCTCTGAAGACTCATCTTTTTCAACTTGCCGGACTTGCCTGATCCCTTCTATTTTTTAAATATTTTTAAATTTTAACTTTTTAGAGTTTTTATTCGGTTTTGTATTTTCAGCCTAATTTACATTGGTTTTAGTATGTTTTTAACGTTTGTGTACTGGTTTTTAATTGGCTGTTCACCGCCCTGAGTCCGCTAGGAGAAGGGCGGTATAGAAATCTAATTAATAAATAAATAATTAATAAATGTAAGGCTTGCTCATCTCCAATTCCCCAGGATCACCATCATCATCATCATCACCACCACCACCTCCTCCTCCTCCTCCTCCTCCTCCTCCTCTTTCTCCTCCTCCTCCTCCTCCTCCTCCTCTTCCTCCTCCTCCTTCTTCCCAATCAATAAGCGTTAGGGATCCGAGGAGGCTGCCCAAGGAGCTAAACAAAGAAGCAGGCTTGTAAGTGTTCTTCTTGTATCACCTGATAAATGGTCTCCTCTTTAAAGAACTTATCTCTTTAGGACTGCAGCATGAGGAATGGCATCATTTGGCCGGCCGACTGAAGCTGGATCCATTTAAAAGATAGCGAGATACTGTCGACAGCAATAGACAGGGTAATTGCAGAGCGACTCCCGGGGTATAAATTACATCACTCTAAGTGGTGGAATGGCCTGAAGAGAGCGGAAAAATTCCTGACAATTTACTTGTCCCGCTGCCCCTTTGACTGCTTATCACCAGTCAGCAGAAGAAAAGAGCTCGGGTTGAAAAAATTAAGTATTGATCAAATTAACAGTTTTTACTGATCTCTTTAAGGGGAAAAAAGGACTGGAACAATTAAATTTAGAACACAAAAGACGAGGGAGGATAACTTTTGACCCCGGGGTGGCAAAGCTCCCTGACACCGACAAGCAGAAAAGAGAGGCTTGCGAGGGCCTTCTCTCTCCGGTGGATGGCAGGGGTGGGGGGGAGGGGCAGGGAGAGCAGCCACCCTCACCCAGGGACCCCTCTTTCCTGGGAGACATCCATGGATCCCGCCTTCAAGGTTCTTATAAGTAACACAAGATGGCAAGCATATCTAATAAGCCTTCTTCCTCCTATTTTCCCCATAACAACAACCCTGTGAGGTGGGTTGGGCTGAGAGAGAGAGAGACTAGGCCAAAGTCACCCAGCTGGTTTTCATGACTAAGGGAGGACTAGAACTCCCAGTCTCCTGGTGATTGACAAAAAGTCACCAAGCTGGGAGGGAGGGAAAGAAAGAAAAAAGGAAGGAAGGAACAAGGAAGGGACAAGGAAGGAAGGAAGGAAGGAAGGAAGGAAGGAAGGAAGGAAGGAAGGAAGGAAGGAAGGAAGGAAGGAAGGAGGAGGGAGGGAGGGGGAGGAAGGGAGGGAGGGAGGGAGGGAGGAAAATGGAGGGAGGGAGGGAAGGAAGGAAGGAGGGAGGGAGGAGGGAAGGAAGGAAGGAAGGAAGGAAGGAAGGAAGGAAGGAAGGAAGGAAGGAGGGAAGGAAGGAAGGAGGGAAGGAAGGAAGGCTTATTCTGTTAAACTATCAGATATTTGCAACAGCAGTTTGAGAAGGAAAGAGAAAGGCCGGCCTTTTCAACTGGCTGGCAAAAATGAGTGAGGGTCCCCCTCTATCCAGCCCATTGAGGAATGCACCAGGGTCTCATTCTCCGCCGGATCCCTTCTCTAAGTTCCCTTTGCAGGAAGATTCCGCCCAGGATCCGGCACTCTGGGCTTCCGTTGGAGCCGGCTCTGATCCAGCTTCCTTCATGTGGGGTGTGATGTGCGGGGCTCATTTCTCCAGAGGGTCTTCTCCGTTACTCTTATCACTCTGGCATTTTTATGCATCGTTGGACTGAATTACATTTTAAGTAGCTGTTCTGAGTTTGACGACATTCATTCAGCCTGGAATAATTAAATCAATGAAACTCAGCCACAATGCAGCTTTTCTGGAGTGACAGGAGCCGAAGATGGCCAGGGTGCCATTGCGCCAGTTAATAGGAATTAAAAACAGGAGAATAATAAGGGAGGGAGGGGGAGTCTTGGGGGGGGTGAATGCTTTTAAACAAGGACTTGTAATAGCAAACATTTCTCCCCAGAAGCTGCTGGCTAGCACTGTGTTTTGCACAGACGCCCCCCCCCCCCCCCACTGCCATGGAAGAGTTTCTTGGTTCCCTCTGGATATTTTGCAGAAGAGAATAAAAAGGAAGGCAAACCAGGACTCTGGGCTTCAAATGCACACCATTGTATGGCAGATCTGCACTGGGGGGGGGGGGGGGGTGTCTCTGCTGTTCTCTATGCCAGGTTCTTCAGAAGTAGCTGCCCTTCTGAAACCTGGTCTTCGTATCTCCCCCCCCCCTTTTGCTCTGGATTTGTCCTATTGGCATCTTATGACTATCACTTTGTTGGTTCTGTCTTATGTTTTATGATCGTATCTTTTCATTTATGATTTATCACTTCGTTGCTTGTATGGACACTGAGACATTCTTCACCGGAGTCCAATTCCTTGTGTGTCCAATCTTTGGCTGTTCTACTCCTACTCCTACTCCTACTCCTACTCCTACTCCTACTCCTACTCCTACTCCTACTCCATTCTATTCTATTCCATTCCATTCCATTCCATTCCATTCCATTCCATTCTATTCTATTCTATTCTATTCTATTCTATTCTATTCTATTCTATTCTATTCCATTCTACTCCACTCCATTCCACTCCATTCCACCCTATTCTAGTGTAGTCTAGTCTAACCTACTCTTTCTATTCTATTCCATTCCTTATTCTACTCTACTCCACTCCACTCCATTCTGCATTCCTCCTGTTCTGTTCTGTCCCGTTCTTTGTTCCGATTGCACTCTATGGGTGACCCAGAGTCTGATGCAATAAAACTCTCTTCTGTCTTTTTAACATTCTCCAATCTTTTCTCTATTTTCCATCATAAATACCTGGCAAGCATCCAAATTTTGATCATGTGACCGTGGGGGGATGCTATGATGGTCAGAAGACAGAGGACCTGAGGATAAGTCACTAACTTCTTCAGTGCCAATATGACTCTGAACAGCCACTGGTTGTAAGCCGAGGCCCATCGGCACCCCAGCAAACTGAATGAATGGAGATGGAAACCATCCTACCAAGGGTTTAGCCAGACGTCCTTTCCTACCTTAAAGAAAAAAAAAAACATTTACAAGTCAGAAGGTTCTTCTTTTAGCTCTTCTTGATCACATAAATGCCCATGAAATCCAAAAGGGACCCACACTGCAAAATGCTGCCTGGTTATATTACTTTACAATTAATTTACAGATCTGTAAACAGATCGTTACATTACAGGTAAGCGAACAGGATTAGGATTGCAGAAAAAAACACTCACAATCAGCCGGCCTTCCATAAACGACCTGTATATTGTGTGGGTCAGAAAGAGGACTGGGAAAAAACCCTACAGACCCCTCATATCCTGGACATGAACTGTTTCAACTTCTCCACTTAGGATGCCGCCATAGGGCATTGCATGCCAAAACAACTAGGCACAGAGACTGTTTTTTCCCTCCTGCCATCACTCTGCTCAACACCTAATCCCCCCCAGCAGTGTCTTATGCCTAAGGATATTTACCTGTGTGGTAGGGCTGCATTACTATTATCCTTCTCATCTGTTCCACCATTCTCTTATTGCTATCATTATTATGATGGTTATCCTTTGTTATGATGATTATTATTGCATTACTGTTTTGCAGGCACACAGAGAGCTTATGCACAGAGACAAATTCCTTGTGTGTCTAATCACACTGGGCCAATAACGTATTGTTTTTCAGCAGTAAATTTCTCCTAGGCTCCGAGAAAACACCATGGTAGGAGAAACTCTCTATGGCTCACGAGTATGAAAAATGGCAGCCGCCGGATAATCCTGGAGTTCCCTCCGCCTGCGGTATTTGATGACTTTCCTCTGCATAGTAATGCGTCTTTAAAAAAGAGAGAGAACGAGAAAGAGAGAGAGGAGGAGGGAACCGGCTGATATATGTTACAAGGAGTGTATCTGTTTCACTGAGACAGAACATTTTAATTTCCTGACACCTTTTAGTGATTGCTTCAATTTCCAAAGATTTTGATAAAATCGCCAGTTGAAGAGGATCAGGATTGAGTACGCGGCTCCAGCAGCAACTTAATGAAATGCTGCAGTTTCACAGTGTTTCATTTGACATAACCTAGCTCAGAGGTCTAATAAATGCGGTGTGATAAATGCTGGAGCTACAATTGTCAAAATACACTTGTAATTGGGTTAATATGCCTTAAAATACTACCTATCCGTTATCTTTCTTCTTTCCCGTTATATGACTTGTGCTGTAAAGACTTGACAGTGGAGCTGACTCTATTTTAATCTGCTCCTTTCTCTGTGGTGGGAGATTTCTTGTACCACAAGAAGATGGCCACGTTTTCTCTGCGGAGCCAGCCGTGCCCAAGCATGTGGACAGAGGCCTTCCAGATAAGGTGCATCCGTGTTGGTTTCTTGGTATAGTTTTGATGTTCTCCAAAACCCCTGAAGGCAGGACAAGAAGCAACGGATGGAAACTGATCAAGGAATGGACCAAGCTAGAACTAAGGAGAAAATTCCTGATGGTGAGAACAGCTTCCCTCTAGAACAGTGTTTCTCAACCTTGGAAGCTTGAAGATGGGTGGACATCAACTCCCAGAATCCCCCAGCCAGCGCTACCAAGGTTCAAGCTACCAAGGTTGAAAAACGCTGCTCTAGAAGTTGTGGCTGCTCCATCACTGGAAGTTTTTAAGAAGAGACTGGACAACCATTTGTCTGAAAAGTATAGAGTCTCTTGTTTGAGCAAGGTCCCTTCCAAACCTGTTATTCTGATAGGAATCTGAAAGATTAGGCTCAGCACTTGAACTCCAAGACACATGTAGTTTTTTGTGCATAGATTCGTTCATAATTGCACTCCCCTATACAGACCATTGTATTGTGTTCCTCAACACAAAAGACCTAACATCTTCCAAACTGATAGGACAAGTATCAGGGGAAGAGCTTGCCTCCCACAATTGTGGGTGCTCCATCACTGGAGATTTTCAAGAACCAGTATTTCTCCAGGATGTTATAAGGTCTCCTGTCTGGAGCAGGAGATTGGACTGGAAGACCTCCAAGGTCTCTTCTAGCCTTGGGAGTCTATATTTCTATGAAGCTATCATGAAGTAATGCCAGCATTTCCAAAACCAGGCATAACCCTATCATTGAAACAAAGAACTTCTTAACATGAGATTTCTGTTTTCTTCAAGGTGAACATCACACTCCTAAAGTGAATAAGGCCAGAAATCCAAAGGAAGAAGATTTACAGATTTTGACGGGTGTGATGAGTCAGGTGGATTTGAACACCTGCAAGACATCCACCAACAAGACAGGTTGCTTAATTTGGGATGGCTTTCAATCTTTCCAGTTGCAGAATTTCCTGTCTGGGATTTCTGTTCAAGATTTTGTTCTGTTTGGGGTTTTCCTTTGAGGGTGTCCTCTTCCTGTCTCATAACTGGCATACAGTTATGTTTTTTGAATAGCGCAATTAGCACTCACTTCCTGTCATTTGTACCTAGCATTTGACATCCCTACCTCATCAACACTAATGGGCCAGCAATTAGTGCTGATTACTGGTTATTCTTTCTATTCCACTGATCTACAGATTGGCAGAAGCATCCCTGAAGCAGAGTCTTAATACTTGAACCAAAAGACAAAGAAGGACCTAGGGCTTCTTAATAATTATCATTAAAAAAAACCTGTAATGATCCAAGGCAGGTTAAAAATATGCAGAGTCCACTGGACACAGAAGAATTCAAGCCTTCATATGTAAAAGACCAAAGAACATAAAATTATTTTAACAGTTGGTTCGTCACACAATCAGCCAGATGTTCAAACTGGATTTGGCATTTTTGTCCACCTATCCAGTTCTTCCCAAGGACCTGGGAGAGGCAGATCGGGATGTTTTATGGTGTTAGAGGTATTGTCGCAGGATTTAAGCTGTTCCGAGCAAGGCTGCCTTTTGCAATTGACTGATGGCGAATTTGTCAATGCCAACGATGTTCAAATGGTGCTCCAGATATTTTAGGATTGTTATTATTTCATGCCTGGCATAAGAGTGTCTCATAAAAACAGGAACTTTATCAGATGCATCTTTATGATAGCATTCTTTGCATGATACACATTTCATGTCTATCATGAAATCATCCACGGTAATAATAATCGTGCATTATTCCACCACATTATTGTGGTGGAATATTATTATATTATTATATTTTATTTATTTATTTATTGGTTCAATTTATATGCCGCCCTTCTACGAAGACTCAGGGCGGCTTACAATGCGTTAAGCAATAACCTTCATACTTATGTATATACCTGCTTAGTAGTGCTTTCGGGCCCCCCTAAGCGGTGTCCTTTTTTATACAAAGTCAGCTTATTGCCCCCACAATCCGGGTCCATTTTACCTACCTCGGAAGGATGGAAGGCTGAGTCAACCTTCAGCCTGGTGAGATTTGAACTTGCAGTAATTGCAGGCAACTGGCAGTTAAGTGCTTTTTAACAGTGCTTTAGTCTGCTGTTCCACCAAGGCTCTTAATAATAATAATAATAATAATAATAATAATAATAATAATAATAATAATATAGTATTATTATTATTGGTTAATCTGTAGTGAGATTCACAGCCTTTGAGGCTGGTAAACAGCTCAGCAGCTCGAGTCCTAACCAAGGACCTAGGAACTGTTAAGGTATCATCGGAGGATGTAAGCTGTTCCAAGTAAGGTGGTTTTTTGTAGAGTCAAAATGTTGTTGTTGTTGTTGTTATTACTATTATATAATTATTCCACATTATTGTGGAAACAATCCTTTTTATCTCCTCTTCTTATGGAAATAAACCAGCTCCATTTCCAAAATCAGGTAATGCCAAGAGATTATATAGGCACGAAACTGATAGTCTACATATTTTAAGATACGGTAGTCAGTCCAGATAGTCCTTGACTTAAAATCACATTTGTGGCCAGTTTTTAAGTAAGTCACACCTGATTTTACAAAATTTGTTAATTACCAATAATTGGTTATTAGGCAAATCACTGTGATTAAGTGAATCACATTTAATGTTGAAGTTGTTGAGCAAATCTGGTCCCCCCCCCCCCCCCTGTCTTCACTTGTCAGAGGCCAGCGCGGAAGGTTGCAGATGCCAATCTTGTGTCTCCAAAATGCTACGTATATAAATACGTACATTCGTATTGATTACCAAATGCTTAAATTTGGATCACGTGACCATGAGGTTGCTGAGATGGCAATAGACATGAGAACCAGTTTATAAGCCATTTTTTTCAGTCCTGTTGTAACTTCAAGTGGTCACTAACTGAATATTTGTAAGTCAGGGGCTGTCTAGAATTAAAGGTTTAGCTATTATGCAACTGAATACAGAATCCTTCTAGTTATAATGAATACACAAATTAAGGATCAGTACATATTTTTAAAAATTAAAAAGCAGATATGACCAGAGGTCAGTGGTGGGTTGTCCCCGGTTCGCACCAGTTCTATAGAACCGGTACTAAAAGCAGTGGGAGGCTCCGCCCATTGACCACCATGTCATCAAAATGCTTCTGCGCATGTGCAGAAGCTTCTGCGTGTGCGAAGCGAGCGCAAGTACGCGGCCCCATTGCAAACTGGTAGTAAAGGTAAGTAGAACCTACCCCTGCCAGAGATGTGAATTTTATCTTCAGAAATTTGCAGAAAAAGTGGATATGATTTTGGCCATGGTTTGCTCTCCAAGCTTGTTTCAATTTAGTTTCTGAACGTTTCGTTACCAGACTACGTAACGTCATCAGCAGGATTGTCTTGTCCTATTCTCCTTAGCTTATAAATGTCTTGTGTGCCAGGGTGGTCAGTTTATAAACTAAGGAGAAAAGGACAAAAAAATCCCACTGATGATGTTACCTAGTCTGGTAACGGAACATTCGGAAACTAAATTGAAACAAGCTTGGAGAGCAAACCCCGGCCAAAACCTAAAACTCGAGCTACAAATATTTTCTATTATTTCAAAATGGATGTGACTTTTGGCTTACAGGACAGTTTGAAACATGGCACTGCCCAGCTAGTGTGTTACTAAACTGCATTCATTCCTTTATTTGCTAAAGATTTCCAAGTAGTTGGGACATGCCATTTATGAATCTTCTGATAATTCTTTCTTTGTTCTCCTGGTTTTATTTTATTTTTTTATACACTTTTTTTTACCTGCATTACTTGGCAAGTGATATCTCCTTGCAGGGTATCTTGTTGTTGTTAGTTGTGAAGACGTGTCCGACCCATCGTGACCTCCTGGACAACATTCCTCCAGGCCTTCCTGTCCTCTGCCATCCTTTGGAGTCCATTTAAGCTCACGCCAACTGCTTCAGTGACTCCATCCAGCCATCTCATTCTCTGCCGTCCCCTTCTTCTTTTGCCCTCAATCATTCCCAGCATTAGGCTCTTCTCCAGGGAGTCCTTCCTTCTCATTATTTAGCCAAAGTATTTGAGTTTCATCTTCAGGATCTGGCCTTCTAAAGAGCAGTCAGGGTTGATCTCCTCTAGGACTGACCGGTTGGATCGCCTTGCAGTCCAAGGGACTCGCAGGAGTCTTCTCCAGCGCCAAAGAATGGAGGCCTTTGAGCTCAGCACCAGAGCTCAAAGGCCTCCATTCTTTGGCGCTCAGCCTTTCTTATGGGCTATCTAGAAGATAGTAAATTGGGTAGGTCTACCCCAGGGGTGGGCACAACCTGTGGACCTCAACTCCAGAATTCCTGAGACAGCCAAGCTTGTAAAAGATGGTAAAAGGTTGTAAAAGAGCCACATTTGCCCACCCCTGGTCTAGCCTAATGAAGAGAAGGACTAGAGGAGACATGATAGTTGTGTTTCAATATTTGTGGGGCTCCTACAAAGATGAGGAGTCAAAGTTATTTTCCAAAGAACTAAAAGGCTAGACAAGAAGCAACGGATGGAAACTAACCAAGAAAAGAAGCTACATAGAGCTAAGGAGAAATTTCCTGACAGTGAGGACAATTAACCAGTGGAACTGCTTGCCTCCAGAAGTTGTGGCTGCTCATTCACTGGAGGCTTTTAAGAAGAGAGTGGACAACCATTTGTCTGAAATGGTATTGAGTCTCCTGCTCGAGGAGGAGGTTGGACTAGAAGACCTCCAAGGTCTCTTCCAACTCTATTATTCTATGTTCTTATGAGTTGCCATTGAATTTGTTGACAGCTGCTAAGTTGCTGATTTCACGCTGTAGAAATAGATGTATGTAAATGCTATGATGTTTAAATTTTATGAAGTCCAGTGGCAATGCAGCACTGACTGCATATTTTCAGTTAAAAGAAGAAAATAAACAAATATAAACCTTTTAGGCTGCATGAGACAGACTGCGAACTTCGTGAAAAATGTTAATGATTATTTGTGCAATTTGTTACAACGAAGAGGTAGCAATAGAATTGTGAGTTCTTATTCTTATTCATCTTTTTGTGAATAATATTACTGATGCACGTAGTAAGGCTGTTGATTTATTGTTTTTATCACACTATATTTGGGGAAGATGCATGAATATGAAAAGCAATATTAATGGGCTGGTTTATGTAACTTATTTTATTTCTATTTCAGGCTGGTTAATATCTATTTCTATATTATTAATAGGTTGAATCACGAGGAGCTTTGTCACAGTTTAGTTCTACTAAAATCAATAGGATTTTAAATTAGTCATGAATAACTTGTCTCAATTAATTTCAGTGGAACTAAAGCCAACCCAATATTATTCAGATTAACACAGGTCTCTACTAATCTTTTCTATATTGTTTCTAATTTATTCATCTGCTACGTAGCCACTTGTTTGGTTGAATGAATTAGTTTTTCCTGCTAAACAAAAAGAGACATGCATATATTTACAAATGTAAACACAAAGCAAATTTATCTCGGCTTAAAAAAAATTAGGATTCCTATAAAGAGACAACCGTGAATTTTTTCCCCCCTTTGATCTAAAATGTGGCTTCTTTTGTGCAATTCTGGGTCTAAACTGGTCAGCAAAATTGGCTTTTAGCACGTTGTGGTAAACATTTGCAGGATCATGGAAACGGGGAGAATGTTTTCTTCCTGTTAATCTATTAACATATCTAATTTCAATTGATTGTCTCCACTGAAGCTTCTCTTTATATTTGCAGTAATAATGAAAAGAATTGGACAATGGTTTTTTCTCATTTGTTTATTAATAATCTATTGTTTTCAAAGTTTGCATGTTAGGCTTGCTGGTTGAAATTGCTTTTTTTTAAAATCTAATGATATTGTTTTAAAGCTGGTAGGCCTTAGCCAGAGGCTTAAAACATGAAATGTATGGGCTGCTAGTAATTCTCTGTGATCTCCAATAGTATTTTGTTAGCACTGAAAACAAAAGATAGAATCCTGGTGTTGGAAGGGACCTTGGAGGTCTTCTAGTCCAACCCCGTGTCCAAGGAAGGATACCTTAAATACCATCCCAGTACAATGGATGTCCGGTCTATTTTTGAAAACCTGCAGTAACGGAGCATCCACAATTCTGGGAGGGAGGGAGGGAGGGAGGGAGGGAGGAAGGAAGGACACACACATCAGGCAACAAGGAAAAAAAGAAGAGAAGGCAAATAATTAAAAGGAAAGAAAGAAACAAGAAAAGTAAGTCAGGATTTGGGCACCTCTAAGTGGGAAGTTGACCCAGATGCCATCTTCTTAGATCTTGATCTTAAACAACAACAAAAATTACATATCAACCCAGCGATAAGTCTAACATTTGCATTCTGGTTAATGAAAAACTGAAATGGCTATTTGGTAGCTATGATTCACAGGTACGGTAGTTCTGTTAAACTGTGGCACCTTTAGCAAATATTAATTAAAACTTGCAGAAAAAGCATTGCTGTAACAGGTTTCAAAAGCTTATTGCTCCAGAACTCAACACTCATGGTTTGCACAGTATAAAATGGATTACTCTCAAAAAGATTACATTGGAACAGTTTCCGTTCAAGGTTGCTTTAATTGGCCATAAAATTCAAACCATTATTTTTAAAAAATGGTTATATTGTCTGACTTTTCAAACTGAACAGTATACCGAGACAACCATCATCATCATTCTAAAACATTTTGGAATATTTTATCCTAGCCATCTTTCTATTTAGATTTCTTCTTCAAGCGTATATGGTATAAATAAGGCTTGCATTCCAGCAGACATCAATTTACGAAGCGTGGGGGAAAAAAAACCCCAAAAGTACCTCCAGTTTCAGATCAGGGATGATCTGAAATGAATTGATGCGTTCTGACTGGTGAGTCAAAATAATTCACTTTTTTCCCACCCCAGTGTTAAACCAAGTCAATTTTACCAAACTATATTTGATATCTTATTGTTTATTTTCAGTTGGCAGACAGCAATTTTCCAGAATAGCTCGTGATCTACAGCTCTGATATCTTACAGGTCACATGTCATTCAAGAAAGGTCAACGATTCATTTAAAGTTAATCATTCTTCACATAAACAGGCAAATACTGTTTCGTTCCCGGCGCCCTGAGCTTCTCTGCTTTGATGGCCCTTCATGCCCACACCGGGGAGGCTGCCTTCTTTGATGCCTGAGAAACACTGGATCAAAATTATGATCAAATACCTTGATACATTTCCAGAAAAAGCAAATTCCCTTAAAGGGGATTTCGTTTAAAGTCTCCTCCATGTAGATCCTAGACTTTTGCCCTGATCCTTTCTCATCGGCAGTGATACCAAAATAGATCTGGGTTTAAGCACTGAGGCCTGTCCAAGACATGTCTGGAGACTGAAGAATGGGTCAAACTATTTTCCAAGGCACCTGAAGGCAGAACAAGAAGCAACAGATGCAAACTAATCAAGGAGACAAGCAACCTAGAATGAAGGAGAAATTTCCTAACAGTGAGGAAAATTAACCAGTGGAACTGCTTGCCACCAGAAGTTGTAAATGCTCCAAAGCTGGAAGTTTTAAAGAAGAGATTGGATAATCATTTGTCTGAAGTGGTGTAGAGTTTCCTGTCTGGGCAGGGAGTTGGACTAGAAGACCTCCAAGGTCCCTTCCAACTATTCTATTCTATTCTATTCTATTCTATTCTATTCTATTCTATTCTATTCTATTCTATTCTATTCTATTCATTCTATCCCAACCCATCCCATATTTTCTATGCTATGCTATGCTATGCTATGCTATGCTATGCTATGCTATGCTATGCTATGCTATGCTATGCTATGCTATGCTATGCTATGCTATGCCATGCCATGCCATGCCATGCCATGCCATGCCGTGCCTGATCTGTCCCCCCCTTCAGAGACCCACAAA
The DNA here is from genome assembly GCA_030761175.1 of Masticophis lateralis. NCBI lineage: Eukaryota > Metazoa > Chordata > Lepidosauria > Squamata > Colubridae > Masticophis > Masticophis lateralis. The sequence goes on from JAUDYJ010000004.1 coordinate 128,938,776, forward strand.
AACACAGCCAGTCGAGGGTTAAGGAAGCACTTGGCACACTCCACAGTTCTTATCTCAAACTTGGCAGCGATATGCACACCGTCTGCCAAGGACTTTAATAGTATACAGAAAGAAAAGCACCACAAATATTCAGCAAAGTCTCTGATTAGCTTCAGCTTGTAAACTCCAATGCCTAACCAATATAGTATAATTTGTTCATCACAGAAATCAGGACCCACCCTCCTGGCTTATATAGGCTCTGAGTGTGGTCCAGTGACTCATTGATCCTGTGACTCCAGTCCCGTGACTCAGGTCTACTCCCTCATACGTCTCCGCAGCTGCAGTAATCGTTTCTCTCGCCTTCTTTGGCGTGCATCCAGGAATGACGTCTCTCCCTCACTCTCATCTGAGACACCTGTTTCCCCACTGCTTGGCTCTCTTTCAGCTGGCACCTGAGACGGTGCCAGAGGGGGGGCCTGGGAGATCTGGCTGGCTCCTCTTCCTCCTGCTCAGAGCTTCCTTCCTCCAATGGGATAGGCTCAGAGGACAGGGCCACAACAATGCCATGCCATGCCATGCCATGCCATGCCATGCCATGCCATCCCATCCCATCCCATCCCATCCTTTTCTATGGCTTTATAAAGTGATAGTAACACTTCACGTGATTTTGATTCTATGCTTCTATGTTCATACACTCCAGGTAAGGTGTGTGTGGACTCGATGTATAACAGAAGAAGTTGGGAAGGTCCAACAGAGGTTTATTTGATATGCAGTGTTGGGTTTTTTGTTCCTCTTAATGTCCCTGCACCCATCCTCTTCATCAGAAGTCAAACTGATGAAGAGAAATGGGATCTCACCTCAATTGTGTTCCATTGCTGGTTGGCTGATCGCCCTAAAGGAAATGATTGTGTTAGGAAGGATGATGGATTGAGTTTGTTTAAAGCCAACATTACGTAGGTTTTTTTTTTTTAATGGATCTCAGTATTTATAACCCTTTGGAGAGGACTGAATAATGGGGGCAGCCTTGGTGTCCCTTGCTGATCAACGGTGGGGGGGACAGGACGGATGGCCTTTGTCAGAAGGCATTTCTTCCCAAAATTTCTGTTGCAAAATAAGACCGTTGTTAAGTGAGTTTTAGCCTGTTTTACCCTGCTTCATGACCTTTCTTGCCACAGTTTGTCAAGTGAATCACTTCATTCGCTGACTTAGTAACTCGGCTGTTCAGCTAGTTGTGAAAACCGAGCTCCAAGGAAAGAAGGCAGAAGATTCAACTGCTACGAGAGCAACCCGGAATGTTGGCTGAAGAAAGGGAAGCCGCTAAAATCATTTTGTCCCTAAGCTCTTGTGAAGATGACATTGATCTAAAGATAAATTAGACTTTGATAAGATCTCACCACCTAAACACAAAGTTTACAGCTCGTAGGCAGCTAGTGATCCAGGGCTCCTTGAGGTGCCCTAGGAATGGAAGAAATGTTTCTTTCACTGCATTTGTATGGAGAAGACCAAAACTTCATCCAGCGAGGCCGTGGAGCACCAGGGGCGGGCTTGCTTACAGACTGCCTCCTTCTGCAACCCTTTGAAGTTATAACAGTGCTGAAAAAAATAACTCTATGACCATTGAATCTTAGCAACTGCTAGCTATCCTTAATATGGTGTTCCATGGCCCCCACACCCTCCTTACTGGTTCAATAGAAGAATTTAGCTTAGTTTTTAGGAAACCAAGAGCACAAATTATTTTAGTTTACCCCATAGACAGGTACAAAGTCCCCCCAAAAAGGGGCTGAGTTTTGTTTCATTAAACCAGCTTTCTCCATTCAGGTGTTCACAAAATACGTTGAATTAGAGGTTGCAAACTTTTTCAGCCTTTGCTTATGCTATCTCTAATTATAGCCTTGTTTGCTATGTATGGTGTATGTGATCAGTTTTGCTAGGACAGATGATAAGGTAGCATCCCAAGTAATTCCCATTTTACAGCTAGATTTACTGTAGATTATCATTCTAAAATATGAAGGCTAAAACACATGAGGGACGGTTGCAGGAATTGGGCGTCTCTAGTGAAAAGAAGAACTAGGGACCACCTGATAGTCTTCCAGTGTTGAGAGGCTGCCACAAGAAGAGGGGAGTCAAGCTATTCTCCAAAGCACCCAGAAAGCAGGACAAGAAGCAATAGATGGAAGCTAATCAAGGAGAAAAGCAACCTGGAAATAAGGAGAAATTTTTTGACATTAGAATTAGCCACTGGAACAACTTGCCTCCAGAGGTAATGGCTGCTCCATCACTGGAGGTTTTTAAGAAGAGATGGGACAACCATGTGTCTACAATGATATAGAATGTCCTACTTGAGCAGGGGGTTGGACTAGAAGACCTCCAAGGTCTCTTCCAACTCTGTTATTCTAATATCTGTAGCAATAGCCCTTAGACTTATATATTGCTTTACAGCCCTCTCTAAATAGTTTACAGAGTCAGCATCTTGCCTCATTTTACCCACCTCAGAAGGATGGAAGGCTGAGTCAACCTTGAGCCTGGTGAGATTTGAACTGCCAATTTTCAGGCAGCCGGCAATCAGCAGAATAGTCTGCAGTACTGCACTCTAACCACTGCGCCACTCTAACCACCATGGCTCATATATGTACTGTTAGATCGGCGCAGGAAAGAAGAAGTGACCAGCAAGGTTCAAGTAACAAGTTTTAATAACAAGAACTGAACCCTGTGCGCTGCCGGAGCTCTCCTTATATACACTCCGGCAGACGCACCGCCCACTGACAGGGATTCAAAACTCCCGCCGAAAGGATCTTCAGCCAATCCCAGGCGGATGTCCTTATAAGGACATAACACTCCTCCCCCCTAGTTCTTAGTCAGTCGATCAGGGAAATAGTCACTAAGATAAACAGGACGTCTACGTGCCCGCGTAGACCTGCGCAGTTCACCGTCAAGATGGACACTCTCCCGGATGGAGGGTGTCAGCTCTGCTCGGGGCTTCTTCCCCGGTGCCGGGCTGGGTCTGGCCGTCGAGGACGCGGGCACTGTGTCCGAACCTCCGGCCGGGCCACGGACCTCCGCCTGCGGGCGATGCTGGTCTGCCTCGTTCCTGCACGGATCGTGGAGCCGCCGGTGTGGATCCCCGCTCTGGACCGGTCCGGAACTCCTGAGCCACGGTAGGTCCCTGGGTCTCCCTCGGGTCCCTTCTGGGCTGGGGTCGCGCCGGTCCGGGTCAGGGTGCGCGTCCAGTGGTGGTGGTGGTTGGGTTACGCCCCCGGGTTCTCCGATCGAGTCCGGCTTACTCCCGGGGCGGCAGGCGGACGGAATTGGTGACTGGTCGGCTCTGTCGGGGTGGCGTAGGCCTACCTTGCAGGGGTGGTGTAGGCCCTCTCTGCGCGGTTGGTCTGATGGTGGTGCCGAAGGTTCCCTCTGGCCGCTGGGCTGCTCGACCTGGTCGGGTTGGTGTTGACCTACCCTGCCGGGGTGGTGGAGGCCTTCCTTGCAGGGTTGGTTTTCTGCGCGGTCGGCGGGTCGTTGTGGGGCCTTCTGGTGAGTTGGATGGAGGTCCCCATCCCTGGAGCGTCGGTTGCCAACTTCGCAGGGTTGATGTTGGCTTCCCCTGCTGGGTTGTCCCCGGTCTACTTGCCTTGCCGGATCTGATATTAGGTTAGGTGCCGGGGTGTTTGTTCTTCCTTCGGGTCGCCGGTCTCCCTCGTCTGGGTGGTTTAGGCCTACCTCGCCAGGGTGGTTTAGGCCTACTGCGCCGGGGTGGTGTAGGCCTACTGCGCCGGGGTGGTTTAGGCCTACCTCGTCGGGGTGGTTTAGGCCTACTGCGCCGGGGTGGTTCAGGCCTACCTCGTCGGGGTGGTTTAGGCCTACTGCGCCGGGGTGGTTTAGGCCTACCTCGTCGGGGTGGTTTAGGCCTACCTCGTTGGGGTGGTTTTCGCTCACTTCCCTCCACCTTTTGCGGAGCTGGTCGAGATGACGTCTCACGATCTGTCCATCGTCCAGCTCAACGCGGTAGGATTTGGGACCGGTTGTGCTGTGTACTGTAGCTTTAAGCCATTTAGGCGAGCCGTGGAAATTAAGAGCGAAAACGGCATCACCGACGGAAAACTGGCGCAGTTGGCGACTGGCGGATGCGGGCACCTCAGAGGAGTATTGCGGGTGCAGTCTGTCCAGGGGTGACCGGAGTTTCCTGCCCATTAAAAGTTCGGCGGGGCATTTTCGGGTGGCAGAGTGAGGCGTGATATGCTGGGTAAGCAAAAAAGTGTCAATGCGCTCCTGCCAGTCGCCCGGGCCCATCTTGGCGAGCGACTCCTTCGTGAGCCGTACCATCCGTTCAGCCTGCCCATTTCCGGCCGGTCTATAAGGGGCAGAGAGAGCATGGCGAATGCCCAAGCCAGCCAGGAAAGCTTCCATGGGCACGGACGTAAGTTGGGGCCCGTTGTCTGAGACCAGAACGTCTGGGAGTCCATGGGTCGCGAAGAGTCGCCGGAGGGCACGGATGGTAGCTTCCGTTGTGGTGGATGCCATGGGGACAACTTCCAACCACTTGGAGTATGCATCAACCACAATGAGGAGGTGGTGCCCATGAATGGGGCCAGCAAAGTCTATGTGAATGCGCGACCAGGGGGAGCTCGGAGTCTCCCAGGGCATCGGGTCAGATTGAGGCGGGGCGGCTCTGACTTCTTGGCACGGGCTACACCTGGCGACCCAATGTTCAATGTCTTTGTCCAGTGTCGGCCACCAGACGTAGCTCCGTGCCAGGGCTTTCATCCGGACAATGCCCGGGTGTCCTTTGTGCAGCGCAGTAAGAGTCCTTCGTTGAAGAGTGCTGGGAATCAGCACCCTATCTCCCCATAGTAAACAGCCGCGCATGGTGGACAGCTCCCCTTGCTTGCGGCTGAACGGGATGAAGTCGTTGCAGTCAATTTGAGTTGGCCAGCCTCTCAGGACCCAGGAGTGGACTTGCCGGAGGATGGGGTCAGTTCGCGTGTGCGTCGCTACGTCGGCAGATGTCACCGGACAGTTGCTGTCGTTGTCTATATGCAGCAGCTCGAGCGTGGGGGCCGGGTCTTCCACGGATTCGGCGGATGGGCACCTGCTCAACGCGTCGGCGTTTGCGATGGCTTTACCAGGCTGGTGGACGAGGCTGTAAGAGTAGCCGGCGAGGAAAATGGACCAGCGCGTCATCCGGGGGGACATGAAGGCTGGGGTCTGCTTGTCCCCTGCTAGTAGGCCGAGGAGAGGCTTGTGATCGGTGACAATGGTGAATTGCCGTCCATATAGGTATTCGTGGAAGCGCTTCACCCCTGCAACAATAGCCAACGCCTCTTTGTCCAGTTGGCTATAGTTGCGCTCAGCACTCGACATAGTCTTAGAGAAAAATGCGATGGGGGCTTCACGACCGGTGGGCAGTTCATGGCTGAGCACAGCGCCAACTCCGTACGGGGAAGCGTCACAGGTCAGTCTGAGGGGCAGTGTCTCATTGTATTGAATGAGCACACTGTCAGAGGTCAGAAGTTGCTTAACGGCTCTGAATGCAGACTCTTCCTCACGTCCCCACCTCCAGGAAACCGCCTTCGCCAGCAAGCGATGGAGCGGCTCAGCAACAGTGGCTTTCTGCTGGAGGAAAATAGCGTAGAAGTTAAGCAATCCAAGGAAAGCCTGAAGCTCCGCTTTGTTTTTGGGGCTGGGAGCTTCATGGATAGCTTTAACTTTTGATTTGGTGGGGTGGATGCCAGAACTATCTATTAGATAGCCCAGGAACTCGACTTCCTGTACCCCAATGATGCACTTGTCCCTCCGGACTCTCAAGCCCTTCTCCCTGAAACGCTGGAGGACTAGCCTCAGCCGGTCCAGGAGTTGAGCCTTTGAGTCCCCAGAGATCAGTACATCATCGAAATAAGGCACCACCCCTGGAACGCCTTGGAGAAGGCGTTCCATCATGGATTGGAAAATGCCAGGAGCTGCACTGACTCCAAACTGGAGACGGTTGCACTTAAACGCGCCTCTATGGGTGACAATAGTCTGTGCCTCCGCCGTTTCCTGATCTACTGGCAGTTGCTGGTAAGCCTGGGCCAGGTCCAGTTTTGCAAAAATTTTGCCCTTGCCGAGTAAGTGCAGCAAATGTTGCACTACTGGCACGGGGTATGCGCTCTGCGGCAACGCCTTATTGATGGTCACTTTGTAGTCGGCGCAGATGCGCACAGATCCATCCTGCTTCATGGGAGTCACAATGGGAGTCTCCCATGAAGCATGATCGATGGGTTCCAGGATACCTTGGGCAATCAGCTTATCTAGCTGAGCGTCTACTTTAGCCCGCAAGGTAAATGGAACCCGGCGGGGCTTGAGCCGAATTGGGGTTACCCCCTTGTCCAGATTAAAGGAGATGGGTTTCCCTGAAAAGGTCCCTAACTTACCATCGAAGACTTCTTGGAACTCTCCGATGAGTGAGTCGAGTTCGCCTGAGCTAATCTGGTGGATGCCTCCAATAGAAAGCCCCAGCGGCTGGAACCACTCCACGCCCAGCAGGGTCGGGCGGCTATGCTCCACGACGGTTATGGGAAGCTGGCCCTGAAACTGCTTGAAGGCGATCCTGAGGTTGGTCCGCCCGATGACGCCGATGGGGTTGCCGCCGAAGTCCACCAGCTTGGAGTGCAGAGGTTCAAGTTGGCGCTTGGAGAGATTCGGCTTCAGTCTTTTGACCTGGTGCCAGTCGATGATCGAATAGACGGAGCCGGAGTCGACTTCCATCGTGCACGGCAAGCCTTCTGCCAACAGTGTCACGTGGAATTTTGTGGCACTGTTGGTGCTGGTGAGGGCGATCGTTGTCTGGTTCACAGCGCCGCCATGAGAACTGTTGCGGTCGTCGCGCTTTTGCTGGATTGAGGACCGTTTGGACGACCTCTGGGAGTCGCGACGATTTTCTGGATTCTGGGGCTTGATCGACTCAGGAACAGGATCAGAGGCTCTGCATGCCTCTGCGATGTGCCCCCTCTTAAGACAGCGTCTGCAGGTGGCATCCCGCCAGCGACAGGATTGGCGGGGATGGTGTCCCTTGCAACTGCCGCACAGAGCGGCGCGGCGGCCATCTTTTTGAATTTCCCGCCTGGGTGGGCGGGAAACTTTCAAAACGGTCGACTCTCCCTCTGAATCGGTTGGTGTGGCAGAGTCCTCGGACGATTCAGATGCCGGTTTGTGGATCTTATGGATCCCTCGGGACTGGAGCATGGCAGCAGCGGCGGTCTCGGATGTTTCAGCAGCCGTAGCCTCCTCAAGAACGTCCTTCAGGGACAGTCTTTTTCTGCTCAGGAACTTCTTTTGGAGGTTGGCATCTCTCATCCCGAAGACGATCCCGTCGCGTAAGGCATTGTCAACGTTCTCAAATTCGCAGTTTGCAGCGATTTGACGCAATGCCGCCACAAAGTCCTTAAGCGATTCGCCTCCCTTCTGATTCCGTTGGCGGAAGGTAAAGCGGTTCGCTATGGGGGTGCCCGTTGGTGCATAGTGGTCTTGCAGGGCAGTCTGCAGATCCACCCAGGACATGACTTCAATGTCCCTGGGTGCGACGAGGTTGACGGCGAGTTCCAGAACGTCGGAGCCGCAGTTAGCGAGGAAGAGAGCCCTCTTCCTCTCGTCGTCTAGGTTGTTGTAGCCGTTTCCCCGGAGGAATTGGCGGAAACGTATCATATACGAACTCCACTTCTCCCGGCTGGGGTTGAAAGGAGCCAGCGAGGCGAACGGCGCTTGCGGCGTTGCCATTTCTCAGACCGCGTCGAGTGACTTCAGCTCGTTATGGCGATCGTGCCACGCGGAGGTTCTTCTCTAGACCTTCGTCGCCAGTGTTAGATCGGCGCAGGAAAGAAGAAGTGACCAGCAAGGTTCAAGTAACAAGTTCTAATAACAAGAACTGAACCCTGTGCGCTGCCGGAGCTCTCCTTATATACACTCCGGCAGACGCACCGCCCACTGACAGGGATTCAAAACTCCCGCCGAAAGGATCTTCAGCCAATCCCAGGCGGATGTCCTTATAAGGACATAACATGTACAAAGTAAGACGTGTGCTTTAACTCAGGGTTTGGTGCTCCATTGATTTCCATGTGAGAGCAAAGCCCACATCTGGGATAATATGGTAGATGATACCAGGCAGGGGACAATCTATGGGAGACCTTACGGTTCAAAGGAAAACCCGTTTCCTTTGGTCGTTCATCATCTTTTGCCTCGTAGCTCACAAGAAGTTGGCAGGATGTGCCAGAACTGAGCAACATCACTTGCTGAACTGTAAATAATCTGGAAATTAAATCAATAAAGGACTGGCCTTCATTAGCACGGAATCTGCATAGAAACTTGTTCTGGATAGTGGGAGGGAGGGAGGGAGGGAGGGAGGGAGGGAGGAAGGAAGGAAGGAAGGAAGATGTTTGTATAATGTCAAGTTGCATTTTTTATTTGGAAAAAAAAAACATCCTGAAATATTAGCAGGGAAGCAATAAGTGCCTTAAGACCAAACCAAAGTCTAAAATTTTATTTTCTAGCTTTCACAGATACTAGGAGTATTTTGATTGCTTCCATTGGAAGAAGCTGAAAGTCTTCCAGTCTAAATGAGAAGTCCTTCTTGAACTTTATTTATTTATTAGACTTATTAGTAGTTTTTAACATTTTAACCTGTGTAATTTTAATATTTTAATATATTTAATCATTTTTCTATCTGTTTTATAACCGGAAAGCCACCCAGAGCCACCGTATAGAGGGGATGAGCACCATAAAAAAGTAACAAATAAATAAATTCCCACCCATGTCACCTAGGGGTGACCATTCAGTCCATCTGTATCTCCCTTTTTCTACAAGTTTAAGGGAATATACAGCATTCTGATGTCCCAAAGGTGCTTTTGAGTCTTCGGAGAGGGGGGGGGCATACAAATTGAATTAATTAAATTAAATTAAATTATTTTTTTTCAAAAGGCAAGTGGACTTTGTTTTTCCTTGAAGACATTTCGCTTCTCATCCAAGAAGCTTCCTTGGTTCTTTAGAACTGAAGAAGCTTCTTGAATGAGAAGAAAAATGTTTTCAAGGAAAAACAAAGTCCACTTGCCTTTTTTTTTTTAAAAAAAAAAAAAGCACCTTTGGGACAGCCATGACCGGGATGACGGAGAAATCTCCATAGATACCATTTTCTGATGCTTCCCCACTAACTCTCTCTTAAGACAGACTCAGGATCTGTTAAATCTGTTAGACTTTATGATATAATATCATAGAGGGAAGTCAGATTTTTGCTGTTTATGTTATGTTATGTTATGTTTATTATATTTATATACCGCCCTTCTCCCAAAGGACTTGGGGCGGTGGACAGCCAGCAAATAAAATACAGAAATATAAAATTTAAAACAGTACTAAAATCCAATTAAATCAATTTGGCCCATAGTTAAAAGCCCTATATTAAAACCCCTAATTTTAGTAATTGAGTTAAAACAGTTTTCTTAAAAGAATAGGTCAGGCCAGCCCGGCTTGATGAAACAAAAACGTCTTTAGGGCAGTTCGGAAAGCGCGAAGGTCAGGGATCCGCCGCATCTCTGGGGGCAACTCGTTCCAGAGGGTAGGTGGTGAGTTCAGACAAAGAGATGAGACATATTTGTCTGGAATGGCGTAGGGTCTCCTGCTTGGGCAGGAGAGGTTGGACTAGAAGTCCTCTGAGGTCCCATCCAACTCTGTTGTTCTGTTATTTAGGCAGGATAGAGGTTGGGACGGGGGACATCACAAATCAGTTAAGGTTTCCATTGTGGCTGGAAGGCCCTTCAGCCCATCAAGAAAGAACGCCGCGAGCAACAGAATAGAAAGGCCCGGTGTGGAGAGGTCCAATCCTCAGCCCCCCATTTCTCCTTGACTCAATCAGACCCTTGTCTTCCTTCTAAGCAGTTCAGGGTGAAGTCAAAGTTCATTGCTATGCGCTCTGTACTTGGCGCGATGATGGTTTTATATTAGCCATTGACTCAACCTTCATTGATCCTGGAGAATGTATCGCACAAATCATTTTGCACTAAACTGCTCAATCAATGAAGAAATCTCCTGGAAAATTTATATTAAAAGTCACTGTTTGCCTAAATGAGTTCCCAGTGCCCCGTATTGAATATTTTGCTGATGAATTGAGTGAGTTTAAATTTGAACATTGCAGACCCATTAAAGAATGAATTCTTAAATCAAATCCTGCCATTTATGATTGAAATGAGATTTCCTCTGCCATGGACTAGCTGCTATATAAATCAGTTGTGCATTTTATACTGTACTATAAACAAGATATAATTCTTTTAAATACACAACAAGTCCCCTAAATCTTTTGATGCATCTTGCTTTTATCTGATGTTGTTATTGCTATATTTACACCAGCTTTATGAAAGAAGAGAGCTTTTGAAGGTTAAGAAAACCAAAGAGTTCCTGATTAAGTGTCCTTAATTTTTCAGAATAAGCTCATCAGCGCCGGTTGCAGGTTTTACTGAGAACAGACCGTTTCCACTCCTTCCTTCAAAACGTACCCAGATCTGGGTAGGGTTGTAACTTCTACAGCATTTGTGATGTGTCTGTTCACTATCTTATTTAGTTCATTTAAGACAGGGCAAAGTTAATATATATGCACCATCAGTGGTCAATAGCACCATTTACATTGTGATCATCTCATTTCTGATCAACTAGCAATGCCTAAAAAGGCCAATTTTATTTGCGTATTATTTCTAAATTGCTCCTGGTCTTTATATCTAAAAGAATAATTTTACATGTTAGGTGGTCTCCCAGTGCAAGAACACAAAGCTAATAAAAAGCATTAAAGCATATAAAATAGAGAAAACAGCCACCCTCTCCAGCAGCTATCTTGGTAACCGCTTCATGTGTTGAAGAATAAATCTCTTTTTGTGACAAAGAATGCAACTGAGTTAAAGGAACGTGTTGGTTGCCATAAGAAATTCTGCAGAAAGAATGCAACTATAAAATAATCGCACATCTAAACTGAGAGAATGAGAACTTATCAAACAATTCTGGAGCCCTGAGAAAGGGCTTGCTACTAGTTGGGATTCTGATTAATGATAGAGGGAGGGAGGGAGGGAGGGAGGGAGGGAGGGAGGGAGGGAGGAAAGAAGGAAGGAAGGAAGGAAGGAAGGAAGGAAGGAAGGAAGGAAGGAAGGAAGGAGTGTGGATGGATGTGAGGATGCATGGATGCATGGAGATAGATAGATAGATAGATAGATAGATAGATAGATAGATAGATAGATAGATAGATAGATAGGAGGAAGGAAGGAAGGAAGGAAGGAAGGAAGGAAGGAGCGTGGATGGATGTGAGGATGCATGGAGGTAGGTAGGTAGGTAGGTAGATAAGATAGATAGATAGATAGATAGATAGATGGATGGATGGATGGATGGATGGATGGATGGATGGATGGACGGACGGAAGGAAGGAAGGAAGGAAGGAAGGAAGGAAGGAAGGAAGGAAGGAAGGAAGGAAGGAGGATGGATGTGTGGATGCATGGAAAAAGAGAGAGAGAGAGAGAGAGACACAGACAAACAAACAGAAAGACTGACTGACTGACTGACTGACTGACTCTCCTCAAAACAATCTGAAGAGGTACTTTTAGGGTTCTTCTAGTAAAAAATTTAAAATAAAAACGAAGGAAGTCTGAAAACCTGGCTTTGCCATCTGCCCTGAGGTTCCAACAATGTGGGATTAGAACCAGTAAGGCGGTTGCATTGGTTGGAAAACTGACTCTGCACTTCAGCAAATTATGTTTTAATGGTTTCATTGCTTTTAAGATTTTTAAAGCTCTTTGTTATGATTTTCTTGTTGTTGCGGTTGTACTATTCTTTTTTTATTTTGTTTGCTGCCCCCTATGTAAGATGGGCAGCTATATAAATTTACCAAATAAAAATTGTTGCATTGTTTCTAATAGAAATTATACAGAAAAGAACAGCAAGGGAAATATAGAAAGCTGCAGGCCAAAGACAAACAACAGTCATAGAGTGAATGAGCATTTTACGAGGCATATTTTATGGTGGTTAAAATAAATGTGAAAAAACAAAGACTAATTAATGGAGAAAAAGAGATAAAAGCTCTTATAAAGTCCATTTGTATCAGTGTGAAAGTTGTTCGGTCCTTGAACTTATCTTTAAATCTAGACTCCATGGAAACATTTTGCTTCATTTTCTCATTCTGGGACACAGAGAATTTGGAAACCAGGTTAACCAATAGACTCAGATCCTGAATCCATTCCTTAAAGTCAGGAGGAGAAGTTTTTTCCATTTCCCTAAAAGTTATTCATGAAATGACAAAGCCTCTGTTTTAGGAATATCATTCAATATCATATTAAAGGCTCTTCACGGTAATATTTCTTTCCAAAATTAATCTGGCAGGTAATAATTTGAAAACAAAATAAGGTCACTGTTTGACAAGCTCAGACCACAGGCATTAAAGAGTTTTAAATTTTTCTTGGAAGACCAGTTCAAAAAAATGGAACGTCCAACCCTTTCCAAACCATATTTGAGGACCCAACAGCTTCTTCAGCTCTGACTGAATGGTGGGGAATGGAAGGATTTATACACCTTGCAGACAGCTGGTCATTTTCATCCTTTTAGGGAGTCATTGAGGCCACCTGGAGGTTTATCTGTGATCTCAGGGTCACCTGAGTGATGCAAATGGGCGTGGAGCCTTCTTGGAACTGTTGAAAAGACTGTGTTGTAGATCTAAAATCAGAGCTGAAGAAGCTCCTTGGATGAGAAGCGAAACGTCTTCAAAGAAAAACCAAGAAAGTCCAGTTGCCTCTTGAAAAAGCACCTTTGGGACAACCAGGACCTGGATGACTGAGAATCTCCATAGACACTTGTTTGAGGAGATCCAATAAGCATAAAATCATAGGTTCTGAGGAGATCTATTGAAATTAGGTGCTTGGGATGGCAATAACATCTCCAGGGACCCCATTCACATGTGACATTCCCTTCTTAACAGAATAATAGAGTTAGAAGGGGCCTCTGAGGTCTTCTAGTCCAACCCCCTGCTCAAGCTGGAGACTCTAGATCATTTCAGACAAATGGCTGTCCAGTCTGTTTTTAAATGCCTCCAGTGATGAACCACCCACAAAGTCTGGAGGCTCCAGATCAGGGGTGAAATTCTCCCAGTTCAGACCAGATTGCCCAATCCGGTAGCGATGGCGGTGGGTGGTTCGGAGAACTGGTAGCAAAAATCCCTGCGCCCACCACCATGCCCAGCTGAGCCGCACGATCATCAGAGGCTTTTTTTTTTTACTTTTAGAAGCGTTTTTTCTACAACCTCTTCTGACAAAAAAATGCTTATAAAAGTAAAAAAAAAAAAAGTCTGATGATTGTGGGGCTCAGCTGGGATCGTCAGAGGCTTTTCCAAGCATTTTTTTAAAAACTTCTCTGACAATCCCAGCTGAGTTGCCTGATCAGCAGAGGCTTTTCAAAGACCTGCCACATTTTCTACTGTGGGAAAATGGGAGGGGGGATTCTATGGAGATATCTAGCCATAATAACACTCTTTTCTCAGAGAGTCAAGGACATCTTGCCCTGGCACCTGGAGTCGGGTGACTGGGAGGCATCTCCACTTGGGACAGTGCCTGATGGGATCATGTGATGGACATGTGGGTGCTGGGCAGGGTCTTGAACTTTTCTTTGGAGTGGGGGAAAACCTGGAAACTTTCAGATTCGGGTTTTCCCAGGTGTGCCAATATGACATCTCTAATAAAATGGAACTTTGAGGAAGTTCAAACCTTGGAGTCTTCTTTCGTTGGGGGTCTTACTTGGAAGTCTGGCCCTGGAAGCAGGAAGCTTCTTCTGCTGAAGGTTGGGCCTTGTTTGGCTCCACATAGTCAAGGCCTTGTTTCTTGGAATCTCAGTTTTAAACTCAGAACTGAACGAAATCACAGGAAGAATGGATCTAAATGCCCAGTGACTCCAAAGAACCAGCTTGTTCTGCTTCTTCTTCAAGTGGAATAAACTTCCAAACCCTTAGGCAGGTGGGTTATGGGGTCTTCTCCATTTAAAGGCATTCCTACCTGAGGTTCGGAGCATTTTCCACCCTAAAGACCCCTTTAAATCAGAAATGCCGCGGAAAGGTTGAATGGCTCACTTTAACCAGGTTGTAAAAATTCAGCACTGCAATTCTAGTAACGGATGTTTTTATGTCTCCGTGGGCCTCTTTCATCCAAGGACAAACATCAAGGGTTTTATAACTATCACTTGATCATTTCTGTTCAAGTAGAGGAGGTAGATTCTCAGGAAGATAAGAGAAGTATTATCTCTATCCAGGGACAATAGAAAGGATATTGAGCTGATAGCATCTAACTGAAGATTCAATTTTCCACGTGCCAAATTGTTTTCATGATTAATTGATTTACATCAACTGGCCTCATTGGCAAAACATTTTTGGTTTTGTTTTGCTTTTTGTTTTGTTTTTTAAAAAACATTGCTTTGGGTATTTTCTTCCAATTAAATCATAGAAGCACAAAATCAAGAATCTCTGTCGAGACAATATTTTTTCCTAAGAAGCGCTTGCAATTTTGGATCAAAAAATATTATGGTGATTTTCAGACTCCCGGATACTTTCTTATGAAAATATCATGCGACAGACCATTTTGAATATACGAAATTCAATCCTGATCCTATTAAATCTTCATTGCTGATAATGAGTCCTGAATGGAATCAATTGGCTTTTCAAACATGTCAGCTTTTGATGTTTGTTCATTTTAAACTAGCTTTCCGTGTCACCTGCGCAGCTACTGTAAATTGAACTTTCAACATTTTTGATGCACAATGAATTTTGGATTTATTTGGCTCTTTGACAGGTGCATTCATCACAACCTCTGAACCTTTTGCCCCAATGAATTCAGCTCCGCTGCAACTTTCACACTAATGCTTTCCTTTCGGTTCAAATTATAAATTCATTTCTTTTGCATCTTTCACATTCCTTGAGTTGAAAGATTAGCATAAAGCCCTGGTTTTCAGTTATAATGGAGCCGAATTTAACGCCTTGAGTACTTTAACTCATCACAGGATTAGATAATTATAGTTGAGTGGCCCAGCTATACTATAATTTAGGCAGAAATTTCAGTATCATCCCAGTCTGGATTCCTTTTCCTGTAAATTATGGAGATTCCTTTTTTTTTTCCACTCTTTTTCATCCTAATTAAGAAAAAGCATGTCTTCTGAGAAGGAGTGGCCGAATAATAATTGCTTTCATGAGCTCAAGCCAATATATTTCCTTTGTCCCTTTAGCTTTCTAAATCACTTTACACGTATGGAGTGCTCGTGTGTAATTGGATGAAGGCGCTTAATTCACATTTTTTAAGAAAGTCAAATTGATATTAGTTCATCAATCTAATAAAGCCTTGGAATATCTGAGAGTAAAGAAGGATATTGGTTCTTTAATTAGGAAAGGAATTTATTCAATAAGTTATTGGAGGAACCAATTTAGAGAGCTTAATTTTGCCACGGAAGCTGCCGGTGTCTTTCCCTCCACGTGTGGGGTGGGAGACTTTTCCAGAACTGTGAAGGTGATAACCTTGTGATAACCCACGTGTTCATCAGTCAAATTACTGTCCCCAGTAATGATAATGCTAAAGCTCTGGAACACCAGGGCAGCTAATCTGTATTCAAATTACACTCAATGAAACAGCCAGCACAATTCGAGTAATAACTCACTGGAACTGAGAGGTGAAGGGAGAGACTCAGGCCCTTCATGCAGATTGGACATTATCATACATTTCTTAGGTGTTGGACAGGTCTGCATGAGAGGGCTGTTAATGAAAATATCAATCAAAACCTCTGCTGACTTAATGGTCAATTTAAATTAATTAATTGGAAAAGGGGGGAAAAAGTTGAGAGGAACCACATTGATTGTTTGGCTCAAAGCTGTTGGGCGGGAAGGAGAACAAGGAAGCAAACAAGGTTTCTCCAGGGTGGAAAAGGGGTATTTTCATATATATATATACACACATGCATACACATACCCAGGTGCACAAAGAAGTGGAGAGGTAGATGGGGGAGTAGTAAGAATCTAGGTTCCCAAAAATCCAAAAATACTGTTACGGGAATCCAGGAAGGTTGAGTGCTGAAGTGAAATTCTGTAAACAGAGCTCAGAGTGCCACACTGGGAACATTAAACATTTTGGGTTTGTCTCAGAGAAAAAAAGAAAAAAAATATGCTCACTCTGTTCTAAAGGATGACCAGGATTTTCACATTGTACTTTAAATGGCCAAATTCATCGGCTGTTTAAGACTCGCAACTCTGATCTTTGCAAGGAAAACCTTGGAACGCAGGAGTCTTCTGGTGGAGATCCATGCATTTCTAGGTTATAGGGATACAATACTCACCTTCTCAACTCTTTTCACATCATTCTCTCCCCAGTATTGTGGTTCTATTACTGTGATTTTGGTGTACAAGGAGGAGGAGGGAGTCAGGGTCAAGATGCTAAAATGGATTTGGAGAATTTTCTAGTTCTTAATTTAATTTTTTTCCCCCTTCCAGGGATTATAGTCCTACAAAATATCCTTATACTTTGAAATCAGATTGCGTGAACCAGGAAGAACCGAAAATTCAATCCGCTGATTAAAACGATGAATCCGCTGAACTAAACACTACCTTCTTAATGTGCTTTTAAAATGGCAAAAATCATCTGCAAATTTTATATATAACAAGTAATGTCTTATTACACTTGATGTGGTTCAGAAGGAATCTGAAATCTGGACTTAACCAAATTTTGCAAATTTTGCAATAAGATCAAACAGGACAATTAGGGTAAATTTTTTCAACTGGATTCAAGTATTCCCTAGATAAACGTAGGCACCAATTTTATGCTTACTACACAGAGGCAAACATTTTTGCCTAACCGTGAATCAAAATTCACAAACCCTTTGTCATAACAATGTATAAAACAAACAAATTGGTGCCATTGGTGCCATTGCATATGTGACATCAAGGAGTGTAAAAGCAGAATATTTTCAAAAACCTTCAGCGGGTTTTGCAAAATTTGGACAGGATGAAGCATCATTATGAATACCTAGGCCATGCAGTTTTAAACACATCAGCAGATTTCAGATTCCTTCTGAACCACATCAAATTTAAATATAAAGGTTTGGTCAGAAAAAGTGATACTTCATTGTACAAGGGAGAAGCATGGAATTGAAGAAGCTGCTCCAGAAACCTGATAACAGTCCCTACTTCATCATCTAACAGATGTTGGGACCTTCCAGATGTACATGCAGCTGTTCGTCTAACACCCTACAAAGGCTCTCTGGTGGCTTTGGTTTTCACAATCTTGTTATTTCCAATTCAGTTTTGAAAGAAAGAACAATATTATTACTCCTCATCCTGCAGGTGGGTAAGCCAAAGGCTTAAGCCAGGGAAATAATAACTTGGTTGAGGCCACCGAGGAAGCAAAGCTCGTGACCTCAAAGCACCAGTTGGAACTGCAATATGAGAACACCAGGAACTGGGAGTGGAGTGGAGTGGATATTTACTGGAACTTAATTCTGAAATTGCTGGATAGAAAAAGGTTGCGAAGAATCAGAAAGATAAAAGTCATAGGGTTCCCAGCCGTATCCTTGAAAATATCTGGAAACAAACAACCCAAAGAAACACTTTCGCCCATCCCTTGCATTAAGGGCACTGATGCATTTTGCCTTTCCCTGTAGTCTCAACCAAGCCAGCAAAAACATTCGAATTCTCCTGCCTCTTGGTTCTTGATTGCAGAACAAATCCCACCACAGCTCATGTCTCCTGCGAGTGACTGGGAGCATCTTCTGGAGGCATCTCACCAAGGGTAAAATGCAACATTTTTTGTTACCGGTTCTGTGGGCGTGGCTTGATGGTGGGGGGGTCATGTGACTGGGTGGGCATGGCCAACTTTTTTTTTTTACTTTTTACTTTACTTACCTTTTACTTTCTAAAGCATTTTTTACTACCTATTCGCCCAAACTGGTAGTAAAAAAAATGCTCTAAAAAAGTAAAAAAAAAAAGTTCTGACAACTGCAAACCTTCACAAACCTGTGATCATCAAAACCTTTTTTTGTTTTTTTTACTTTTTAAAGCATTTTTTTTACCACTAATTCGCCTGAGCTGGAGTGAAGTGGTAGTATTTCACCCCTGCATCTAATCATGACTGGACCAAAATAGCCGACTTTACGGTATCTCACTTCAGTGATTGCTGGTTGGTGCTCTGAAGACATTGTTAAGTCACTAAGGCAGAAGTGGCGAGTCTGCCCACTTTGTTAAAAGTTTTGCTGGCCTGGAAAAGAGGGTTGTGTTTCTCCAATATGACGTGGAATTTCCTTGGGCCACATTTTTTAAGTCATTGTGATTGACTTAAGACTGTTTTCAGGCATCCTCTGGCCATGGGAACTGTGCTCGCTTCCATCCTTTCATGCGTTCAGAAGTGAGTATCTTGAGAAAGATGTTAAGAGACTTAGTGCCAGCGGCCTGCACGGATCGTGGCCGATCCCGATGAAGAGGAGGCTGGTGTGGGGTCGTGCCAGCAGCCTGCACAGCCAGCACTCAGGTCGGACAGCAAGGAGGCCGAAGAGGATGTGGTGCCAGAGGCAGAGACTCAGCCAGGGCCTTCAGAACCTCCAGAGGCTCCTTCCAGTGGAGAGAGCGAAGTGGAGGAGCCTCTCCTCAATGCTCGGGCACACAGGGCTGTCAAAAGGCAGGAGTGGCTAGTCAGGAGGAGGAGGTCTACTCAAGAGTAGGGCTTGAGGATAATTGGCCACTCCCGTAGCCTATTTAAATCGCACACAGCTAGTGCTTTCTTGCTAGAAACAACATCTTATTACTACAGAGCATCTTGGAGAGCGAGCGACTTCTCATATCTGGTTTTCTGGGCTGGTTGCCAACCTTTGTCGGACTTCGTTCTTAATAACTTTGATAAGGACCCTTTGCATGGGAAGCCTGCATTCTTGAAAGGGGTTTGTTTGGAATTAAACAGTGTTTGCGAAGTCTGGTGTGTGTCGCATTCTCTGGGAATCCGAAGCTGGGGCAGAACACTTAGGAAGACCCAGAGAGAGATGGCAAGATAGGTTGTGACGAACATGGACAAAATAAATGTAAGATGATAAAAGAGTTTACAGCCTTGGTGGCATTTGTTGTACATACCGAGAAGAAATAGGAAGTATGATGGCTTTTGAGTGAAAATTCTTTGTCCCATGTGGGTTGCTTTCGGGCTAATCCCTGTTAATGTCATGCATGGTTAGTTGACGTCCATTTGATCTGTCTTTTGGAGATTTATTTTATCAATAAAGGTGATATTATGCCTCTGAAGATAGTTAGTATCATTTATACGAATTGTCTATTGACGGACACATTTAACAAAGGGTGTTTATGTGCTGAACAATCACATATTTTATTTATCCAATAACCACATGATCGATTTTTTTTAAAAGGATATCGGGTTGAAGGACTTCTTGGAGATGTAAAGATTTGCCAGGATTTGAATATGTCTAAAACATTCAATTTGTGTCAGGACTGTGTTACATTTTATTAGTATTGTCCTTTCAGAGATCACGTATTGATACTGAGTTTTAAAAAATCAAACCCAGCATGTTGACTTAAGATGATTGCCTGCTTGTGCGTGAAAGTTAATTAGTGTGCTTAAATTGATATCTACTGTATAAAACGTGTTGAGGCCTCCAGTACCCTAATCAGAATAACCGAGTTGGAAGGGACCTTGGAGGTCTTCTAATGCAACCCCCTACTCAAGCAGGAGACCTCGTACCATTTCAGACAAATGAATGACCAATCTCCGCTTGAAAACCTCCAGTGATGGAGCACCCACAACTTCTGAAGACAACTTCTGTTCCACTGGTTAATCGTTCCTCCTTAGTTCTAGGTTGCTCCTCTCCTTGGTTAGTTTCCATCCAGTTTCTTGTCCTGCCTTGAGGTGCTTTGAAGAACAGGTTGAACCCTCTTCTTTGTAGGAGCCCCTCAAACATTGGAATACTGCTATCATGTCACCTCTAGTCCTGCTTTTCACTAGACTAGACATACCCAATTCATGCAACCCTTCTTCATTTCTTAGCCTCCAGTCCCCTAATCCTCTTTGTTGCTCTTCTCTGCGCTCTTTCTAGTAAACCTTCAGCAACAGCTTCTACGAAATTTGGTTAGATTTCATCTGAAGGGCTTGTTTCCAAAGACTTCCAATTCTGCAAGCTATGTAGGAAAAAGAGAGCAAAAGACTAGCTCAGAACTTGGCATGAAGCAGGAGGTGGATATATTTTTCTATGATCTTTGATACCATCTGGTGGTTCCCATCCAGAAGTGTAAGAACCCAATCATAGTCTAGATTCATGTCTTAAAGTCAAGAGTCTTACTTCCTTTTCAGTTAAATAGGATTATTCTCTGTGCCACATCCCAGGTCAGCAGAACCAAAGCTCTTCACGTGATGTATGAAATTCCATATTTTAGGAACATAATTCAGGCTCATGTTGAAGTCTTTGAATATATTTCCTTCCAAATATTGAATTGAAAGCAAAGGAAGCTTGTTGTGTTACAGCCTCAGTGTAGTTGGAGCAAATGCAGAAAATCAGTTTCCACAGTAGCCAGTGCTAAGGGATCCCCAAAATGTTCATGGATTTATTATAAAGTCACCCTGAGTTCTCTGTTACACAATAAAAGGAAACACTCAACTCATTGTTTTAAAAACCATGTGCTCTTTATGCTGTTATTGTTTCAAATAGCCCGTCAGGAAATTTTTCTTTAATTCCAGGTTGGATCTCTCCTTGACAAGTTTCCATCCGTTACTTTTTATCCTGCCCTCAGGTGCTTTGGACAAATAAGTTGACTCTCTTTTCTCTGTGACAGCTCCTCAATTACAGGAAGATTATCACTCTTAATCCTTCTCTTCACTAGACTAGACATGTACCTTGTTCAGGAAAAAAAATGCTCACACAGAAGGGGAAGGTAAGCAAGGAAACTTCCATTTCACCTGCCATTATTCTTGGGTGTAGATGCTCCTGCAAAGGGGAGACCACAAAGTTGAATTTCTGGAACATTGGTGCCATCTAGTGGTGGATTATAATAGCATCCATTTTCCTGCAAAGATGGCACCTATTTTTTTGCATACTGTAAAGATTAACGTTTGGGCCGTACTGTAATGTATGTTCTTGCTCTCTCTGCTATATTAAATTAAAAATTAAAATTAAATTTGTATACCGCCCTTCTCCTGACATATATGGAGTTATGTCAACATTCTCACATGCTGAGAGAGAGACTCTGCTCCCATCTTTGTTTTTTAGATACGGGCTGCAAAAAGGATTACTTTAGACTCACCTTTTCATATCACTGACTTGGGGTAAGGCTAAAAGTCAGATAACATTGGAAAGGTGGAATCCAATTTTCCTCTTTCTTCTAGCCTTTTTAAAAAATATTATTTTGCATTTTTTTTTTCACAGCTTTCAATTTCTGAAAATCGTTTCCATAACTGACAAGAAGGAATGATAAAGTTGGTAAAGGGAGCGTCTGCTCATCCATCACTGCTCTATCTTGTTCCAACTCATTTTGCATGTCTAGATAAATATATTCGCATATTTAAAAAATGGAGGGAGCAGGGAAGATTTCATACTACGTACTTAGCCTCAAAAGCATAAACCAATTTCATGAGCTTTTATAGGAATCCCTTTCGCAATGGGCCCTTACAGATACCTGACCCCAAGTCAACTAATACACGAAACGCATGGAGACTGCAGAAGAGCTTCAGCTAGGAGAAACCTGCCATTGTTACGGAAAGTGACTTATGGCAGATTTTAACCCTTACGACTGTTGTAGTGTCCCCATGGCCACATGATCAAAATTGGCATGGATTGATGATGGTTGCAGTGTCCCAGGGTCATCATCTTTGCAACTTTCTAACAAGCAATTGGGGAAGGCACGTTCACTTGACTGTTACTAATTTAATAACTGAAATGATTAACCGAACAACTGTGGCAGGGACGGTCATAAAACAGGGCAAAACTCATTTTAACTGCCTTGCTTAGCAACAGATATTTGGGGCACAATCGTGGTTGTGTTGAGGACTATCTGTACCTCCACCTCCACAAGGACAGCTGCTGTGGACTAAGTAACAGCATTGGGAAATTCATTTTTTTCATCAAACACCTTGGGGATCAAACATTTAGTGGATTACCCATCACTCTTGTTCTGTTTGAATGTTTTGAGAAAAAGGATTTCATTTGTCAGCTGGCCCTGGAGTTGATCACAAGGCAAAACGGTTCAAACATGTAGAAAAAGGCTCTCCCCCACCCCCAATTTCCCTGTAGAGGCATGTAGAGACCCACTGAGCTGAGCTTGGAGAGAGAATGCAAAGGCCATTAGCCAAACATGAATTAAACCCAGGGAGTCAGATAAAAATGAGAAAGGAAGCTAAAGTATGGCTAAACAAAAGCCGATTGTGGTTTGAGGTTGTTTTTCTTTACAGGCCAGGGGTCAATTTTCTCAGGGATATTTTGCTGGTGTCCTCTCAAATACTTTCCATGTAATTCAGGTCAAAAGGCAGAGTGGTTGAAAACATGAGACTTAGGCTTCTAGCTGAACTACATAACATTTACAAAATTAGGAGACTCCTATCCAAATTAGCTGAGCTAAAAATCTTATCAAGGAGTCCTCTGAAGGATTACTATCACCTACAAATTAGTTTTGTGCAACCAAAATGAGACTTTGTGTGTGCGTACGTGTGCATAAACGATTTTAGCTGGCATTTGTCAGGAAGGCATATGAAAGGATGGAATCTCCTGAGGTGGTATCAAAAAACCAAAACCACAGGTAATTTGACCCAATTAAACATTGGTATTTCCCATGCCGTTTTTTGGTGTGCCTGTTTATTTAAGAGCAATAATGCACTTAAGCACAAACGCTCAACTTCACATAATCAAAGGGCATTTCTTGAAGGGTGACTGGACTATTGACTCCAGAAAGCAGAAATCCAATCAGTAATTGTTCAGCTGTAGCAAAACAGGCCAACAATGACCAGGAAAAGGGATTTTTTTTTGCTCTCACTCCTTCCAAGACCAGCCACGGCTCCTCCATTGGTTCTTGGAAACTTGTGCAGTTCAGTCTTGTGGGGTTAAGCCTTAAAAGTTGTTTTGGGGGTCTGCAGATCTCAAAGCAAGATATAGTTTGAGTCAGATACTCCAAAAAGTTTTGCACCAAAGGCATTCATTTTGCAATCCAATTTCATTTCTTTCACTCAGAACTATGTGAACACAGCTACAATTTCAAAATAACTTTTTAAAGAATTAAGATATATCCAATCACTGGTAGACTTTGTCCTCTACTTACAATTGCAATTAGCCACGCGAACAGCTGGTTTGAGTAACTTGGATCTTTATCTGCCCCTTTCAGAATGCTTGCAAACAACAGACTTTTATTCATGTTATACAAAGACAGTCTTGCTTTATTTATATTTTATTCCATACAAAAACAGCAACAATAGTAAAAAAAAATTATATTAAGAATGAATAAAAATAACATTCCCAAGCTCCCTTCAGTCAGGCGTCCTTAAAAGTACGCACAGCCCTGCAGAAAACTATTTACACGTTATCGGCTTAAAACTAAGTGAGGTGTGCCACCCGAAAGAGGCCGTTTATTTCTCCAAGAGGCCTGTGTGTCCTGGGAAAAGGTTATTGCTAATGGTTTGGTAATTCTGAAAGAAATGATTTGAAAAGCACAACTTCTCACATTGTAAAACTTGCAGGGCAGGGTTCAGAACCACCTTGTGTCATGGTTAAAAGACATTAACCAAGTGCTAAAACTATCTTACTAAAATTTCATCTTTTACAACTGCTAAAACTGTGGCAACGTTGCCCATTCGGGTTTTTCTTAACTATAATCCAGTTGCTTACAAAGCCACCTGTTTCATATGCCGGTACATAAATTAGGCAGTTACTCAATTACATATGACTCCATTTTTATGCTTTCAAAGGAGGTCAGAGAAACATTGATTTTCATCTTAAAAGTTGCCGCAGCTCTAGATGGAAAAGCAATACAATTTCTTATTTCTGTTTGAATCTACTGGAGTTGCCCCTTCCTGAAAACGGACCCTGCTGGACACACGATTCTACCGGTGACATAAGCTTCATACCAGAAGGTGCCTCTTGCTGGATTTAGTCATTAAATCGATGCTCAATTCTTCTTCTCAGTTTGGTTGGTGTCTGTACAATTCACCTGCAATAAAAGGTTACCAAATTAACATACCAGGAACTTCATAATAGTATTGGTTAATTTTATTTAAGAAATATGCTGCATTTATTGGGCACTACATGAAAAAGCATAGGATCCTACTGGAGGGGACTTTGGAGGTCTTCTAATCCGTGGTAGGAGCCCTTATGCCATCCCAGACAAATGAAAATTTGACAACATAGTTCTCAATACTCAGAAGTACAGGTAGTCCTCAACTTATGACCATTCAATTATACATCGAACCCCCAAATGGGACTTACCGCATGGATTCAAAGTTCTGATATTTACTCACCCCCACCGTGGCCCTATGGCCCCATTTTGGGTTATTGGCAACTGGCTCAAATGGCTGTTTGCAGCGCCCTGCGGTCACATGACCATGATTTAAGGTTTTGCCAGAAGCCACATTTACCCCGGTTTTCCAGCAAAAACCATCCCATAGCAAACAGTGAGTCTGCTAAACAGCCATGCTGCTTCCTTAACCAGGATTCTTGCTTTAATTACCACCACAAAAAAGGAGGTCTGGTCATATGGTGACCTGTTTTACAACCGTCCCAACTTGTGACCGTAATTGCCAGGCTCAACTGTAGTCATAACTCAAGGACTACCTGTAGTGAACAATCTACCCTCAAGAAATCACAATTATTCTCAATAAAACGTGACACTCAGGTGCATACTCTCACCTGATTTTTCCATATACACTACGGACTCATGCGACCTCCCTTCGCTCAGGAGGTATAACCTTTTTTTTTTTTTTTGCTGATCACTTCCCACCAAAAACTTACAGTCTTATTTAATATTTTAAACTTTACTCTGAGAGTTGCAATGACATACATTAGTCAAGATTATTCCAACGGCTGAAGGGGTGTCACTGTAGCACATTCAGTAGTTTCCACAACAGAAGCCCACTTGGTTAAGTCCCACTTAATTAAAGCAGTGACTGCACTAAGAGCAGAAAACATAAAGAAAGGGAAGGAGAAAAGACAGCATGCAAGACGACTAGGAAATGAAGCAAAAAGAGGAAATTAAATTAGGGTGAAAAAAGAGGCAGACAGTAGAAAGATAAGAGGGGGAAAAATTACTTTGGAATGGCCAGGGATAGACTCCTCCTACAGACACCACACAACTAGCAATTTATGCAAGCTGATGCAATATTACAACTTAAATCAAGCTTCAACTTACTTACATTGTTGTCTTGGGAACTTCCCTGTAGCACCAAGGAATTGCTTCCTACAGATTCTGTTTCCATATCACCAAGATCAACAGGGCTACTGCAAAAATAAAAGATGGAATTAGCAATATTAGAAAACAAGTCTCTAGTGTTGGGATAAAGGAGAGAATTTAGCTTAACCCATTTAGCCTCTCTTTAGACACAAAACCTGCCTCCCGGTTTATCCAATGACCTCAATATTTGCTTGAAAAGTTAGGCAAATAAGAATTGAAAGTATAAATCACATGTAATTTCCAATGATTTTTAGTATTATATTTAAATAATTGAGAAAAGTATTCCAAGCAACTTGTTTAACTGATGTTTTGATATAAACAAAACCTTCAGAAAACAATTGTTTTAAAATAACTGCATGTACTCTATAGCACCAACTGTATTCTGGAAGTGGCGCAAAATTCTGATAACCTGCTACTACATCATGTTATATAGTTTAGTTTAATTAAAAAAAAGACAAACAGTTAATTCACTACAAAGGAATCGTTATATCAACACGCGTAGCACTATAGCTGCCTACATTTTGTAGAAAACTACACATAGTCCTCACTTAACAACCACAATTGAGACAAGCAGCAATCTTGCTAAGCCATGTGGCCAGTGAGCAAAGCACCACAGGGCCACAATGGACTTAAAAGCCTCGTCTCCAACGTCCAACAAGTTGCCTTTTCGCTGCCAGTTTCTTCACTGACTCCGCTTATTCAAAAAAATTGCAGGAAGGGCAGTCATGTGACCTTGTGATGTTGCAACCATCACAAATGCCTGCTGACTACAAAGGGCCACCCACACCCCAGGGACAAAATGGAAGGACCGCTCATAAAGTTACTGTTTCAGCACTGTTGTAACTTTGAATAATTGCTAAATGAGATGGCCATTTAGTGAGGCCTACCTCTACTATGGTAAAACTCAATTTTATTTATTTTATTAGATTTTTATACTGCCCTTCTCCTACTGGACTTAGGGCGGTGAACAGCCAAAAATAAAAAACATCACATACAAAATTTAAAATTTTTAAAAGAATTAAACAAATATTGGCCCAATAAAATTTAAAATACCCCTACTAAAACCAATTAACAATTAAAAATATCTAAGGGGGAGTCAATTCCACAAAAAAGAATTATGCTGCCATTAAGCTAAACTTGGTAAGAAGCCTGATAAATTTCAAAAACTTGCTACTGCTGAATGATTCCTGAATTAAAATAACTCTCAACATTTAAAAGCTTATGATTTAGGCGCCCTTAGAGACACTGCTGCTACTTACAGTCCTTGTGCATCGGAGCCTTCTTCATGGGGAGGGTCCCAAAAATGCAGTGCAACTTTCCAAAGCCTGATCTGTTGATCCCAAGATCTTCGACTGTACTTTTTAAATTTATTGGGAGTCCTTGGATGGACCCCGGGAACCCGTAAACACCTTGGAAAAAACAGCCACTTTTAGTACACCACCAACTTTCAACAACTTAGCACTGCAGCAATTTCTGGATAATTTTTTCCAGAGCAAATAAAACAGGCCTTCTAATTGCAAGGTTGTTCAGAAATAGGACTGCTTGTCCTCCAACAAACCTACGCCACCTTCCTCTCAGATATGCCCCACTGCAGTTTGTATTTGTTTCAATATTTACACAGAGGAATAATTTAGTGCAAATTTGACATCACAGGCATCCGGTTTCTCAGAGTAGTCTGCCACAGCCTTCAACGTAGCCATTGGCAAGAACAGAAATGAGAAATTAAGTAGCAACTTACTACAAAGTGGGTGAGCCAGAAATCAGTTGTGACATTATGGCCAACTTTCCAGGGACAATTTTCTGAGCTCTTATTTTATCCTTTTCCCTTTTGCTCCCCTGCCTCCATCAAAAGCAAGGATGTGTTTCTTTTTTAGGAGTACGATTTATGCATCTGATTCATATAAACGCTATAAAAGATTCCGGGGATTTATGAGACTAAAAAAAAAGGTATAGGTACTTCTTGGGAGGAAAAATGCATTGTCTTTACTTACAAATTAAACTATACTTTGTACTGAAAAGAATCTCCACTCTGTGAGTAGAGAGCACTTACCTAGGAACTTCTTGAATATATCTGTCATATGCCAACGTATTCTTCCCATAATTTATTTGTTTTTGTCTCCTCATTAGAACAGCCTCATCAGTCTCCAGTTCCACAGCTGCTGTAGATTCCTTGGAATCCGAACTGGAAAATACAGTTTTTTTCATTTATTCTCGTTTCATGGCTTTGCATTCTCAGACACAAGCCGAAAGAGATTTGAGATGCTTTTAGTCAGCGGTGGGATTCAAGTAATTTAACCACTGGTTCTCTGCCCTAATGATTTCTTCCAACAACCAATTCACCAAACTGCTCAGGAAGTTAACAAGCGGTTCTCCCGAAGTGGTGCGAACGGGCTGAATCCCACCACTGCTTTAGTGCTATTCTGCCCTTAACATAGGAAATATCTCCCCTTTTCTTCATTTCCCTCATATCTTCT
Source organism: Masticophis lateralis (assembly GCA_030761175.1). Classification (NCBI taxonomy): domain Eukaryota; kingdom Metazoa; phylum Chordata; class Lepidosauria; order Squamata; family Colubridae; genus Masticophis; species Masticophis lateralis. Next base: position 128,966,646 of record JAUDYJ010000004.1, read on the forward strand.
CATTCCCACTCACTTTTAACATAGCCATGCTTCAATTATTCATTCTCATCAGCCTCCATTTCACAGATCATCCCTGGTAGATTTGCTATGAGCAATGATTTTTTTTTACCTTCCAGTAGAGGTCTTCCTTTCTCTTCCAAATTCATTTATCAGCAGCTTTCTTTTGTATCTGTAAAACATTTGTTTTTGAAATAAAGTTATTTTCAGTGCATGTATTGCTACAGTGCTGTTCTGCTACAGCATTGGTGTTTTATTATTTATTTAATAAATGTAACACTTAACAATATTCTCATGTTTGTTAGATGGCAACTCTCTTACCCACATTCTCCTGACCTACTGGATTTATCCACAAGAGCTAGCTTTTTTATAGCATATTCTTTAACTTAAGTCTTGCAGCATAAAATTGTTTTCTATTTTGAACCCAAGTGTCTGCTACATGGAAAAGGGGTAATATCCCTTTTCCTACCTTACTAGATCTCCCTATCTCAAAGAATAAAGATTTGTTTTTGAGAAACTGAATTTAAACAAATTGCAGCTCTGTACCTTGCCATTTCTCTGTTGACGTTAGTCCTCATTTCATCTTCTTCAACTGCACTCCCCCAGTCTGAACATCTCGAATGGGGCTTGTGGCCCTCTGGGGTTGTGAAACTGTGAACACCAAGTTGCAAGAAAAACAAAATAGCATCTTTGTCACAATATTTAAAACACATAACATAGCGTACCCCATCTCAACTGTGTCGCAGGTTAAGCTAAGCCATCCATTACTGAACCCTTCCTGTGTCATGAAGTGCTTTGGAGTTACTCTGTACAGAACAGTGTTGATCCTCATTTGTTTGGGATAACGCCAGTATGCTACTTAAAAATTTTTAATACAATGCTAAAATATTACCAGGAACTAAACATTTTATGGCCACCTCTGCCTTAAGTAGAATTTCACTGTGCTTAATCGTGAGGAACTATTTCTGTACACCCACCTCTCTGATCTGCCATCTGCCAGGCTGTATGAATCATAGTCAATGGTTGGGCAGCTGGGCTCGTGCGTATTCCTGTGCTTCCCATCTGCATCGCGCTTCCTGCCTTGACTCCATGAAGCAGTTGATCTGCCAAGAGGCAATGAAAAAGAAGAAACAGTCAGGGAAAAGAAATTACAAAAAAGCGGTCCTCCTAATTAGAACTTTCAGAAGCTGGCCTGGGGATCGGCCAGTTTGAATTGTTCCTAGCTCTTGAATGCAGGTAGTCCTCGATTTAACGACAACGCCTTGGTGGTTCAGTGGACTAAAGTGCTGTTAAAGTAGCACTTAGCTGCCAACTGCCTGCAATTAATGCAAGTTCAAATCTCACCAGGCTCAAGGTTGACTCAGCCTTCCATCCTTCCAAGGTAGGTAAAATGAGGACCCGGATTGTGGGGACAATAAGATGAACTTTGTATAAAAAAGAACACCGCTTAGGGGGGGCTGAAAGCCCTACTAAGCAGGTATATACAAAAGTATGAAGGCTATTGCTTGACGCATTGTAAGCCGCCCTGAGTCTCCGGAGAAGGGCGGCATATAAATTGAACAGAGAGAGAGAGAGAGAGAGAGAGAGAGTGAGAGAGAGTGAGAGAGAGAGAGAGAGAGAGAGAGAGAGAGAGAGAGAGAGAGAGAGAGAGAGAGAGAGAGAGAGAGAGAGAGAGAGAGAGATATGTTTGCCATGTTTGTTAAGTTAAGTGAATCTGGCTTCCCCACTGGTCAGAATGTTGCAAAAGGGGATCACCTGACCCTGGGGCACTGCAACGGTCATAAATATGAAGCAGTTGTCAGGCATTAGAATATAGATTGCATGACCATGGAGATACTGCAAGGGTCGCAAGTGTGAAAAACGGTCGTAAGTCACTTGTTTCAGATCCGTTTTAACTTTGGTCACTCAATGAGCTGTTGCTAAGTCGAGAACTGCCTGTACGGCATAAAGGGGGGGGGGAGAGAGCTCCATTCTGCTACAACTGCTCCTCGCCTTACAAACCGCCACTGGGGCCAGAATTTCGGTCGCGAATTCATATCCAATTCTGTCAAGGTCGCTAAGCGAATCACGCGATGGTGACGTATATCCAGCTTTGCCCAACTGACCCTGTTTTGTTTTCAGGGAGGTTGTAACTTCGAAACAGTCACTAAGCGAGCGGCTGTAAGCAGAGGACTTCCTTATGAGGACTTTGGAGGGGGGAAAAAGCAGAAGTGGGAGGGAGGCCGAAAGAGAAACGTTTCTTCCCCCCTCAGCATCGGCCTCCAGGAGATCCACCTGATGGGTCTCTATTATATCTGCCTAGGATCGTGTATCTATATCTATATGCCTGTTTGTACACACACAGCTTTTATATGGATTTAAATCAGGCGATTGTCCAGCTTTTGGCATCCAAGACCCCCAACAACAACAACCCTGCGAGGAAGGGGCGACCCTCCTCCCCCGCCCCACATCACCCAGAGCCCCGAGGTGCGTGTGAAGGGGGGGATTTCAATACGGGGCTCCCCTCAGGCCATCCCCGCCAAAGCCGGGCTGAGCTGAGGCGCCTTATTTGGGTCACAAGGAAGCGAGAGAGAGAGAGAGAAAGAGAGAGAGAAGAAAGGCCTCCGGGGCTCCGCGGACGAACGGAGGCCGATAAGAGCCTCTCCGAGGCAGTCACAGGCCGTCGACCGCCCTCCCGGCCTTTACCTGCTACGAGTCCGGCCGGCCAAGGGGCTTCGCTGGCGAAATGACATGACGAGGGAGAGGCGTTTCCGACAATCCTCACCCGAAGCCGCCAACCTCGCAACTGAGGCGCGTCAGGTAGCGCCGCGCGCGCCAACCCGAGCGGCCGCTACCACTTCGAAAATAGGAGGGGCAATCCTAGAGGGGAGCCTTTTCTCCCCGCTTTCAGAGCTCTGGGAAGGATTATCCAGCCACCTTCCGTGGATGAAATTTTCTCCGCTTCCGAGCTCTTCCGCTGAGGTACAAAAGGCCTCGGGGCGGCTTTTATCCTCCTCTCTTCAGAACCGGGCTCCCCCCCTATTAGCGGCGTGGCGATGGTTTGCTCCGGCGCGCGGAGCTCCGCCCCCTCTTCCTCCCGCCCCCCTTTTGCCTGTTTGAGCGAACGCGCTTTGGCGGGAAAAGTTTGCGAGCCCGGACGGGCCTCTGTGCAACCCCAACGCTGGGCGCTTTTCTTTGCGGCTTTGCGGGATCCCTCCGGCCCCGCTCGCTCGCTTTCCTCGGCTGAAGCTGGTTCCCGACGAGGGATCAATTGCTCCTTCCTCACGGAGCAATTTTGCCAATTTATTTTGGTTTCCTAAAGCATTTGGGGAGGGAATTCTGCCACCTTACTAATATTTCGTGCTTGCAAGAAAAGAGGGCTGTCTTAAAGGCGGGCAGAATAATTGCATGCTGGGCCCCGAAAGGGTGGTCGCCTGCCAAGATGCTGCAGTTGGCACGCGGATAGGATACTGCTGCAGCAGAGATAAGAACAGGCTCCTTGGTCATGGATAATATTAATAATAATAATACCCCGAAAATAAGACCCTGTCTCATATTTTTTTGAACCACGAAATAAGCGCTTGGCCTTATTTTCCAGGAGGTCTTATTATTTTGGGGTGCGTGGAGGAAACCAGAGGAAATGGCAGGGACCGGCTGCACATGCGTTTAAATATTTTCAGGAGGGCCTTATTTTAGTGCATGCGCTCAAAAGCCCCATTGGGCTTATTATCGAGGGGATGCCTTATTTTAGGGGAAACAGGTAGTATTTAAAAAACAGCATTGGCAGGAATTCTGAAAGTCATTCCGGTTTTTAAAATTGCCTTGTTTTATTGGATCAGTGCTTCCGGTTTTTACTTAGGAACAGAAATCTGGCATATATACTGTATTGTGTAAAGTCACCCTCTGGCCTGGTGCCTGGCCAGAAGAAGAACTGTTTGCTTGCATGTGATTTAAAAGTTGTGTCTTTTTGCTACACGGCAGGACATTCCCCAAAATTACAGGCTGAGATCGTCCCAAAGATAGTTTTTTTCAAAAGGCAACTGGACTTTCTTGTTGTTGAAGATGTTTTGCTTCTGTAGAAAGTCAGCACCCACCCACCCACCCCCCTAGAGAATGAAATATTTTGGGGAGTATTAAAAAGGCAGGATAGAATGTTTTCCCTGAAGGAGAAACGGGGGGAAATCCTAAGGGAGGCAGAAACCAGCCCCAGTTTCCCTGACCCAAGCAGGAACTGAGGAGGCCGGCTTTTAGAAATGCAGATTTGGTAATCCGGTCAGAAAGACTGGGTCAGACAGAGACTCCAGATAAGTAACACAATTAGGCAAGCGAAAGAAATTTTCTGCCAGAGCAATCAACCCATTGCACAGAAGTTGCCTTCGGAGGTTGTGGGAGCTTCATCATTGGAGGCTTTCAAGAGACTTGACTGCCATCTGTCAGAAATGGTGTAGGGTCTCCTGCTTGGGCAGGGGGTTGGGCTAGATGGCCTCCAAGGTCCCTTTTAACTCTGTTAATCTGTATCTATCTAGCTCAGACAAACACCTAGGACTGTGATGGCGAACCTATGGCACGCGTGCCACAGGTGGCACGTGGAGCCATATTGGCGGGCACGTGAGCATTGCCCTAGCTCAGCTGATTTTTGGGCCTTTGGGGCCCACTGGAAGTCGGTAAACGGGCTGTTTCTGGCCTCCAGAGGGTCTCCGGTAGAGTGGGAAAGGCTGTTTTCGCCCTCCCCAGGCTCCTAGAAAGCCTGGGGAGGACAAAAAAGAGGCCTACTTTGCCCACCGTGCAATCACATGCCAAAAGCGGGGGGAGCATGGGGAGGTCACACGCATATGTGCACATATATGGGCACATAGAATTATGAGTGTGGGCACATGCGGGCACAACTATCCTGCACTCCCCCAGCTTTTGGCACGCGATGGCAAAAAGGTTAGCCATCACTGACCTAGGATTTGCATTTCTCCTTCTGCCTACAGAGCCAACCATGGCCCCGTAGGAATCTGACAACCACCATTACAATATAAAAGGCCATGTTCTTGCACAGGAACAGGAATCTCAAATACAAAACCATTTTGTCAGCTGTCCCAGAACTGCACGCTGTGTGTGTGTGTTGGTTCTGCCAATCAATAAGCGGATATTTCTTTCTTAAGCAGCCTCCATTTTTTCCCCAGCTTTGGAACTGGATCTGGACTTCTCTTCCAGCACTTCTTGTCAAGGAATAAACAAGAAGAGTCCTACTGCTTTTTGAAAAAGCACCTTTGGGACAACCAGGGTCTGGATGACTGAGAATCTTCATAAAGATACAGGCTGAGATCCATCCATTACCCTAGTATACCCCCCGTACAATATGATAAAGTACTATCATACTATTTTATTATGTCTAACTATCACTAACACAGTCATTTGTGTTACCAATACAAAATATTTGTAGCTAAGGGTTGAAATGAGGGCTCCTTGGTGCAGAGTTTGCTTCTTTTCTTGCAGGCATTTTATTACCCAACTAGGTAACGTCTTCCGTGTTAGTAAGGAGTGTTCTCAGTTTATATGGTGGTGTCTTGCCTGTCTGTGTCGGTGGAGGCAGTCTTAGAGATTCCTTGGTTGGGCTGTTTAGCGATGGCTCTTGGCAGGTTTTTTGATTGGGGTATTGCTTACTTGATTGTCTACAGAGAATCTCAGTCATCCTGGTCGTGGTTGTCTTGTCCCAAAGGAGCTTTTTCAAGAGGCAACTGGACTTTCTGGTTTTTCTTTGAAGACATTTTGCTCTCGGGTGAGAAGGGGAACCGTCTTCAAAGAGAAACCAGAAAATCCAGTTGCCTCTTGAAAACGCTCCTTTGAGACATGCTCACTTGATTGTTGGTCTTGGAGTTAATCTATACCTATTACTGGTGGAGAGGTGCTGGAGTCTTTTTCTCTTTTGGGCTGGTTGAATGCCTCTTTTGCATAGCCTACGGAGATTGTTGATGTCTCTGTGTCTATTGATGGCTGATTGGTCAGGGTGCCAGCCAAGCTTCTAGAAAATCCCTGGCATTTTTGGATTTGGCCTGGTGTAGGATGGTCACATTTTCCCAATTGAAACTAGGGTTAAATCTGTCTATATCTTATGAAATTAAAGAATTTTTGTCATGCCTCCTGACTGTCAGCTCTGGTTCCCTTCTGGTACCAAAGCAACAGCCCAACCTCCCACAAGAGAAGCTGTGTAAAGACTTTATTTGGAGGAGCCCAAACACATCGCAAGAACCCAGAACAGCAGAAAAAGGAAATGGAGTATCTATACCACACATTCCAACAAAATTCCAAAAAATATGGTTAATTGAAATGGATACCCACGCAACTTTGTCAAAAAATCCCTGAAACCAAATGACCCAGCAACCCCAGAAGAAGAAAACACAGGAGTCATCTACAATACATAATGTAAGGACTGCAACAACCTCCGTGTAGGGCAAACGGGCAGAAGTCTGGCCGAAGGCATCCTCGAGCACCAACTGGCCGTCAGAAGGCATGACGAAAATCCTTTAATTTCACAAGATATGGACAGATTGAATCCTAGTTCCAATTGGGGAAAATGTGACACAATTCTAGACCAGGCCAAGTCCCAAAATGCCAGAGATTTTCTAGAAGCCTGGCAGGCACCCTGACCAATCAGCCATCAATAGACACAGAGACATTAATAGCCATCAAGAGGCTACGCAAGAGAGACAATCAACCAGCCCAAACGAGAACAAAACAAGCTCGGAGAACCCAGGAGCCCTCACTGTCGTTAGTGTGTTGTTGGGCCATGGTGTGACATAAACTACCGGAGGTTAATAATATAAACTTCTGTACCTTGAAAGGTTAGTGACCTCTGAATATCCCCGCCACCATTCCTCCATTTTCAACAGAAATTTTTTTTTGCAATTTTTATTTCAATATTTACTTGAAATTGATTGAAGGTTGGAGAGCTATTGCTCCTGAAACTTTTGTTCTAGCTTAAAAAAACGCCCTGGATTAATCAGCCTGCTTACATTCATTTATTTATTCATTTAAATGTTTCAGCCTCCCATATTCCCTTTGCAGATGGGCGGCTTGCGAGTTATAAAATAATAAATAAAACTAAAAAAAATAAATAATAATAAATAAAACTAATAAAGTGTTTTAATCGCCGAACTGGATCACGCGCATGCGTGTAAAACGCACAAAGGATCAACATCAAACCGCTCGCCGCTTCCGGCCTTCAGCGTCCAAGTGCGGGCCACGCCTCCCTGACAAGCTCCTCCCACGGGGGGAGGGGGTTTTCCGCGGGTGTCATTCCGCGCATGAGCGAGCGCCCGGCCGGCTCCGCCCGGCGCCTCATGCGTGACGTCAGTCCATTCCAAGCTCTCCATTGGCGGAGAAGAGGAGACGTTCAAATTTGAAACGGGAGCTGGCGTTGAGGGGGGGAGGGTCGGGCAGCGGCGTTCGGACGGCGGTGAGGGATCCCGGCTGACACGCGTCTCCGGCACGTTCCCACGTTGTTTTCTTCCCCCACGTCCCCGCCCCCGGCTGAGCGTAGAGGGGCTCCGAGCCCACTTCCTCAGGTGAGTTGGTGGCGCGGCGCCTCGGGCGAAGGAAGGGGGCTCGCGGGTCGTGGGGAGGCAGCCCTGGACCCTCCCCTTAAATCCCCCCCTCGGCTCTCTGGCCCCCGTGTCCGCCGCCCAGGCCCCGCGGCTGCCTTAACAAGCGGTCTTCCTTCCCCCTTGGGAAGAGTCGGGTTAGGGTTAGGTGTGAACAGGCTCGGAGGTCCTAATTTATTTTACTGTTTTTATAATAAAATAAAATTAGATAGATAGATGTATTTTTCTTCAAGAAGAAAGTGTGTGTGTGTGTATATGTATATATTTGTGTAAGTTTTCACGGGTATATCACCTGTACACACACACACACACACACATACATATATACATACATACATATACATATACATATTAAATTTAAAAATAATTTTAATATAAATAGAATAGAATAATTACAAAATTTATATTGCTGCCTACTCACACCTGGCAACTCAAGGCGGCTTGCAAAGATATAGAAACGCCACATAAAAGAAATTAAACAATAAAAAGAAAAATAATAAAACAGTAACACTGCACTTTCAAAGAGTGACCACCTCCTGCCTGACAAAGTTATGCCAATGATTTATAAATATCAAAATACTCGTCATTTATATATTCATAAACTTGCAGTATACAGTAGTAGGAGTCCTGAGCGTGATTATTTTTCTTGCAGCTGTTCCGTTACGCAAACTAGGTAACATCAACAGTGCTAAATGTATACTTAAGAAAATTGTTGTTATCTTGAACTAAGGGATTAATTCAGAGTTGTAAAAAGGGAATATTGTTATCAATCATTTTCTTCCTGACCCCGGAATGTCTCCTCCAGGAAAACAGCCTTGGGTGCAGAGTCTGGCTCAAGCTAGAATTCCTTATTTTCAATTCTGTGTTTCAAAGGAGTGGGGAGCCTTGGCTAAAAGGCCCCGTCCTGACCGCTGGTGGGGAAAACTTATTAATGCTGCCAGTTTTGCAAACCTAAAGGGGATGTAGGTTTTTCATTCCTGCTCTTGAGTCCGGTTTCAAAGCTGCTGCCAGAGGTGAATTAATTTAAAGAAGCGGGGCGCCTGTGATCAGAGGTTGTTGCATTCCAAGGCTGCTATCCTGAAGCAAAATTCTCAGATAATGTGCTTTACGTGCTTTGCCTTTTAGGATGAGCCTGCACGCTTTAAATGGAGAAAATGCCGGTGAGGACATAGCGGCTGGAAACTATGCGATGCTTTTGACGTCTGCAGAGACCACAGGGAGGACTTCTATCCTTCGGCAGTCGCAGAAAGAAAATCTGCCACCCAAAGGAATAGTGAAGCCTATGAAGGTACGTATGGAGGTCTATCAGAGCCATTTTATACCAGAAGCAACAGGGGGAAAAGGCATCTTCGGTTTTGTAGCCGGAGACAGAACACCATATAACAGAATATTCGGCTGAATACCACTTTAGAAGAAGCTATTAGTTGGGGGGTTGCAAAAGAGATGCGTTTAGGCCCAAGTGGGCTTGGATAGTTGGTATCTCAGTATGTTTTCTATTGTTTTTATTTATTTGTATCCCACTTTTAATGTTTTTACAAATAACTCAAGGCAGTGAACATATATACACACTTATTTTCTCCACAACAACTCTGTGAGGTAGGTTTAGCTGAGAGAGAGAGTAAGTGGCCCAAAATCACTCAGCTGGCTTTCGTGCCTAAAGTGGGATTTGAACTCATGGACTCTAGCCTAGTGCCTTCACCATTAGGCCAACTGGCTCTAAACTGGTTTGTTAGCTCAGCACTGTGTAGAAGACATAGGGATACAAATAAATATTTATTTGTTGCTTAGTTTTTACTTTAACTCTGATTTGTTTTTAAAGTTTTCTGGATTTTTTTTTTAATTGCTGGAACTTTTAACAGAACTATTTTTGGGCTCCTGGCTTGAGTGTCTTAGCAATGGAGTAGCTGAATATTAATGTCCTTTTAAATATGTAAAAAAATGCAGTTGTAAGTTTTTTCCCTGCTGTTCTGAACAGGGTTATTCCCCCCCTCCTTTTTTTTTTTTTTTTTTTTTTTGCAGGTAACTTTCCAAACACCACTGCGGGATCCTCAGACTCGCAGGATTTTGAGTCCAGATAGAAAGAAAAAAGCTGAAATTTCTCTTGTTGCAGACAATCTTCTCTTGCCTACATGCACTGCTGTGTGAGTAATGACTTCTCTAATATGCGTTTGGAGAATTTTTAGACCAAAAAAAGTGGCAAGACGACAGTCATTCCTTACAGAATTCACCCTTTGAAACAAGGAAGAGTTCCTTTCCTGTAGAAATTGGCACTTTTCTCCCTTGGAAGCCTACGCAGAGAAAGGGGGGCTTGTGCTAAATGTACTTAGTTGTTTAAAAGCATATTTAAATATGGCGGCTGTTCTTGGCACTTCGGTCTGGAAAGGAAGGATAGTTGCCTTAGCTTGGACCTTCTGCGGTCAAACATTTTGATGCTTCTTGCCTTCTGTCTGATGGGCTTCGTTTTTCCACACGTCAGGATTCTTCTAAGATCATTCGTGAGTTGAGTCTAGGAAAGGGTTATGCAAGGATGGTTTATATTCTGTTTTGAGCTGTTTGTTTTTACTTTACTAGACCGAATATTCTTTCTATAGAAGTTAGTAACGTTCTGGAATAATAGTGGGAAAATTTGAGTTACAGCCTGTCTTGGGTATGAAGCCACCCGTATGACTTTGCACCAGTCCTTTCCATAAGTTTCTCCTTGTAGTTGCCACAGTCACGTCTAATATAAAGACACGAGAAAAACATTGTACTTTTTAGTCTTCCAGAGAAACAGTTCTTAATCTTTCATTCCGCCAAAATCTGCTTTTTCGGGGGGGGGGGGGGAATAATATGATCCTATCTTGAAAACTGTACCAATGCATCAGATTCCGAAATTGGAGCATAATTATTCAAAGCGCTACCTATATATTTGGTGTATATTTGTAGAGTCACTGTGCTCTAGGGTCTCCAACCGTGGCCACGTTAAGATTTGTGGACTTCAGCTCCCAGAATTCCCCAGGCAGCTTGCTGGAAGCTGAAGTCCACAAAGCTTAAAGTGGCCACTGTTGGAGAGCCCTGCTTTCTGAGGTTTGTTGTTTTCTTGCAGATGTTTGATTCAATATTTATTTCCAAATTATTCCCATGGAGTTCAGATCAGATCAGCTATAGGTGTTAAAGAGTAAAATCAAAGCATCCAAGGAAACCCAAATACTCTGCTTCAAAACAGGCCCTCAGAAGTGGGGAGTGTATGTAAACAATGGGCCCCATGAATTACAGCCTCTTCTCCTTGGTCTTCTTGAGTGCCAAACAGAAGCTGCCTTTCCTTCAATTTCTGTATCCTCTGAAACTAAGTAAAGTGAACACTGTGTATCTTTTCAGCAGGAGTCAACCAACAAGGACCACTGAGATTTCTTCAGGAAAAGAGAAGGTGCCCACCGAAGAAGAAGTCCTGATTCCTGATCTGTCAGATGATCTAAGCTTCCTGTCCACTGTCCATGAAGTTGAGCCATTTCAGAGCTCAGGCAGCCTCCTGAATTTCTCCAACAGCCAGAAACTGCCCCTTTGGGAAGATTTTACTGGATTTTCCCTTTCAGGTGGTTCGTTACCTTTTCCTCAAAGCGTTCCTGAAAATACTCCCTCTGAGGAAGCAGGCTGCACAACCGGGAATCTTTTCTCTCTCCTGGACTCCTTACTGCACGAAGATGTCGTTTCCGAGCAAATTCCAAGTTGCGATCATGCCCCAAACCTTGTTTCTAACAGAACTTGCAACCCTGAGTCCTTACCAATATTCTACTTACAAAATCCTCCCTTGCAGCCCATTCAAAAATTCGGGAGCTTTGAAAATCTAAACAATGATGAAATAAAGAACATTGAAAAGGAGACCAGCACTGACACGAGAGAGAGCTGGGCTCCCAAACTCTCTGACTGCATGATCTTTGATTCTGACTTCGACACTTTTGGGTGTGCACCCAACATTCCAGCCACTGAATGTCCTGCACCCGGTTTAGAGAAATCTGATGTCCCAAAAGATGAAGCAGACACTCCGCAAACACAGGAACCGAAAGCACCAGATACATTTGAGACAATGGAATTAATCCCCAGAAGCCTGTAAGTGTTCGGGAACTGTAGCCGGATTAATCTGAGCCTTGAAATATAGCATGTATTAGTAAAGCCCTTGTAATCAGGGAAGGCCCGAAATTTACCTTTGGGTGTAAAGGAAGTGGTGTGCATCTAGTCAATTGTTCTGGGTTGCATTATCAGTTTTTTAAAAATTTTGCTCAATATCCAGTTCCTTTAGCCAGTCCATTATGCTTGATTTTGTCCAGTTTTTAAGCATCAACGTGTTTTATCAACATCGCAAGCAATGCAAAATTTCTTTTGAGCTGGGAAACAAACATCTCCATATGGAAGGTTTTAATCTGTTGGAACATTTTGATTAGTTTGGATTCTGATCGAATACAAATTATAATATGTTTTGTGTGTTTTACCGTGGGAACTAATTAAGCCTCTGCTCCCATGTTTAGATTTTCAACATCACAAAAGTACATCAATTGATAGTACCTTCATAGTGTTGCCTGCTGTCTAATTTTTTGAAAAAATGGGTCAGAGGGCTTATTTGAATGGAATGAAAGGAAAGGAAGAAGCCTCGTGGCTTCTTCTGAGCTCAGAGTACTTGAAACCATGGTTCTGAGCCTTGAACATTTGGGGCATACTAGTAATTTACACTGCCAGTTATTTGAAAAAAGCTAATTTCCCTCCAAACCTTGCATAGCTGTACGAATCAGAGAAAGCAGGAGAACCACAGAGGTGTTGAATTGCAAATGACTTACTTAAAAAGCACAAAAGATTTGCCAGCCACCTTGAGTCACTTGGTTGAGTTAAGCAGCTACAGGAATGGAATAAAAAGAAATGTCAAACATCGTGACTGTCAAGGCGTTCTAATATAAGCCTTCTCTGTTGCTCAGGAAAGAGATTAAAGATCGGATTTTAGCGAAGAGCCAGGCTGTGGCTGAAAATGATGCCGGAAGTGAACCTCCAGAAGAAGCCAAGGTATCGTCCCAAAAGTCATGGTTGCGTTTATGCCACGCGGGCCTTGCAGAGAGAGAGAGAGAGAGAGAGAGAGAGAGAGATCGGCCCTGCTTCTGGGGGCATTGCAGAGAACGCCATTCTCCGATTCGGCAACACCAGGTCCTCCGTGGGTTCCCAGTAAAACTGTTGGTCTGATTTGTTCCGAGGCTATGCCTCAGCTTCTTTGACCAGTTCTCCACAGGGAAGCTGTGTTTGAGCTTCTGCTTCTCCTGCTGATTTCACGAGAAGCAGCAGGCTGGTCTCTGGGATTGGCAAAACGAGATTAGCAGGACAAGACTTCTAGGACAATCTGCCTGCAGTGGAATAACCGCCCATTGTGCTGTTATAGCATCGCTCAGCAGGACGAAAGGGAGATGTTTAGCCATGTGTACGATTGGAAACAGCCCCTCTGCCTGCTGAACATATCTCTCCCCCACCCCCCAAATATTGTTTACTTAGGAGAAGCCAAAGAGCATCTCACCTGAGGCCTGGGACCAAGGAGACGTGCCTCTGAATGGGCAGCTGCCTGCAGGTGGCCTATTGCCCCAGGCTGTTTGCAGACGGACAGAACCAGGGAGCGAGAATAACCTGCTCTTTACAGAAAATGAAGAATTCAGACCCCCCATGGAAGGTAGGTGTGAGCCTTAAGTCAACATTGGAAGGTTCCCATGAGCAAAACTAAGTAAATAGTCACATGTCCCTGTTTATTTGTTTTTGCTTATCGTGTTTCAAAGAAGCTTGGAACATTATTTATACAGAGCACTCTGAAACCCTGTAGACAATAGCAATCAGACTAATAAACCAAAAGATTTTGCCCACTGTTTCAAAAGAGAGAAGAAAACTAAGGGCTGCAACCATAACCCCGGACAGTTTCACCAGGCTGAAAGGGCCGTTTAATGAAGGCGAGAAAACCGTGGTCAGTTCTTCATTTAGAGAAGCAATTGTGTTAAATCTGTTAATCAGAATCGTCTTTGATTGGAAGCTTTGGCAAAGTACTTTCTGTTTGGTAACAGCAAATAGTGAAATGGATGACATGGCCAATGGGAAGAAAGCTGGCTGAAGGGTTTACTTTAATTTGTCTCTGAAAGTAATTTATTCTGCAACGAAGTTTTGATCTGTATCGTGTCTCATCTGTTTCTCCTCCTAGTTCTCGGAACCCAAATAGACTATCTAGAGCAATTTGGAACGGCCTCGGTAAGTAAGATTACGTGTTCACGGACACTGCCCTGGGCACAACCGCCCACACATACACAAAATAGGTGCGAAGTGGCAGCCTGTGTCGACTTCACAAATGCGTTTCTTCCAGCTGAAGGAATCTGTCTTGAGAAAGCAGTCCCTGTACCTGAAGTTTGACCCTCTGCTCAGAGACAGCCCTAAGAAGAAAGGCCCTGATTCAGACCCAGCAGCTTGTCCGGTAGCTGCATTGCTACAAAATGGGTAGGGCTTGCCTTTATTTTATTTTATTTTTTAAGAGAATTTTAGAAGCTCAAGTAGAGACCTCTTTAAATGCAGTATTTACATTTCAAAGTTGCCCTTCTATGACTCGATTGATTCTATGAATCAATAGTTGAAACAACCTACTCCAGAAATTAAATGGAATTAGATGGGGGGCTCCATCAGCCCAGGGGTTGGTCTTACAGGGGTCTGCCATCCTAGGAAGTTGGGGGCCAGACTCGGCGACCCCAAGGAGGAGGATAAGCAGAAGTGTTAAAACCCCTCTGGTGTCAGAGCGGCAATCAGCCCCGTTACCTTGCGTGGGGTAATTGCCCTCATTTTGAGTTGGATCGTGGCTTTTATCCTGTTGCATACTTTGATCAATAAAACCGAAGAAACATCTTCTAATCAAACTCATATTTATTATAAGAAAATAAAAACAACTCACTATCTAAAACAGATTACATGTTGGCAAAGAATCCCCAGCCTGACCTTAGCTGGCTGGAGAACAAAGGAAAGTTTCTAGAAGAAGTACAAAAGAATGCAATGACATGCGTAGTAGGTGCTGTAGGTGCTGATAAGGAATATAACTACGGTAAGTCTGATAGTCCAGAAATATTAGCTCTGCTGGTAAATATAAAAACGCAGTGACATCCGGCTCAGCTGGCTTCCTCTTCCGGGCCATGCAGGGCCGCCAGCTTGACAAAGGCAAGAGGCACTAGTGAGCGAACACAGGGTTGGTTTGGTTTCAACCATTGAACTTCTGAGCCAAGTTGAAGACAGGCAGGTGCTATTACTACTTTAAATCTAACAGGTAACACCTGATCTACATCATGTGTGCCCTTGTTTCTTTCTAAGCAGAACTTCTACAAAAACTGCCTCCACTGAAGTCAAAGCAGCGGAAGAGGAAGAAAAACTGGTGGAGCTTGACAGTCTCATTTTCCCAGATCTGGTAAGGGCCATCCAAATGTTTCTGGTGGTTTGTTCCCTTTCATGTTTGTAGAATGGAAGCCAACACAAGGTCAGGTTTGTCTTAGGAGATTCTCAGTCCTGCAGGCCATGGCTGTTTCCCAAAGGTGTTTTTTTTTTCCAGGAGGCAACTGGGCTTTCCTGGTTTTTCTTTGAAGACGTTTCGCTTCTCAGCCCAAGAAGCTTCTTCAGCTCTTTATAATTCCTTCCATCCTTCAACATCCAGCCAGAGCTGAAGAAGCTTCTTGGGCTGAGAAGCGAAACGTCTTCAAAGAAAAACCAGAAAGTCCAGTTGCCCCTTGGAGGCATGGTCAGATTTAAAACATCAAGGTATTGCTGACAAATGAAGTTTGGGCCTTTGTGCTTCCCATTTCAAGCCGTAGAAGATACCAGAAGCGTCTTTAGATCTGCTCAAGACGATTGGTCAAAGAAACCTCTATTCCCACATAGGAAGAGGCAAGGAATTAGGTTTACTATTGGTAGTCCTTGACTTATGACCACCCTTGAGCCCATCATTTCTGTTGCTAAGCAAGGTGTTTGTTCAATGAGTCACTTCAGCTGTTAAATGAATCGCACTGCAGCGGTTAAGTTAGCAACACCGTTGTTAAGTGAATCTGACTTCCTCATGGACTTTGCTGGTCAGAAGGTTGCAAAAGGGGATCATGTGACCTCAGAGGGACACAGCAACCGTCATAAGTACATGCCAGTTGCCAAGCCTCTGGATTTTGATCACATCACCCTGAGGATGCTGTGATTGTCCTAAGTGTGGAAAGCCATCATAAGTCACTTTTTTCAGTACCGTGGTCAGGAAATGACCTGTTGTAAGTCAAGGACAACCTGCAAACCATTGAGTCAGTGAGCTTTTCTCGAGTAACACTGCAGCTGGTCTCATGAATGGGGCGCACGCTCCGTTTCTGACCACAGGCAAAGGCGCCTGCAGACATCCCTGCCAGTCAAGAGGTGTCCCCGTTCTCCTGCGCTCCCCCTTTGGAAGCTGTGGCAGATGTGCCGAAACCCAGTGAGAAGGACGCGGAGGAAGCTTTGCAGCAGGTGAAGCTTGAGAGGGATGCTGCGGTCCAGAACCTCACTGCCAAGGTAAGAACTTTGCCGCTCTTTGTTTCGAACCTCCCTCCATGCCCATTCTACCAGAAATTGATTCGTCATTTTCTTACGTAAATACCATTCAATGGGTGGAGCCATCTTTTAAGCCAGGGGTCTCCAAATTTGACAACTTTAAGACTTATGGACTTCAACTCCCAGAATTCCCCAGCCAGAAGATTTATGGATTTCAACTCTCAGAATTCCCCGGCCGGCCAGTTGGGAAATTCTGGGAGTTGAAGTCCACAAGTCTTAAAGTGGCCAAGTTTGGAGATCCTTGCTTTAGACCAGACCTGGGCATTTCACAGGCCCCCCTGGGTTATCTCAACCCTTTGGTTGTCCCCATGCGGCCCATGGTGGGGGCCACAGTAACAGAGTCCTGTGGGGAAATGAATTGGCCCCTTCTGCTCCATGCCAATTCAATGCAAGCCATTCTTTGCCTGTAAGCATTATGGCTCTAAATTCTGGGCTCTTCTGGAAACCTAAAACGACAAAGCATGTGCTTGTTTTGCAAAGCCATCCAATTCCATGGCTGCCATTTGGTCCCCTCGTTGGAATGCTGCAGGGCCCGTCCTAGGACTGTTGTGCTTCTGTTGGAGAAAACTGAGGGAAGCCAGGGGGAGAACGGGGCCTAGCTAGGTTTCTTTCATTCCCTCCCGAAATCCGACCACCCAGCTCTTCTTGCTAAGGGCTTGGGGAATTTTTGCTGTTTCAGGTCCAGGAAAAGCAAGCGGAGGCCTTGGAATGGAAGAAGAAGCACGACAAGATCTATGCTGAAAAGAAGGAGATGGAGTAGGTATCCGTGGTGAGGAGGGGGCGTGCAAGAGAGGCTGGGCTTGGGCTTTGCCTTGGGATGAGCAGGAGGAAGAAACTCAGAATAGCTGCACCTTGACTGAGTTTTCAGCACAGGCAGTCCTCGACTTAAGACCACAGCTGAGCCCAAAATTTCTGTTCTTAAGTGAGGTATATTGCAAGTGAGTTTTGCCCCGTTTTATGACCTTTCTTGCTAAGTGAATCACTGCAGTGGTTAGTAACACGGTGGTTTCCCCTGTTGACTTTGCTCATTAGAAGGTCACTACAACCGTCATAAGTACCTGCCAGTTGCCAAGCCTCTGAATTTTGATGATGATGGGGATGCCACAACGGACAAAAGTCACTTTTTTCACTGCCATTGTAACTTTGAATGGTCACTAAACAAACTTTTGTCAATCAAGGACTTCCTGTATTCGAGGGGAGGAAACTCAAGCAGGGGTGCATAATGATACCATGCATGCAACAATAAAAGGAGCATTTCTTTAATCCTCTTCACGTCATGAAGAGCTCTGGTCTAGTTTTGTGATGCAATTATAAATCAGCATTTCTTTCCACAAATACCAGCAAAAGATTCAGCATTGGATAACGATGGCCGGGAGAACGCCTGCTTTTGCTTTGCATTCTGTTTTTCCAGAGATGGATGGATGTATTTATATCCCTTCTTTCTTATTTTTATATAAATTAGGTGGTAAACATACCTAATCCTTCTTCCTCCTATTTTCCTCACCTCCCCTGTCAGGTGGGTTGGATTGAGAGTGACCGGCCCAAAGTTACGCAGTTGGCTTTCGTGCCTTAAGACAGGGCTAGAACTCCCAGTCCAATCCTGGTGATTGGCCCAAAGTCACCCAGCTGCCTTTGATGACTAAGGCAGGACTAGAACTCCCCGTCCCCTGGTTTGTAGCCAGGGTCCTTTAAGCCCTGGGTTTAATCTTCCTTTTCTCACCAGTAGTCTAACAGATGAGGCTGGGGGTGCCTCTCCTGTTTTCATTTTGCAAGTTGTTTGTCTTGGCCGTCTTTTGTTTTGAGAGGGCAAACGACCTCTCTTGCTTTGTCTTCTCTTCATCTCCTTCCCCGCCTAGTTTTACTAGGAGGGCCTGGGAGTGAACGACGACCTCTCAAAGGCACTTGCTGACAGAAAGTGGGACCTATTCAGCAGTGGGACCTGTGATTAAATATCCTGGTGGCATGTTAAAATAATTTTTTCTTTCATTTTCAGAAAAATTGTTGCAGAGTTTGAGGACATCATCGTACAAGTGATGGGTAGGTTCAGATTAGGTGCTGTCAATATCTCTTTCTGACGAAAAAGCAACGTCCCACAATCGTCTCTGGACGTGGCATTTTGTGCCTGAGACTCGAACGCATGAAACTACCTCCTCTGCAGTCGGCTAGAAAACCGACTGGATGGCTAGATTAAGGTGTTGGGACACTCCACAACTTGTACTGCCAAGTCGTTGTGAGGAAGACTGGGAGCATCATTCAGTGATAGTGGGAGGGTTTCAGGTCGGGAGACCCTGACATTAGATCCCCCTGCCCCAAATTTCTAGATTTTAAGATGTCCCAAAGGTGCATTTTCAAGAGGTAACTGAACTTTCTGTTTTTTCTTTGAAGATGTTTTGCTTCTCATTCAAGAAGCTTCTTCAATTCTGACTGGATGGTGGGGAAGGGAAGGATTTCTATTCTTTGCAGGCAGCTGGTCATTTGCATCCTTTTTGGAGAGTCTTGGAGGCTTATCTGTGTCCTCTCTCTCTAAAAGGACACAAATGACCAGCTGCCTGCAATGAATGTATATTCCTTCCCCACCTTCCAGCCAGAGCTGAAGAAGCTTCTTGGATGAGAAGCAAAACATCTTCAAAAAAAAAACCAGGAAGTCCAGTGGCCTCTTGGAACAACCATGCCCTGGGTGACTGAGAATCTCCATCGACATTTAGATGTTAAGATCAATAATTGAACAGGTAGTGTCTTAATTGGGGGGAATTTCCTTCTGGCTTTTTCTATATTTCCTAGAACAGTGGCGCCCAAGCTTTCTGGCACCAAGGACCAGACAATTTTTCCCATGGACTGGGGGGGGGGGGGGTGTTTGCAGAAACTTAGATCCCACGCATGCGCGGATAAAGCTTTGCTCCCTCGCCCTCTGCTTGTGCAGCCCCGTTCCCAACAGGTTGGGGGCTCCTGTCCTAGAAGGTTGTGCCCATTGAACGGACTTGTTTTCCGCAGAGGATTGTCAGACCCAGAAGGAGCTTGCAAAAAAAGAACTGCAGAAAGCCTTGGATGCAAAGCAGCAGGCGGTCTCGGACCTGAATGCCTTGGAAAAGTCTTTCTCTGAATTCTTCAACCGGTTTACAAAACAAAAAGAGGCCATAGAAGGATTTCAGAAGGTGAGTGGGGTTTTGGGGTTTTTTTTTCCTTCAGCTGCTCCGCTCTGAGCTGCTTTTGACTCCCTGAAACTTGTTTTTTTTTTCATGACAAGCATTTTTGCTTTAAAGGATTGAAGCTTGAGGTGTCCTTTCCACGAATGAAATCTTTGCAATCGGCAATAGAGCTGCCTACCTTGCTAATACAATATAAATAACTACAGTTGTGCCAAATACCAGTCTTCAAACATTTGGGGATAATTGTATATTTGAAGGAGTATAAATAGATCCTAAAACACTTTGCTGTGTTCCTTTGGAATGCTGCTAATAGTTCTTTATTTTCAGTAGGAGGGTGCTATTTCTGCTTTTTATTTTTATTTTTTAAGATATTTGCTTTTTTTACATAGGGAACCAGTATTGTCTCCTGGGTAATTACACTAATTGGTCAGAAGAGAAGGGTGTCATTAAATGAACGTTTATTTTAAACAAATTCCAGTTTCTGTATCTGATCAGATATCTGGATTTACTCTACTGGAGAAAAACAGTTTTGCCTAAAGAAAGTTTTTGCCTCAAAAACAGGCAAAATGCTACCTTAAATATCCACCTAAGAATGTTTAAGAATCTAATTACCAACAGTTTAGCAATGGTGATGATGCTGGTGAAAGGAGCTAGGACTGGCATTTTATATTTCGAAATCTAAGTGCTTATTAGCAGAATTGAAAGCCTCAAACTGAACAAACATACAATATTCCCATTCAAACAAAGAGAATTGTTTTGTGTGATGGTTGTGTGTTCAAGAAGGCCCTGAGGGGAAGGTGGGGGCTGGTCCTGACCGGTGAAACCCAAGGGACTCCATCTCGCCCTCTAGAACGAAGAAACTCTGAAGAAATGCGTGGAGGACTACCTGGAGAGAATTAAGAAGGAAGAGCAGAGGTACCAGGCCCTGAAGGCTCACGCAGAAGAAAAGTTGGATCAGTGAGTCGGCCATCTGGGTCCTTCCGAGTGGGGGAGAAAACGGAAACCTTGACTGAGTTAACGTGTGATGTTTTTTTGCTTCCCACGCAGAGCCAACGAGGAGATTGCCCAGGTGAGAAGCAAAGCCAAATCGGAAGTGGCTGCCCTCGATGCCAGCTTGCGCAAAGAACAGATGAGGGTCCAGTCGCTGGAGAGCAGCATTGAGCAAAAGGTCAGTCCAACCGAGAGCCCCCGCTCTTCCAAGCAAGGAGACCGACCAGGGAGGCAAGACTTGGCTTCCACGCTGGGTTGGTTTTTTAACAGAAGAAAACCAGTAATGGCGAATTTATGGCACGTCTGTCACATTACGTAGCAATTCTAGCTAACTCTTCATTGATAAGCCTGCGAGTCATTCGGATTCATCTGTGGGGCACACGAAAAAACTGCCCTCCACGCTGACATTTGAAAGGTGTGGGCTGTTAAAATTCCAGTTGAACTCTACTTGAAAGTGTACGGCTCCTTGTATAATTGACATGTGCAACTACATTTTGTTTCTTATAAGTACCACACACGTACATGTACACAGAGAGCTGTTCCTAGGAAGGAGAACTCCGTTAATATAAATGTTACTTTCTAAATTGTATTTATGCAACATTTACCATACGATGCTTTCTTTTTGTTTCTTTAACAGGTAAAAGAAAACAAGGAACTCACAAAAATCTGTGAAGAATTGATTTCTAAGATGGAAAAATTGTGCTAGATCTCTGCATTCCTCCCGTTTTGTTCTGTTTTCCAATTTTGGGGTAGATTATTTATTAAATGTATTTCTACACTTCAGTGTCACTAATTTGACTAATATTACCTGATATGAAATAGTTTCTTTTTATTCCCAGTTTCTGTTTCTAAAAAGAAGTTGAAAAGGCCTCCTGTGGCTCTTCTGTGGATAGCAAGGTTTGGGGTATCTTTGTTTTTAGCCTGCAGTCTTTAACCTACCCAATGTTTGATAGGAGATTTTCTGCATTCTTGAACGCAACTTGTTTGCTTCCTTATATGTTTCTGATAGTTAGCAAGGAAAATTAGTTTCATTTTGTATGAAACAGAAAATTTATCTTTCATTTAAAAAATGAATGCTTCTGATATATTGCACAGACTCTATAATAAAAATTGTTCATTAACAATTTGATGTATTCACATACATCAATATGCTGAAATTGCAAAATATTCTGTCTCTGGTTGTTGAGCCATCCCTCCCTCCCTCTCTCTCTCTCTTTCTCTCTCTCTCTCTCTCTCTCTCCCTCCCTCCCCGCCCCCCTGTCTTTAAAATAAAAATGTTTCATAAATTTGTAAATTTACTGAGTTGTATATTTTATAACTAAGTGAAATAAATAGTATACATTTAATACAAGTAGAAAACTCACTTTATAACTCCTAATTTTTTAAGATCATGTCAATATTTGTTAGGGATGTTGAGATTTGTTTCAAATTTTTCCTAGCAAAGAATATACCATAAAACTAATAACATTTATTATTTATTTGTTAAATTTATTTGCTGCCTATCTCATCATGGGGCTACTTATAACAATAAAACTTATAACAATAAAAAGAAATGGAAAGAATGAAAGTAAAATAATAGAACCACTCAAAGGCACGAGTAGGAGAGGCTCGTCCTAGCAGGATGAGGTGGATCATCAGGTGGCCTGGGCGTCTGCCATTAAGGACTCTGGAGATCATAACCAACACCTTGAACTGCACCCGGAAGCAGGTGGGTGGCCAGCAAAGTTTGTTTAGCAGGCGTGTATTATGGGCCGTCTTGTGGGCCTCAAAGATTGCTCTCGCTGCGGTAGTTTGCACCAGCTGAAACTTCTGAATGGATGTCAAGGCTAGCTCCATGTAGAGTACATTGCAGTAGTCCGGAGAAGAGATGACTGAGCTTTGAGTAACTCAGCGCAGGGGAATCATGAGCCAGGAAAGGTCACTGCTGGTGCACAAACAAGCTGTGAAAAACCTCCTAGTCACGCCATCATTTGCTCTTCAAGTAGGAGATGTGAGTCCAGGTGAGCCCCTAAATTGCAAACTGGATCTGGACGGGGTAATGTGACCCCATCCAGAATTAAAGATGTCAAAACCTCAGATCATGAGGTTCCATGCCCTCAAAGCCATTCAGTCTTGCCCAGCAGAGTTCCATTGAAACCTGTTGTCCCCCAATCGCAGGTCCTTACAACTTCCAAGCACCACGAAAAGGTAGTGTGACCTCATTACTCTGGGCACCAGGTGTGAAGCAGAGTATCAGCACGATGATATGTCGACCCATAATGACGGATGATCTCCCTAGCGGCTCCATCTAGATGTTGACTAGGAAGGAGAGAGTGCCACAAGTGAGCAGTCACTTCCTGTTCTTCGTTGAGAATAGCCTGGGAGAAGAAAGGACAGTTACCAATTTCCAAAAGGCATAATTATGCTATTTTATACTTAAATAATTATTCCGTTCCTAACCAGTAGATGTCACTGTTGCCATAACGATCATCTTGATTTCTCAAGAGACCAAGGGATCTCTATTCTACTTAGGAAGCAAAAACCCTGTTGATTTCTAAGATTATAAAATGGATCCTATTTCCTACAGATCCTCAGGAATTTAAAGCATCAGATCTATATTCCATGTAACACAAACGCTATGAAGATAATTTACATTCTAACATCCATGTTGTTTTACAAGTCAGCATTCATGCCTTTCCTCCTTTTGCCTGAATTTTTCAAGTCCTACTGGAGAGATGAGGGACGTATGCAGGCAGACATTCAACAAATGCAGTTCCACCATTATTTAAAAGAGAAGCTCTTGCTTAATTGCTTTCCTGAGATGATCGCGTAATGCAAAACTCACCCAAATCCATTTCTACCTCTACTTAACAAACAAATTCCACAAAATGACCATTTTAAAGATGGGGAATCTCAGCTGGGAAAGGACTGATTTTAAGATTACTAAATGAAAAGGACTGGCCCCACAAACTTCAGATCCCTGGGTTTTGTTCAGACTCCAAAATCGGACAATTTTTTTAAAAATTATATTTATATGCCGCCCTTCTCCGGAGACTCAGGGTGGCTTACAATGCATTAAGCAATAGCCTTCATACTTTTGTATATTTTACAAAGTCAGCTTATTGCCCCCACAAACTGGGTCCTCAATTTACCTACTTTAGAAAGGATGGAAGGCTGAGTCAACCTTGACAATGCGCTGGAGAAGAAAATGAAATGGGACACATCGCATGAAACCACTTTTTTATATCATAGAAGATAGAATAATAAGGCGCAGCAAAATGAGCCTTGGTGGCGCAGCAGACTAAGTACTGTTAAGTAAAACCAGCTGCCTGCAATTACTGCGAGTTCGAATCTCACCAGGCTCCAGGTTGACTCAGCCTTCCATCCTTCCGAGGTAGGTAAAATGAGGACCCGGATTGTGGGGGCACTAAGCTGACTTTGTATAAAATAGAACACCGTTGGGGGGGGGGGGGCAAAAGCCCTACTAAACAGGTATATACAAAAGTATGAAGGCTATTGCTTAACGCATTGTAAACCGTCCTGAGTCTCCGGAGAAGGGCGGCATATAAATTGAACCAATAAATAAAGGTTGGAAGGGATCTCGGAGGTCTTCTAGTCCAACCCCCTGCTCCAGC
The DNA here is from genome assembly GCA_030761175.1 of Masticophis lateralis. NCBI lineage: Eukaryota > Metazoa > Chordata > Lepidosauria > Squamata > Colubridae > Masticophis > Masticophis lateralis. The sequence continues at coordinate 128,990,544 of JAUDYJ010000004.1, forward strand.
AAGAGACCCAACACCATTCTGGACACATGGCTGCCAGTCTCTTCTCGGAAGCCTCCACTGGTGGAACACAACCTAACCCAACTTCTGGAGGCAAGGCGTTGCATCCATGCATGTGTCTACCTCCGTTGAGGACATGGTTACTGCCTTCCTCGCAGATCAAACTCTTCAGTATGGTGGTGTTTGGTGCCTTAAGAACAATCTAAAAATGTTCATTGTGCATCCAGCCAGAATTTTCCAGGGTTCCCCCCCCCCCCCCAGTGATTAGCTTGAAAGAATTACTCTGCTCAAAACTAAGATCATGGGTCCACAAGGTGGTTCAGCTGAATGCCCGTTGCCTGTCACTAATTCTTCCCTAGTCCTGGATCAGACCACAATCCAAAGGCTACTCTGTCCTTGGGGCCTTTTCTCTCTCTCCCAGATTCTCTTTTCTGTCTCTGATAGATAGATTGAACCTGTGACAGGAAGAATATTAAATAAGCTATTTTTTCCTCTGTGAGGTCCTTGGTGCTCTCTGGACTTGGTAGAAACATTTCATTACCCCACTAGGTAACATCATTAGCCTAGAAGGACGTGATATTTGTTCTAGCAAAGCCTCCTAGCACTGACGATGTTTGGATAATGAAATATCTGCAAGAAAACCACCATCTCAGAGAGCACCAAGGGCCCCACGGTTCAATATTTGAGCTGCAAATATTCTCGTCTATAAGTACCAATTTTTTCCTTCATTCAAGGGAGCGGCTTTGTCCAACCTGCAAAATTAACCCGAATGCGTGAAAGAATCAAGAGGTGAATGCTTGTCTGATTCATACTTCCAGCTCCTAAATCTGACCCCTTGCGTGAGAAAGTTATTTTCCATTTAGAAGCTGCTTGTATCAATGGGGTGTTGTGCAAAAACCCAACTGCTTTCCCCACACTTGGTTCAACGTGGACATCTGCAGGGTGGCTTGAAACAAATCAGGTGACTTTAGAAAGGGGTCAGAGAGATTCGTGGCGGCTCAACCTGCCTTTGCCTCTGAGGTGTGTTGCAAACAGATCAGAATTGGTTCGGTGCTTGGTACCCGTTGCTAGACGAGGAGGGTACGAGGGTAAATTGTATTGATGTTTTGCTGATCTATTTTCCGGGCTTTGCTATTACAGCTGCTTATAAGAACAGAATGTTGGCTTAGAAGAGGCTTGGAGCTGGTCCTACAGGTTGCCACGGTTTTGATGCTGTGCTTTGCTCTGCGGAAAGTGAAAATACTGTAGGCGTGTTCTTCTTTTTAACGTTTTTCACTTCTGGAGTTATATTTAGGAAAGGTGTATGCCGTGCGTATTCATTTTATACTTTTCAAAAAAAAAAAAAAACCCTTGGGTAATTTCACTTTTTAACTGAGCAAATGTTCAAAGGACTTTTAATGTAGGCTGGTTCCAACATCCCAAAATTATTAATTTTTTTTTATCCCTCAAAATAACTGGGTGTGTACCAGTCTCTACCTTGCAAGAAACAGCTTGCCTTTTCCAGTGTAATGTTGACGTTTCCTTTTGCCAGGGAAATGCTTCAGAGAGATGCTGACACGCACACACGCCCTGCATGCATAGGGGTGCTTAATTAAGTAGGGGAGGGGGACCGGGAGCATTCGGTTCATACTTGTCTTAAGGGGAAAAAAATAATAATAATAATAAAAGGAGCAAGGTTTCCATTGGAGATGAACTGTGCTGTTCAGGGAATAGAATAGAATAGAATAGAATAGAATAGAATAGAATAGAATAGAATAGAATAGAATAGAATAGAATAGAATAGAATAGAATGAATTGCTTAATGCATTGTAAACCGCCCTGAGTCTCCGGAGAAGGGCGGCATATAAATCAAATTTTTTTTAAAAAATTGGAAGGGTCCCTGGAGGTCTTCTAGTCCAACCCCCTGCCCAGGCAGGAAACCCTAGACCACTTCAGACAAATGGTTGTCCAACCTCTTCTTTAAAACTTCCAGTGTTGGAGCATTCACAACTTCTGGAAGCAAGCTGTTCCACTGATTAATTGTTTTAACCTTCAGGAAAATTATAACATTATTATAAATAAAATACTGATGAATAAGCCTGAGCATTTCTATACCTTTCAAAGTATTCAGCACTAGAATACAGGCAGTCCTTGACTTATTTAGTGACTGTTTGACACTAAGAAGGACTTCCCTATGGGTACTTACGACCCAGTTCCCAAATTCTGATGCCCACCTCCGATTTTCAGCCTCTTGTGGTCACCGTGTTTTACGACATTTTGCCAAAAGTGGCATTTATTTCCAGTTTTCAGCAAAACCAGCCCACAGTGAGCCATGGGTTTGCTTAATGATCACAGGAGCCACTTCATGATTGCCATATAAAAAAGTCATAAAACTGGGTTTGTTGCATGGGTGACCGGATTAATGGCCATCACGACTTATGCTCCATTACACTTGTAAATTGAGGACTACTTGCAATGCACCAATGTTAGAAAGGGATCAATTTTGCACAATGAGGGATAGGTCCATGGAGATTCTTAATCACGCAGGTCATGCTGGTGCCAAAGGGGCTTTTTCCAAAAGGCAGTTGGACTTTTGTTTATCCTTGAAGACGTTTCGCTTCTCATTCAGGAAGCTTCTTCGGTTCTAGAACTGAGCTACAACTAGAACTGTTCAACTAGAACCGAAGAAGCTTCTTGGATGAAAAGTGAAATGTCTTCAGGGAAAAAAACAAAGTTGTCTTTTGAAAAAAACCCCTTTGGGAGAATGAGGGATATGTTGGACAAATTGTGCTCAAGTAATCTTGTTTTCGCCATGTTTGTCTTTACAACACAACACATCACATCTCATTCGATTTCTTTGGCTGATCTTAGATTTTCACCCAATTTTCTATCTCTACAACTGTTTTCACGAAGGAGTATTGTCAAAGAGGTGGATGTAGAGAGTAGTGCCAGGTTTTTGCGAGTAACCTGTTCTTCAGTGGCTCTTATTTCTCCAGATTTCAAGGAATGATTGATAGCCATGGTTTTAAAACAACATCCTTGAAGATTGCCACTTGAGGAATGATGGACAAGTGAACCAAGAGCCAACAGCATTGGTTTAGGAGTTGCGTCATTTGAATATGTTCGGATAAATGTATGTGCGTGCTTGTACATTTCGTATCAAATATTTCTGGTGCTGAAAGTATTTGCTAGCAAGGAGCCCATTAATCAACTTGGTTTTCCTGTTTTGCCAGCAGCAACTTAATATTAAAGCAAGTGAAACTGTTTTTAAGATTTTGCTTCAAAAACAAGCTGTACCAATTTGATCATCATTTAATTAAAAAGTAAATGATTTATCTGCCTGGGCAAGGAGCCAAATTGTTATGAGTGTAGTAAGGATTAACTCCTTGCTTTCATAACAAGTTTGAGAAGAATTTCTGCCAGTCTGAAATACATATTTCCAATTTGTGTTGTTTCCTCAGCATTCCCACTGTGTGTTTCGAAATGGCATGGTTGCCATCTTCTCTAGCATTGTGTCACAAAGGGATGCTGAAACCAGCAAGGTGTTGTCTTAATGTCTGTTTCTGTAAGGAAGATTCCAGTGTCTTTGGGGTCACAATAGCTCAAAGCTGGGTACCATTTGACAAAGGTCACAAAATCTGCTCAACCAAATGGGATGAGTGAGCCTATTGTGTGAACTCAATGAGAGGAACCGAGTGTGTCTTGGCATGCAGAGATGTCAAGATGATGACTACACTGCATGATTGACACCCTGCCCCTTTTTAATGTATGTGTGGCATGCAAAAGGGCAGAGATTTTTATAACACCGTCTTTACTTTTTTTGATCCTCTGTTAATAACCAGCCAGATATGTTGACATGGACTGCAGAGGTCCCTGGAGCGTAATGTGAACTTAAATATATTTAGATTTAGATTTTATCATACTTATGAAATCAGGTAGAGTTAGATTTCTCTCATCTTGTTGTATAGGGGGGGAAAAACCCAAGATGGGTTAATCCAGAGGTGTTCAGCCTTGGCAACTTTAAGAGTTGTGGACTTCAATTCCCAGAATTCCCCAGCTAGCAGGAACATGGCTTTCAAAGGTGACTGAGGATTCCTCTACCTTCTGAAAACAGAGCATTGAAGTTGGGCTGGATGTCATTGTTGTCATTCATGGAGTTTCAAACTATTTCCTTGTTTTTGGGAGGAGCTTGTTAGCTGCTCAGAATCACTGCAATCGGAAAGGTATACAAGTTGAAATAATCACCATTTGATGACAAGTGTTTAGGGACAACATTTTGGGGGGCAAAACAGACCTGAAATTGTGCTTTTTGTGCCTGATGGCAAGAATAGGTAACTGAAGGACTTGGCTTCCAACCCTAGTACCCCCAGACCCCATCACAAATGGTGAGAGACTGATGGCTGTGTTGCTAGGTTAAGTACTTGTGTAGTATTTCTGGAGGATAGGAGCTGAAACCAGCCAGTCTGACAAAAGCCCTAACATGTTTCTGTGGGTTCTGCACACGCCTGTACACATGTATGAAAGAAGCAAGAGCTTGTTGTATGTTGCTGTCTAAAAGCAGATGGAGATGTGGAAGCCCTTGGTGGAACCCAACTGTTGAAGACGAAGCTAATCTTTCCTCCCAACAGAATCTCCTGGAGGACAGGCTGACGGTCTCCTGCTCCAGCTGAAGGCCTTGAAAGTCAATGGAAGGGGGATGGTGTCAATAAGAGAAGGTCCCAGAGAAGGAGACCTTTCAACTCAACCAAGGCTGCTTGTCTTAGCAAATGGTAGGGCCTCAGTGACCTGGGAAGCTCAGTTACTTTGGGTTACTTTTCAGACGGGAGATCTCCAGAAAATTCTACAGAATCTGAAAATGCATCCAAGATGGTGCAATGGCCAGAACGAAAAGCCACGCTTGTCTTCCAAGTCAGTAGGAGCAAATCTTGACTTGAAAGAAAATTGTTAAAAAGTTCCATATCTCAGAGCCATCAGTGTTCGGCAGTTCCAGAAGTCCCGATTAAACACTCTCACTTATTAAACAATCTGTTTACTATGCAAAGCGAGCATGGCTGGAGGCAAAGTGCAATTATTACAAGATAACACTTGTGGGGAAGAAAAAGCTTGACAAGAGTATTAGAGTGTATCAGATGTAGAGATTTCAGTGCAAAATACAGAAGCATCGACTTGTTCCAGATAGCAGCAGATACAACCACTGATGAGGAGGAACTTGGCACCATTTATCCTCCAGAGACACAGCAGGAAGCCAAGAGTAACCCCAGTGCTTCATTCTTTTCCCGCTGACTTGCAGCCGGAGAGAAATTCTGAGTTTTCCTACTGCGACTCAAGAAACAGAAGCTTCCTGACCTCCCCAGGTTCTTATTTTGCGCTCAAATTGAGGAGGGGGTTTCCTGGTGCTGCAGAGAGGAAGATGGCTACCTTGGGCAGCCTCCACAGAAAATACTTCTGCACCCCAACAAAAAAAGAGCTCTGTCTAGTAAAAAAAAAAAAGCCTTCCTCTTGTCTCAAAAGGGTTGATTTGAAAAATGATAAGGAATTACAAGGGGAAAGGTTTGGAAAAGTCTTAAAAAGGAGGGAAATCAGAATAACGGAATAACAGAGTTGGAAGGGACCTTGGAGGTCTTCTAGACCACCCCCCTGCTCAGGCAGGAAACCCTAGACCATTTCAGACAAATGGTTGTCCAATTTCCTCTTTAAAACTTCCACTGTTGGAGCATTCACAACTTCTGGAGGGAAGTCATTCCACTGATTAATTGTTCTCACTGCCAGGAAATTTCTTAGTTCTAGGTTGCTTCTCTCCTTGATGAGTTTCCACCCATGGCTTCTTGTCCTGCCTTCAGATGCTTTGGAGAATAGCTTGACTCCCTCTTCTTTGTGGCAGCCCCTCAGATATTGGAAGACTGCTATCATGACTCCCCTAGTCCTTCTTTTCAACCAACTAGACCTACCCAATTTCAGCAACTGTTCTTTATGTTTTAGCCTCCAGTCCCCTAATCATCTTGGTTGCTCTTCTCTGCATTCTTTCTAGAGTCACATTTGAAGCTTTGCATCTATTTATACCAGCATTTCTCAAGCTTGTCAACTTCAACTCCCAGAATTCCCCAGCCGTGAAATTTGGGGCCCTTTTGTGTCTTTGAACAGTCGCTAAACAAATGCTTGTAAATCGACAACTACTTGTATTCTTTTCCAGCTTTGAACACAGGTGTTCCTTACGATCACAACTGAGCCCAAAATTTCTCGTTGCTAAGCAAGACAGTTAAGTGAGTTGTGCCCTGTTTTATGACTGTTCTTGCCTCGGTTGTTAAGTGAATTAGTGCAGTTGTTAAGTTGCTTCTGAATTTTGATCCCATGACCGTGGAGAGGCTGCAATAGCCATGTGAATCCCTTTTTTCAGTGCCGTGGTAACTTTGAGCAGTCACTAAACGAACGGTTGCCAGTCCAGGACATATAAAATCTTAAAAGATTCACTCATAAATTAAAGGCAGGTGTGACAATAAATTATGTTTAACTTTTTTTTATTTATTTTGGGGCCAGGTAAGCAAAAACAGAATAAGTTTTCTTTTCTTTTTTGTTTCACATCTTCTCAAAGGTTCAAAAGCGACACAGAAGCTGTAAGACACCGAACTGGGAAAATGTTCCCCCAAATGTCACAATTTGCAAACTTCTTCACTGCAACGTGGACAAGAATAAAGGTTGAAAGAAACATTCAAGTTTTCAAACCCTGGCTTTAAAATTATATAAGAAATATACCTTTGTAAAATTTTCCATAAATATATTATATATGAATATATAATATATTTCAGGTATTAATGAACTCAGGTTGGGAGAGCAATTTTCAAATGCTTGGAATGTACAAAACTAAGGCATTGTAAGAAAACAGTGCATTTTTTTTTATTCCACCTCTAAAAGTATGTGTCTATAGAAATCTACTTTTTAAAAATCTTTTCGAAGCTTCATTTCTATAAAGTAACTATTTTGAAACCATCTTGTGGTATTGCAAAAATATGCTGAATATTGATTGGAATGGTGTGAATGAACCCATTCGATGCTAGTCCTTTCTGGTAAACCAGACCGAAAATTCAGCTAAAGGAGCTAATTCTATTTTATTGTAAAGTTATATTAACAGCAACTTGAAAGACTGAAGGCACAAATTTCCCACCTGCAGTTTTAACCGCCCTTCCGAAGTTTATTTTTCTAACCTTTTGGGAGCAATTTCTAAACAAGAAGCTCTTATTTATTACTTTTTTTTATTTATTAAATTTCTGTGCTGCCCATTCTCCTCATAAGGTGACTCTGGGTGGCTAATAGATTATAATAAAAGATAAATAGAAATTAAAAAATTTAAAACTATGCAAATTAAAAAGTTTAAAACTACACAAACTTCCTATGGAGATTCTCAGTCATCCGGGTCATAGTTGTCTTTAGGAACTCAAGAAGCTTCTTAGATGAGAAGCGAAGCACCTTCAAGGAAAAACAAAAGTTCAGTTGCCTCTTGAAACATCACCTTTGGGATACACAAACGTCCCCAAGGACATCTGTCCATTCCATTTCAAATGGGGCTCACCTTCCTTGTGTCCAACTTCCTCCTTAATCCTAGTTCCAAAACTAGAACGCTGGTCTTACTCCATTTTATATATCTCTGTTTTTTACTTCCTTATTCAACAGGCATGTCCCTTGGTCCAGTCGGTCCATCGCTTTGGGGTCAGCTCTGGACCTGATGGGTTCCATGGAGTCATCTTCAAAATTGATGAGTAGCAGAATCACCATCTTCCGTTCACTTGTGGTGGTTCTGCAGACCTTGGAGGATATCCATTTCCTTGCTCAGAGGAACATCTGCCTCCTTGCTTTGAGGCCTAAGACGGCCACTATATGCCCACCCACCCAAATTAAAGGCTCAACCTCTTGTACCGGGAATCTGTTCTGTATCCCCTGAGCTACTGGCAAAAACAACTCTTTGCAAAATGGCTGACTCACAACTCTGGGGGCTTTTCAGTGCAAGAAAGGAATGATGGAGAGGAAGCTGGGAAGCTTACTGTGGACTTCCGTGCTTTTGTGGATTTTTCAGTCTTTAACAATGAACTTCTCCCCATCTGACTTCTCCCTCCACAATAACCTCTCCTATTGGAGTTTAGCAAGCTACCCAACACAGATCAACAGAGGGAATGAAAAAATACATTAGATGCTCTCTAATTCACGTTAAGAGGAGAGCTGTAGATGCTCTCCTCTTAACGTGAAACAGGGTGGAGGGCTTTTTGACCAGTGATGAATCAGGAAGTTGGGAATTGATTGGATTATGTCCTTTGCATTCTCCTAAGGGTCAACTAGAGGAAAAGACAGGAGGGCTCCCTGTATTTTCATGTTTTGGGACCAGCAGGAATGGAAACCAGTCTTCCATTTCAAATTGTTATGTGAGGCACTGGAACTGCTCCCGAGGAATCTAAAAAAATCTTGCAACAACTCACAAAAATGCTCTCAAGGTATCTAGAGAGTTTTGAACGACTTATCCACAAAACCCAGCATTTTCCCAAGCAACATGTGAGGTTCGAAGTCTATCTACAACCGTCAGAACTCTCTCTACCTATATTTTGAGTTATTATTTTGTTTGGATCCTTTTCTCTACCGTAAAAACGCAAATGGGAACACACACATGTAGTGGATTAGTCATTTGCAGTCAACATTCAGCTCTGCCACATATTTGATATTTTTTCAACCATGAAGAACACCTTCATTCAAAGAAAAAAAAACTGGAAAAAAAATCCATCTTAATGCACAGAGGCAAAAGTGATGAAAGATTTCTTAGCTCTCACAGAGATGGAAAAAGGATTCTTTCGGCTGTCAAATGTTTGGATTTAATATTAACATATTACAGAATGCATGTCCTGATAATTGTTGCAACTCAAGAAAAAGCAGTATTTTTTGTTTTTGTTTTTTTATAAAGAAAAATTAGTATTAAAGTAATGTGTTGAAGGACTATACAGCTATACATTTTTCTAAGATTTCTCAGGAATTCAGAAAAACAATCTTGAATAATCTTCCTCTATTTTTAATAAGTTAAAATCCTTAAATCTGATGAAAAATTAAATGTATACATTAATGAACATATGTTAATATCTATAAATAATTTTACAAATATACATGTTAAAATATAAATTTTTAAAACAAAACAAGCTGACAAGATAAAAGAAAACCTTTGCCTAAATCAGTATGTCCTACTCTAGAGGAATTCTTAACTGGAATAAATTCCTCTTCAGTCTTGTCAGCCATGTTAATATCAGAGATATTATATACACACAAGAGCTATTTATAGATATATGCACAATTGTAGGAAATAAAACTTGGCGATTCGTTGAAAGGCGTTTGACTATGGGGTACCCGTAATATCTTTTTTTCTCTCTCTCCAAGTGTTTGATAACAGAGTTCTGGGAAAAATTTATGGACCTCCGTTACAAATATATTTAAACTTTATCTACAAAAAAACTCACCCAGAAAATAGCTAAATAAATGTAGCAAATATCAGAATTTCGGTTTGATGCACATTACAGTTCATAGAAATCCCCTGGAAAAGTTAGCCAAAGTCACTGCTGCATGCTCATTAACAAATGACACACGCACACACCCCAACACACACACACACACACACACACACACAATTTTCTAGAGCTTGCAACACCTCCAGGCCTTCACGTCTTGTCTTGCCTGCACACACTCACTTATCCAGCCGTTAGTGCAAGAGGCGGCGTACTTCCAACCGTGAGAAAAGTGAAGGCAACTTTGAAAGAGGTTTAATGCTTTCGAGAGTGATTAACTCCTCAGAATGGCTTTGAATGAGTCCTTAAGTAGATGGCTTCATTTTATATTTATTAAATATAAAACCAGTACTTAGTTAAGATTCCCTGCAGGCAACGTGGCTACGGAGCCCTACCAAAGGAGAGTTGTGTAAGGATTGCACGAGGGCAACGTTTCCTACATTCTTTGCACATGGGGGTTGTTGTTTTTGTCATTTTCCCACCCACTCCTAGAATTTGCAGGCACAGAAAACGGACTCAAAGGCCGGAGGTTCCCCATCCTCTCCTTTGCCTTTCAAGATTTCCGGGTGTTTGACAAGAAAAGTAGGAAGAAAGTACATTCTGTGTGCCATGGCTTCAGGGCAACGCAGGCCTCCGTGCCGTGGAGCAGAACAAGGCATCTTCCTCCTCAGGATCTCGTTCCAGAGCTCCCCTCAGACATACATTCACAAATCCCGTTTTTGAGGCTCAGTGTCTGTCATCATGTCTTGATGATGCTGTTGGCCTGCTGTTTTGGAAGGCAGGGCTCCTCTGAGAGCAGCTCGTGTGCAAATACGGAGTCGTCTCCCGAAGAGCAGGCACTGTGGGTGTCGTGGCCTTTGGGGGAGTATTGCTCGAAGGCCACGGATAGGTCGATGTATTCCTGCGAGGAGGAGAACAACAGCATGAATATCAGCACGGAGCGCACACTAAAAATCCCTCATCCCAAGGACACCTTCTTTTATTTTCTTGGGCAAGAACTGAAATTCCACCTCCAATGGGTGAAACCTTCTGCTCTCCACACTCTAAGGGCTGCCCTGCTTTCAATAATCCATCTGTGGTTTAATGTCAGCTTGGTAGGACTCAAAGTAGCATTCAAAGTAGCAGTCCAAAGGCATTATGGAGGTCCATACGTGATCCTTACTGAGCTGAGGCAATTATTCCATTCACAGCCATGGTGCAACCACAGATACGGTTCGTCCTACATAACCTTGTCCACCTATTTGGAGAAAGCTCACCTCCACCTTGGAGTGGAGACACAGCTTGTTCAGTTGTGGTATTTGGGCTGTGGGACACAATCTCTAGTAGATTTGCTTTGGGATATCTGAAATAGTTTGCAAAGGATGCTCAATTCTTTCTGGGATTTAGGTACTTTTGCTACTGTTAAGACTATTTTATCCCCATAATTCTTTTCTACTGACCGTCTTTTTATTATTATTATTATTATTATTGAAAATGCACTGTTTTTAAAATTCTGCCTGAGGAACAGAAAGGCACGTTAAATTGTTCCAAACAAAGAAACTGAATGACATTAATAGTTGCATTAAAGTTAAGTGTTACGCTGCAGCACTGAAAATTTATTATTTATTTATTTATTTGTTTGTTTGTTTGTTTGTTTGTTTGTTCAATTTAGTCCTCCTCCGAAGACTCAGGGCGGCTTACAATGCACTTATAGCAATAGCCTTCATTCTTTTGTATATACCTGCTTATTAGGGCTTTTGGCCCCCCATAATTTAATTTAATTTAATTTAATTTATCAAATTTCGATGCCGCCCAACTCCCAACGGACTCTGGGCGGCTTAAAGCAAAAAATAATACAACAAAGAACATAGGAAAATTATTAAAAAACACAATAAAAACATTTTAAAAACATTAAAAGTCCATGCACACCATTCATGGCTGGATCTCGCAAGATTGTAACAGCGAGATTAGCGGCCCCAGGCCTGCTGGAAAAGCCAGGTCTTCACTGCTTTCCGGAAGGCCAATAGGATGGGGGTAGTCTGGATCTCAGGAGGTAACTGGTTCCAGAGAGCTGGGGCGGCCATAGAGAAGGCCTTCCCCCGCGGTGTTTCTACAAAGTCAGCTTATTGCCCGCACAATCCGGATCCTCAATTTACCTACCTCGGAAGGATGGAAGGCTGAGTCAACCTTGAGCCTGGTGAGATTTGAACTCGCACTAATTGCAGGCAGCTGGCAGCTAAGTGCTACTTAACAGCACTTAGTCCATTGCATCACCAAGGCTCATATACCCTCTCATGTGCCACTGACTGCAGCCTCTCCCCTTAACTGCTCACTGTAGCTCTGCATGCTCTTAAAACGGTTGCAAAGTTCAAAAATGCTCAAGAGTCTGATCTTTGAGTACTGGGCGAGGGGCACAGGAGCTCTCTTGATGAAGAAAGGGGGAGATACGCACGTCCGTGGAGGTCACTGTCAGCACTCGGTCCAGGTCTTCCACCAGCTGCTTAAAAGTTGGCCGCTGAGAAGGAACCGCATGCCAGCACTCCCGCATGATCATGTACCTGGGCAAGAGAAGGGGCTGATCAGCACCGCTGACGGAAGGACCCTGGAGAGCCCACAGGCTTTCCCTCAGCGCAGCCGAGAGAGGCCGGCAAGACTTTTGTCGGCTGCCCATGTTTTCTACAAGCTACACTCCAAAAACAAAACCAACCAGGCCCTGACCTTCGAATAAGTCAGAGGTCAAGGCCCACGCAAGAATAGTTTTTAGATTTATAACCCATATTGGTGGCAGGAAAGTTCAAAGGAGCATTCATGTTGGTCCCGCTTCTTGTTTTTCCTCACAACGATCACCCTGTGAGGTGGGCTGGACTGAGAGAGAGGGAGAGAAGGAGGAGAGGGAGCAGGAGAGAGAGCGGGCAGAGGGAGAGAAGGAGAGGGAGAGAGGGAAAAGAGAAGGAGAGAAGGCAAGAGGGAGAGGGAAAAGGAGATAGGGAGAGGAGAGAGGGAGAGGGAAAGGGAGAGTGTGTGAACGTGAATCTGGATGAACGTGAATCTGGGTCTTAGTTTATTAGATTAGATTTATTAGATTTATATACCGCCCTTCTCCTGACGGACTCAGGAGTAAGTAAGTAAGACTCTTCTTACTCTTAGCCCACTATTCCCCCATTATTCCCCACTGCCCCTGGGGCTGAGAAGGGGAGATTGGCCCACACCCTGAGCAACAGGGTGGGGTTAGAGCTGATCACAAGGGTCTTCCAGAAATACCCCCAACTCTGCAATTATCCAAGTCCCCTGGAGTGATGTTTTTGCTATGGCTGTCCTGAAGCAGGACCTTTAACACCTGAGGAAAGCCCACTGAAGGGCTGGCCAAGAGCTTCCATGCTTCTCCACAGAATCTCAGATGGGTCTAACAGGCTGCCTAGAAAGTTGACTGAAATCTTTTGGCAGCTTTAATGGGCTGCATCCTCATCTAGCTGTAGAGCCAAAATAGAAGGAGCCCATTTAGGATAAAACTGAGCTTGGGTTGGGCTTTTTTGGAGACTGGTCCCGACCTGGGGGAATGGTCTTAAAGCATCCAAAGACCATTCTGATGATGAGAAGACACTTGGTTGAGTTTTGGGTGGAGGGAGGGAGGGAGGGAGGGAGGGAGGGAGGGAGGGAGGGAGGGAGGGAGGGAGGAAGGAAGGAAGGAAGGAAGGAAGGAAGGAAGGAAGGAAGGAAGGAAGGAAGGAAGGAAGGAAGGAAGGAAGGAAGGAAGGAAGGAAGGAAGGATAATACAGAGGCAAAGCAACTGAATTTATTTATTTATTTATTTATTTGTTTGTTGCATTTCTATGCTGCCCAACTCCCTGAGGACTCTTGGCAGCTTACAACAAAAAATAATGCGAACAATATACCATAAAAGTTGTTTTTTAAAAAAAAAACATTTAAAAAAATTTAACAGGAATCCATCCTGACAGATGGAAAGACAAGCTTCCCCAAAGTATGATATTCTCAGGTAGAAAACTTACAAATCTGGGGTACAATTTGCAGGCTTGTCCATTCGGTGGCCTTCCTTTAACAGTTTGAAGAGTTCCTCCACTGGGATTCCTGGATAGGGAGACCCTCCTAAAGTGAAGATCTCCCACAGCAGCACCCCAAATGACCACCTGAAAGCACCAACGTTGAAAAAGCCAGTGAAAATTTGGAAGCAAAAAAGAGAGAAGAAATTAAGATGTATTCCCCCCCCCACTATGAAGCCATGCAAAGTAACCTGTCACCAATAGCTTGATGACTGAACGTATCTGATGACTGAATCATATTTGTTTTTTCAAACCAAACACTGGCCAATCTGTTGATCCAGCTGAACCGAATCCCAAATTAGATAAGCAGTTAAATAGATACAGCTCCTCTCTTTGATCTTTGTGGAAGCCTCCACAAAGACCAATGAATGGAACAAGCCCGTTTATTCATGGATTTCGGGATATCTTCTCTGCGTGGCATCACAATGCTTTCCCTGAATGGGTGTTTTGTTCCTTTTTTATTTGAAAACTGTGGGTATTGCTTACACATCACTCTGATGAGTGTAGACACGGTCGAACAATGCCTCGGGAGCCATCCATTTCACCGGCAGCCGGCCCTGGCATCAGGGACATGAAAACAGAATATTATCCATCAGCAATTCTCGTGTTTTACTGCTGTCACCACCATCTGATCCCCTCTGCTACAAGCGAGTCCACATAATGTTGAATCAAACCTAATCCCAATTCATCTAATCATTGTGAAGAGGCTGATCATCTACTTGACCCACCATCCAGAGTTAATGTATCTGGTGCCACCTTCTTCCCATAAAGGAGAATATTTGTAGCCTAGGGTTGAAATGAGAGGTCTCACTGATGCTCTCTGAGCTTGGTTGTTTTCTTGCAGATGTTTCATAATCTAGTTCAGAGGTCTTCAAACTTGGCCGCTTTAAGACTTGTGGACTTCAACTCCCAGCTGGTCCCACAAGTCTTAAAGCAGCCAAGTTTGAAGAGCTCTGAACTAGTTTGTTCCAAAGGTGTTTCACTTCTCATCCAAGAAGCTTCTTCAGTTCTGAAGAGGTGAAGAAGCTTCTTGAATGAGAAGAAAAAGTTCTTCAAGGAAAAACCATATCTAGCCACCTTTTGAAAAAGGACCTTTGGGATAACCATGGCCTGGATGACTGAGAATCTCCACAGACTATGATCTAGTTTGGGTAATGAAACCTTGCAAGAAAACAACCAAGCTCAGCCAACACCCCTCACAACCTTCTCCCTTGTAAAATAAACTCAAGATTGGTTGCAAGATCAATTGACCCATCTTCTTCCCATCTGTCTTTCGTCTGGCTTCTTACCAAACTCCAAATCTTTTACTTATCCCTAACGTATGTGATGTCACGGCTTTATTTGACAAATAAGGTAGGATCTCGTGACAAAAATCAGTTGACTACATTCAGACAAAGTATTGCAAGCCTTGGTATATATATATATATATATATATAATTATTCATGTAAGAAGGTAGATTTACTGAGCAGAGCAGCAATATTCTCTGGGCTGCTGGATCCAGATCCAGCTGGAAATGCTGACACATCATGAAATCTCCTGCCTAAAGTGAAAAGCCAAGCAGATTTCATTAACAATCTGGTAATCTATCTAATCTCACCCAAACTTTTAAGAAATCTATAATAAAGGAAGATGAGCTGAATGTTCCATAACAATTAGATAGACTTTCCCTCAGAATAAGCTCTAGTTAGTATTATTTCAAGGATTTTTGATCAATGAATAATTTGTTTATTGAATGATTTAAATAAATAAAACTATTTTGGAGCTATCCGATTTACCCTTCCTTTTTTAAAAAAAATTTAATTTATATGCCGCCCTTCTCCAGAGACTCAGGGCGGCTTACAGTGCATTAAGCAATAGCCTTCATACTTTTGTATATTTATATTTATACAAAGTCAGCTTATTGCCCCCAACAAACTGGGTCCTCAATTTACCCACCTTATAAAGGATGGAAGGCTGAGTCAACCTTGAGCCTGGCTGGGACTGAACTCGCAAGTAATTGCCGGCAGCTGGATCTTAAATGCTGCCTTTGTAGGAGGCATTACTCCCCTACGCTACTCAGGCTCCTTGATATGGGGTTCTCCATTTTGGCTAGGGATTCTGGGAGTCGCCATTCCAGCACAATCTGGATGGCCAATGATTGTCCCTTCTCTCTTTTTTTTAGAAACTTTCAACTTACATTAGTTGTTTTTTTGTAATAATCGATGTTGTGAACATCTCTGGCTAGGCCAAAGTCAGCTATCTTCATCACATTGTCTTCCGTGACTAGAACATTTCTGGCAGCCAGATCCCGATGAATACACTGCAAAGAAATAGTTGATAAAAAAAGAAAAGTTGAATCAATAAACAGCTTTATTTATTTTTTATTTATTTATTTATTTATTTATTTATTTATTTATTTATTTATTTATTTATTTATTTATTTATTTATTTATTATTTATTTATTTATTTATTTATTTATTTAGACTTATATACCGCCCTTCTCCTTGCGGACTCAGGGCGGTGAACAGCCAAATAAAAAACCAGTACACAAAAGTTAAAATATTATAAAAACAAATATAAATTTAGCTGATAATTAAAACAGATTAATATTAAAATAGATATCAAACTCTAAAAGACTCTAAAAAAATTTAGCAGGGATCAGGCTAAACCGGCAAGCTGAAAAAGATATGTTTTTAAGGCCCGACGAAAAGTCCGGAGGTCAACTCTGGAGGAAGATCGTTCCAGAGAGTGGGAGCTGCCACAGAGAAGGCTCTCCCCCTGGGGGTCGCCAGCCGGCATTGTCTGGCTGACGGCACCCTGAGGAGGCCCTCTCTGTGGGAGCGAACCGGCCGGTGGGAGGCAATTGGTGGCAGAAGGCAGTCCCGTAAGTACCCTGGTCTTAAGCCATGGAGCGCTTTAAAGGTGATTACCAACACCTTGAAACGCACCCGGTAGTCCACCGGCAGCCAATGCAGCTCTCGCAGGAGAGGTGTCACGTGGGAGCGCCCTGTCACTCCCATAATCCCCTGCGCGGCTGCATTTTGCACCAGTTGGAGCCTCCGGGTGCACCCCAAGGGGAGCCCCATGTAGAGAGCATTGCAGTAGTCCAGACGGGAAGTGACGAGAGCCTGAGTGACTGTGCGTAGGGAGTCCCGATCTAGAAAGGGCCGCAACTGGCGTATCAGGCGAACCTGATAGAAAGCCCCCCTGGCTATATTCTTCATTACAAATCTGAAAAACAAATCTTTTTCATTCCTTGTACTTTGGTTGTATAAATCGGTTGCAGCAACACTGAGACTCTCAATTTACTAAAAACTCCTTATATCTTGTTTGTAACTACATTAAGTCTTCCCTTACAACAGCTCATTTAGTGACAGTAGAAGGTTAGAACAGCACTGGAAAAAGTTATGACCATTTTCCATGTGACCATTGCCCAGGGTCATGTCATCAACATTCAGGCTCTTGACCACTGACTCATATTTATGACGGCCGCAGTGTCCCGGGGTCAGTGATTCCCCTTTTGCAACCTCCTGACAGAGTCAGTGGGGAAGCCAGATTCGCTTAACAATGGGGTTACTAACCTAAGAATTGCAGTGAGTCACTTAACAACTATGACAAGAAAAGGTGAAAAAATGTGGCAAAACTCAGTTAGCAACGGTCTCCCTTAGCAACAAAAACTTTGGGTTCAGTTGTGGTCATACTTCAAGGCGTACCTGTACCATAAAGGCATATCATAGAGGTCACTAAAAGATTAAATTTCCTTTGTCAGAGGTACGTAAAAAAAAAACCCCTGAAGCTTCCTGGTTGCATCTGATTTGATCTCTGAATTACTGGATTTTGTAGGCAGGAATAACATTTTATTTCGCAAGAAGATTTACAGGGAAGTCCCTCAATGTTAAAGATGTTGTGGTTATGTTGAATTATCTTCCAAAACTCTGGAATCTGACCGTCTTTGAGGGGTGATGGTTATGCTCGGATTGGGGCATTGCCTAAAGAATTGTTTTGAGAAACAGGAGGCAGGTAATGGATCTGTTTCTTTAAAAGGCCATTTCCCCCACTAAACAGAAAACGAAGCAATATGTTTCCCGTTGACCTAGATTTCACAATATTTTACAATAGAGAAAATTGAATGAATAGAGACAATTCATCATTTTCTATTTAACAATAAAAAAATATTTTTTGTATATCTTTATGATACATATGCAATATATTTAAATCCTTAGTCATTTCTTATGAGCTTCTTTCTTTCTTTTCTGTTTATATTTTTCTTATAATTAGTCGTTTTCTGCATTTTCATTGTTGTGGATTTTTAAAAATTCAATTGCCAACATCAAGGACTCTTGCTCGAATCCCCCTGTATTATGAAAGGGGCAGATCCCACTTTGCTTATGAATCAGATCAAGAGGCCCAAGGCAGCTCCTGAAGATCCCATTAGGGGGAAGTCTCTAATGCCAGTGAACCCATTAATAGTCCTTCACTCTCGTTAAACTTACCTGTCTCCAGAATTTGTTCTTTACTTCCATGCAGGTAGTTCTCGACTTATGATGGCCTTGGGACTAGAATTCCCATCACTACGCGATGCAGTTTTTAAGTACAACTGCATCATTTAGCAATGGCAATTCTGCAGTCCTGGTTGCCATTGTTACCCAAACCCCACCGTCACAAGGCAAGGCAACTTCCTGCTGGCTTTCCACAACTCAAATCGATGGGGAAGCCAGCAAGAAGTTACAAGTCCCAGGCTGGGAGGCAGGTAATGGGTGCTGCCAGGTGGGGGAGGGAGGGAGGGAGGGAGGGAGGAAGGAAGGGGGTGCACGAGGCATGGCATGGATCAGAGAGGGCAAGAGGTTTGGGGCAGGTCAGGCATGGGCAGTGGTGTTCAAGGCACAGGTCCGGGAGGGTGAGAGAGGTGTGTGCAAGGGACAGTGTAGGCTGTGTGTACAGCCTACACTGTCCCTTGCACAGAGGGTGTGTGTAAGCTGTGGGTTGGTGGGATACACAAAGGGGTGCACCACAAGTGAGGGAGGGTGCATGAGGCATGGCGCAGGTTGGGGTGGGTGCACAAGAGTGGAAGGTGGCCCAGGACAGGTGTGGTGTGGGGCAGGGAGGGGGTAAACAGGTGTGCGAGTGGCACTAGTGCAGAGGGGCTGCATGAGGGTGTCTGGGTGTCTTTCTGGGGAAGCTGGCAGGGAATAGTGACCACGTGGTTGAGAGGTGCTGGCACCAGTTGTACCTGCAAACTCATTGCCAAGCATCCAGATGGCATTCATGTTACACAAGGGTGCTGGGCATACCTGTGTAGGCATGCACGTCAACCTCAGTCGGCTGCTCAATTTTGTTTGAGGCATCTGACCGTGAAATTAATTAATTTTGGTTAATTTTTCATGCTCTCTTCAAGGCACAGTACACTTTGGATCTAGATATCCCATATTTTGTGCATCCTTTCTCTCAGTTAATCAACTTTCAGCTGTTCCATCTCCAAGAAGAAAGGAATCATGTATGCTAATTCTCTTCCAAATAAATATCATTTCAGCTTCTCCTACTTCTAGAGTCTATTTATCTCTTCTTCCGTCTGTTATTCTTGTCTTTCTTAATACAACTTGGCGTCTTTGTTTCACGTTCCCCACATAAGCCCTCTTCTCCAGGCTCTGGGAGCCTACTCTTCGCAAGTGCTTGGCTACTCACCTTTTGAGATGCCAGATACTCCATCCCACGGGCCACCTGGTAGGCGCACGAGACCAAGTCTTTAAAGGTCAGCTGTTCCTCGGGAAGCTTGCAGGTATCAAAGGAATAATCCATGCCAGGTAGCCGACGGGCTCTCAGGTATTCCCTTAAATTCCCCTTGGAGGCATATTCCACAAGAACATAAAGAGGACCTGGAAAAAAACACCGATGGCTGATTGACATGCCCTCTCATTTCTCTCTTAACTTTCCTGGCAGCTTGCTACTCGTTTTAGGACTGTTGTGTCCTTCCGTTCAGATTCTAGAAGAGAGGACCTTCAGTTCCACCACAGACGCATTAACCTTGGGAGGAAGAGGAACTGCACCCTAACAATTTAGCAAGGTGACACGGGGTGGGTAAAGACGGGCATGGTTCAAACTATAGACATCAAAGCTGAAGCTGGAAGAATCCGACATCTTCCAGCCACTCGTCAGAAAGGAACCCCGATGCCCACACCATGGCAGGAACTTCTAAGCAAATGGAGATTTACTGACTACTCCAAGGCCTACTTTCACAGTTGCCCTGAGGAGGTCTCATTTGAAAAGCCACGTGCGTATTCAGCGGAAATGCCTTCCTGAACGAACACCCACTAAGCTTCCAATTCAGAGAGTGGAAAATTTGAGCTCATGTGGGAACTTCCACCCATACAGCTCTACCAGTAAAGGTCTTTCTCCAGATAAGAGTGATTTTGAAGAGGCAGAATTGACCTCCTTTGCTTTCAGAAGGACCTCAACAGGAGAGAGCAGAAGGCCAGGACACCGAGGGACATCAACAGGCACAAAAAGGCTGAGCATCCGCCTGACTAACTTTACCCAAAGCTCCACAACCGTCTGTTTTAGGAACGTACCGTCCTGCGTGCAGGCCCCCAAGAGATTAATAATATTTTTGTGCTTGCCGATCATCTTCATCATTTCCATTTCTGAGACTAAGTCAGAGAGATCTTTGTCGGTGGCGTCATCTGCAGAAGAGAGGAGAAAAGCAGCAATGAGACGGAAGCAGGTCTGTCATGTCCCACACAAATGGCGCCCTGATATTTTAGCTTGCAGGTCCACAGCAACCCCATGCTTGGTTGTGATTCTGCCCTATTCCTGGTTTTAGGAACCAGGGACTCCTCCCTCCACCTTGCTTCCAATTCTGGATAACAAAGGATGTTTCCAAACAAACATCTGATATTTTGCTGGTTTGGCTTCACGTCCAGGCTTGGTCAAGAGAACCATCCAGACGTTCTCCAGAAGTGAGGCTCCTTCTGCTCCAAAGATGGAGTGGGACAGAAACTCCTACTTTTCTGGAACGGCATTTCAAGCCAACCCTCCCCATCCCACTTCCTCTCTTAGAATGGGAAGAGAAGCAGTTGAAGGACCGAGGGTTGGAATCAAAGGTGAATTTGGAGTCCATAGTCTGTTGTCTTGGTACAGGCAGTCCTCGACTTACGACCACAATTGAGCCCATCATTTCTGTTGATAAGCAAGGCAGTTGTTATCTGATTTGTGCCCCACTTTATGACTTTTGTTGACACTGCGTTTATGTGGCCATGAAGCGAATCCAACTTCCCCCATTGACTCTGCTTGTTGGAAGCCAGTTGGGAAGGTCACAAACAGTGATCGCATGACCCTGAGACAGCGGCATTGTCATAACTATGAAACAGTTGCCAAGCATCCAAAATTGGATCACGTGATCATGGGGATGCTGCAACAATCGTCAGTATGAAAAGGTCATAAGTCACTTTTCACTGCTGTAACTTCGAATGGTCACTAAATGAATGGCTATAAGTCAAGGACTATCTGTATGAAGGACAGGGAAGAGACCCCTAAAAGCCTGAAATGACCTAAAGCAGAAGTCGGTCCACGGAGGTGAAGCATGGGAGGAGAACCAAACCAGGATTAGAAATCAGAAGTGCAAAGAGGAAAGGCTCATGAAAACACCTCTGTCCTTGCCCCCGGGGCCTTCGGTACCTTTCAGCATCTTGACGGCTACAGTAACAGGCCTGCTTGGTTTTTCCTTGTCGATCCCCATGGCTTCGGCCATCACCACTTGCCCGAAGCAGCCTTCGCCCAGCGGCTTCCCAAGAGTCAAGCTGAAAAGCAAACCAGTATGGGTAAGGCTGAGACAGCTGAAGGACCAGGAAGTGGCCCTCTCAAATCCGTGCCTAAATCCAGTTTCCTCACCGAGATCTCGCCAGTTCCCACTTTGGATCTGCCGGCAGCTCCAGCTCAGAGACGTTGGCCAGCATGGCGCCCTCGCTGGAGGAGAGGCGGGTGATCCTCACCAGAGGCGTGTTGGAGTTCATGGATGAGTTGGACTCCAAAGACACCTGCTTGAGTAGAGCAAAGGAGCGGTTACTGGCAACAGCCTCTCATAGGAGGGGGGGCAGCCCAAGGGGCCGAGGGGAGGGAAGGCGGGGGGCAGCCTTTATGGGCCACAGTGCGATTCAGAATGGCTATCAATCTTGATGGGAAGCCACCGAGGGCCTCCACCAAGACCTTTGCTTTTTTAAAAAAATGCTTTGGGGTTTAAATCGTCTAACTTCTAATTCCTGGGAGTTAGCAGCTCTGCTCCTTTGGAATTTATTCCGAAGCGCATCTCTTTTTTTCTTTTTTTTTTTTTCTTTTTTTTTGGCCTGCTCCTGGAAAACAGTCCTGATCTCTGAAATATAACTTGGTTGCAGTAGAAAGCAGTGCTACTATAATGCTTCCTGTGATCTTGAGGCAGCCTTGAACCACGCTGGCTTCTATTTGGCATGGAGAAACAGCAGCTGAGGGGGACATGCATGAGATGGAAAAAATGAATAGGGAAACGTTCTCTCTCTCTCTCTCTCCATTAGGATAATTCAATGAAAACTAACTGAAAACAAAATTAGAGGAGGTCAAAGAAAGCACTTCTTCAGACAATACTTATTAGAAATGAAGGCAAATATATGTTGTGTCCCAGGATAATGCTGCAGGACCCAATCTGACTCGGTCACGGGACCACAGGTTTAGTCTTCTGAGCTTTTGGACTCGTGCTGGAGCCCATTCTCAGAGAGAACTTCTCAAGGAAAAGAGAGAGAAGATCCCCAAGGATGGGCTCCAGCATGAGGCTGAAAGCTCAGAAGACTAAACCTCTGGTCCCCGTGACCGAGTCAGATTGGGTCCTGTAATACTTAAGTTGTGGAACTGATCCCAAGATATGATGATGGCCCCTAAGTTACATGAAATTCAAGGTGGGCACGTCCATCAGTTGGCTGCTGATCCTGAAGACTTTGTATATTATTCAGAGTCCCAGGATTATCTGTCTGACTTCTGTGAGGAAAATGATACTTGGCTTGATCAGATGTCCTTATCATCTCAGCGCTCCCCATTTCTTCCCTGGAACCCAGGAAGCACTAATGGTGTTAACAAATAGCACTAATGGGGACCGTTCCTAACATGCTTATCCAAGAGAAAGCCTCCAGGTGAATTAATGAGCTGCATGAGTAAAAACAGGTCCTTTGTGCCTTTTCTTACTATAAAGAGAAGCATTTTGGGAAGCCTGATTGTGGTCTAAGTCCATTTTACATGCCATGTTAATGTAACATCATGGAGAATTCAACAAACAGCTAAGATCTGGAAACCAGAATGTTGCACAACTTTAAGGCCATCCTTTAAGCCAGTGGTGGAGAACCTGTGGACTTCAATTCCCAGAATTCCTGAGCCAGCAAACATCAAATGTTAAGACCTCAGAAACAGCAAAGCTAGAAGGAACCCGTCTTCTCCATAAAGTGGCCTGGTGACCCCCTTAAGCCCTTCTCTGGGTCTAACAAATCAGGAGGGCCTAAGGAATAGAGGGGAACAGAGATCTTGTATCTACTTTCTGTTACCTGTCTCTTGAGGGGGAACTTGGAGACTTTCTGAACTGCAGTTGCGTTCATGGCTTTTTTGGCCGGCCTTTTAATTTTATAAATCATCACCATCACGGCCACCAGGATGGAAAGAGCGAAGGCAATCCCGTAGCTGAGGATGCCGGCGTAAAACGAGCTGGAATCCTGTCTCGCAACCCGTTTTTCTGCTGCAGAAGGAGAGACACACGTTAGGAACCAGGAAAATGGCAACCTAACCATCTTCTGATACGTTTCAATACAGATCATCCCCAATCTAAAATACACAACGGCACAAAATGCTCATGGCACAGCACTAAATGGCTGTCATCTCCAGATTTCTTTAAATTTGGGGATCGACCCTGGTGCGGAAGGGTTTTCAACCAACGAGACGTGAAGGTCTCTCTTCTGAAAATCTAATAGCTTCCTCCGCTAGATCCTTTATTTAGGACCAGCCGTTTAAATACTGTATCAACGGACGTGTTGACATTCAAACGTAATTAACACGCACAGTAATGCCAAATGACTGTGTATTAAAAGAATAATGCTGAAGTGCAAAATGTCCGTTCGTGTTGCAGCACTGAACGAGAAACGTTCTAGCGTTTCTGAGATGAGTTGGCAGCCAACAGACTTTGTGGAGTTGGAGCTGAGAGTGGCATTGTTTAATTTGGGGTTGTGTGATTCATTGGCCCAAATCGTGAAAGCTCCTCCCTGCCAAGAGACACCCCAAGGCGGGAGAAGGGGTGTGGGTGGGGATGAGGCAGCAGGCCCTTTGTCAGGTCCACCTTGTGAGAAATCGGCTATGGAGGCTGAGAGCCACAAGTGACTCACAGGGCTTCCCAGAAGGAGTCTTGTGTTTTCCAAGTCAAATGTGGGCGCAATTCAGCCAGTGAAAGTTGGAATCCAGTAATAGGAAACTACTCCATTAGACTGGGCATTTAGCATTCAGAAACACTCCAGCTTGTAAGTGGTGTGGAACAAAGACTTCTGAACTTCTCGGAGGCCCCCCCGGGAGAGACCCAAAAGTCACAATGGGCTTTGCAACGGTTCAACTGAATCCGTGGCAGCCTCTCTCTTCTCACACATTTGTGGCTGTCTAAATATCAGTGCTGCACCCACAACAATTCTGAAAGGGGCACCACCAGGGCTCCCCAGATGGAGAAAGGTTAATAATTCGCGCTTACTCCAGCGTAGAAATGTGTCATTTATCACCACTTATAATGAGTTGCATGAAACGAAATGTGTTTTTGATGACTGAAGATGATCGTCCTGTCTTGAAACGCAAGATGCACCTCCCGCTCAAGAGCTGCACCTTGCCCTTTAGAGGCAAAGGGGGGGAAAGGAGACCAAGCAGAAATACCTGGTAATACCGTCAGCCAAGCAGAATGATGTGAATAACCAATAGAATTCCCCGCCAGGCAAGTATATTCCCCAGCGTCTTCAAAAGTAACATTGTGCAAGGACAGAATTTCTAGCTCTTTATCCGTTTTGTTAACACCTGCTGTCTACGGAGGAAAGAACAAAACAAAAAGAGAGATAGGAAAGAGAGAAGGAAGAAGGAGATCAGGATAAGCAAAATTCCCAGAAAAGATCACCCAGACAAATTTCAAAAGCAGGCGGCGATCAGAAGGGCCTCTGTGGCCTGTCCTGGTTCCCTTCCACAACCACAGTTGGTTTCCAAAGCAATCAGCTCCCTTCACCAGCCTCTGACTCTGTCCCACTAAGGATGCATGCAAGCCAAAGCGTCCAGATGAAAAATCCCCTTCACAAGATGACTGTCTCAAGAGGGGGGGCAGGGGGGAGGAGGGGATGGAGGGGGGGAGAAGGGAAAGAGGAGAGGCCGAGACAAGCAGGAAGGATTCAAGGCCAGGGGGCAAATGTGGCTTTACCAGAAAAAAAGCTTTTCATCTTTTAAAAATTTGCAGAATTCATCCAGAGATTGGGGGGGGAGAAGGTTGCCCCCCCATCCAGAAAGCCCTTGCTCCTCGTAGATCTGTTAGGAGGGTTTCAGTACATTTCCTGGCCCGGCTTTTTTGGTGGGGGAAAGGCACTGAAAAGGAGGAAGGGCTTCCGAGCGCGTGGCCTTGGTGGCAAAGGGCTTCAATGGAAGCGCCTGACAATGGCTCTCCCGAAGTGAGCTCCATGAATGGTGAGAAGAGGAGACGGAGAACATGATCAGACAAAGAGCCGGTTAAGAACACAACTGGGAGGAAGAGGAGTTTCAAAGACAGTCATGAATGTGGGAATTTTTCTTAGCGAATGATTCATAAAGCGTTTCGTTATTCTAAAAGTTAGGGAGAGAAAAGTCAAAAACGTAGAGGAGGACGGGGGGAAAGCACCCCAAGAGGAGCAGGAATGGTAATGACTAGCAGTTGGGAGCTTTTTCCGGCTCGTTCGTGCAGCTGCGAAGCCTCTGGGACAGAGTTGAGGAATTACCTGCTTCTGGTTTGTGAATGTGGAGCCAAAATGATTTTTCGGCTCTGCCTATGAAATTGGTGGCTCTACAAAGATATTCGCCTTCGTCTTGTTTGGTCACATTGAATAGATTTAGGTTAACATCGGCTTCAGCGTTTTTACTGATCCAAGACTGCAGAACAGACAAAAACTTGAACTTCAGTAACCCGACAATCTCCCTCCGTCACAGGTCAGACAGGCAGGGCTGGCTAAGCTTCACTTTGGGTAGAACTTCTCACTCGGCTTGGCTTCAACTTTAGTAGACCTTCCGTGTTGGAAGAGGACGGCTCCTTCTCTCGCTGCAGGAGACCACCTTGAAGCCCTCGAGAGAGAGCTGCTTGGAGCTATCCAGGAGGAAAGGCCCACCGTCTTGCCAGCCAGGGGTCTCACTGCCCCAGGGGTTTTGCCCCTAAGAAAACTCCCCCAGTTGGAACCTGCCTTTGGATCTCTTGGATCCAATTTCTTTTTTTCAAATTCTGCACTCTAGCATAAGGGAGGACTGGTCTTGATGTTCTTCTTTGAGGGGTCCTATTAGACCTTTGAAGGGAGATATCCTAACACTCCCCCCCCCCCCCAGGACAACCCAACTCTTCAATCTCCTTCCACAACCATCCATGTCTACCCTTGTCTACCCTTGTCTCTTTCCCTCACTGTCTTTCTCCCAACGTCATTGGTCAATTCTTAGGCTGCAATCGAGAGGCATTTACTGCATGATCTATTAAAGCAGTTAGTGGATTAAAGAATGAGCAACACTTATTCTTGCAAAATTTATCCTTGATAAGTAATAAGCTTGATAAGCTTCTTAAGGATTGATGCCAGGCAACGTACATCAAATGATCGATGAATCGTCCTTTCCCCTTTTTTTGAAGATTAAAGGACATTTTGTATTCTCCAATGTCTCCAATTTGATTCAGAGATCAATTCATCCATGGACCAATGATGGAAACCAGCAAGGCATCATTTGCTTTTGCTAAGGAGCTGCAATCCAGTGTTTTTCTAAAGGAAGCTCGTCTTGCTGCGTGCGTGGGATTTGGTCGTGAACGATGAAGATCCTTTCGGGAAGACTAAGGTATTGTGAAACAGCTGCCCCCCCCCACCTATGCAAATAATCCTTACATTAATTCTGAGTGATGGTTCTCTCTCCTCTCATTAAGCCTGACAAGCAGTAACGTCTTGAGCACACTAAACAGGCTCACGGTTTCAGATTTACATCCAACCTTTCCCAAAGGTGCTTTTCCAAAAGTCAACTGGACTTCTTTGGGGTTTTTTCTTGAAAACCTTTCACTTCTCATCCATGAAGCCATTTTCAAGGAAAAAACCAAGGAAGTCCAGTTGACTTTTGAGAAAACCGTGTCCTGGAGGATGGATGATCTCCGTGGATATCAAGCCTTTCCCAATTTGTGGTCCTATCTCTCAGACTTGGTTATACGGTCAGTTCCTCTGCAGGATTAAACCCTGGCTCTTCCAACAAGATTTTCAGCAGATCTCAAGGTTAATCTGATAGCGGTTGTTATGTGTGACTTCCTATAAATAACTCCTCATTCTAGTAGATCCCAGCTTTAAAAGTATGTAACGATGTATACCAACCTTTAGGACAGACACGTATGGAGTCCCATCCGGCCCGTATTTGCTTCCGTTGACTTCCACATGTTTCAACCACTGGATGTGAGGCTGAGCATCACTGTACACTTTGCAGTGGAATTCCACATTGCTCCCAACCACCACCGTTTGATTGGCAGGCAGCCCTGCCTGGAGAATGGGGCGATGTGGAGATCTTTCTGCAGAAAGGAGAGGACGCTTACTTATTATGGGCAATGAGTAAACCCCTCTAGCCAACATTTGTCCAATAAAAGCTCCCTGTAGCACACCACGATGATGCTGCTAGTTGTTGCAAAGAGGCCTATGTAACCACAATACCAAGGTGCGATATAATATTTGCACTTGTAAGATGTTGCTCAATTCCCATCGCTCCTGTGGAAACGAAAAGGTGGACTAAAACCGGAATAAAGTGCATGGGTGCCTTGCTCAGTCTGGCTTCATAAATGGGCAGCCAGGTTTGCTATCATCAGCTACCATCCATATACTAGGAGTAGAATTTATTTATTTATTTATTGTCAGATTTGCATGCCGCCCTTCTCCCTTAGGACTCAGGGCGCTCACAGCAATAAAAACAACCCGACAATGAAAACTATTTAACTAATATTAAAACCAAATAAAATCCCCCAAATCCCCAAAATTAAAATCAGCAACAGATCAGGGAAGCTGCTGAAAGAGCCATGTCTTTAGGTCGATGCGGAAGGTGCGGAGATCGGGGGCCGTCCGGAGCTCGTCAGGCAACCCATTCCAGAGGGTCGGTGCAACCACAGAGAATAAACCGGATATAGCAAACTCCTCTGAAGAAGCGTGGATATAAGTTTTGAAACACGTTTGGTGAGACACCAATTTTCTTGAGGTTTTATCAGTTGGATTAAAATGCTGTTTTAGTTCCATCAAAGGAAATGTAGGATATAAAATTGTGGCTGCAATGGAAGCTATAAAGCTATTATATGCAGACTTTGCCTACATTTTCCCCTCGATAAATTATCAATTCAATAAATTGTAGCATATGTTAATATGCTTCTAGGTCTAGAGTATCTGAGGAAACTTATAAGAAATCAACATTTTAAAAAAATTTGAATCCTCTTAAATGCTTGGAATATGTCCCGGTATTGTTGTATCTTTAACATCTAAACAATATAAAGTTTATATTGATATAAACAGCTTATATGGACTAATAAAAGTAGTTAAAGGGAATATGGCAGCTGGACTGAAGCAGATAGTCAGAGTAAGCCCTACTTTAATTCCCCATTGATATTTAAAGAAAATCAATAAGATATTGAGAAAGTTTTCATGGGACAGATATTTCCCATCCGCCAAAAACACTTCTTTATACAGAAGTAATAATTTAAACAAAGGATTTGCAAAACAAGAGCCTCT
This sequence comes from Masticophis lateralis, assembly GCA_030761175.1. NCBI lineage: Eukaryota > Metazoa > Chordata > Lepidosauria > Squamata > Colubridae > Masticophis > Masticophis lateralis. Next base: position 129,019,046 of record JAUDYJ010000004.1, read on the forward strand.
GCTAATTGGGACTACCTCTCTGTGTAGTTTTTAAAATGGTATGTGCATTAATTCTTAGGTTATTTTTTTTTTTGAGGTAGAGATACGGTATAGTACTTTTTTTATTACTTGCCACCAGGAAAATCCTGCTTCCTCTAAATTCTGAAACCTGAGGCTGAAGGGAAACTAGCATTCTGGTTCTCAGACTCCTTCAATTCTACTTTCCAACTGTTTTTCCAACTTTAGAAGTGGAGTAGCCGGGAGGAATTCCTTCTTTCTTCAAGAGGATGTAGTTTGAGACAGATGGAGAACAGCTGTCCATTCTGTGAATGCCAGGTGGCATCGCATGGATCTTGGATGCAAAGTTTAAAACAACACTTACCAAGAACATCCAGTTGGTAAGTATGCCAGATTACACCGTATTTGTTCTGGACCACACAGGTGTAGTTGCCCCGGTCTGACGGAACAACGCTTTCCATGACGAGACTCCACTGCTGGTGCCGCAGCTGAAAAAAGGAAAAGATCAGTAGATAGAAGCTTGCCTTGGTCCTTCAGAAAATTGCTTAGCAAGAACATCCCTTTTCTAGAATTGAAATGTGAGGTCCATAGAAGTGCTATCTCTCTCCCATGTGCTCCAGAAACAGGACTAGAATTAGATCTCCTTCCTCAGTTTCAGAATGTGAACCCAACAAGACAATTCTGAGAGTTGAAGTCCACATAATGAGTGGAAGATCATCAAAGGGAGATCCCAAGTTGGAAGTAAGGAGAAATTTCCTGACAATGAGAACAATGAATCAGTGGAATAGCCTTGCCTCTCAAAGTTGTGGATGCCCCATCACTGGAGGTTTTCAAAAGTAGACTGGACAATTGATCAGGATGGCAAAATGACTCCTGTCCCCCCTCTATGTTCTAAAGTTGCCCATGCTGGCAAACCCTGATCTGGACTATGTTCCCTCATTTGCAGCATAAAGGTATTAACTGTGCAGATATGCTAATGAATACCCAACAGCATCTTGGCACATTCACAATAACTTTCCATAATATCCATAACAACACTGTGTGTTTCCTTGAATAATACAACTCAACTGGATGAAAATGATGAAGCCAAGTACCATACTTGGATTTAAGTTAGAAGTTGGATTTGTGTTGGAAAACCTAACACTTACATTTAAGGAAGTTCACAATAACACATATCATATAACAAATCAATATCTATCTATCTATCTATCTATCTATCTTTCTTTCTTTCTTTCTTTCTTTCTTTTTCTTTCTTTCTTTCTTTCTTTCATCTATATTTATCTTTATCTCTCTATCTCTTTATGTCTGTCTATCGATTTATCAATTTATCAATCTATCTGTCATCTATTTATCATCTATCTAACCACATACATCTCAATAAATAGATTACTTTCTTTCTATATCAACACTTATAACTGGTGTAACCTCTGGGTCTAATTTACAAGTTTCTAGAGCATCTGGTGCCTTTCAAGAATAACCTCAAAGCAGCTTACTGAGTTCCAATAAGCAAATGGGGGGCGGGGAGGCTTATATTTATTTATCCCAAAAGGCTCTTCCATCAGAGAGAAACAAAGGCCAGCTCTGGGTCCAAGTAAGCAAGATGGGTGGCCACCAAATCCCACCCACAAATGATTACTTACTTTAATGCCTCCAATACGGTGCTCCCCTTTGAATTCTTTGCCATTTTTCAACCAGTATATGGAAGGAAGCGGCTTGCCAGCTGCCGGGCACCGGAAACGAACAGTATTGGCAGCTGGTACTGCCAAAAGCTTCTTTTCCATTCTGTCACGATGGGTCCAATAAGGTGCAACTGCAAATACAAGTAGAATGAGAGACGTCAGCCGAGAAAGCAGGCCAGCAGGTCCTCAGCTACTGAGGTAGGGGGTCTTATCTCCACCAGCTTCCTATCAGGGATGGCTTTCTAAACTTCAACTGAACAGCACCATTCAGCAGTCCTAGGCAGCATGACCAAAACTGAAGGTTGATGGGGGTTTGGAGGACTACATTGGGTAAAATGACCTCTCCATGTGTGTAATTAAGCCTAGGATGAAGATGAGAAGAGCAGGTTGAATGAATGCACCACTAGCCACTTGAAAACCCCCATGTCTCTGGAGATTCTCCATCATCCAGGTCATGGTTGTCTCAAAGGTGCTTTTCCAAAAGATAACTGCACTTTCTGAAGTTTTGTTCTTTGAAAACATTTTGCTTCTCATCCAAGAAGCTTCTTCAGTTCTGCAGGATCCAATCTGGGTCGGTCACCAAGACCAGAAGGTTTGGACTCACGTTGGAGCTCATCTTTGGGGAACTTCTCTCGCTTCAGTTCTGACTGAAGCAAAACATTTTCAAAGAAAACACCAAGGAAGTCCAGTTGCCTTTTGGAAAAACTCCTTTGAGATGATTGCAAAGCCCAAATCGCACAAAACAAGCCGACCGTTTTCTTTTTAGCCTTGGTACAAACAAATGGGTGAACCGTAAGTTCACTCAAGTAGAGAATTGGTCAGAGGAAAAATGACAAGTCAGCACATCCAGAGAAGACACCATTGCATTGCTGGAGCTGAACTGCAGACAACAAGGAAATGGAAGTTGATGGGACTGGTTGTGTAACTGCCTTGCCCATACCAGGAAGGGCAGCGTTTGGTGAAGAGTCGGCTCACAAGTCCTGATTTTACACTCCAACAAATCCCACTATCCACTATTGTTAAAAATCAAGTGTCAGTTTTCTCTCTTTTTGAGGGAAGACGGACACTAAAGCAACTTAAGTTTGCTTAATACAAACTTTCCACAAAAGAGGAATACAATAAAGAGGTATTGTCCTTGTTATTGCCATCAAATTATTAGATTTCTCGACTGTTTCCTGACACAACAATTAACCAGTGGAACGGCTTGCCTCCAGAAGTTGTGGATGCTCCATCATTGGAAGAAGCGATTGGACAGCTACTTGTCTGGAATGGAATAGGATTTCTTGTCCAAACGGGGGGTTGGATTAGAAGACCTTCAGGACCTTTCAACTCTGTTATTCCATTATTTATTAAAGATATGGTCCCTAACCACCAGGAGCTGACCATGTCTTGTCCTAGCAGATACCTTCAATTGTCCAGTAAAGTCTTCTGATTAGGCATTTGTGGTGAAAGCCACTTCAACTTCATTACCGACTAATGGGCAACTCCTATCAAGCCACCCTCCTGCTGAAAGGACCAAAGGCATTGAATTCTACAGCACAGCCAGGAGAAATGACGGAAGTACAAACTATTGTGGCTAAAGGGAGAAATTCCACATTTCTGCTGCATCTCACAACTTTTATTTTCTGTCTAAAGCATTGTCAATGTGTGTATCTAAGAAGAGTCTCCGTCAAAAGAGAGATCTGTAGATTTCCAAAAAGAAGCAAAACATCCGCTTTGGGCCAGATTGGCTGACCTGAGCTCCAGATGATAATAAGTTCTCCTCTTTCCATCAAAAACTTGGAAGCGAAGCTTCTTTGCAAGAAGAGGTTTGTAGCTCGGAGATCCCTTGAAGGTTTGTCTATGAATGAAGCAAATTTGTCTCCAAAGTATGGGCAATGCGCCCTAGAAGCATGATAGTCCCCCCCCCTTTTTTGTGTGCTATTACAGCTATCCCAAAGGTGCTTTTTCAAAAAGCAACTGGACTTTCTTGTTTTTCTTTGAAGACATTTCACTTCTCATCCAAGAAGAAGCTTCTTCAAAGCGAAATGTCTTCAAAGAAATCCCAGAAAGTCCAGTGGCCTCTTGAAAAAGCACCTTTGGGACAACTGTGACCTGGTTGACTGAGAATCTCCATAGACATTTATCATAGCTATCATAGAATAAAATTTCAGGCTGGGATTTCAAGTGAAAAGCTGGTACTATAATCAAACTGTAATCATGTTCCTGAGTGGACCCCATGAGTCAACAGAAGGAAATAAGCAGACCAAAGCATTCCCTTCTTCAGCCCTTGGTGATCAAAGCTGAATCTCAGATGATGGACAGGAAATGTGACCTTCCTGAGGTCAGAAGGTCCTGGGGTGGAGCCATCGGCTGAAGAGGGCAGTGAATCTGCTGAGTTGGCTCCAACAGTCCCAACAAAGGAAATGTGTGGGGCAGCTATAATTACTGGCAAGGGACCTCGCTGTGGGATTTGCCAATTAGGAGTCAATTCACAGCACAGACCCAAAGCAATTTCATGGGATGGTGGCTTCAGAGAACAATCAGCAAACACCACACTACATCCCCACAATGAGCACAAAGCCATGAAGATTAGCTTTGCTGGCTGGACAAAATGCTGACCACACGGACACATCTGGGCAGTCTGTCTCCGGCCCAATCGCAGAAATAACATGAAATGCCATCTGCGGCTGAGAATGTAAGACCACGCAATCTATGCTTTCTGAAGTCAATTTCCTGGCCAGAAGCCTACAGGAAAGACAAAACAAAACAAGACAAAGCACCCAGAACATCTATAGATGTTCAGCAAACAGAGAAGAAGAAAACACAGAGAGAAGATGACTAAAATAAGAAAAACACTTGGTAAGAACACTTCTTAGATGATCTAGAAAATGCTCAAAGGGGATAGGAAAGCAATTTCCTTCCAAAATCTTGTTCTAAAACAAGGATGGGCAATTCAGAGTTTGGATACGGCCTCCAGCACCTCAACATCAGACTGTCAAACCTGGTTTATCAAATGAGAAGGTTTCAGGAGGGAGAATTGTTTGTCCCAAGAGCCTCCTCTTCCCATTTTTATCTTTAGTATCTCTCCCACAAACAGTTCCCAAATGTTTCCAAACTTCCAAGCTTGTCCATGTACAGGCCTCTCTCTCAAAAGAACCATGGACAAATAAACCAAGAAAACAAAATGCATTTATTTCTAAGAGTGCTCCTGAAGAAATTTGCTGATGACCAGTTGGTCAACTTGTAACAAGCAACAATGTAGTAAGAATGACTTCCTTGTTTACCACCAATTGTTGGCCAATGCTGCCATCACTGGATTCGTGCACACAGTTTCTGCTAATCCACACCAAACTTCAACCTGAAGTTTTAGGTCATGTTGCTACATGTTGTACATGCAATAACTGCACACGTGTGTAATGTATGACACTGCAATCATTTAGTTTGGCTGTACCAAGTCATTATCCAGTAGCCTGAATTTTGCAAAGCACCCCATCTCACTTGTTTTAACTCATCCCCTAGAAAGCCTTTTATTCTGAGATTTTATGCTTGCACTCTTTAAAGGGGTATTTGTACCGGGAAACTAATTATGTTTTTATGTGCAGGAGAGACCACAATAATAGGCAGTGCCTCCTCTTTCCAGTTTTGCAAACGGTTATCATTAAGCAATAAAACTTTCTCCAGACTAAGGCTGCCCAAGCATTCTGCTAATATTTTATAAATGAAACTTTTTTTAAAAAAGAGAGAGATCTATGCCTAATGCATTGTTACTCAACCTTGGTAACTTTAAGACATGTGGACTTCAACTCCCAGAATACCCCAGCCAGCTGGCTGGGGAATTCTGGGAGTTGAAATCTACATGCCTTGAAGTTGCCAAGGTTGAGAAAAACTGGCTGGCGTAATGAATGGCTTCCTTTCCCCTGGTGACAAGGGAATAAATAGGAAGCAGAAAAGCAGGAGAAGATAGGCTGACTGGGTTACTCGGCTTCCTGCCTCAGGAACTCTTTTCCCAGCTCCGTAGCTTTCATCCTTCTCTGTTTATTTCCTCCCACGGAGGCATCTGTAGACCACAGGCCATCTTGGCTTCTCCAACTGCTACCTTCGGAGAGAGGGAGCAGGAAGCCTGCCATGTTCATCCGTGCAGCCAAGGGGCTCTCCTGTTTCTCAAAGCTGAAACTCCAGCCGATTAGCTACTCACAGGCCTGCAACGGGTGGGGAGAGCAGGTTTTACACCCCTCCCTCCCTCCCCAATCCAGCAAGGACTCTGAGAGAGCAGGCAATGCAGAAAGGGGAAAGAAGAGAAACATTTCTATACATGGCAAGTGGATTATTTTATTCTTGGCAAAGTTTTTCAAAAATTAATTCAAACTCTATCTACAAACTGAGGGGAATGGAGGTTGTTTTAAAATTTGGTGTTTTAAAAAGAAAAACACATAACTTTATCGACACTCGGGTCTTGCAAAACGGAAGGCAGCACAACTTGAGAGACCTAGAGAGATTGATATAAACCATGGTGGCCTTACTAACTCATAACTGGCTGCTTACTATTCATCTCCTCCTTTCTGCCTTTCCTTCCTTCCTTCCTTCCTTCCTTCCTTCCTCCTTCCCTCCCTCCCTTTCCATCCACCCACCTGCCATCTACTTCCTTTCTTCCTTCCTTCCTTCCCATCCATCCATCCATCCATCCCTTTCACAAACGAAGAAGGAACTTCAAGAATGGAAGAGGATGGCTCTAAACTCTCTTTGGGTGTTCCTTCTGAGCAAATATTTTCTCCTGGGGGCTGAAAATCAGCACCACAGACTTGGTCTTAACACCCAGGAACTCCCAACAGAGGAAAATTGAAAATGCTTTATTGGAGGGATCTGATTCAGGATTAGCTCTTATAAATGCTGGCTCAGGAAACTGGAAGCGTCGCAGCGAGACCGGCTGGAAAAATAGTGGGTTCCAATGGGCTCCGCGAAAATCCAGCTGGACAAACCACTGTCGGGGGTCTTCGGACCAGAACCAAGAGGAACAGGCAAGTTCCTCGAAAGGTCAGAGGCTGATCTTCGAATTGGCGGCAGGGGTGGCGGCCATTGAAAAATGACCGCTCTGAAGCTGGGGCAACAGGACTACATTTTTTGTGCAGGAGCAGTGTCTGAATGGAGTGCTGGTACTGGGTGAGTGATTGGCCATCTCACAGTTAAAAAAGAAAATTTTTAATAACTTTATAAGGTATCCCGGAGCAGAAATGAGCAACTAATTGGCACTTGGGAAAGTTAATGGAGGGAGAAGAACAAAGAGGAAGTTAAAATGCCAAAGCCCAAGAAAGAAAATTTTACAACTGGATTTAAAATTGGATTTGGAGAAATTAAAAACAATAAAAGAAAAAGAAACCCAAAGGAAAGTACTTTTTATTAAAAATATTTTTGATAGTTTTCACATTTGAAGGAGAAGAACAAAGAGGAAGTTAAAATGCCAAAGCCCAAAAAAGAAAATTTTATAACTGGATTTAAAGTTGAATCAAAAAGAATCAATCAAAGGGAAAAGAAGAAAAGAGTGGAAAGAGATTAGGAGAAAGCCTGGGGAGAATTACTCGAGTAATATATCTAAAAGTGAGAAAAAGGATTCAGGAGAAAAGATATTATAAATACAAAAAGAAAAAGAAGAAGAAGAAGTTAAAAGAACGGGACAAAAGGAGGAAATTATTAAAAAGTGGAATTTTGGAGAGACCAAGAGAAAATGGTTAAAGAGGGGAAGAAGAGGGGAAAGGAGGAAGGTAAATAAGATATATATTAGTAGATTTAAGTGAACTATTAATATTGTGGGTCAAATAAGTTAAAGGGTTTTAATGTAAGAAGTGAATATAATGATGTATACTGCTTATAGCAAAACAGAATAGTAGATGAAATGTGAAATGGCAATGGGGTTTAATTATGAAGACAAGTTAAATTAAGAGACAAAATTGAAATATTAAAAAGTGGGAAGGGGATTTTGAAAAATATATACTGTAAATGAAGAAATAAGATAATTGATGTTATTGTAAGAAATTAGGAATTAAGGGCTGATAGTGATACTGTTTATGTATTATGTATTAAGCAGAGATTAAGATAAAATAAAGAAATATGGAAAAAGAATATTATAGTCGAAATTGGAAATATGTAAAATATACTTGGGGAAAACAAGGGAAGAGATGAAATAACAAGATACGGTGAAAAATGAGGAATTTGTGATAAAGAATTATATAAAAGGGATGAATTTGGAAAAAGCAGGAAGATTGGAATAGATTATAAAAATTAAGATGTATAAGATGTGACCTGGTCAACACTCTGTTCATAAAATACGTATGATGAAAGAAAAATGTTAATCAAACTTGTTTACAAAATAAATAAAGAAAGAAATAAATACTGGCTCTATCAAGCTTTGCTTCTCTTCATGATATTTACCTCTGTCTTCAGAGTCGTCATCTTCATCATCATCTTCATCTTCATCATCACCTGATGACGGGGATTCTTGGAATGGAAAGAAAAACAGGTGAGAATTGTTTCCGAAAACTAACATTCTGAACATACTTTTGCAATCATCAGGACATAAAATTAGTGGGATCTCAGCAAATACTTTCTCAACTAAAAAAGATCTTCTCCATGAAGCTTTATTTTCTTCATGGCCTTATCACACGTCTCCAAATATGGCCAAGATACAAAATGGATTTAAAGCACAGAGTCATCCGCCAGCAGGGGTTAGACTAGAAGACCTCCACGGTCCCTTCCAACCCTATGCTTTATGTTCCAGCCTCCCCTGGCCTGTGTCTCAGAGGCCACCTTTGCTTTCGAGCCCCTATTGGACTGAAATGCTTCCGTTCAGGGTTCAAATTGTCCCACCACGTTCTCTTCCCACCCATTTCATTTTTATGTTTTCATTCCCCCGCGTATCCTCTTTTCATCTTCTCCTCAGAAAACTGACTACACAGTGATAGCCAGCTACCTGCCTCTCACAGCTTAGAAAAGCAACCTACAACAGAATAAAAAAGGCACAATAAAATTAAATCAAAATTATAAACATTCTAACTCCCAAGTTGTTCAGTTAGAGACTTTCCGTTTGGTTAGCATATTGTTGTGATTTGGCTTTCCAAATCTGGAATAAGCTTTAAAGAGGGTGGGTTTTTTGTCCGTGTTCAGCACAAATATTCTTTTCATGAAGAAAACCATTAGAATTCCCTGCAAACGAAATGCCAGGATACTCAGTCCCAGATTTCAATCTGTATTGTCGCCTGAAACTCTTTTTTACAGCTGCCTATTGAGAACATGTGAACGCGTTTGCTTACAGAGGCTTTGGAAATATTTATTAAGAAACCTCAGCGTTCCTAGGAAGGGCGTGCCAGCAATATATTATTTATATAGTATTTCTTTTCTCTCTCTGTACGGTCACGGTTGCATTAGGTCATACAAAGTAAAAAGGCTTCCAGGGAGCATTTTTTAATTAAGCATTATTTTTCTCGGTTTGAAACAGTCATTTAGAAGCTGAAGCAATTTAAGCTTCATTAAATTGTACTTAAAGTCCTGGGGAACTCCCAGCTTTGGAGACTGATGCTACCAAAAAAGGAGATTTGGTAACCTAGATAGGACAACTTTTATTTTTCTGTTCTTTTGCCTGGGACTATAAGTTACCTCCTTTTTTTTTCCTTCCCCATGCAATGTAATGTTTGATTTCCCTAGGCCAGAGGCTTCCTCTCCATAGAGATCAGGTTTCAAGAGGAAAGAGAGGATTCTAGGTTGGTTCCAGATCTACAGACCTTCTGATCAGTCCTGCCTGCCTGGGCTCCTTTTGAATGACGGTACAATTTTGCTGCAAAATGTTTTGGAATAGTTACAGTGGCGGTTGGTGAAAAACAAAAGAATTTTAATTAAGCGACTAACGGGTAGAAGTTCATTAAAGAGAGATCCAAGCTAGAGCTAAAGAGAAATTTCTCAACAGTTAGAATAATGAATCAGGGGAGCGGTTGGTCTCCAGAAGTTGTGGGTCCTCCTTTACTGGAGGCTTTTAAGAAGAGACTGGACAACCATTTGTCTGGAATGGTAGAGGGTCTCCTGCTTGAGCAGAGGGTTGGACTAAAACACCTCCAAGGTCCCTTCCAGCTCTTATTCTGTTATTCTGAATTCGGCTGCCTGAAGATTTGGAAAAAACAAAATCCAGTAGATTTGATGACATCGCTCACTCTCTCCATTTCTCAATTGAGAGAATTTCTCAAGAAAATTGAGAAATCTGTGAAAACAAAGAGCCCTTCCCTCATGGAGCTGATAAAGTGATTAAATCAAGACTTGAGTACATATTATGGGCGGCCTTCCTGCTATCTTTCACGTCTGAGATCCTGGGATTGTCCCACACAGTTTCAAGGTCTTTGTTCTGTTCCTGGTGCTTATCTTCTTCCCATTCCTGTTCACTTTCGAGGGAGTCAGGCAAATCAAGTGTAGTCTTGGCATGGAGCAACATGGAAAGAAGAGGGAAGGCAGACTACCCTGCGGTTTCTGCTGACGGATGTGTGAACCCATGAGTTAGAACCAAAGCAGCAGAAGCCTTCAACCCAAGGTCCCCATGGGAAACCTCCTGGTTTCCCATGGGGACCTTGGTGGGCAGGATTAATTTATGAACCGGGTTATCTTGGTATATGGCGAGGGTTCCCAACTGGTGAAAGTTCTAGTTGGCCGGACTTCAACTCCCAGAATTCTCAGCACTGGCCACCCCGAGTGTGGAATTCTGGGAAGTAAAGTCTGCATGAGGAGAAGTTATCCCAGATGGGAAACACCGGTGTGCGGCATTAAAATGTAGATGATGGGTTGCACAAGGCTGTAAAATAGTGGTGGGACATCAATTGGGCAGTTGTGTCTCCTAAAATGGCCCCATTATTGATCTGCTCTCCATCTTTCTTTCTTTCCTGGAGATTAGAAATGGACAGACAATGGGTGCTTTGAGACAGAGTACACCCAAAGAAATGGATTATCTATTTATCCCTCCACAGAAATGTCCCCCCCCCCTTTTGTTTAAATGCCCCCAGGGACTCAGATGGAGGAGTTTTAAAAGTTGTAAATTAAACCAAGAGGGTCCTTCCTACTAAACTCCACATTAAACGACTACTGTGCCTTAAATATTAATTTGATTCAATCCTTTGCACATTGCATGAGAAACCTGGTGCAGCAACAAAACAGGATTTTGGGGGGAGGGGGGTTATGATTGCATGTTTCCACTGTCCAGCACTGCTCCTTGATGCCGCCTCTCCAATGAAATGTGGAAAAAGCCTTTATTTACAGTCCCAAAGCTGCTTGTTCAGCGATGACTTTTCAAGGATCCAAAATCATTCATACAGACCTATTTAAGAAGCCAAGGAGACTCATTAAAAGCAGATTATGCTAATGTAAAGCTATTGGTAGCAGTTGCAAACTGAGGGATTCTCCAGGGCAGCCAATCCTCCTCAGCCAGGCTCCGAGGGCAGCACTCAGGCCAAGGGGAAGCGGTGTCCTCCTTACTTTCCTTCTGCCGCCTGGCTTTTTACAAGATGGTTTTAAATCAGAGGTCTTCAAACTTGGCAGCTTTATGACTTGTGGACTTCAACACCCAGAATTCTCCAGCCAGCAGAGCTATTCTGGGAGCTGAAGTTCACAAGTCTTAAAGCTGCCAAGTTTGAAGGCCACCGTTTTAAATGTTTAAAAAGGAAACATCTGTCTGAGGAGGTATAGGGTTTCCTGCTTGAGCAAGGAGTTGGACCAAAAGACCTCCAAGGCCCCTTCCATTATTCTGAAGCACCAATTTCAGCATAGCCCCAACCACATCCTCTCAAAATGATCCACCATAAAACCTCAGCTCTGCTACATACTACAAGGGTGCCTTATATCCAGCCAGGCCCAGCAGGGAATCTGTTTTCTGAATAAGCAAGGGACGGGCATTTTGGAGCCTATGTGTGAGATCGTTAAGGAAGATCCTAGATGTGTCCACAATGGTTGTTTGGCTGCATGCGACAACAAAGTTGGGCTTTAGCACTGGTCAAGGTTGAGGCTACCGTCTTGCCCTCAGGCTGTTGAGGGCTACAAGTCCCTTGTTAGACCTCAGCCCTCCTGATGCTGCCTCTCCTTCTTTAAGCAGCTGATGCTCTGAAAAACTGCAGGCAGCTGAAGAGACTCTGAGCTCTGAAGAAATGGTGGGTTGCAAATAGAGACACATATTTCTGCCTCCACTCTGAGTTTGGTTTCTCTTCAGATTGTATAAATCTTCTTCATTCAGCGGCAACAATGGGTTTTGGCTCCTGGTTTGTCTCGCACCATTTACCAAATATATTAAGCTACTGGTTGCTCCAGCTCCAATTCCTCTTGGTCTGAACACTCAATGCGGGGCCCAATCGTTTGTCTAAACAAGGAACTGAAGTGTATATAGGCCTCTTCATTCTTTCTGCCTCATGTCTTCATTCATAAACAGAGGACTTTTCCGTTCAATAGCCTTCACGTCGCCTGCAGAATGCACTTTAAGGCAGAGAAAGAGCCCAGGACATGGCTTAACTTTGGCTACCTCAATTCTTTAATCTTACATTCTAGGGAAGTCTCTTTTTACAAGATTTTATGCCACTTTGTAAAGGATAAGAAGATAAGAGACTGGGAAATTAAACAACCCCAAAATCTATGAAAGAATGAATGCATAAAGGTTTTTTGAACTACAAGGCTTAGTTATTCTCACCTTTAAGTTCATGTCCTATCTCAATATTTTATCATTTGGAGTATATTCGGATTCACATCACTGGATTATAGGAATAATTTTCTTAGTTATGTCTATTAGAAGTTTAGAATGTTTTTTCAGCCTTTTGTTTTCACTTGGGATGCAAATTCTTAGGGCTCATTCTCGACTGGTAAGTTTGAATAGAACAGAATAAGAGAGTTGGAAGGGACCTTGGAGGTCCTCTAGTCCAACTCCTTGCTTAGGCAGGAAACCCTATAGCATGACTTTATTCCATTTTAATGCAAATGAATGAAGAAGTATTCCGATGATCCAGGTATCTTCTGAGCGTTTGGGGAAAGAAACAATCTGATGACACTGAATTTAGCTTCTGGAAGAATTGACAGTGTGAAATGCCCTCCATTCATTCCACAAGAGTACTTTAAATCAGTTTAGAGAACAATGAGCCTATGGAATAAAGAAGATTTAATCTAATCAGGCTGAACTCCTGAGAAGTTATTGGAGTTCCTGCTGGGTTGGTGATCAGTTTCAATACTTGTGCAATAATGCAAATTTATGTTGTAAACGGAAACACTAATAAGGAATATATAATGTTGACCCTTTTACCATGAAGAGCTTTCATTACGGGGCCATCTACTTCTTAAAATAGCAGGTAAATATTTTGGGGAGGGTAAAATGACTTTCTTATCTTACTTTGCATCATGTAGATTTTGAAGAAGCTTTTTTTAAATGTGCAGAATTTTTTTAAAAAAGAGTGATTCAGACTGTTTCTTGGCAATTAAACTCAAACTTTTTCTATTCAAATTATTTGCATCAGGTTACAGACAAATTATCTGCGGTTCCTAAACTAGTACCCTTTTTCAACAGAAAAGCAATAAAATGTCCTATTTCATTAATGAAACTGATTACTAAGATTAATAAACCACCCTGTAATTATTTACATGACCTCCAGAACAACGTTATTAAAATGCCCTGCCCTGGTAAACACATGAAAGAATGCTTGAAATATCATGAACTCTACAGTCTTAAAATTAGGTTAATACAATAACTGGTTTGTACCTACAAATTAGGATATCTTGGAGAATGTTTGGTAACGGTTTGAATGTGCTCATGTGGGATATTTTTATGATCCCTGCTGGGTTGCAATGGGAATAAAAAATAGGATTGGATAACATGTTCAGACATCTACCCTGAATCCCTATTGCCTTCCTTCCATGTTCACAGTGCATTCCACAACCTACATGAACATAAGCCTAAATTTAACTCATTTTAGCTTAGAATTAGGGTGTATAATGTGAAATTCCAGGTACAGGGTATCTTTTCCAAAAGTTGCTCTTGAATGCTGCTTTTTAACATGCTGAAGGGGAGAAGTATTACAGATACAAAGGAGAATTACATTAACCCACCTGGCACAGGGATTGTATGTTGGACTAACAGACTGGAGACCCCACCCAAATTAGGCCCACAGCCTTGAAACTCACCAGAGGCCATCATTTCCCAACCTATCTCATGGAGATAAATTAGGAGGAGATAGGGCTACTATTTTGAATTCTTGGAAGAGACATGGGTTAAAAATCTAATCAATAAATACAAACAAAAATGAAATTGATGTAATTTCATTTCCAATCCTGCCCGTTTCTGTGTCTTTGCTCCTTTACTTACTAAAATGCATTCAATCAATTAAAAAAAATTGTACACTCTACTGTCACTCATAGAAAGAACCGACTTTATCCGAGAGCGTGCAAGAAATCTATACATTAATCCTTTCGATCAAAGCAGAGTTTGACCAAAGTACCAACTCACATCGCTGGGGTAAAACTCTCCAAAACAAACCTTTAAGTGGGATCAAGAGACTTGTGCGAACACAAACATAAGGAATGGCAATAACCTCTGTTTACTGTCAAAAACTAGCTGTCAAAAGGAATCCAGACTTACCAGTAAGAAGCGCCATACACAAAGTGAAACAATAAAAGGATTAAACTTCACAAAGAGGTAAGGGAACTGGTTAATCTGAACTCTGATGCAGCCGGATTGAACAAGTGTAAATATTTAACGACTTGGAAGCCTTCAACACTTTGCCCTGTAGAGCAAAGCCAATTGTGCATTTTTCTTCAGACAAATCCTCCAATAAGAGGCAAACTTTCCCCTCACCAAACCTGCCAGGATAATTTAGCATTAAGGAGGCTATTAAATCTGTGTGTGAAGCAACCGAAAAAGGGCATCACAACAGAACAGGCGTAACAGGCTCGATATCTCCAGCTGGCACAGCCACAACGGATCCTGTATTCAAATGTTATTGTGTCTCTCCTCTCCTCAACGTAGATGATACAGTCCTGAATCTTGCCAGGGTGAAGCAGGCACTCCAGCACAGGACATGTGAAATGTTAATTAGCCAGCGAGACTGAACGGCCTTTCATAGAGACCACCCTGGCAGGCAAAGACAGGTTGTTTCAATAGCAAGTTGGAAGAGGAGTGAATCCAAATGTTCAATTGAAAGACCATCAAAGATCTGATTCAATGTTCCTCCTCTGGCTCCGGATATGGAGAACCATTTTAAGAGTCAGCAGGGAATCCTTATTGAAGGCAAACTTTGACTAAGACCTGAGGTGGAACTCAAACATTTGTGACCATCCCATGACAAAACTTAGGAAGAGATAAGACTGACAGGACTGACTTACCCTGAGGGTGGGTTTCTTGCAAATGTTTCATTACCCAAACTAGATAACATCATCAATGCTGGTGTTACTAGCTAGTGATGGTGTTACCTAATTTGCATAATGAAATACCTGCAAGGAAACAATCAAACTTAGGGCATTAAAGACCCCACTTCTCCTCCTCCTCCTCCTCTTCCATTCTAACACTAATGATGTTTCCTAGTTGGGTCATGGAACATCTGCAAGAAAACCACCAAGCTCAGAGAGCACCAAGGGGCCCTCCTTTCAACTTTGAGTTACAAATATTCTCCTTTATTGCTACTGACTCACCTGTAACTCGAACCGTAAAGTTCCTGAGCATTTCCACCGAATGCCTCTTCTTACAGCTGTACAGGCCTGAATCATTGTAGGACACATTTATAATCCTCAAGAGTTTTTGACCAATGTGAGTCCGGTTGGTAGGTGAAATCCCAACGCCGTCTTTATACCAGAGGAGAGATACAGGTGAGTCCGGAGTATTGCACTGAAGTTCAACTGCATCACCACTTCCAACCACCAACTCTTCCAGGAAACCCGTTTCACTTCTTAAATCATCTGCAAGAAAGATATTTTTTTAAAAAAATCATCAGGTTCTCGAGCCGTTGAGATACATTAAATCAGATTATACAGTAGCATTGATTGTGTACCATCATAAAACCATTGACTGATTATGTACTATCATGTCCATGTTGATTCTTAGCAGCCACACAGGTAGGTATTCTCCAGGATAAGCCAATCAGGTCACGGGGTAAAGATCGGTGTGTAGGTGAGCTTCTCTCCCAATGATTTTTCACCATTTTCTTTTTAGCTAGCTACTGGCTTCCAAGAAATCTTTGATTGCTTATTTAGAACAATCAACCAGTGGAACAACTGGCCTCCAGAAGTTGTGGGTGCTCCATCCCTGGAGGCTTTTAAGAAGAGACTGGAGAGCCACTTGTCTGGAATGGTATAGGGTGACCTGCTTAAGCAGGGGGCTGGATTAGATGACCTCCAAGTCCCTTCCAACTCTGCTATTCTGTTATCATTGCATCTGCTCATTTTGCTTCTCACTTCAATCCTTATCTGGATTTTTAAAGCTCTTATTAGCCAAACCTGTACACACTGCACCTCCCTTCCATCTTCCCAACCTGCTTCCTAAAATCAGCTCCATCATCCCCTTCCTCATTCCTCTGGTTGCTATTTCCTATCGTCTATACTATAAATTGCTTTTCCGTTCCAGGGTTGATCTGCAGAACGTATGCAGCATAAGGAATATGATTCTCGGCAATACAGGAATGGCTTTTCTCCCCATAATTAAAGAATTGCCTCTCATGCATGCATTCCAGAAATCCTGCGGTCCATCAAATTTATCAAGGATTTCAGTTACCAGGCTAATATGTCATAGGGTACCATAAGATGGAGAAGGATCCCTGCCTAACATCCCAATGGCAATATGCTAAATAGTATCACTGTTTAATTACAAGTGTGACCTTGTGTGTGTGTGTTTTTTTTTTCATTCATCACTTCCTGAAATTCTACCCCTGGACACACGATCCTGCTTTTTACAATACGTTTTTCAAGATAGGTAGTCAGTCCTTGCCCCAGTTTCAGTGAAAGTGAAACAGTGGAAGAACAATACTCAACACATTTGAAAATCTCTGCACCACAGATAGTAAAATTGTCCTCCCAGGAGATTTCAGGTTGCCTGCAAATCTACCACATTTTTCTGGAAAAAAAATAAATAAGAAAGCTGCATATTTTCCTGTGCTAATCTTCCATACTAACTCAAGAGACAATGCATTAAATTGGATCAGACTTCAGCCAGAGCAACACAATCACAATTCTCTTTCCAGAGTTCCAGTTTTGGCTCCTGAAGCATTTTGTATGTTCTCTGCACACCTCATGTTAGTAGATGTTTATGGAGACCAGAAAGTCCAGCTGCTTCTTGAAAAAGCACCTTTGGGACTCATATTAGTAGGATGGTCAAACAACAGATATGAACACTTATGATTTCATGGGTGCTTTGCCTGAGAAGTCTTATAGCCTTCCATAAAGTTCTCCTCAAAAGTCCCTCTTCCAAGCAATCCATGGCCTGGGAGGGAGGAGCGGGGTGTTGGGAGACCTACCCTCCAGGTGTGTCCAGGTATGTGGATCAATTGCAGATACTCATGGAAAAGTATGGCCAAGAGTGAAGTCTGCTGCCATTTTTCCTCACACCTGAGGCACGTGGATGAAACGCATGGAAGAGTCCAAATGTTTATTGATGCAATGGCACAGAAAGCAACGGGCCGGAACAAAATTTAATTTTAAAACCTCCGTTAGAAGTTTTGCTCTCATGTTAGTGACTTGACAGTTCCAGAGGGAGCGAAGGTGAGGGGGGCACGTTTGTGTGGCTGGCTGTGGTCTCAGTTGTTGTTCTTAAACTCCATTTCCAAAGCAAAGCCCTGGAAGCCTCGCATAATGGTTTGAGGCAAGATTTAGCGCCTACCGTCTCTCCGCAATTTTTCAGTCCTCAAAACGTGATTAACAGGCTTGCTTGCTCTGTGCCACTTTGCAAAAGGGTTTTTTTCCTTCCCCCCTTCTGCTAGCAACTCTGCAGATAAATGTCCTCCATTCTTATGGGCCTGCCTGCCCTTTTACTCCCCCTCCCCCCCAGATTAAATCTTCCCTTAAAACGGACAGCTGGCCTCCAACATCTCAAGATGAAAATGCAGGATGCTGCAGGGCCCCCACCCTGTCCCCAAAAAAAGCTTCATTAGGAAAAAAAACAAGAACAACGTTTGGATCATGCAACAAAGGACACAATGACCAAACTTTTGCTTGGCAAGCTAATTAAAACGGAAGCCACCACGGTCCAGAGCCAACATCTAGGGCCAAACCAGGAAAAGGGGGCCGGGGGAGAGAAAGAGCCAGGGGGCTTAACTCCATTCAAAAACCAGCTTCCAACAGGGATTATGCTCAGGGCACATTAATTGTCATTCCAACTACAACCGTCCTAGTTTCAGCTTCTGTGAAGTTTACTCTCCAGTGCACAACGACTGAAAATCGGCATTGGTTGCAGGGCTCAAATAGCCTGCAGTATTTTTTTCTTTTTTCCACAGCAAGTAAAAGAGAACTTTTAAGAAGCATAAAAGCCCTCAAAAACTTGGCCTGGGTTTTTTTTCCCCTCAGCTTTCCATCATTCCCATTCATTCCAAAAACATGTAATCTCATTGTCGCTTGAGTACATAACAGTGTTTTTATACTTGCCCAGGCACAAGAAATAATGAATCTAAAATCAACAGCAGAAGATAATAAAAATGAGATGGAAGCAAAGGGGAAACAGCGGGAAGATTTAAAATATGGAGAAGTTTCTACGCCAAGGACTAAGAGGTTCCTTTGGACACAGCATAACCTCTTTATGATAATAAGTCCTTTGATTTCTACGCAAGTCTCCTACTGAAGCAGATGAACCTCAGTTCATACAAAAGAACGTCAGTTCATGCAGTGATCAGCTGGTTGGTCATAAGACCTTGAGAGAAACCTCTGAAGAATTGCACCCATTCCCCTTATACTGTATATACTGAAAAGCTTAAGGTGGCCCCTAAATCTTGACCACCAAAATGTTCTGCTTTTATTCCTTTCTAGAATCTGTCATCCGGGTTGGAGGAGAACCTCAATAGCACAGAACATGAAACTTCCAATTCAGAAGACCACCTGGGTGCCACCTGGGAAATTTGTCCCAAAGGTGTTTTTTTTCCCCCAAAAGACAACTGGATTTTCTTGGTTTTTTTCTTTGAAAATGTTTCACTTCTCATCCAAGAAGCTTCCACGGTTCTTTTTGGAAGAGAAGAGAAACATTTTTGACGAAAAAAACCCAAGAAAGTCCAGTTGCCTTTGGGGGAAAAAACACCTTTGGGACAACCATGATCTGAATGATTGAGACTCTCCATAGACACAGAGAAATGTATATTTATTTATTTATCAAAAATTTATATATCCGTTTTTCTCAAGAGAAATGTCTCAAAACCCCAAGGGAATAATAAGTCTGGAAAATCCAGTTTGTTCAGGAGCGTGTACTCCTCATGATCACATCTTGATCCAGGAAGGGGATGTTGGTAAGTGATTTTTGGTGCCTTCCTTCCTTCAGAAGTGGACAACTCGGTGCTTCTCTGAGAGAGATGACTACCAATTCTGCTTAAGGCTCATCTTCCAAGTCTTGCCTTCTACTTTTCTGTGATTCCCATGACAAGAACTGTGTGAGACATAGGCAAGTATGCAGGCAATCTACTTTGTATCTGAAGTCAGCCATGCATGTTCTACCTGTCAGCTGAGCCTTGAAAAAGTAAGTGATAGCATCACGCAAGACCAAGGTGAGGCTTTTGGGAATATACCAACACAGGATCTGTGGCACCTTTCCCATTCTGAGTCTGAATTCCACGCACCCCTGCTTTCATTCCGTGATGCAGGGTCATCTCATGCACAGCTTTAGAGTTGAATCCTTTGTATTCATTATTCTGGACTCTATAATTATCCTTGAATCCTAGCTAGTATAGGTATAGGCATGTTTGTTTGCAAGGTTACATTCTTGTGGAGTTTACCTCAATGGTAAGCAACACCTTCAATTACTTCTTAGACCACCATCTCTTCTGATCCTTTCTTTCTATTACTCTTCTTTCTGCTCCACCCCAATTTCAACAACCACAATTTCCCAATTTCCTGTCTTTTAAGAAATGTCTTGTTTACATTTTGACTTGAACTCTCAATGATAATCTCTGGGCAAACAGTCCAAAGCTTGGTGCTATCAAAAGCCATGATAAAGAGCGGAGGTAAATCATTTCAAGGTGAGTTAAAATGCATACATTCCAAGGTTTGAGAAAGAAAGAGAGAGGGGGGGAGGGAGAAAGAAGGAAAGAAAGAAAGAAAGAAAGAAAGAAAGAAAGAAAGAAAGAAAGAAAGAAAGAAAGAAAGAAAGAAAGAAGGAAAGGAAAGGAAAGGAAAGGAAAGGAAAGGAAAGGAAAGGAAAGGAAAGGAAAGGAAAGGAAAGGAAAGGAAAGGAAAGGAAAGGAAAGGAAAGGAAAGGAAAGGAAAGGAAAGGAAAGGAAAGGAAGGAAGGAAGGAAGGAAGGCTACCTAAAATTTGAATAAGCAAAATCTTGGAGGTGCCTCTCCATCTTGTAAGGATTCGGCATCTGTTTACCAGCAACGGCATTTCAATTTCAATGGCTTTGTTCACCCAACACACTAATTCGTGGTTAACCGAAGTAAAGTTAATGAAGTAATTCAGCTGCTTTGCACAACACAAAGAATAATAAGCTGGTTGAATGAGACACTGGGCCACATACTCAAGAACTGGGCTTTAGCCTAGTAAGTTATTAAAACCCAGCTGTTGAGAAATAGAGACCGATGAGTATGCCCGTTGCTCTCACCCTTCCAAAATTTCTTTTTTCCATGTAATTTTGGCTTTCCACTCAAGCGGTTACAACATGCCAATGTCCACATAACCACTTTCTGTGCTCATGTGCTGCCTCAACACACTTCTAATTGCACAAAAGGGGGATTCTACCATTAGATGCATTTTCAGCACTGAATTATTTTATGTACGTTCAGTTTAGCCATTACTGGTTGACTTAACTCTTTGAAGATAATTTGCAATAATAAAAGTATTTCTGGTTTAAGATGAGAGCCTGAGGTACTTGCAATTTATGTTTCCAAGGAAATAACAATGTAAGAAACTAGTATTAGCACTAACTAGCACTGATGATGTTACGTGAAACGCCTGCAAGACTTCCTCCTCCTCCTCTCCATTCCCTTCTAGCACTGATGATGTTACTCAGCTGGGTAATGAAACGTCTCAAGAAAACAAATCAAGTTCAGAGAGCACCAAGGATGACCACCTCCTCCTCCTCCTCCTCCTCCTCTGAAATTAAATTTCCCTGAGACTTTCAGTCCATCTCTAGATTGGAGAAAAGCATCTATTTCATGGACCGGACTTCACACTTACAGAAATGCTCAGATGAAATCTGCCTGATGCCTCCCTACCAAGCATGGAGTTTTCTAGCTATTAAAGTAGGAACATACACAGAAAACGTAAAGAGGTCCAGAACTCATCCATTAGCACTTCACACAAATGTATTTGATGGATTTCCACAGACATGTTCTTTCTCAGTGTCCTCAGTGAAAATAATATTTTAATTATTTTGATCGTTGTTGTTGCGGTATCCTTCATCAACTTCTCTCTGTTAGTCACTGTCTTCATCATGAACACAAAATGGGGCGGGGGAGGGAGAGAGTTGCTCATAACAAACAGCCACACTCACATAGTTAAAAGCTTTTCATTCACAACAGAAATAAGAGAGTAACAGAGTTCGAAGGGACCTTGGGGGTCTTCTAATCCAACCTCTTGCTCAGGAACTATGGAGCTATTTTGCACCAGGAGAACAAATTTCATTCCATTTTTTAAATATTCAGTTTCATCATACATCAAATTTCACACATCTCCCTACATAAATCCTTTTCCTTTTAGCTCTGTGCAAGATTTACTGCGATATAGTGTTCATTATTTGCTGGAAATATATATTTTTTTTTAAAAAAAAGAAATCCTTGTTTTTCGAGACCCAGGAGGGACACAAATAAAACCTTCAGCAGAGTTGTTCTTTTGGGTGAACACAACCTCTGAGAAGACGTCCCCAGTTCCCACCTCCACCCAACCTTTCTCCTCCTTCCCATCCATGGCTGCCTCTTTTGGGAGACCTCTGCTGAAAGTACAGAGTGTCCCAGGCAGCCTTGTCTTTTGTGTGCTAGGTAAAGATGCAGGACGCAACACATTCCATTCAGCAGGACACAAGGGCCTTCTATTTCGGGGCTAATTAAAACGGGGTTTTGAGTCTTCCTTCTTGCCTCCAAGTATGGAAACGGAGCAGGATTCTATTTCCTGCCATGTAGCTACAGCATGAACTTTGCAAATAGTGTTTGTCAGGCTCATTTCGTGCTGCTGTCCGAGGGGTCTCCAAACTTGGCAACTGTAAGACTTGTGGACTTCAAGGCCCAGAATTCCTCAGCCGTGCTTAAAGTTTTAAAGTGGCCAAGTTTGGAGACCCCTGGGCTATAACACGGGAGACCAAGCTCTCTGCAGGCAGTCCTCAACGTACGACCACAACTGAGCCCTAAACATCTGCTGGTAAGTGAAACGTTTGTTAAAGGAGTTTGTTAAAAGAGTAACAAAGGCCATTTTACGATCTTTCGTGCCACAGTCGTTCAGTGAAGCACTGCAGTTCACACGGTTGTTAAGTGAATCTGGCTTCCCTGTTGAGTTTATCAGGTCACAAAAGGGGATCACGTGACCTGGGACTCTGCGACCGTCATAAATGTGAGTCAGTTGCCAAGCATCTGAATTTTGATTATGCGATCATGGAGATGCTGCAACCGTCATAAGTGTGAAAAATGGTCATAAGTCACTTTTTCAGTGCCGCTGTAACTTTGAACGGTCAGTAAACGAGGAGTTGTAAGACTACCTGTGTTTCTTCTTCCTCGAGCAGAGGAACCAAGCTTGCTGTAAGTCAGGCTCCATTCTCACAACCCCAATGCAGACATCTAGTAGTTGATAAGTATCTAAATATAGTCCAGGGGTAGGGGGGGCGGGGAATGAACCCAATGGTCAATCAATATATTTCCCCTACCCAAGAATATTAAAAATAGAGAAATACGCTTGGAAGTCAATGAGAAGTTAGCGTAAATGTTTATCTGAGCTGCTCTGAATATTTAAAGTCATGGATTTTCTTGAAGACTAACTAACTTTCCAAAAGTGCCGGAGGACCATCACATCAAACCTGTCTTTCTAATGTCACATTGGAAATTGTGCTCCACACGCAGCAGGCTAGAAGCCTCCAAGGTGTAAAGCTTTGAGAAAGGAGACAAACCAGGAGTGAAAACTGCTTACCTGCCTTACTGGTTCAGAAGTGCACATGCCACCCTCATGCGCTCACTTCACTCGCATGCATGCATCACATGCGGGCGCAGATCCTCTGCATATGCGCAAAACCTTCTGTGCATGCGCAGAGGGTAAAAAATATATTACTTCCTGGTTAAAACCAGGAAGTAATGACACCCGGGAGGGTGGGCGGAGCCTCGTGCCTTCATCGCTACCGGTTCTCTAAACCACCTGCCACAATCGCTGCCGGATTGCCCGATCCGGTCCGAACCAGGAGAATTTCACCCCTGAGACAAATATTGTATTTGGGAGGTTTAATCTTCTCCGTGCTTCTTGGTATGAAAAAGCTGGTTCAAGAGAGTCGTGTTTATGGAGAGACAACACAACACCCGGCATTCTTCCTAGAAATCTTGTGGCTTTTTAGAAAGAGCCCCCGTTTCCTGCATTTGAATGGAAGGGCCAGAGCAGACCTCCTCCACGCTACTACTACCTCCTCACGGACCTCAAATAATATTCTACAGTCACCTTCCAGGACCTCTTTCCTAGCAGATGTACTTGTCATTGCAATCACAGAAAATGAAGAGGTGGCCTCTTGGCTTTTATGCCGGAGTTGCACATGGATTGGAATGTTGATTGGCTTGGCTTTGGGGCGGGGGGGGCAAGGAGAAGATTCCTATCCCCCACCCTCCCACCCCTCTGCTAAAAAATAAAATAAAATACAGGGAACCTTTTTTCCCCTTTTAAAATCAAATGCCTCATACGCTATTTTGGCTTATTTATGCCATGTAGGTGGTCTTGATTTAACATCAAGGATAACATAGCGGTCAGCTGCTCAAACTTTCTCTCTGACTTTTGAGAATATTCATTTCAATCCAAACTGGAGAAAATTTTACTCTTTTCTGCTGTTCTCATCTTATTACTTTGACTGATAGTGAAAGCTCTAGATTTCTCCATAGTAACGTATGGCTGTGAGAGGTGGACCATGAGGAAGGCGGAGAGCCAAAGAATGGATGCTTTCAAATTGGGGTTCTGGAGGAGACGCTTGAGGGTCCCTCGGACTGCGGGGAGATCCAGTCAGTCGATCCTGAATCCACCCTATCTGTAGGACAGAGGGTGAAGCTGAAGCTCAAATACTTTGGCCACCAGATGAGAAGAGAGGACTCCACGAGAAGTCCTGGATGTTGGGAAGGATGGAAGGAGAAGGAGACAGCAACTAATGCTTGGTGGACATGTATCTTCACAGAGGCATCAAGAGCTTTTTCAAGCCTTCAGCATCATCGGGTGACTTCACATCTCATGGTGAACAGCCCTCTGGAGAAACTGCTGACCAAAACAATTGAAATGAGAGGCCCTGGGTGCTCTCGGAGCTTGAAACCTCTGCAAGAAAACAAGCATGCTCAGAGAGCACCAAGGGATCCTCCAGTAGGTTTTATATATATAAAATTTATGAGAATGCAAGAGAACTTGTGGGCAATGTCTATCATTCCAGTTTTAGGAGTTTTCCAATGCTTTTATTAGAATTTGGGAAGTCAGTTGGTGCCATCTGGTGGCATTCTGCAGCCAAGCCAAAGCTGCTGCATTCCCCCCCCTCCCCAGGACTTCGGCCGAGGCTGCAGTTGCACCAGAGCAGAGAAGAAAGCGGATGGTAGCAGCCTCATTATCTGTGATCAGCCAACGCCACCTGTGTGTGTGTGTGTGTGTGTGTGTTTGATGGCCTCTAGTGAGATTCTTTCTCTCTAATGGGTTCGCCATCACTCTTGTGCTGCTGCGTTCGGTGGCTGGATTGTTAAAATTCCTGCAGCTACCTGCCCAGCGCTGTCATGGGGGCAGGAGATGAAAAGGGCCCTTAAAATTACACATTGATTATATGCTTGACAAGTTTGCATGGTTTTTCCTGTACAGAAAAAGCTGCTAAAAAGGTAAACTCTCCGCCTCCCGAATCCTTCGGAGCAGAGCGCTTCCCTGAGGCGAAACCCAGGCAGCGTTTTACAAGTAGTCCTTGACTTACAACAGTTGGTTCAATGACCGTTCGAAGTTATAACGGCACTGAAAATAGGGACTTCTGACTGTTTTTCACACTCGTATTTATGACGGTTGCACTGTCCCTTTTGCGACCTTCCGACAAGCAAAGTCAATGGGGAAGCCAGCTCCGCTTAACAATCTATCTATTTGTTACTATCTTAACAAATGCAATGGTTCACTTAACAACTCTGGTAAGAAAAGTCGTAAAATGGGGCAAAATTCTCTTAACAAATTTTGGGCTCAATTGTGGTCGTAACCCGAGGACTACCTGTACTGTACGTGAGGAAGGAGTCCCATTCTTCTTCTATCCTCACCTCGTTTCTTCTCGCCTGAAAAAGTAGCTGGTAAAAAAAAAAACCTGAATAATAGAGAAAAATGAGAAAAGTGGGCTTTGTGCTAAGTGATTCTCCTTGCACAGTGATGGGATAAAATACTTGTGAAGGCTCTCTTGAGAGCACGTGACTTTTTCCAAAGGAAGCACAATTTCACAAGGCGAGAAAACCAAGTTGAATAGACGTTATCTCTTGACTTTTGAAGACCTGGTTTGGGCCTGCACCTCGTCCTTGAATTATGACCGTCATGGAGCCTGCCCATAACTCATGACAGTCGTAAATCAGGGCACCCACGGGACTGACCTGATTTTACAACCTTTTTCTTTCCAGTGGTTGTTAAGCAAACACTGCAGTTGTTAAGCGAGTCTGTGGCTCTCCATGAGCCAGTTTTATAAAATACAATAAAAAATAGAAATAAATGCCAGTTTTTTATGTGGGTGCTGCAAATGGCACTCAGTTTGGCTCAGTAGCCGAGTGACCAATGGATGCCCTATGTCCGCAGGGGTGGGGGTGAGTTTGGGCCAGGGGTGAAATGCTACCAGTTCACACCGGTTCAGGCGAGCTGGTAGTGATAAAAACTACCAGTTCAGATGAATGGGTAGTTAAAAAAAGCTACCAGTTGGTCCGAACCGGCATTTCCGATGATCAGCTGTGCCATGCGGATTAGATTTTCTAGAAAGCAGGAAATCCTCCTTTCTAGCGAAGTAAATCACACAGCACAGCTGTTCCCCCCCCCCCGCTCTTCTACTTACCTTCCCAAGCCTCCTTTTTCCACACCAAGCATAAGTTTGGTGTGCATTGCACATGCGCACACAGCGTGCTTTTGGTGTGCTCCACGCATGCAAGGGCAGCAAATCAGTAGCAATCCGCAGAGGATTTCACCACTGGTTTGGGCCCAACCGTCAGAACTTCAAATATGAATCGTATTTTCCCCAGGTAGGTCTGTCATAACTTTGAATGATGGCTAAGCAACTGATCGTAAATGGAGGACATGCCTGGGTTAAACCTGCAGAAAAGGAAACCACCTTCCTGGCTCACTTCGTGCCCTTTCCTCCAAAGTTAGGGAGAGAAACAAACAAGGCGGGTTCAATCTTTTGTCTAAGTTTGCCCAAGGTTTAGCTCTTCCCTTCTCTGGCATTCCTGTTTGCTTTTGCTGTCCTGGTGACCGAAGGCGATGTTGCAACTGTTGATTGTACTGAATCTCAGGCTCAGTCTGTGAAGCCTCCCCTGTGGACTGGCCACAGCTCCACACAAGGCAGCCATGAAACGCAGTTCAAATAACACTGCAGAGAGAAAGCAAGAGGTTCAAAAGGAAGATTGATGCACCACGACGGGGGCGTTAAAACGGCCCGATTTTCTTACCTTCTGTGTCTCCAACTCTTCCTCTGGAAGAGCAAAGCAGTCAATAGAACTGCTGGAGTCCTACCTATATTCTGCTCAAGGATTTTGGACACCTTTTGTACTGCATTCGGCTCAGGTGGGAGATGAGCAATAAAGTGACCTGGGCCAGGTCTACCATCTTTCAAACTTAGGATCTCTGGGAATGAGAAATTTGCATCTACGTGATGCGATGTGGAGTTCATAAAATCCGAGGAACATGGCCTGGCATCCTATTTATGTATTCTTCCCCCACCTTTATACCTGAATTATAACAATCATATCCAATTGTCCTTCTTAGCTTTGACACAAAATAAAATTGAATTTAAACAGGTGTTGCGTTCAGCCAAGAGGAAAATTGATTGGGGGGCCAAGATTCTTGGTGCCCCTCAGCATACGACCGTAAGTGAGCCCAGAATTAGTAATAAGTGATACTGATCGTTCAACAGTCATCAAAATGCCACCTCTGGGTCATAAGTATCCTGAGGAAGTCCATCATAACTTTGAACGGTCTCTAAGCAACCAATCATGGGAATCTCCACAAAGAGCCACTTGTAAATTGAAAACTATCTGTACACTTCGATCCGCCTGAGTGGACTACAGGACACTGAAACTATACCTCTTTCTACTTTCCTACTTTCAGTACAGTGAAAGGATTAAGTATTCCCCCCCAAAAAATATTTTTCTAACCCCAATCTCTTATTTCCGGACTCTGCATCATGTTTTGCAAGAACATAAAGTCCCCTTAATCTTTTTGGCATTTATTATTTATTTATTTATTATTTATTATTTATTTATTTATTTATTTGTTTGTTTATTTGTTTGTTTGTTTGATTTATATACCGCCCTTTTCCTTGCGGACTCAGGGCGGTTTTGAAAATGGATTATCAGCACCTAAATCTCTGTATTCCTAAGACAACTGAATGCATCTTTTTACAAGTGTAGCTTCTGGAGCAGCTACCACAAAGAGCCCATCTCCGAACAGGAGACAAGTGGAGGAAAATGTGTGAAAAGCAAGAGGCAACCAGATAAAGTGAGGTTTCTCGTACCTGAATTACGTTTTGTGATCTCTCCTCCCTTTCACTTCGTTTAAGTCTTATGCTGATTATTATTCATCAGAGCTCTCCTGAATACTCCCCCAGCCCACACCTTTTCTGGGGAAGTTTCCTCTCCTTCCTGGTTACCATGGGGCCAGGTTGGCAGAGCCGAGAGAGTCCTTGCCCTGCTCTCTTGAAGGAACTGCTTCTTCTTTGCAAACATACCGCAGTGAAAGGCTTCAGAACACAACAGTCTCTCCATTGGCTTCTGAAAGCTTTGCCATTTCTTCCTAAGGACCTACGCTTGCCCACGTAAACCCTAGCTAGAAATGTTCTCACCCTCCTTGCAAGCGGGAATTGCAGTTTGGGGAAACGATTCTGAACAAGCACGGGAGGTGGATTGGATTCCCACTGCTAAATTACAGTGAAATTTACCAAAGCAGAGTAAATGCCCCCTGAACGTTCAACCTTAATATTTGAACAAAGGTTCCCCGGTTATCTTCTGTGGAAAGGGGAGGGAAACCAACATTAATCTGAAGAAACATAAAATAGATAGGGAATCAGAGAAGTTCAATAGGCTACAGCCAGATCATCAAGTGAGCATATACCCAGCGCAAGTAAGTTATCAAGAAAATCTCATACTGTGTTTCATCACCTCCGATGGCCAAACCTACTAGAGATACTAACAGTTTACTGAGTGACAATCAAAATCAGATGATTAAATCCACAGCGGCTCGAACACAATGCTTAGAACAAAGATTTGTATCTGGGCAACACTTCAAGGGAGTGATTCAGACTGAAGGAGATTGAATCAACTCGCTCCTCCAACTAAGAGGTGATAGCAATATCTAGATGCCTTCAGCTTGCTTCAGAGAGACATGAAGGGCAGCCTTGAGCTTTCCCTGAACAAACTGGAGGAGGAAATAACACTGATATAAGTGTCAGCCAATGTATCAATAGCCATGGCCTCTTAGAGAGCATGGGAGAGCATTGTACTCTTTCCATCTCTACCAGAACTTAATTGAGGCAGGTCAGGCGTCCTTCAGAGCCTCTGCTTTTTCCATCCTCTTCCTCTCCTTTTCCTCCTGACCATTTGCCGGAATGCGAAACACAAAACAACACAACATCTCAGAGAGCAGGTTTCCAAGGTTGCTATTGACCAAGGAATTTATTTCTGGGCAATACTGTGTGAGATAATAGGTCCTGGTATTTATCTAGGTTATTTCTTCAGAGTAGACTCAAACAATTCTGCAGCAGGTATTGTACAATAATATACTGCCTATATTCAGTGGAGTAGAGAGTCTGAAGTCAAACGCCAGGCCTCTTTATGTTACACTTAATAGCTTGCCTTTTTATTTAAATGATTTGTAGACACGGGAGTACATAAAGTGCATTGCCATCATGGGGACAGCTACCCTGGAGATGCCACCCTGGAGATACAACACTGATTCTCAGCCTTGTCAACTTTTAAGACGTGTGGACTTTAGCTCCCAGAATTCTCCAGTCAGCATAAGCTGAAGTCCATACATCCTAGAACATGGGGTTGGCAGGGACCTCAGAGGTCCTTTAGTCCAACCCCCTGCGCAAGCAGGAGACCCTATGCCATTCAGGACAAGTGGCTGTCCAGTCTCTTCTTAAAAACCTCCAGTCATGGGGCACCCACCACTCCTGGAGGCAGGTTGTTCCACTGATTGATCGCCCTGACTATCAGAAAACTCCTCCTTGGTTCAAGGCTGCTTCTCTCTTGAATGATCTTCCTGCCGTTTCTTCTTGTAGAGTTAAGGCTCTTAAGTTGTTCAAGTTGAGAAAGATTGAGAAACCCCAACGGGGAAGGCTTTTCAACAATAGCCTCCGCTGAGTGTCAATCAAATCACAAAGTGGGTTTGACGAACGTTCCTCTTTTGACACCACAGAACAGAATTTCCCCGTTAAGAGAGGAATAAATTTTAAAAAGTTTCTCAGTTGGTGGCTGACATTCAGCTCCACAGAATCCAAGCCGTGGACAAGGAAAGGACATCTGTTGCCAACTTGGCTTCCAATGCAGCCCCAGAGAAGCAGGCAGTGTGTCTCTCAACGCATCAGCCAGTTGCCTTTGTCTCCTCTGGAGTTACCCAGAAGTCACTTTGTCCATCATTTTCTGCTCTCCTTCCACTCTTTGTCCCCGTCTGGCTTTGCCTGATACTTTTTTCCGTACCAGTCAGACTGAGATAAGATACTTATCATTATATTGATACCGGTATCAATCGACCTACAAAGACCAAAATATTTCTGGCTAAGGGAAACATTTGTTACATGCGTTTTACTGGATTACTTGTCAGAAGGTGGCCAAAAGGAATCACTTTATGATCTGCAGCCGTCATAAATACGAGTCAGTTGCCAAGCATCCAGTTTTTGATCCTGTGACCACAGGGATGCCACAATGGCCATAAGTCACTTTTTTCTGCACCACTGTAATTTTGAATGGTCACTAAACGAACTGTGGTTAAGTCAAAGGCCGCCTGCATGGGAACTCTTAATATCCTTGTATTTTATACATGGAGAAATAACACCACCAGACGCACCCTCAAATTCTCAGATTTTTTTTTTTCTTTGTGTTGTGCAAAGTCACACCCACAAGTTTGCCAGCTCAAAACCCAAATGCTGACAAGTTCCTTTGCTAGGCTTGGAACTCTTTGTGATTGGAACAGGATACATATATTTTTGCATTAGTTCATTACAACTGATCTATTGGCTCCTTGACAGACAATCAAAGAAGGTGACAAAGTCATCCTTCACTATAAAATGGGAAATATTTTTCAAAAGCATCCGAAGGGAACTCCTGAAACAATCACGTCAAGCATTGCGAGGTTAATATGGACTATTCTGCCTGGCACCTTTATTCCTATTCCGACAGGCAAGGGAAAAACTGCAGGCATTTTGACATGGCCTTACCGAAGCCTGTGATTAAAACTGTTATCGGTTCAAATGGAATTGAATCTTGGTGCCTCAATCTAAAATAAAATGAAGCCTGACTCATTCCGGCAGCCGACTCCACAGCCAAGATTTGGGGCGAAAACCAGGATAAATTCCCTCATGGAAACTGTTGGATGCTAAGTGAAGAATAAGATGAACATATTTTCCACTATTCCATCTTCAGAAGCTGTTGGGACTCCTAGCTGCATCGTATTATTTCGTTCCTTGGTTTTATATATTGCCTTTCATTAAGAAGAAATAATAGGGCAACTTTTCAGGATGAAATACTCGGATCGGGTTAAATTAAATGGTTGGACAAACCCTTTCATGCATCTTGCCCACATTCTTAAGCCACAACTGAAAGCAACTCCATAAAATTAGACCAGATCAGACCTCAGATACTGCTTCTTTTAGTATCCAATGGCATCCAAGTGGCAGGAAATCTGAATAATGTTGCTCAGAGCGCCTAGCAGGGTGTTTCAAGTCGGTCCACACATCTTAAAATTACAGAGGTTGAGAAGTCAGAGAAAAAGGACTTGGCTGACCAACGGGACTCCGGTTACCCAGACAGATGACTGCAGCTATGCACCAGAGGCACCAATTCCTTGCGTGTCCAATCACACTTGACCAATGAAATATTCCACTCCACTCCACTCCACTTCACTATAAGTAGCTAAGGTAGAAATCAAATTGAGATCAGATGTTGGTTGAGAAGATGCCTCCTCATCCACCACTACTATTACCATTACAGAGGTGGAACTATGTGCCATGACTATCCTACCACTAGTAAAATTTCAGCTACAGGTAGTCCTCGCTTTATAGTATGAGTGTAATGAAGCCTACCCATGTGACTGACTCAATTTTATGGCCTTTTTTGAGGAGGTGGTTAAACCAACTCAACACTGAAAATTGGAGTGACTTTGGACCAAGCGACAGATGATGGAGGTGAATTTTTAACCTACTCTGTGTTAAGAGATTAACTATCATTTATCAGATATAACCCAAAGGCACTATTTGCAGTTACATTTGCTAACAACATTACATGAAGTTGGTAAAATGTACGGTGCATGATTTTATAGTCTAATAGAAGTGCAAAACGAAGGGGAAGAAATTGCGGACAAGCAAACTGGGAAGTCCAGTTCGTAATGCTGAAGAGCAACAAACTGTGATCAACTTTAGAAGTTTTCTACAAAGATGCCAAAAAACCAAGTGTCCTAATTCACAAGGAGGTTTTCTAATATGATTTATATTGGAAAGCATGGAGAAACCTAATATACCGTACAGGCAGTCCTTGGCTTACAACCGCTTGCTTAGTGACCGTTTGAAGTTCCAACGGATCTTCCTGCAGGTACTTACAACCCAGTTCCAATGCTAAGCGCCCAACATGTGACTGTAATGACGTGACCACGTGTTGAAGCTTTGGCAACATTTACAGCTGTTTGCAGCATCCTGAAATCATGTAACTGCGTTTTCTGATAGTTTGCTGAAAACGGGCATTTACTTTTAAGTTTTCAGCCCCTAGCAAACCGTTGCATTTGGTTAATGACCCCCGTACTTGCTTAATGACTGCCACCTTCTTTTAACAACTGCAACGTTTACTTAATGATGACCGATGCCAAGAAAGGTTTTAAAGCTGCATCAGTCACGTGGGGGACCTGATTTACCACTATCATAACCAGGGGCGGATTTCAAAACCCATCACTACCTGTTTGCTTGTGGGCGTGTGCATGCTTCTGCACATGCGCAGAAGTGTCCGGGCAGGTGGGCGGAGCCTCTCACCGCTGCTGGTACCGGTTCCCCGATCCGGTGCAAACCGGTAGCAACCCATCACCAATCATAACACAAAATGATGGGCAGTCTCCTTTACAGTCATAAAACGAGACCTACAATGTTCAGACACGCAGCACCTTAACACAAAGCTAATAAATGCTCAATTTCCATCCTAACACAACACAACCTTTTAAACCAGAAGCTCAGCATTCCACAATCTCTTTGCTCTTATCGCTCATGTTTGGTGTTTTCTTGTCCCTGCTATACGATCCCCAAGGACAAGGCACTTTATACTAAGGCCGTCTTAACTCATTAAAGCAGCAGCATCTTTAATGAACCCGGGGGGGGGGGGTGAGGAGAAGCTTTTTTCAAAGTCATTTTCGTAGCACACATAACCTTATTTTTTAAAAAAAAAAATCAATGCCGTATTTGTTTTAAACTTTTCTCTTTTTTTCTGCACTGCTATTTCAAAACTCTGCTTCTTACAACTTCTAAGCTCTGGGGCCTTCTAATCAGTTTTTCAGGGATATCTTCAGGATCCAGCCCTTCATCCAAATTATGAAAACAGCCCTGGACAGTCATGTTGCAAACTTCACCCCTTTTTTCACCCCTGCATGGAATATCGCAACGCGCAAAAGAGGCTGGGCTTCTGTCCGTCAATGCAACATTATTTACATCATCCACTCCTCCGTTCTCAAGTCATCCTGAGTCTGGGGTCTCTTGATGGCTTCAGTCTCTAAATCAGGGGTCTCCAACCTTGGCCACTTTAAGACTTGTGGACTTCAACTCCCAGAGTTCCTCAGCCAGCTGGCTGAGGAACTCTGGGAGTTGAAGTCCACAAGTCTTAAAGTGGTCAAGGTTGGAGACCCCTGCTCTAAATCACTGGAGTGTCCCACATCCTTACAACAGCTGGGGCAGAGATTGAATTGACCAGGCTACTAGTCCTCAACTTTTTCCCCATAAGAACCAAGGTCTCATCACTGGATGCTTTCATGAACCTTCACACAAGCCATTTATACCCTTAAGAGTTGATCACTGATGAAAACCACCAAACTCAAACAGCACCAAGGAGTCCACACTCTTTCTTAACCACACCAGGCACGGATTCATACTTGGATTGCCACATTCTAACTGCTGAAGGATGCAAAACGCACCATTTCACATTTGTGTCGCACAGAAGTGCCACTATTTGGAAGAAGAGGATGTTTGCGTGAAGAAGAGGGCCTGCAGAGGAAACTGAACTGCAAGTAACGAAATCATACCAAATACGTTTCAAATATTTCTTTCCGTTCCCCGTGAATCACAAGATCATTTCTACAAACTACAGGTCAGGAGACACTAAGAACCGTAAGTATAATTAGGAATGTTGTTTTTCTCAGCTGTTGTTTTTTTTAAATAATCTTTTCTCACCCACCACAAAAAAAAAACAAAAACAAATTAGAATTAGCAAGATAAGAAGTCATGTGGGCATCACATAGCAACATGATTCAAAACTGGCATGATTTTGATCACAATGTCAGGATAATCCTGTTTAAAACAAGACAGCGATGCCAAGCAAGATAAATAAAACCATAGCAGTCATTACAATTCTCTTGAATTGTTTATACTAATAGATCAATTGTTCTCATTAACAAAACACACATGAGGTGATCAGGGAACTTTCCGCACTGATTCCTAAGCAGAAAAACTAGAAGGACACGTGAGCCCATTTGAAGCTAAAGAAAACACACACACACACAAACACACACACACACACACGGGACAATTTCAGACCAGAATGACAGCATTATAAAAAACGTGTAGTGGCCTGTGTAGAAGTTACCTACAAAAAGTAACCTCTCACACCAAGAGTATTTCTCCCATTTTAAAGCAATTCTACCAATCAAGGTTTGAGCCATTCTCCACCATAGTGTTTATCCTGCCAGATCCGTCTTCAAAACTTGGGATTTTGAGCAGGGGCTGCCACAGAGGAGAAGAGGAAGGGGTCAACCTATCCTCCTAAGCACCAGAAGGCAGGACCAGAAGCCATGGATGGAAACCAATCAAGAAGTGAAGCAACCTGGAATGAAGGAGAACTTTCTGGACCGAACAATTCACCAGTGGAACAGCTGGCCTCCAGACGTTGTGGGTGCTGCTCCATCACTGGAGGTTTTTAAGAATGGAGTGGACAGCCATTTGTCTGAAATGGCCCAGGGTTTCCTGCAGGGGGTTGGACTAGAAGACCTCCAAGGTCCCTCCAATTCTGTTATTGTATAATGCTGATTTGCCGGATGTCGACTAACCTTAGAAATGAACTAAATTCATTAAAAGCAAGAGCTTCTTAAGGAAGCTAAACTGGATTCAGAGCTTCTCCGTGCCTATCATGTACCTCATGTGGATTTGCCCATGATTTAAACAGGGCTTATTTCAAACAAGACATAGTTAGATCATCACTACAGCTTTAGATTTAAGAACTGCAGTTAGCCACAAATGAAAAGCTACCATCCAAATCTGCTCAAACCTCTCTGGTTTAAGCCGTTTCTCCTTCTTCTTCCCTATTTCTTTCCCTTCGGCTGTAACCGTTTGTGAAATGTTACTTTGTGTTAATGTGCTTGTAGGTTTTAAAAGAGCAAATATTATTTTTAATTGCTTTTCAAAGCCATATAATCCCGCCAGAGCCTGGAAAGTGGGCACAATTATCCCCAGCTAAAATAAACACAAGATGCAAACAATTTCTCTCTGAATACAGGCGTGTATCTGTTCTCTTGGGTGCCCTTGTAGGTTTCGTTTGTAACTGCAAATTAGCAACAAGTTGTCTCAAGCACCCCTTCGGTTTTGGAGTATAAATATGGAGGGGGGAAAAGATACATTCCCTGCTAAGCAGAGTAATTTTCCTTCAGGGGTTTTAAAAAATAATCGTAATGGGCCACGACTGGAACCCAACCCCTTGTGGGTCTCTTAACAGTCCCCTGCCTCTGGCTGAGTTTGCCTGCTACTTGTCATGCACCAACCGTACCGAGTTATATCTTTATCTGAATGCGAATGCAAATTTGAATGCTTTTTTATCTCCGTGTCTATTCTGTGGCGGCTGAATAGAGTGGCCGCATGTTCCCGGCTGCAAAGGAGTTCAGTGACCTCCCTAATCATCACTGCCACTCTCATGAATGACCTACACGGTCCATTCTGTCTTGCCTCTCTACTTTCATTCATAAAAATAAAATTGACATGGTCTTTGCTGCAGGCTGGAGAAAAGGAGCCGGAGGGGAAAAGCTCGGCTCAGAGGAGGCCCCCAAAGACTTCGGTTTGGACCGTATTCAAGAACGGCCCCGCCATCTGCCTTCTTCTCCCTCACGGCGGAATACCTCCCTGGAAGATGCTAGAATCTGCACCACCTTTACTAATAGCTAGTACTCCTATGAGCAAACACAGGCATTCCTACAGAATGCCTCCTTTCAGTGCGGCTGAGTGGCAACACAAGGCAGAAGCTGTTATAACCTTCCCAGCCCTGCTGGAGAATTAGATCACAAGCGGAGGGGGGGGAATGTTTCCAAGCCCCCCCCCTTTTTTTTTTTTGCAAAATAAGGCCTTGGACAGCGAAATGCAAAGCTGCTGAACAACCCGCCTTAGGAACGGACCAATGACCGTCAGCCACTGTTTCGCCCTGAAAAAGGCCCTATTTGCCTCCCTGGGCAATGTCCTGATCAGAAAGTAAACATTGGTGCTGTGTCTGGGGCTGAACTGTCTCCATTGTTCAAGCTGCTCAGCAGAAGGTTTTCACAAAGCTAAGATTTATATCAGGCCTGTTATATTTATAGCATTTATGGCCTGTTGAGTGCAGAGTTTCGCTACCCTAAAACGTTTGGCCAGCTTTATTCATGAAATCCACGTTTGCCTCCAGTGCTGGGGATAACTGCTGTCAACAGTCACTCAAATTAAGACTCTTTTGTCTTTGGGAATTAAGTCTAATTGTTGTTGTTTATTCTGGTGGGACTGTAACCTACTCACACCCAACAAATTGGTCTTTTGTGTATCCGGCTTTGACCACATTTTCTTCTAAATAAGTTGTGCTTGTTTACACACAACACAGCAGCGAAACCAAATATTGGTGTTACTTGTGTAGCGTCTTTAGTTGGTTTCATGCACGTACAACTAAACAAACTCCTGGTAACGTAATACAAGGAGAAGTTCTTGGACTCTTTCTTTCTATCTCTAAAAAACCGAACTGAAAAGCTGAAAAGGACTGTCATCAGAACCAGGTAAACTCAGCTGGACTATTTTATTTTTACACGGCAAAAAGTAGGTTTCCAGCCACTATTCCTTAGGACAGTAACTCTCTCCTGAACCTTAAATGAAACTGCTGGAATGCACACACAGGACTACCACCTTAAGTCTCTTTCAACATAAGAAACCTTTTGAAAAAGTCTCCTCTGTTTCCATCAGGAGTTCACAACTGCTTTGGTTTATCGTTTGCTTGTATAGCAAGCAAAGGCAGCGGGGAATCTAAACCCCTGACTGCAATCATCAGTTTTTCCCTTTCCTAGGTTTTAATATCCCAGGAATTAAAACCAAACTTTATCTGTTATTTTCTGCCTCCTCTGAAAGGAAAGATGCCGCCACAGAACTTCACTTTTCAAAAGTACAAACAGCCCTTTTCACACAGAGCCGGTGGCTGCCATGGCTACTCTTCTGAGACCAGGAGACACACCTCGTGTTGCTACTCGGGCGTACAGGCGGCTGAGCTGGGCAGACTAATATTTGCTCAGCGTTTGAATCCTGCAATACCTGGAGGAAATATTACTCCTCTGCCTCCTGCCTTTGCCCAATTTGTCCCCAGGCAGACTCTGGAAGGAGAACTGGGGACTGCAGTGCAGCAGTTGGCAAGGGCAGAAAAAGTCGCCCCAGAAGGGCTAAGACGCCCCGTCAAGGGAGCGGGGAGCGGGGCGCGGGGCCGGCTCTTTCTGCAGCGGTAGAGTTCAGGGCGAGGATGGGTTTAATCCCGGTGCAACGGAGGGGAGCCCCGCCGTTTGATCTCCCCCGAAGGACTCGAGGAAGAGCGCGCAGCCGAACGCCTCGCCCGGAGGGAGGCGAAAGAGACGCTGCCAGCGCAAACTTTCCGGGGTCCGGGAGGAGAGAGCCCAGGCGGGAGAGCTCCATCCAGCCGGCGCCACGTTCCTCCGCGAAGTCTCCCAGCCAACCACGCCAGGCGGCCTTGAAGCGGCGAAAGGGCCGGTGGCCGGGAAGGGCTCCGTCGGGGAAGCGGGACCCCGGGCGGAGCGGCTGCGGGGCGTCCTCCTCCTCCTCCCCAGCGCGCGCGGCTGCTTACCTGAGGGCTCCCGGGTGGCCCCGCCGGCCAGGTCGGCCATGGGCAAGCCGGGGGCCGGGAGGCCGCGGCCGGCGGCCAGCAGGAGCAGGCAGAGCAGGGCGGCCCAGAGCCCCCGCATGCCGCCTGGGCTCCAGGGCGCGGGGGAAGCGCTGGCCCGGCCGGCCTCAGCCATCCTCCAGATGCATCGCGGCGCCTCCGCCGGCCGCTCCTGCAGGGGGTCAAGCACAGAGGGCGACGGCGCGTCAGAGGCTCCTGCCTGGGCTGCCACTCCGTCCGTCCGTCCGCCCCGGCCGAGCGCTCGCCTCGCCTCGCCTCCGCTCCTGCCCGCACAGCGCTCCCGGGACACCCCCCGCCCCGCCCCGCCCCGCCCGCCCCGCCTACCTGCCGCGCGGCTCTGCGGAAAAGCGCGCCGGGCTCGGCTGCTGCTGCCCGGCCGCCCGGCCCTCGGCCGGCGCCGCCTCTCGCTCGCCCTTGCCAGGGGGCGGGGGGGGGAGGCAGAGGGCGGCCCCCGGCAGCGGAGAGCAGGGCCAGCCTCTCGGCCGGGGCGCCCGGCGGGCCGTTGCAGGGCGGAGCATCCACGGGGAGGGGGGAGGAGGGGAGGAGGCAGCCCTTGGCAGGCCGAGCACGGCCTCTGAGGGGGGAGGAATGGGGGACGAGTGGGGCAGCAGCTGGGCTGCCCCTCCACCTGTCAAGGGCGGGAAAAGCACACCTATCCTCGGGGCATCTCCAGCCGAAACCACCCCCCAAAACTCCCGCGCACCATCACTGGAGCTTCTTCAAGAAGAGCCCGAGCAGACATTTGTCCGGGACGGTAGAGAGTCTCCTGCTTGAGCAGGGGGCTGGACTAGATGACCTCCAAGATCCCTTCCAACTCTGTTGTTCTGCATGGCCCATCCTTCTGGAGGCAGGCTCCCTCGGAACAACCCACCATTCCCCACGTATTTTTTTGGACGGAGTCCAAGAGAAGCCATCCTGTGGCCAAAGACACCATGGGGTAAAAGTAGGAGATTGGGGGTGACTGTGCCCTTCTCGCCCCGAGCTCAACCCTCGGTGACGCCCTCTGGGCTTCTTTAGGGCCCCAAAGCCGCCCGTTCTCAGGAACTGACCTCCATGCCTTCCTTCTTGATAAGTAACTAAATTGACTGAGGTTGCCAGGCCATTTGGGAAGAAGCCAGAGGTGGCTTTCAGCAGATTCTGGCCAGTTCTGGAGAATTGGAAATTGGAAATTTTGAGTAGTTTGGAGAACCCGTAGAAAAAATTCTGACTGGCCCCGCCCCCATCTATTCTCTGCCTCCCAAGTCCCAGCTGATTGGGGGAAGTGGGGATTTTGCAGTAACCTTCCCCTGCCACGCCCACCAAGCCACACCCACAGAACCTGTAGTAAAAAATTTTGAAACCCACCACTGGAGAAACGGCCGCCCCCAAATGGTCCCATTCTTCTGATCAGGGAGACCCTTGATGGGATGGGAATGGGAGGCCCAGCTGTGATGGGAGAAGAGGCCGAGCAGGGAGGGGTCCTTTGTGCCCCACAATTGGGTCTCTCCCCTGTCTCAAAATCGGCCGAGAGAAAGCTCTTTGGGGAAAAGGCAGGTCGTGCCAGAGAAAACTTTGCAAAGTCAGGAGAAACCGGAGTCCTGGAGGGATAAAAGGGTCCCAGCCCAGGAGTTTAAACAAGAAGGGAAAGCTGGAAGTTTTATTAAAAAAAAAAAAAAAAGTTATCTTGGCTTCCCAGTGCTTTCCACTTTCTTTGGTGGGGGAGGCTGAGGAGGGGGCCTGAACTGAAAGCTCCCCATTGTGCTTGCTTCACCAACCTTTCCCTGTTGTTACAGGAAGGCCGGGATAAGTTCCTCTTACTAGAGCTAATTCGTGAAGGAAAAGAACTCGGATCAGGAATTCAAGGGGAGGTTTTGGGAAGCTGCCTTGCTGGAGAAATTCCTGGAATGTGGGCTCCTAAAGTGATTATCAGAATTTAATCTTAAGACAGAAGCCTCAGAGGGAATAGGCAAACGCTTGTCCTTTATTGGGGTGGTGGGTGGGTGGAGGGCAATGGTGAGGGGCGAATCCCCTTCAGGGATTCAGAAAAGTCCCCAGAGGTGGCAGAATTCCTGCTAAAGGGTTTTGTTTTTCTATGAAGGAGCTTCCATCTCCATTTTTGCCTGTATGGACAATCCTTGACTTACAATCATTTATTTGGCAATAGGAATAGTCATAGCATTTAGACTTATATACGGCTTCCCAGTGCCTTTACAGCCCTCTCTAAGTGGTTTAAAGAGTCAGCATCTTTCCCTCAACAATCTGGGTCCTCATTTGACAGACATCGGAAGGACGGAAGGCTGAGTCAACCTTGAGTCGGTCAGAATCGAACTGCTGGCAGAGGGCTGAGTTTGCCTGCAATGCTGCATTGGAAGGAAGGAAGGGAGGGAGGGTGGGAGGGAGGGAGGGAGGGAGCTTTACAGCCCTGTCTGAGCAGTTTATAGAGTCAGGCTCTTGTTCCCAGCGATCTGGGTCCTCATTTTACCAACCCCAGAAGGACGGAAGCTGAGTCAATCTTGAACTTGGTGAGAATCGAACTGCCGAACTGCTGGCAGCCGGCAGTCAGCAGAAGTAGCCTGCAGCACTGCATTCTAACCTCTGCGCTACCACAGCAACCATTCAAAGCTACAAAGGCCCTGGGAAAAGGTTACTTATGACCGGTCCTCACACTTACGACCTCTGGAGCATCCCCTTGAGATCAAAATTTGGCCATTGGCCAACTAGCATGTATTTGTGACCGTTGCGGTGTCCTCTTTTGTGACCTTTCCGGCTGGCTTCCGATAACAAATGGGGGAAGCCAGCTTCGCTTGATGAACATGGCACTGATTGCTTTAGTCATCATCGCAAAAAAAGGCAGAAAAATGGGCCATGACTCACTTAGCAATCATTTTAGTTAGCAATACTAATTCCTACCCTGATTGCGGTCATAAGTCGAGGACTCCCTGTGTAATGAAAGGGTTGAGTTTGGTATGACATCGGAGGTGTCAAAAAAGGCAAGATGGTGGACTCTATGATACGATCCAATTCCACCCGGGCTTTTTTGACCATATCCTGCATGACCCCCTGGGTGGTTTTTATTGGTGTGGGTGTCACCGTGCAGGTATGTAAATGAATGTTTTACAGGCAGAGCAAACACGACTCTGGGCTCATTTATTTTTCATGAATAATCCAAGAGTCCCAAGGACGACAGCAAAGCACGGGGCAAAAGTTGAAGATCTAATAAATGAATCCTTTTTGGGGGGGGGGAGTAAAAAAAAAGAGAGAGAGAGAGAGAGAACATCCTTTGGAAACATATAGGAGGTGTTGTGTTTCCTAATGAAAGGGAACGTTTAATAGGAAGTTATATTGGGAATCAAAAACTTATTCTAACCGGCAGAAGTAAACAAGGCCCTTTTGGACAAGGAGTCGTCTGTGGGCTGCCCTGGGACGCTCTTAGCCAGAGGCTATGGAGTCAACACCGCCGTTCCTGCCCCAACAGTTATTTGGGTTGAAATCGGTAAATAATGCATTTCCTTGGGAATACAAACCCCTTTGTTCTGAGTTTGTTTTCTATTTGCCTACGTGAGGTTTACAATGGAGAGTTCCAGAGTTCTGGAATTTTTGAAAATTGTATTTTTATTTCTCACATTTGAAAAAAAAGCAGACACCCACCTCTCTCACACTTGTGCTCCTACTTCTCTGATGGAAACAGTAGATGGACACAGAGATATTAAGCAAGAGAAGCTTTTCCTATATAGGTAATCCTCAATTTATGACCATCCGTTCAGCAATGGTTCAGAATTACAACTGTTGCTTGGTGCTCTCTGAGCTTGCTTGCTTTCGAGCAGATGTTTCCTTATTAAGCTAGGTGGCATCCTCAGTTGTAGAAAGGAGAGGGGTTTGCGAGGAGGAAGAGGAGGAAGTCATCCTTGGTGCTCTCTGAATTTGATTTGTTTTCTTGCATTTCATTACCCAACTAGGTAACATCAGCAGCGCTAGAATGGAGAGGAGGAGGAGATATTCTCTGAGCAGGCTCCATCTCCCAGGTGAAATAATTCAATAATGTATTAAATGATTAGCTAAATTACTACTTAACGATTTAAGTTTCCTGAGTATTGTGTGCAACGCAGGCTTTTATCTTTTTTAATGCAGCCGCCTGAAATTTTTTTGAAGCGGTTTGGGTGGAGAACATCTCAGGAGACTGTAGCCAATGTTGGCATAAAATGAGATGAAGGAGAAATTTCCGGGGATGTTTGCAGCATACAATCCATCTTTGTCTTCATAAAGCACCTCCGTCTGATTTAGTGGCCTTCAAATTTCACTTTTGAGGCTCAGATGCTTCCTTTGACTGTTGATTTACATGGACAGGTAATCCTTGATTTACGACCATAATTGAGCCCAAAACACCTGACGTTAAGCGAGACAGTTGTGAAATTTGCCCCTTTTTACAACCTTTCTCACCACGGTTGTTAAGCGAATCATGGCCATTGCTAAGTGAGGAACACGGTTGTTAAGCGAATCTGGCTTCCCGTTGGTTGGTTTTCTCATCAGAAGGTCACAAAAGGGAACCAAGTGGCCCCAGGACACTGCAACCGTCATAAATACGAGTCAGTCGCCAAGCGGCTGAGTGCTGATCATGTGACTGTGGAGATGCTGTGACAGTCGTAAGTGTGAAAAACAGTCATCATGTAACTTCCAACAGCCATTAAATGAATTGTCGTAAGTCGAGGACTATCTGTAGCCCGTGTTCTGCTTTCAGTAACAACCAGCCAGATTCTTCTAGGAAGCAAAGGCAGGAGATGGTCTTCAGCATTAAGCATTGGAAAAATAATTCTTTATTGCATATGTAAACTTCTCAAGGATTTCTTCAAAGAACAGGTGCAGAGAGAAAGGGACGCATAAAAATATCAGGACGGAACAGACTTTTTCCTTTCCAGGTGGAGGCCTTGACTTGCCAGAAACACCTGGTAGGAAGGACGGAAGGACGGACGGACGGATCCCTTGGGAGGTTGCTGAGTTGCGCAGCTCGGATGCCAGCCTATCTTGCCCCAGAGCCCAACGGAGACCTTCCAAGGTTGTGCCAGGGGAAAGGGCTTCTCCCTCAAGAGGGGTGGGGGGAGATGGGAAGAAGGGACCCGGCCATGGAGAGATTGCTGATCGAAGGGGTCTCACTGTGCAGCTTTTCAGGCAAAACCCAGCTACAAAGTGGGCTATCATCACCGGTGGTTGCAGTTTTCCAGCTCAGATGTCAGGATTAAGTGGGAGAAAACACCGCTAGCAGAGCGGAGCAAACACATGATCCAAAGGTTAATCTTATTTTACGAAAACATAATTTTCAAGAGCCGTCAATTATTGCCTCCATCAAGAAGCCATTCCCGCCCACCCCACCTGAAGAAACGATTCTCGAGTTTTGGGGTGCCTCGACGGGCTGCTCGAACGAGCCGTGTCACATCTGCATGAAAAGGGTGGGGAGGGGGGAAGCCCGATGAAGTCCACCTTGGGGTGTCTGAAGTCCCAGCTGACCCAGCAGAAGGAAAAGCATCAGTCGCTACCCTCAATGGCCCTTGGGGGGACCCACTGGGCAGAGCCAATCGGGGTTCGCCCTGCAAAGGAGAATTTCCTTTGCTCAGGGGAGGGCCAGGGGGTTTCAAACACCCCAAACGATGCTGGTCTCTCCGCCCCCTTCCTTTGCCCCTGTGGCTGCAGCCCTTTGTCATGTACTAAAACAAACCGGCTGGTTGTCTTCTAAGCCTCCGGCCCAGGCAGGAAGCCCAGCATCTACGGCACACAGAGGTGGGCGTGAGGGGGCCTCGGTGCTCTCTGAGCTGGGTGTTTTCTGGCAGAATTTCCATGGCCCAAAGTAGGTAGCATCCTCAGTGCTAGAAGGGAACAGGGTTTGCAGAGAGGAGGAGGAGGAGGGGGGACTGGGGGGTCCTCTGACCTTGGCTGATTCCTTGCAGGTGTTTTGTGACCCCACTAGGGAACATCTTCAATTCTAAAGAGTGGAGTTCCAGAAAAAATGGCAGACTACAGGAACTATTTGCGTTTCAGTTTGAGATGCAGACCACGCAGCCTCCTCCCCAACAGTCTGCCCCTGACTTTAACAGCGAAGGGATGCAGGGCAGTGAAACACACCCTGCCCAAAGCACAGCTCCACAACACGCTCCTTCGCAGCTCCGGGAAGGCTCCACACCCATTTGCACCACTCAGGTGACCCTGAGGACACAGAGAAACAAACCTCCAGGTGGCCTCAGGGACTCTCTCTAGAGGAATGCAGTGACCAGCTGCCTGCAAGGAATGTCAATCCTTCCATTCTCCACTATCCAGTCGGAACTGAAGAAGCTCCTTGGATGAGAAGGGAAACGTTTTCAAGGAAAAAGCCAAGAAAGTCCAGTTGACTTTTGGAAAAAGCACCTTTGGGACAGCCGTGACCTGGAGGACGGAGGATCTCCCTCCATCTGATCTAACGTTCAGTTCAGACGGATCCTCCTTGCCATGAGAAGACCCAATTCCTCCTTGACCATTTCCATTTATTCCTGCCATGTTGCTAGAGACTTGTGCTGCACAACCAGACACTTCCCCTTCTGGCTGCCGGATCCCCTTCCCGATGCCAGCTCGTCTGACA
The DNA here is from genome assembly GCA_030761175.1 of Masticophis lateralis. Classification (NCBI taxonomy): domain Eukaryota; kingdom Metazoa; phylum Chordata; class Lepidosauria; order Squamata; family Colubridae; genus Masticophis; species Masticophis lateralis. The sequence goes on from JAUDYJ010000004.1 coordinate 129,063,406, forward strand.
GGTGGCAATATCTGAATACCAATGAAAGCAGATGGGGGGGGAGAGGGGAGGGGGTGGCTTTTGGCAGAGGTTCGGATAGGAGGAGGGATGGGGAGTCCCAGGGTATTTTCCCTTCTACCTCTCTTTTTCCTAGCATCCCGCTGGAAGCCTTGCATTCCAATTCAGGAGGGGCGGTGTAGGAGGTGCCCCCGTTTGTATGAATCAAACATTCAGCTTCCCAATCTCTCAGGTCACCCTAAGTGTCAGGTGGCAGCAGTTTCTCAGGACTACAAAAACAGCGGAGAGCAGGGCGAAGCCTGGGAGCCAAAGCAAGGAAGATTTGCATGGAAGCCACCGATGACAGCTTTACTGCCTGCCACACAATGGGCCCATCAAAGAAGCTTTAAGGGATGATCAAATCTAGCCTGTCCTGGCCGTGGCTGGGCCCCCACCGGCCCTCCGGGGCTGCTGTGAAGAAGAGGGAGAAGAGGCACAAACCCACAGATCTCGCATAAAAGCCCCCGTTGGAAAAACACACCTTTGTGATGCCCTCTAAGAAAAGCTGCTACTTAGCAAAACAAAAGGCATTTCATAATCTGCTTATTGTGCTTCATTAGGTTGGAAGGCGGGCGCCGGATCCTAATAGGGAGGCGGGCTCCGCAACCCCACGTTCCCCTGGGTGCTAATAAAGACATTTCTCGCTTCACGTCCAAGCACGGCAACAACACGCTCTTGTCCTTTCTCAGGGACAGTTTGACATCTTCATCCCCTTTGCGGGAGGAAGAGTTCTTCTTGGATTGAAAGGACAAGAGGGCCTTCAAAAGGTCCGTTCCACCGCAGAAGGCCTTTGTTTGGACGGAGTAAAAGTTGGAAAAAAGAGTTTATGTTTGTCTGAATGGCTTCAGACTGCCCTTATCAATATCACTGGAGAAAATGGGCATTTAATCCCCTCCTCCGAGTTTTTTGGGGGGAAATGTCCTTCGGTATAAGGTGCCCCGTGTTTGTGCAGCCATTGTACAGCAAAGGCACATTTTTATATATCTGAGTTGAGCTCCTGACTCCCTAAGACAGCTGACATTTGTGTTTAAGTGCATCCATAAAGCAATGTAAGCAAAGAGACTCGTTAAAGGACTAAGTTGAATTCAAATTTCTGTTTAGAGCAAAGCTATTAAAATCTCTAAAAATAGAAAAAGTCCCCTTGGACTCATTCACCTTATATCATTTTATTTATTTTTTTGTATTCTGAGGGGGGGGGGGTTGTTCATAAGCCCCTGTTTCTTTTCATTCCCCTGCATGTTCTTTTCCTCCTCCTCCTCTCCCCAAACCCCACTCCCTTTTACTATTATTTATTATTATTAAATTAAATGTATATACTATTCCCGAAGGACTCAGGGCGGTGAACAGTCAAAAGATAAAATACACATAGTACAAACATTAAAAAAATCAGTCAAAAAAAAACATTAAATACTTTGGCCCAAAACAAATTTAAAACACCCCAATTTATAAAACAAATTTAAAAGCAATTTAAAAGGGAGGTTAGGCAGACCAGCCTGCTGGAATAAGAATGTTTTGAGGACACGGCGGAAAGTGAGCAAATCCGGGATCCTCTGTTTCACCAGGGGGAGCTCGTTCCAGATGGCCGGTGCCCCCACAGAGAAGGCTCTCCCCCTGGGGGCCGCCAGTCGACACTGTTTGAACGACAGCACCCTGAGGAGCCCCTCTCTGTGGGAGCGGACTGGTCGGTGAGAGGCTACTGGTGGCACTTTTAGCACTGATAATGTTACTTAGTTGGGTTATGAAATGTCTGCCAAAAAAGAAGCAAGCTGAGAGAGCACCAAAGACCCCACGGTCCTGCTGTCCTTCCTCCTCCTCCTCCCATTTTTCATAAATAAATTAAAGAATCGGGTTCTAGAAATGATTGCATCCAGGAGTCCCTCTTTCTCAGCGCTGTGCAAATTATGACATTCATTCTTCGTAGACCACCCGTGCCTGTCTTTCTTAGGCCGAAGGTAGGAATTCTGTGAGATGTTTTTAAATTAGTGTTGATACATTTAATCAGAAGCTGGAGGTCTCACAATCCAGGAAAGTGTGGAGACTTGGTGGCAGAATATGGCCTAAGTGGCCAGGAATCTAGGCAACTTTTCCTAATGATGTTGGAATGGAATTCTATTTCAAACTGGACATCCATAGTGATGCGTTATGCGTCATAGCATCAGTGCACAAATAATGGGCCTGGTGGCTCAGCAGACTAAAGCCTGTTATTAACATCAGCTTTCTGCAACTACTGTAAGTTCGAATCTCCCCAGGCTCAAGGTTGACTCAGCCTTCCATCCGTTCTAAGGTGGGTAAATTGAGGACCCAGTTTGTGGGGGCAATAAGCTGACTTTGGATAAATATACAAAAGTAGGAAGGCTATTGCTTAACGCATTGTAAACCGCCCTGAGTCTCCGGAGAAGGGCGGCATATAAATCAAATTAAAAAAAAAAATTCCAGTGAAGAATGTTGAGATCAACCTATGGGCCCCTGACAGGCTGTCATACGTAGCACAATGTCATTGTGCAAATGGGAGCTGCGTCAGTTGCATGAGATTGATGCGAGTCGCCCATAAAGGAGGAGATTTTCAGCTCAGGGTTGACCTGAGGGGTCCTGGGTGCTCTCTGAGCTTGTCTGTTTTCTTCCAGACATTTCAAAACCCAACTAGGTAACATCATCAGTGATGGAAGACGTCGTTCAGGTTATTTGTGCACTGATACTATGATGCATAACCCATCACTATGGATGTCCAGTTTGAAATACAATTCCATTCCAACATCATTAGGAAAATTTGTTTTTGGGGGGTGGGAGCACCATTTTCAGAATAATTATTTTAAGGAAGGGATTATGCTCTGCTCCATTAATCCCACTATGAAGTAGAAGAGCCCCAAGAAACCACTTCAATTTTATTGAAATCAATGGGATTTCAGTAAGCCAGTTAGGAGCAGGGCTGCCGTTAAGACCCCCTCTTCATCCTTTGAAAATGACTCAAGGGTAGAAATCTGGACCGGAAGATAGGATTTAGGGAGAAGCTTGTCCTCTGAGCTTGCTGCTTGGCTCCCGGACATTTCGTTACCATACTAGGTAACATCTTCAGCAGAGTGAGGTTTGGTAATGAAACGTCCAGCAGTCAAGCACCAAGCTTGGAGGACAAGCCTCTGCCTAAATCTACAACCCGAGCTACGAATATTCTCTACAATTTCTAACAACATAGTATATTTCGTTAGGAATGTCTTACTAAATATGTCTTTATTCTGGAATCTGAACAGTTTCTTTGAATTGAATGTCAAATTTCATGTTCCCTAAAAGAGGAAGAGCTGCCCTATAATTATGTTATCATTCTGCAGTTACACCATCACATACACCAGAGTTGTGTTTGTACTTTGTCCATTCTCAGGTTACCATGGCTGTGAATTGAGCTCTTTTCTGTGTGCATTTTATAAAAGTCACAGGCTTTGGTTTCCATTACTTCTCAGGCCTCATTGTCTTCTTTTAAAAAAAAAAAAAACACCTTATATCTATGGGTGTGTGGTTGAGTGATTGGCAGATTTAACCCTTTGTAGGATCTACTTTGATCTTTCCCAAAGTCCCCAAATAGACGAAGCCCAGGAAGATGAAGTGGAGGTGGAATTAGAGAGTTTCTGATCCCAGGAACGGATTCCAACCACATGAGAGCTGAATGGAGTCTTTCCACTCAAACAATTTTCACTTCAACAGGCGAGTTTGGAGGGAAGTTACAGTATTGATAACAAAGGTAAATAAGGAACAAGGACATTGTTTGCTGACGAAGCTGATCATTCAGAGATCTGACCATAGAACAACTCAACTCAATCTTCAGCCCAGCATTGTGATCAACAATCTTGCGCTCTGGAGTCAATGTGAGATTAACACGCTTGTGCCATAAAAATATGCTATTGATGTGGCTCAACACCACCGCTTTTACTATGATGGACTACAGAGGTCAGGTAGAAATGGGAAAGTAAATAACTTTTTTTTCCTCAATAACTCTTTTTTGCTACTGTCACTAGGACACAACGAGCCAGCTGACCAAGATTTGATGTCTTCTACAGAAGAAATCCCCTCTCCCCAGTGTGGGCAGCAAGGCATTTTGGATCTGAGATGACCACACCTGCTGGTTAGTTGTACATCCTCATGAACACCATGTGGGGTAAGTTTTGCTTGCAAAATATGGTTCTCTTGTATGGGGGGCGGGGGAGGGAGGGAGGGGGGAAGGAGAGAGAGAGAGTCTTCTGCTGATATCTCCATTCATTTCTGGGTACCCTGATGGCAGCATGCTAAATGGAGGCCCATGTTGCTCAGCCCTCCCTGGGCCTAGCATCTACTAGCTGCTTCTCAGCAACCTGCATTCACACAGCCTCTGCTGGAAAGTCCTTCAGCTGCCTAACATTCTGCTGGCTTGCAAAATCAGAATGACAGAATAACAGGGAAGGGACCTTGGAGATCTTCTAGTCCAACCCCCTGCTCCAACAGGAGACCCTACACCATTTCAGACAAATGGCCGTCCATTTTCCTCCAGGGATGGAGCAACCGCAACTTCTGAGGGCAACTGGGTGTCTCCCTCCTGGCACCGATTACATTGAATGAAGAAACGCAATAGGAAAGACAACCAGCTCAGCCCCATAGAAAGCAAGAAGGTTGCCATCTGATCCCTGGCTCAGGAGGGTGGAAAGGGCCGAAGAAGAACCAGCCGCGTAGCTGAGGCCAACGTCCACCAGGCTCTCAGAATCCACCAGCATCCATTCTCCTGTCTGATGCCACCAACATGTAATAGGGTGTTGTGGGTGATGTGCTTTATAGATGTACAGTTTTTAAAGGAAGGGATTGTGTTTCCTTGACCTGTGGTCAATTCCTAATCTATATGAGCCCTTTTTCTTTCCACATACAGTAAATGGGTTTAGTGCCACACTCCAAAAGCTAGAAGTCAGTGTGGGGTTACTACAAAGGTAGATTCAGGAATATTTTACTGGAGTCATCACAGGTGGCCTTAAATTACAATTCTTCCTCCAAGCAATGTTCTTATCTTGTTCTTCTGGTTTTTCAGGAAGATAGCAAACTATTTTTATAATCAAGAACATTCCAAAAGTCACGCCTCTGCTTAATAAAACAAAAGAAAACATGGAGTAAATAGTTATCTCTGAAACACGACAGTCATCTCAAAAGATAAGGACTGCAGGACGAGTTCGGAGGCCTGCAAATTCTGTACCTTTAAGGGACTCTTCGCTTGGCTGAATTCTGCGTATTAGTAATTGAGGAAACTTAATGACACAGATCTACGTGAGTGCATGCACACCCACACTTATGCACAAACACACATTCTACAGGCTTGAGCAACGGGCGTGCAAAGAGAAAAACCAAAGCTTTTACTCCTAAGGGCAGACATTGTGGAGAAAACTGCAGTCTTTGAACCTATCATTGTGTAGCCGCCTTAGATAGTCTAGGACACCCAGCAAAAATCAGAGTTGAACTGCAGACCCCGGACCTTTTAGGAGACCCTGGCCACCGGATAGGTTTCACCAAGGTGACTCTAAATAGTATCCAACAAGATTCTGGAGCAATCTAAAATGGACTCCATATAGTAAAAGGGGAGGACCCCAACTCTCTCTCTCTACTTTGCCCGTGAATTAGAAGTTGTTCTTCCTGCTCTGCCACAGCACCACAAGAGTTGTAAGTGTGGTTTTTGAAAGGATGATTATCCTCCCTCCCTCCCTCTCTTTTCCTTCCTTCCTTCCTTCCTTCCTTCCTTCCTTCCTTCCTTCCAAAACAATCTGATGTCCTTCTGTCCATTGCAAAAAGAAAAGAAAAACCAGGTGGAAAGCGAGGGGGCTGGATGGATGTTTACAAAGTTGCACCCCGAAGAAGCAAAGGAGCTGCTGCCTCTTTGGGATGAGTGCCTGGTGTCCCATCAATCACTCGGGTGAAAGCGCCATCCTGCTGTGGCTCCACAAGCACCACAAACTGCAACGCACATCCAAAGGGGCCAGACCCGGGTCACAACTCCACGGTGGCTGCTTTGGTCAGACTGACCGGTTCAATTCTCCCTCCTGAATGGCTCAGTTTGGTTCTGAAGAGGCCGAAGCCTGCTCTGTTTCAGGCTTCTTTTCAGAGGCTGATTGGACTGAATGGTCACTGGTCATGGGGGGGCAGGGAGGGGGTCTGGAGCGCCCCCATTTTCCCACCTCAGAACCAGCCCATCAGGGTCTCCTTGCAAGGGCCAGTAAAGGCCCATCTACAGATTTCTCGCCTTGAGATTTCATGGGAAAATTCTTCCACTATGAAGCCGAGGACAACGTGGGCTCCGGAGCCTGCCTTGCCCCAAATCGCTTAATAGCCGTGGCCGACCCCTCCTCGGGGTCTTCCCCTTCATTTAGCCAGAAAAGGCCGGCCTGATGAGAGAATGAGAACCCAGCCGAGTCCCGGGCTGAGCGCACAACAATGAGGCCGCTCTAAATGAACCCTTCAACCACCATTTCCATGTGGACGCTAATCCTGCCTGCATTCTTTCTCCCTGCTGCAGATCTCGGGACAAAGACCTGCCTCTCTGAAGGATGCCATTCGGGGGGATTAAGCAACTTTTGTTGACAAAATACAAATTACAACTTCTTTCCCGTGTAGCCTGCCTTCTTGGCCGGGGCCGGCTGTCTTGGGAACAGGTACGGACGGTCACCTCTGCCTGGCTGGAGAGTCCCGTAGCAATGGATGTCATTACCCACCCCGGTCTGAACAAGTGGGGTCCTTCTCCGCTGTCCACTCAGGCCTCCACGTGGTCCCTGGGATGCTGCTTAATCCCTTGACAAGGCATGGGTTGTGTGAAGGGGCGAAGGGAAAATGCCTGGAAGACTCTCCCAACACACCTAGCTCACGTTATGCACACGTAACGTTGAAACAGGCAGCCCTCGACCTACAAGGGTTTATTTAGTGACAGTTCCAAGTTTACAAGGGTGCTGAAAAAAGTGACTTGTGACTGTTTTTCACACTTGTGATCATTGCACCATCCTGGTGGTCATGTGATCAAAATTCAGACGCTTGGCTACCAACTCCTATTTATGACGGTCACAGTGTCCCAGGGTCACGTGATGTCCTTTTGCAAAAGAAGGAAGAATTGTGAAGAATTTATTCCAGCAGTTATTCCAGCTGTTTTTTTGTTCAGACAAAAATATCGGATTTTCTATAGTCTCAGAAGAGGCAAAAGATTCATGGGAGGGAATCACCTGAGGCTGACCTCTAAAAGGTGAATGCACTTCTACTGAATAATTCAAAATCCCATGTCACAACTTTTCTGAATTTTGTTTCTCAAATTAGGACTTGCCAAGGATTGAAAAAACAGCCATCATTTGATTCTGCCCCTAATGAAACCCCATCCTCAAGTGAGACTCGAGAGCCAGAACGTCAATTTCACTTTGTTTTGCATTTTTTCCTAATATTTGTTTCGTTTGACTTGACTAACTGCTTGTTGTGCTTTTCTGCTTTGGCTTAAAAATGTACTGCTGTGATGAACAGCCGCTCAACTGTAGCTGGTCCTGTCCGCGATGGGTGTTCCTTATTTTTATTGTTTGTTTCACCTCATTTAAAACAGCCAATGTGACATTCAGCATGCATCCAGCTGGTCTTTACAAGTGTTGAGCATTTTCTTTCTCAGAGTTTACTTTCGCCCTTGGCGTTCAGAGATTTACACGGTAGTCCGGAGCTGCGTCTCTGGCGCTGAGGGGCCAGGCGCTCTGGACTCATCACCTTATACGGTGGAAGCTTTGCTAGACAGAGAGTCTTGCTGGGTGGCTAAAGTTAGCCAAAACCACACAGAGCTCGTTCTGTTACTGTCATTCTGTTTACTTCTTATTTCAACAAACCAACCTGAATCCTAAGTCCAGAAGAATAAAACACTAAACATGAAGTCCATCTTGAAGAGCTGTCTCAACAATGAGTTACAATGCCACATACGTCAACGCTGAAAACCCTGTGGAGACCATCTGCGTGTCACGGGCCTAATACAGCATACGTCCCTGGTTGATATAGCCCCTATAGAATGTATATTGTACGGGGTGTGTGCATTTCCTGGAGAGGCTGGGGAAGCATTGTTCCTTTTCTTGAGTCTGATTTGGATCAGGCACAGGGTCAGTGCATTTCTGAAGAGTCTCCAAGCTAGCTGGTGTCTCCATTCAAGCATGAACAAGAAACATTTCAGGGAACAGCTTGGCCTCTTCACAGTGAAGACCATGGCTTTAGTTAGGGGCCATCAACAAAGCAGAAGAGAGATCATGTGGGTCCTACAAGTAATAAACTACACTTGAAATTAACCAGATAAAATGGAGCCCACAGATGTTCTGCATGGAGATGGATTTTTGTAGGCATGGGGATAGGAGCTCTTTCTCTCAAGAAGTACTAATTGGTACCCAAGAGATGATAGCTGAAGATAATGGTTGACAGCTTAGGTATTTAGGATCCAATTTTTCTCTCTCCTACCACGCCAAAAGAGCTTCAATCTGTTTAGAATACAAATCTCCTCTCTCTTAATTTATCTCCGCCACTCCTCTCTAAATCTGGAATGTTTCTGTCCTGTCTCCTCCAGAACTTCCATGCTCGGGAAAAGCTTTAAAGGGAACATCCTAACTCCAGATGCTAAGAAGTCATGGTGATTAAATATATTTTGGAATAACTTCTAAGTGAGCAATGGTAAGAGGGTTAATAGAATAACAGGGTTGAAAGGGACTTTGGCGTCTCCTCATCCAAACCCTGCTCGAGTAGGAGACCCTCTACCATTCCAGACAAATGGTTGACCAATCTCTTCTTAAAGACATTTGAGAGGAAAAGCAAATCTTATTTATTTCTTAAAGGTTCTACAGCAGTGATGGTTAACCTTTTTGGGGAGAGAGCAGGGGGGTTGCGCATGTGTGTGCCCACACCCATAATTCCATGCGCCCCACCCCCCACGCATGTTTGCATGACCCCCCTGCGCTCGCCCCACTTTTGCCATATGTGTGCCCATGATGGCACGGTGGGCCCAGTAGGCCCGTTTTTTGCTCTCCCCAAGCTCCAGAGCCTTTCTTGGAGCCTGTGGAGGGCGAAAATGGCCTTCCCCACCCCTCTGGAAGCCTTCCGCAGGCCAGAAATGGCCCATTTCCCTACCTTCAGTGGGCCGAGAAGTCCTGAAATCAGTGGGCCAATGTGCGCATGCATGGCAGAGCTGAGCTCACGTGCCCATTGATATGGCTCCGCATGCCACCTGTGGCACGTGTGCCATAGGTTCTAGAGTCTATGTGGAGATGTTCCACTTATCTTCCAGGCTGATCGTAAGGCAGTTGCTATAATAGTTCAAGAGGCTGGAAGCTATCGAGAATTAAGATCAGAATTAATGGAAACATAACTTTTAAGCATACCAAGCTAAAGCAAAGGAATTAAAGAAAGAAAAATGTCTGGAGAGTGGCAAAAATGTCCTTTTTTCTGGTTTTAGGAATGTGCTTCATTTGGCTGGAAAAACGAAATGCCCAACATCTGTCGGCCATTTACACATGAATCGCACTGGCTGGGAAACTCTGCTGCGCATTCAAACGCCACCCAGGCCAGGAGGGGAAAAAACAACCCTCTGAGCAGAAGGAGGTTTGATTTCCCCAGGTGAAACATCCTGAGGCCATCTGTCCTCCTCCTTTCGGTTCCCAGGCAGGTATGAAAGCCGCCCTGGAGGGCCAGCCCAGCCCTTCCCCTAAGCCATCCGAAGGCCTTTATTGGGGCTCCAGGACTGAAGGCTTTCTGGAGGAGCCAGCTCCTTTGTCATGCAGGGCGATTCATTTGCAAACACTCCCAAAAGGGGAGGTGTGTCTGCTGCACAGATTGACCCACCAACTGACTAAAGAAATAAATAAATAAAACCTGGAGAAAACAAATAGATTTTGGTCAGCCCCCCCAATCCAACCCACCTCCCAATCCTCCTGCTCCCGATTCCCCAAAGCCAGGAAAGGGGGGCCTCTCCTGCCCCACTGCCAGCTCAGCTCATTCCGCACACGCACACGCACACACACACACACACACACACACACAAAGAGGAAGAGAGAGAGAAAGAAAAACAAACTTTTCTCAGTGTATTTTGTCAAAACAAAAAAACAAAAACAAATCGAGTGTGTCATTTTAAGCACGATCACTTGGGCTTCTTTATTTGCTTATATTTCATCTACTTATTCACTTTTTATTCTGCTTTTATTACTTGATAGGTACCTCAGGGCGGTGAACATCTTAATACTCCTTCCTTTTCCTCTTTTCCCCACAATGACAACCCTGTGAGGTGGGTTGGGAGGAGAGAGATGGCCCGGCTCAGTCACCCAGTTGGCTTTCAGGCCCAAGGCGGGACTAGAACTCACAGTCTCCTGATTTCTAGCCTGGTGCCTTAACTGCTACACCAAACTGTCTCTCTTTTAAGTCTCTTTTCCCCTCTTTTAAGTGGCTGTGAAATTGAGAAGGCTTACTCTGAAAAGGCCCATTGTTCTGCTGGAGAAAAAGAGGCTACTGGTAAAATAAAGATCATAACATCTCTGGCCACAAACAACCTGATCATGAAGAACATTTAAAAGTTAGATCAAAAAAGGCTAGACTGAGCAGCATGGGCTACAGAGTCCTTAGGACAGCCAGGCAGGCTTTGGTGCTTCTCTTGAACTGGGCTGGTTCAGTTCTTGGGGTGGAGGGCCAGAGCTGATCTGGGGTTGAGTTCAAAGTGTGCCACCACACTAGAGTTTGGATGTTTGTTTAGATCAGTGTTTCTCAAGCTTGAAGATGGCTGGACTTCAACTCCCAGAATTGCCCAGCCAGGCGGGAGTTGCCAAGACTGAGAAGCCCTGGTTCAGAGGTTAGTTAAGGTGGCAGATGCTTCGTTTCCAGATGTTTCCTTACTGTCCTTGGCATTCAGGGATGAGAAGAGGGGCGTCTGTCATCTCATTTGAGGGGCTGCCACAAGGAAGAGCGGGTCAAATTATTCTACAAAGCACCAGAAAGCAGGACAAGAAACAATGGTTGGAAACTAACCAAAGAGAAAAGCAACCTGGAATTAAGGAGAATTCCTAACAGTGAGGACAGTTAACCAGTGGAACAGCTTGCCACCAGAAATGATGGGTGCTTCATCATTGGAGGTTGTTAAGAAGAGACTAGACAGTCACTTATCTGAAATGGTACAGATTCTCCTACTTGCGCAGGGGGCTAGAAGACCTCCAAGGTCCCTTCCTACTCCTCTACTCTACTCTACTCTACTCTACTCTACTCTACTCTACTCTACTCTACTCTACTCTACTCTACTCTAGTTCATGTCTGAAACAACTGGGCTGGATTCAGCAGAGGGCACCTTGACTTGAAGGGCAGAGGAGAAAAACCATGGCCTGTTCTCTGTTTAGTCCATTCATTACAGGATTTATTACACACACATACACAATCTCAGAGATCTTGATCTGTAGGGAGGGAGAAACCATAGTATGAAAGCTTTAGTCATCAAGGTCCACAAAACAGTCAGATCCAAGTACTCTTTTGAAAAACGCTTTTGATTTTAAGGATATGAACTATATAATTAAAAATCAGTGGCATTGAGGATATTGAAATGACTTTGGCTTTCCCATTCTTAAGGCTTTACGTGTCATTTGGAACAAACTGTCTCCACAGACAAGCTAGGTAGACCGTGTAAAAAGTTACTCACGGTTAAGAGCTTCCTTGAATGTATTCCTTTTCCTATTAGATGCATATCTGAGCATGAAGTGGGCCAACTTTTGATGGATTTGCATTTGTTCAAGGTGAAGCAGGGGTCTCTTGCTTGCTCTGTCCCAGGTGAACAAAACTCATCACCTCTGGAACTTTCTCCTGCCCTAAAGACTAGTGCTAGGTAGCCACACCAAGAAGGGGATTAAAACAATATTTTGGGTGCTGACTTTGATAACATACTTCAGCAGAGAGGGAAAAGCAGGGAAGAGGTTAAGGAATGTTGGGTTCAGAATGCGACGGGGTTGAGAATCCAGGAGAGTCTTGTGATTAGACCACCATCTGTGGACACGTGGCAAGATCATTAGACTCAGGGTTCCCACGCACTGACTGAAGGCTGTGGGAATGGGTTTATTCACCTGCCACTTTAAAAAGACGATTGGGAACTGGGGGAATTGATGAAGCGGTCTAAGGGCCAGTCAAGAGTTGAACAAATAGAACACAAGATAAGCTTTTCCTCCTTTCTTATGTAAACAATATTTCCCCCTCCCTCTCTCTGATTAGATCATATGATGGAGGCCACTTCCTTGTTTTAATACCTCCCCTATGCAGAGTTAGTCCTGATAAATATTTGATAGTTGGCCGGCTGGGAAGCAGTGGGACAGAAAGGGTTTGTCCTTGCTGTAGCTGACGCCAAGTCACTATCTCAGGTCAAAATTAAAAATAAGAAGCAAGGACATCAACCCTGCAGAGATTGCTTCAGGAAACCTGTTGAAAGGATGCAGATCCTCTAGTTACAATTCCCAGTTTTGTCCCACAAGTGCTTTTTCAAGAGGCAACTGGACTTCAGCTATGGAGCTGAAGAAGCTTCTCAGATGAGAAGCGAAACATCTTCAAAGAAAAACCAGAAAGTCCAGTTGCCTCTTGAAAAAGCACTTTTGGAACAACCATGACCTGGATGACTGAGAATCTCCATAGACAATTCCCAATTTTGTTCAGTTTGCCTTTTGGAATCTGAAAGAGGGATACCTTCATATCCAAACCCTGGGACTTCTTCTTCTTCTTGTTCTTTGTGTTATTACTGTCACATCACAGGGTACATCATTTTGCGTTTCGCCCACCACTGATGGAACATACAACCATGGTTCTCATGTCTTCATGCAGGCAGTGTTTTGGGGAGGCAGAAGTTCAGTCCAGTTTTGAGTCCTAGTGACTCTATGGGAAGTCCCTGAAGTTTTCGGTAACGTTTTTGGGACATAGTTTGCCCTTTGTCTTCTTCTTCCAAGGGTCAAAGGAGAGAGATTATCACCAAAATGTCATGGTGCCTAAGGTAGGCCTTGGACTTAGGATCTCCTGGTTTCTAGCTTGTTGCCCTAACCACTACACCCAACTATCCCCTCTTACTGGGATGAAGCTGCCTATGAAAATAGTTCAGACGTTTCAGCTAGTAAGGCTGTGGTGGCCCAGATGATGCAAAATCAGTGTTATATCAGTTGTGGGGTTCTTGGTGCTCTCTGAGCTTGGCTGTTTTCTTGCAGATGTTTCATGACCCAGCTAGGGAACATCATCAGCCTAGCTAGCAGTTGGGTCATAAAACATCTGCAAAAAAACAGCCAAGCTCAGAGAGCACCAAGAACTTTTCATTTTAACCTGAGCTACAAACTTTCTCCTTTATTGGTTATATCAGTTGCATTTCTGTGCAAAGTTGAGGTCAAAAGGCTGGCATTGATCTTCAGATAAGAGAATGAGAGGGTTGGAAGGGACCTTGGAGGTCTTCTAGTCCAACCCCCTGCTCCTGAAGGAAACCCTGTCATTGCAGGCCAATTGCTGTCCAGGCTCTTCCAGTGTTGGAGCACCCACAACTTCTGGAGGGACGTCATTCCACTGGTGAACTGTTTCCACAGTCAGGAAATTTCCCTAGGTTGGTTTTCTCCTTGATGAGTTTCCATCCATTGCTTTTTGCCTTGCCTTCAGGTGCTTTGGAGCATAGCTTCACTCCCTCTTCTTCGTGGCAGCCCCTCAGATATTGGAAGACTGCTCTCATGCCACCCCTGGTCCTTCTTTTCACTAGACTAGACATACCTTATTCCTGCAACCGTTCTTTTTTTTTTAAAATAATCTTTATTTACATTTTCAGTTAAAAACAACAAAAGAAAAAACAAAACATCATACAACAAACATAAACATAGAAAACCCATAAACCCCTAAAACAACCACAAAAAACATAAAACAACTGTATCTTTATGCTTTAATCTGATAATTTAATGTCCTTTATTATGTGTTTATACTGTAGTCCAGAGAAGACAGAACATCCTATCTATTCTTACACATTAGTCCAGTCCATTCGACCTCATTGTTTTTATATAGTATATTCTAAATAGTACATATAATATCTCATCTATCTTAAGTTATATTTTTCCTTTTCTCTACCCATCTATAGAATTTTTCCCACAATAAACACGATTGTGTTAGGTCTTTATCTTTTAATTTTTTGGTCAATTTATCCGCCTCTGCACAATCCAAAATCTTCCAAATTATAGCTTCCTCTGGTGGGATATTTTGGTTTTTCCAAAATTGTGCATACATCAATCTCGCTGCAGTGATCACATGTAAAGCAAGGTACCATACATCTTTTTTCATGTTCTCTGGCCTGGAGCCAAGCAGGCATGTCTCTGGGCGCCAATCAATCTTTAAATTTAAAATCTCATTTAACCATTTTTTGATTTTCCCCCAAAATTCTACTGCTTTCGGGCATGTCCACCATTGATGGTAGTATGTGCCACATTCATTCCCACATTTCCAGCATTCTGCGGATTGTCCCTTAAATATTCTAGCTAATCTATCTGGAGAAAGATGCCACCTGTATATCATCGTTCTTCATGTGTTTTAGCCTCCAGCCTCCTAATCATTTTTGCTGCTCTTTGTACTGTTTGTAAAATCTCAACATTTTTTGTATCGAAGCGACCAAAACTGGATGTAATATTCCAAGTGTGACCTTATCATGTTAACCTGCATAGCCAGAATCCCAGCAGAGCCATAAACAAGTCTAAGAACCGTCCAAAGTATTAACTGTGGTTTCAGGGCCTCCACTTAGATATCAAAGGAGACGGAGAAGGAGAGATGGATTGGGTTCTGTTTGAAAAACTGCCCTTTTCCAGCTCTGGAACCTCATTTAATGCCTCTCCTGATGTCTTTTTTGGCATACCTTAAAATGGTTCCAGGCTGCTTTTAACAGAAAGAGGAAACAATGCCTGTTTTGTCCTTATTGGCCTTGAAAGAGAATGATATGTGTGCCTTACAGTTTAAAACAAAGCCATTTGTCTTTGAAGTCTGATAATGCTGTTCCTTTTTTTTTTTTTTTTTGCCTTCTCAGAACGGCTATTTTTTCACTGTTTTTGTTAATTGCTAGTATGATTTTACTGAACTTCAAATACTTAAGCACACTTTACTCTTCAGATCTGTTTTCCTTTCCTTAAAGGAGGCTGCAGGTGTGCCCAATTGAATCCATGTCAACTAACTGGAAAGAAATATTTTGGTTTACTTTGTCTGAAATTGTTGTTGCAAATCATTGATTTTAGCAAGGTGGCCCAGTTTAATCACAGGATGAAATTTATCATCTGAATGGGGAAAACCCCAGAGATTATATTCTCCCTCGGTTCAATAAAAGCATTTATGGGGATGAGAATCTTCTCCACTCTCACAGTGAATTCCCTGTAACTCTTAAGTCTTTTGCATGTACCGGTTTTTTAAAAAACAGTTCCTTAAATGATTTAAACATTATATTGTAATGTTTATTTATAATTATGATACATCATTATAAATAAGAGCTTAATATTTGTTATTATAGTACATTTTAAAAATTAGAAAGTGCTAATAGGGCCCCCCATTTTATGCAGAGCACCTAATAAAAATATTCTGAGAGAAACCTGTATTTTTCTGAGGTTGTGGGTTTGCTTGCTTTCACCTCACTATTTCTATCCATTCTCTAAAGTGGTTGTCCTGTTTTAAAAAAGGAGATCAGGTTGGTCTGACACAATTGGTTCTTGATAACTCAACTTTGCTTGGCTTCTGGATTTCACAACCTGCTTGCTAAATTATTTGTCTAGTATCCATCTCAAACTGACCAATTCTAGACCGGCTGGTCTCTTTCTGAAGACTGGAACAATATTTGGTGGTTGTCCATTTTCTGGCACTGCTCCTCTTCTCCCTGGCTTCTTAAAGATCAGAGAAAGAAAGGGGCTCTGAAATGACATCTGCAAAATCTTTGCTCACCAGATATTTTTTATTTCTACAGTGCCCAATAGTTTTAAGGTTTTAATGTAATATTTTTCCTTGTCCTGCATATATTTTATATATCAGTGATGGCTAATCTTTTTCAGACTGAGTGCCCAAAGCGTGCAGGCGTGCAAATGCATCCCTGTGCATGCATGCCCCCCGCCCCCATGCATGTACACGTGCCTCCCTCACACACGCCTCGCACATGCATGGCAGGGACCCAAAGACCAGCTGGCTGGTGGGAGGTACGCTGTATGCGTGGCAGAGCTGAACTGGGGCGATGGCTCATGTGCCATCAGAGAGGGGGCTGCGGTTCACCATCACGGTTATATAGCATCCATTTGTCATCCGAACAAGGTAAATCAGACCAAAAAACCAACGCCATCATTGAAACTGAACATTTCAACTTGGACCATTTGTGGTAATGTAAGGACTCTAATCAGATGACATGTTTAATTCCGCCCCCTTCCCACTCTGCCTCCTCTTCACCTACATAAATTGGTTCCTGAATGCTGCTCCCTTGAACAGAGGACATATAGAAAGAGGTGATCTCTGAGCAGAGGTTGGATTCAGCCAGTTCGGATGGGTTCAGATGAACCGGTTGTTAAAATTCTGGCCAGTTCGGCAAACCAGCTAATCCCATCACTCGCTCGCCCAGCCCCCACCTGTTTTTGGGCCATTTTCCAGGCTGTTTTTGGCTGTTTTGGGGGGCTTTTGAGGCCCTTGTTCAGGCTGGTTTTTTAGCCTTTTTTGGGGCTGTTTTCAGGCCATATTTCAGGCCGTTTTGGATGTTTAGTAGTAAATAAATAGAGAGGGAAATTGAGTCAAAGGCCTCAACAAGGTACAACTTCCTCCTCTATTTATTTACTACTACTGAACATCCAAAACGGCCTGAAAAATGGCTTGAAAATGGCTGAAAAATGGCCCAAAGAACAGCCAGAAAATGGCCTGAAAACCACCTGAAAAACAGCCCAGAAATGGCCAAAAAACACAGAAGGGGAATTCGTAGCTTGTGTGGGCACACAGTTCAGACCTCTCAATACCTCATATCCATTGTGCTTTTCCTTGCCCCACTGCACAAATCTTTTAAATATTGGCAAACACAAAGTGAGCCTTCACCCCAAAGCATAGTCCCCCTTCTGAATTTGGATTATTATACAACCATATGAAATAGTATACAATCGCACTACTAAGGACAGTAACAACTGGACTATAGCAAAACTCTGTGAAAAAAAATTGATACCCCATATATAGATTACATTGAACAAATGTAATGTCTTGGGGTTGATTTAAAGCCAAGGTATAAAAATAAAGAAAACAAGAAAACTTCATCAAATTTTTTTGCCATAATGTTGTCTTCCTAAGGCCCCCAGCTTCCTTCTTTGCCACAGTTACAATTTCTGTACTAATAAACTTTACATCCAGTTTTAGAACCGATTCTGAGTAAATAAGCTTGAAAGAGGGTCAAAAATCCTTCCACCCACTTGGACCTTTTCCTCATATCAGTACATCATTAATGGGGTGGGGGGTGGGGAAGACATCGTAAGTATCACTGTAAAAGTCCCGTTTTTCCAGTGATGACAGTTCTAGGATAAATCAGATCAATAATAATGTCTGTCCATGAATCTCTCCTGCTCAGATTTTCCTCATTACCTGACTATTCCAGAATATAAATAAAGACAGAGGAGGACAGTTTTATGATTGGGAGAACTTTGTGTCTATTTTTAGGGCCCAAATGATCACAGTTCAATGACAGAGCATAGATATTGCATATTCAGGCAAAGCAAAGCTGAGGAAAACTTGAGATCATTGAGAACTTTTTCTCATAAATTATGGTCCATGAAGGTGGGGAGAGTAGTGATCCTTAGATACCTTTCTATATTTTTATGCATAAAGCATGTTTCTATTACAGTCTTCCTTCACAGGTATGTTGATCAGGATAATCTGTAATATGTAATCCCTAAGAAGGATCTTAATTTGCCCATTTTTGACAGGGTTTTTCAAACTTGCAATCCTAAAATGTGTGGACTTCCAGAATTGCCCAGACAGCATTCTGGAAGTTGATGTCTACACATCTTAAAGTTGCCAAATTTGAAATACACTGATCTATCAGAACATCTAGCTCAGGGGGATCCAACCTTGGTAACTTTAAGACTTGTGGACTTCAAAGCGGGCCAAAAAATGGGCGGGGTTGGGCCAGCCAGTGATGGGATTCGCCCGAACTGTTCCGAACCGGCTGAATCCCACCTTGGCCTTTGAGTCGAGTGGCCAGGAGGCGGGGCTGGGTGTGATGAGTGATGTCGAGTTGGCCACACCCACCCAGTCACATGACCACCCAGCCAGTCATTAGGACAGAGAACTGGTTGTTCAATTATTTGAATCCCACCACTGTCTCTGGGGCGACATTCAGTTTTGTATCTGCTCCGAGGAAGCAAGCGGCACAGCCAACAAAACATCCCTATGCATTCTTCGTCTCCCGTGGGATTACCCAGAGGTCTTCGGCCACAACCAGCAGCCGTGAAAACCTACATTCCGGGATTAAGTATAGCTTTTCTCTGCAAGCCTTTTGGAGATCTTGGTTGATCCCTGTTTATGGAGAAAATCCTCCCGAGGCGCAATTCATCAGCATGGCTGGGAACAGGGAAGGCAGCCAAGGCATATACTCCAGAAGGTTAACCATGCAGAAAAATATCGAGTTCACACACACAATCCACCACATTAAAACCCTGGCCATAGTTTCCCACTAGCAAAGTCTGAGAACACTCAGGGATGCTTTCATCCGACAACGGTCCTGCTCCAGAATTCCTCACCAACTCTTCTACGGGAACATCCAGGAGAAGACTGAAGACTGAAGACTGTCTTTGAGAAGCTGCCTGTCTGGAAGAAACCGAAGAGGATGACTGGTAACTCCCCATTTGGGGTTCCCATCGGGGTTCCCCCGGGCTTGCTTTCCTATCATGGTTTCAAACTGAGTTTGGGGTCTCTGCCCCACATGGAGGCTGGGAGAACTTAGCACATCCAGCTCCACCTGGGAACGCCAGAACGAGGTTGAATGTCAGGACCGAGAATGGCCTATGGAAGGAATTTGGTGATGATCCAGCCAAACCTCTATTTGTTAGTCCTAAAATATCCCAGAAAAGAGTTGAATTGCTAGCTAACTACCAATAGAAGAAAACATTTGTAACTCAAATTGGTTATTTCCTTGCAGACTTCATCACACAAGCTAGGTAACATCATCAGTGCTAGAAGGGAGGAGGGTTTGTGGAAAGGAGGAGGAGGACTGTGGAGTCCTTGGTGCTCTCTGAGCTTGGTAGGTTTTTTGCAAATGTTTCATTACCCAAGTAGGTATCATCATCAGTGTTAGCAGGGAGTGGAGTTTGCTTTCTCTTTATATGCTATCAGTGTTGGTGGGAGTTCTGTTTTCTTCTAGGAAGTTCCTTGATTGGCTGCTGTTTACTGCTGGATTGTTTGTCTGAGTTAGTAGTTCCTTGATTGGGTTATTATTAACTGCTTAATTGTTGGCCTGGTATTAATCCGGGTGTTAATCCCTGCTTATCTGAGTGTTGATTGCTGGCCAGGAGGTGCTTTGGTCTTTTTGTTTCCCTCTTAGCTTTTCCATTGTCTCTTTTGAATGGTATGTAAATGTCGCTTTCAGAGAAGGTATTTCTCAACAAATTAAACTTTTACAAGGATCCATGTTAATACAAGAGAAATGGAAATAAAAATGAATTATAGAAAGCAAAAACAAAACAAAACAAAAAAAAACACAAAGAGTCTGCAAATCAACCTGAGAAGTGCTGGCATATAAATTAGAAAAGAAAAGAAGATTCAAATAACAGGAGACGACTCCCCCCCCCCCCAAAAAAAGCATTTCAACAACATTATTCTAACTTGTATAAAGGAAGTGACATCTTTTTTAGAGAAAAAAAGATGAATGTCTAAAGAAACAAAATTTACCTAGGATTACAGAGGAACAGAAATAGATTATGAATGGACCTATAACAATAAGGGAAGTTTCTGAAGCTATAAAAAAAGATTAAACTAGAATAGCTACTTGGACTTGATGGATTATTAGGTTACTAAAACATTTTGAGGAAGAACATATATTTGTTTGTTTAATTTATATCATGTCTTTGTTATTTTTACAAATAACCCAAGGTGGTGAACGTATCCACCAATACACCATCCTCCTCCTATTTCCCCCAAAACAACAGTCCTGTGGGGTGGGTCAGGCTGAGACAGAATGACCGCTCAAAGTCACTTGGAAAGATTTCGTGCCTAAAGTGGGATTAGAACTCACTGTCTCCTAGTAATTGGCTCAAAGTCAGGCAGCTGGCTTCTTGCCTAAAGCGGCTCTAGAACTCACTAGTGCCCCAGTTATTGGCCCCAAATCACCCCGTTGGCTTTTGTGCCTAAGGTGGGACTTGAACTCACAGCCTTCTGCTTTCTAGCCTGGTGCCTTAACCACTAGGCCAAACATAATGAACTCCATGCCACCGAGAGAGAAGAGGCCAGAGAGTTGAAGAGGCCAGCACCTAAAGGACAAGGCTGTAGCAAGAAACTATAAATTGGTGTCATGATTGAATTACTACAAGTTGTTCACAATGATTCTAGCTGACAGACCGAAAACCATTTTGCAAATTTATTCCTGAGGATCAGTATGGATTTTTAATTAAAAGACTTTTATTTAAAGGACAATATGAGAAATGTGTTGGGCATTTTGGAATATTTGGAGCAACATATTGAAAAAGAAAGGACATTGATTTTCTTAGATGCAGAGAAGACTTTTGGTCATTTTAAACAGACGTTCTTGTAGTGCCAAGCAGCTGGATGGCCTTGGGCCAGCCACTCTCTTTTAGCCCTAGGAAACAGACAATGGCAAATCACTTTTGGAAAACCTTGCCAAGAAAACTGCAGTGTTAACTGGGGTCAACACTGACACAAAGGCACAGACACACACAAAGGTAGTAGGAAACCTGAGAGTTTAAATAACAATATGAAATGCCAGGCTTGCTCACAGCCTTGGTCTCTTAGGCTGGAAATGGGTTCCCAATCAATTGGAACTCACTTCTGAGTAAGCTTCATGCATGCATAGTACTCAGTGACCCATCCTCCATCTTTCAGCAGGCTGCTGTTGTATATTTTTCTTCTACTTTGTCATAAACGCAGTGTTGATATTTGCAGGAGTTTGTGTGTTTTGTATTTATTGTCCTTCCTGGCAAACGGTCCCATCTCTGAAGCATAGAAGAAGCAGATTGTTTTTCAAAAGCCTCATGATTGTATTAGAACATTTCTGGAAAATAACCTGACTTGTATAACTGCAAAAGTTGGTTACAAAATGCTCCTTGAAAGAGATGGAGAGAGGGAGCTTGGAAAAACACTGCTGTGACTGTGCTACTCACGCACAATTTCACAATCCCACTGCTAGCCTTTTGGGTAATCTGCAGAAGGTAGTTTTCTGTCAAAGGTGGCTTTGTAAAGGCAACTTAATCATGTATTAAAAGTCGCATTTCCCTGGCAATGAGTTAACCGGGCGGCCTCTTACGATAAAGAAAGGTTTGAAGGACTCCCTGTCTTGCTCATGGCTTCCCTTTCCCTAATTTTACCTTTTCTAGACAAAAAAAGTACACATAGTCAGAAACGCTGCTTACAAAGTCCCCTTTCTTGCTGGGACTCAAGCTTCGGCATCTCTGCCACATCACAATCAGGCGTGTCTTGAACACAGGTCCTCCCAAGCGGAGTTTGCCTGATAAGGGCAGCCTTCAAAGGCAACACCCAGGTCTTGGGTAGACCCACAACGGCAACAATGCAACAAGCAGCTGGAAGGAAGTCATGGCAAAACAGCCAAGCCTTTTTTTTGGCAGCACGTTTTATATATAATTAGAGGACAATTAAAGGAGAATTCTGAATTTTTAGCTTTATGCAACCATCAGTATCATTGTTCAAATAACTCTCGACTTATCACCATTCGTTTAGCGACCGTCCAGGGTTACAAAAGTACTGAAAGAAGTGTCCTCACACTTATGACTATTGCACCTTCCCTACCATCACATTCTCAAAAGTTGGGTTCCTGGCAGCTGGCAGGTGGTTATGATGGTTGCAGCATCCTGGGGTCATGTGATCACCAATCGCCACCAGCATAGTTGTGACCATTTCATGAAAGCAGCACAAAAGAATGAAAATTGCAGTCACGTGACCTGAGGAGACGCTGCAAACTGCTCCAAGTGCGAGTTGGTTGCAAAGTGCCCAAAATATGATCACGTGACTGTTGGAACTTTGAATTTGGGTTGTAAGTACTTTTAAGGGGCTCCATTGTAACTTCAAACGATCGCTAAGCGACTGGTTAGTAAATGAGGATTACCCACCTATTATTTTAGCATTGTGCTAATCGTGCATCTATGAAAACAGGGATCCTTTTAAAGGCGGAGAGGAGAGGAGAGGCAGGGAAGAGGAACACCACCTCCCCACTCAGAGCCCCTCTTTCAAGGGAGGTGGGTGGGTTGGAAACAGGAAATAGATGATAGATGATAGGTGGACAGATGGATGGATGGATGGATGGAGAGAGATGTTAGAGAGAGAGAGAGAGGGAGGGAGGGAGAGAGAGGGAGAGAGGTCCCCGAACTCCATGGTTGATTCAACCTCTAAACCTGTCTGTGTGTGTGAAGGTGTGACAGATGAACACTTAATCCTCCATTATTTCTTTTAAGTTCCTCTCCTTTTGGCTTACAGCTCAGGGATCAAGTGCCTGTTCTTATCAGACTGAAAAACAGAGAAGGAAACAGAGAGCTAGAAAGATCAGAACCAATTTCACATTCCGGTTGATCTCTTTCAGATCATTTTTAACAGTGAGGGGCAACGTTGTTCAGCCTGCAAGGGCACTTTCTCTTTTTTCCACCCCCAAGAGCTGCAGAGTCGCTGTGAAAGAGATGCTGGGGCTGGAAGGGACCTTGGAGGTCTTCTTTGTTGTTAGTTGCAAAGTTGCGTCCGACCCATTGCGACCCCATGGACCACATTCCCCCAGGCCTTCCTGTCCTCTGCCATCCTCTGGAGTCCATTTAAGATCAAGCTGACTGCTTCAGTGACTCCATCCAGCCACCTCGTTCTCTGTCGTCCCCTTCTTCTTCTCTTCTTCAAGGAGTCCTTCCTTCTCGTTAGGTGGCCAAAGCCTTTGAGTTTCCTCTTCAGGATCTGGCCTTCTAAAGAGCAGTCAGGGTTGATCTCCTCTAGGACTGACCAGTTAGATCTCCTTGCACTCCAAGGGACTTGCAGGAGTCTTCTCCAGTACCATAATTCAAAGGTCTCCATTCTTTGGCGCTCAGCCTTCCTTATGGTCCAACTTTCACAGCCATCCATTGCAACTGGGAAAACCAGAGCCTTGATTATACGCACTTTTGTTGGCAGGGTGATGTCTCTGCTTTTTAGTAAGCTGTCTAGATCTGCCATAGCTTTTCTCCCCAGGAGCAGGCATCTTTTAATTTCTTGGCTGCAGTCCCCATCTGCGGTGATCTTGGAGCCCAGGAAAATAAAATCTGTCACTAACTCAATTCTGCCCCATCTATTTGCCAGGAATTGAGAGGGCCGGATGCTATGATTTTAGTTTTCTTAATATTGAGTTTCAAGACAACTTTTGCACTCTCCTTCTTCACCAGCATCAAGAGGCTCTTTAGTTCCTTTTCGCTTTCTGCCATTAGGGGTATCATCTGCATATCTGAGGTTGTTGATATTTCTCCTGGCAATCTTAATTCCAACTTTTGATTCATCTAGCCCAGCCTTTCTCATGATGTATTCTGCATATAAATTAAATAGGCAGGGTGACAGTATACAGCCTTATCGGACTCCTTTCCCAATTTTGAACCAATCAGTGGTTCTGTGTCCAGTTCTCACTGCTGCTTCTTGACCTGCATATAGGTTTCTCAAGAGACAGATAAAATGGTCTGGTACTCCCATCTCTTTAAAAACTTGCCACAATTTGTTGTGATGCACACAATCAAAGGCTTTAGCATAGTCAATGAAGCAGAAATAGATGTTTTTCTGAAACTCCCTAGTTTTCTCCATGATCCAGTCTATGTTGGCAATTTGATCTCTAGTTCCTCTGCCTCTTCGAAATCCTATCTGTACTTTTGGTAGTGCTCGATTGACATACTGCTGGAGCCTAGCTTGTAGGATTTTAAGCATAACCTTACTAGCATGTGAAATGAGTGCAATGGTGCAATAGTTTGAACATTGCCTTTCTTTGGAATTAGAATGTAAACTGACCTTTTCCAATCCTGTGGCCTCTGTTGAGTTTTCCAAATTTCCTGGCAAATTGAGTGTAGCACTTTTACTGCATTGTCTTTTAAGATTTTGAATAGTTCAGCTGGAATACTGTCTCCTTCACTAGCTTTGTTGTTGCTCAGACTTCCTAAGGCCCATTTGATTTCACATTCTAGGATGTCTGACTCAAGGTCAGTGACCACCCCATTGTGGTTATCAGGGACGTTAAGATCATTCTTGTGTAGATCTTCAGTGTAATTTTGCCACCTCTTCTTAATCTCTTCTGCCTCAGTTAGGTTCCTGCCATTTTGGTCCTTTATCATGCCCATTTTTCCATGAAACGTTCCCTTCATATCTCCAATTTTCTTGAAGAGATCTCTGGTCCTCCCTATTCTATTGTTTCCTTCTATTTCTTTGCACTGTTCATTTAAGAAGGCATTCTTATCTCTTCTAATTCTGCATTCAATTGGGTGTATCTTTCTGTTTCTCCTTTGCCTTTTGCTTCCCTTCTTTCCTCGGCTATTTGCAAAGCTTCCTCAGACAGACATTTTGCTTTCTTGCCTTTCTTTTTCTTTGGGATGGTTTTAGTTGCTACCTCTTGTACAATGTTGTGAACCTCCGTCCATAGTTCTTCTAGCACACTGTCCATCAGATCTAATTCCTTAAATCTATTTGTCACCTCTACTGTACATTCATCAGGGATATGATTTAGTTCATACCTGAGTGGCCTAG
Organism: Masticophis lateralis; assembly: GCA_030761175.1. Classification (NCBI taxonomy): domain Eukaryota; kingdom Metazoa; phylum Chordata; class Lepidosauria; order Squamata; family Colubridae; genus Masticophis; species Masticophis lateralis. The sequence continues at coordinate 129,088,360 of JAUDYJ010000004.1, forward strand.
TGCTTTTTCCTACTTTCTTCCATTTAAACCTAAATTTTGCAAAGAGAAGCTCATGATCTGAGCCACAGTCAGCTCCTGGTCTTGTTTTTATTGACTGTCTAGAGCTTCTCCCTCTTTGGCTGCAGAGCACATAGTCCATCTGATTTCTGTGTTGACCATCTGGTGATGTCCAAGTGTACAGTCTTCTAGTCCAACCCTTTCCCTGTGTCAAGAATCCTTATTCCATCCTCTCCCTCAAATTCTGAGTTTCACGAGGTGTCAGCATTTGCAATCTGGTTTGTTGCCTCCCTTTTTTAAAAAAAAATAGATGCATGAATTTTATTCTGTTTTTGCTATTTTAATCTAATAAGGTTTGGATTTCTTCCATGTAGGTTTCCCACCCACCCACCCACCCCCGCCCCCCAAACACAAACACACAGTATTTCTAGGGAGAAAAAACAAACAAATATATATAGAATAAATTGTGAATGAATGAATGAATGAATGAATGAATGAATGAACGGACTGTTTTTAGCAGATGCCCTATAGTCTTCCAATGAACAGTTCTTTGTTTCTCTAAAATTATTCTTATTAGTTTAATTTGTATTTCATCTTTCCTCCCTTCTAGGTCAGCTTCTTATGGGGGGTCAGAGGGGACGTGTGTCTTCCCCTTCTTTGTGTTTGTCGAACTGATTAGAAACAGCAACAAAGGAAAGGAAAGGAAGGGGAACGAAAGAAGGAAACATGCTTTACAATGGCAATATTGTGCGTGTGTTACTGTGAGTTGATTTTTCCAGCGTGTGTGTGTGTGTGTGTGTGTCTGCAGGACAACCCTCAGAGGAAAGGCAGTGGTGGACATTCATACTAGATATTAGATGAACAGAGTTGGAAGGGATCTTGTAGGTCATCTTTTCCTCTACTAACAACCATTTGTTTAGTGGCCATTCACTAAACGGCACTGAAAAAAGTTACGACCGTTTTTCACTCTAATGGCCATTGCGGCATCTCCACGGTCCCACGATCAAAATTCAGAAGCTTGGCAACTGGCATGGACTTAGGATGGTTGGGCTGTCCTGGAGCCACATGATCCCCTTTTGACAAGCCCAGTCAATCAGGAAACCAGATTTGCTTAACAACCATGTGATACATTTAACAACTGCAGCAATTCGCTTAAGGACTGTGGCAAGAAAGGTTGTAAAAAATTGGGCAAAACTCAGTTAACAACCGTCTTGCTTAGCAATGGAAATTTGGAGCTCAGTTGTGGTCATAAGTTAAGGACTACCTCTACCCAGAACAAGGACTGATGCAAAAGGAAGCTGCTGGAAGTTCATCTGAAAAATCAGATTAATCCAACTGATCTCCAAACGATTGCAGTCCCATCAAGATCCTTTTTTCCACTTAGCTGTGTCTTTAATAATCCTCCCCAAAAAATTTGGGCAAAAATACACAGATGGCTAGAAAAGATAATAGGGAAACATCTAGATTTTAAACCTGAATTGTTTTTATTAGGGATTAGGGATTAGGGATATCAGAAAAATTTGATAAGAAAAGTATGTATTTAGTACTGCATGTTTTAACAGCAAAGATAATTATTTTCGCACAATATTGGACAAATGAAGAAATATTTCAAGATGAAGAGATCATTAAGAAGATACTAGAGTGTGCAGAAATGGATAGATTGACACTGAAAATCAAACAGAAAGAAGACACAGAATATTATCAGACATGGAACTTATTTTACCAATGGTTGGAAAAAAGGGGTGGAGATTAAGAAGAAAATCTGTATTGCTAAGCAGATTAAATACCCAGACAACACAATGTTTATTAAGCACTATGAAATATAATAACTAGAAAATTAATAAAATTTATTTAAAAAAAATAATAATCCTCCCCTCAGGATCCATCCGTAGAGCATGAAAAGAAAACCAAACAGCAAATGAAGAGTAAATGTTGAACGGTTGGAAGACTTCAGATAATACTGTAAATAAACAGGGCTCTTTTGAAATTTTCTTTTCTTTTCCTTCTCTATTTGTTCAACCTATTTCAACAATGGCCTGCCAAGCTACGCATCTCCAGCTGGCATTCAACTAGAACATGCCTTCAGTAAATATAACGTGCTGTAAAAATATATACAAGACAATAAAAGAAAGCACATGTCAGTTGCATATATGTAGTCATGAGCAGCAAAACCAGATCCTTGCAAAGTGTTAAATCCTGAGGAGATTAAAAAAAAGATTGCTACCTGCATCAAAGGTGTGAAAAACTGATGATGATTATTATTTTTTTTACAAAAGGAGAATCCTGCATTTTTACAACTGTGGCACAAATGTCATGAAAGCATTTTGTGTGACTCGCTTTAACCATCGCCCTCCTTTGCATAGCAATGGAAGTTCTCTTTCCCAAGTGGAGTCGTAATTCGAGGACTGCCTATAGAATACTGTACAGCTATGAAACTTCCTACATTTGGTTTCCAATAATCTCAGAACAATTCAATTCAAGTTAGAACGAGGGACATGGACGGCTAAGCATGAAGCTAAGAACAGTTGTGTCGATATTCTATCTTGTGATTGCTTCAAAATTGTTGCTGGTGATTTACTGGTCATTTAATAATAAAATAATAAATAAAAGATTACATATTCCAGTTATGCATCTGGAATTTGAATAACATATGGACAACAGAACCTGGAATCTATTGGGTAGAGGAAGAAGTGATATTTAATGTAATTTTAACATTCTTTTGAAATTTTCAGTGGTGGAGAACAATCTACAACTTGATTTGACCACCATATTGGGTTTTTTTTAATCCTCTTTTTTTTTTTTTTTTTGCTCCTATTATACTCTAATTTATCTCTGAAGAAACCCACATTTCCCATGTGGATTTAAGAAGAATCTAGCAATAGATTTATGTTTCTGTATTTGCTTTGTCTTAGTTTTTCGCTCTAGACATTTTAGGGAGAGGGGAAGTCAATGCAACTTAACACTCATCACAGGCATAGGGAGACGCCGACTGAACATTTATAATCTCTTTATTTTTACGATTTTTATGGCTTCTGCAGCAAATGAAACTTTTTTCCCTTCTTTGCTTGTTTCTGCCATATCTCATTCAGGAAAGAGAGACAGATTCTCAAAAGTTTGCGCTTCAGCGGATTCCATCAACATTATGAGCCTTAACAAGCTCTTTGAAATTAACAGCCAAAACAGCAAAGATGTTTTCGTCACAAACTCGTGGCCGCCATTTTGACTTTTGGTCTCCTGTGGACAAACTGGAGGGCTGCTTGTATTTTGCTTTGGTTGCCACAGTATGAAAAAGATTTTGAGAGTCTAGAAAGATTGCAGAGAAGAGCAACTAAGATAATTCAGGGCCTGGAGGCTAAAACATATAGAGAACGATTGCAGGAATTAGGTATGGCCAGCTTAGAGAAAAGATGGACCGGGGGGACATAATAGCGGTGTTCCAGTATTTGAGGGGCTGCCACAAAGAAGAGGGGGGTCAACTTATTTTCCAAAGCCCCTGAGGGCAGGACAAGAAGTAACAGGTGGAAACTCATCAAGGAGGGAAGCAACCTGGAACTAGGGAGGAATTTCCTAACAGTGAAAACAATTAACCAGTGGAACAGAAGTTGCCTTCAGAAGTTGTGGCTGCTCCATCACTGGAGAGACTGGGCAGCCATTGGTCTGGAATTGTACAGGTAGTCCTTGACTTACGACCCCAATTGAGCCCAGAATTTATGTTGCTAGGTGAAACATTTGTTTTGCCCCATTTTACAACCTTACCACATTTGTTAAGTGATCCATTGCAGTGGTTAAGTTTGTCACATGGTTGTTAAGTGAATCTGGCGTCCCGTTGCCTTTGCTTGTCAGGAGGTTGCAAAAACATGACTCCGGGACACTACGGCCGTCACAAATATGAGTTTGGTTGTCAAGCATCTGAATTTTGCTCACGTGACTGTGAGGCTGCTGCAGCGATAGTGAGTGTGAAAAATAACTATAAGTCACTGTAACTTTGAAGGGTCACTAAACAAACTCTTGTAGGTCAAGGACTAGCCGTGTAGCCGGTCTCCTGCTTGAGCAGAGGGTTGGGCTAGAAGATCTCCAGGGTCCCGTCCAACTCTGTTATTCTGCTTTTGGGGTATCCTGTCCAGGGTGGCCCAAAGCAGATTCCCAGGCCGGGAAACAGAGCGCAGTCCCATTTTTGCAAAGCTTCTTCTGCCCCAGAAGGTTTGCAAAAGTCCCAACTCTCGTATTTCAAGCCGTAACTGGAGGCGCCTTGTTCTCCGGGGCTTTTTACCTTCCTACCTTCCTGAAGGAGCTCCTTGGCTCCCTTTATGGAGCTGGGTCCTGTCAGACTCACCGACTCCACTTCATCAACTCCCATAAAGCGGCGCTTTCTTAGGTAACAGCCTTAAGCGCGTCAGGGCAGCCGGTTGTTGCGGCATTAAAACAAACACACTTTCCCATCACTTTCCCCGGCTCACCTAGTTTAGCGGCCAGGAAGCCAAGTGGGTGATTAGCTGGGAAACAAAGAGAGCATTGGGGAGGCCAGGACGACCGAGCCAGACCGCCAAACAGAAGGGCTGCTGCCCCAGAATTGGCCCAGGCTCCTCCTTTGCAGGATTGGTATATTTGATGATTTATTTCATGCCTTTTAGCCCTGCTCCACCAAAAGAGAGAGAGTGAGAGAAAGAGAAGAGAAATGACTCTCAGAGGTTTGCAGAGGTCAGTCGACTCGGCAATAAAGAGCCCCTTATGGCCCTGGTGCTGAAGTCAAGGGAACGAATTCAAATTCTGTGTGTGTGTGTGTGTGTGTGTTCTCCACATCCAAAACATCATGCTTGGATGGAGTGAAATGAGCCTGTGTCTTTTTCAACAGGTAGGAAAGGATCTCCCCACGTCTCCATGATATTTTCATAGTATCATGTTTAGTCGTTCGTTTTATTAATTCAGATTATATATGCTGCCCATCCCGCTCACATACCACAATTCATAGTTCTGGCATGTATCATAGGGCTGGAAGGGACCTTGGAGGTCTTCTAGTCCAACCCCCTGCCCAAGACAGGAGACCTCATGGCATCCCAGACAAAATGGCTGTTCAATCTTTTCTTGAAGACCTCCAGTAATTTAGCTCTTTTCTCCCTGTGGGCATCTAATTATTTGGCAGCCTGCAGAGCAGTTTAAATTAAAATTAGGGATGGGAGAAGCAGCCAAGAAGAGATCAGGGAGCCTGTGTAGCAGCAGCTGATACCGGCCACAGAGAAGGGTTGGGTTGGGTTTCATGGACCTCCCAACGTGGTCAAACAGACCAGACTTTCTGAATGCCTGTAACAACACAACCAACGGTGGTGAAGCACAATAGATCTCACGTCCTTAGAAGGTGTGCTGGGACGGGGTTGGATTAAAAATGGGCATTTGTGTCTTCTGGTGTGCAGAAATCAGGCGAGTGTTAGAATTTCAGAAAATAAGATTATTAAGATTGAAAATCAGGCTTGTCAGATGCTACGTCTTTTCTATCCTGCTCTATGGAGCGGAGTTGGGCCTCTGACAGAAAGCCATTTGAAGAGACTAGAAGCATTTGAAATGTGGATTTACAGGCGGCTGTTACGTATAAACTGGGTCGACAAAATCAGAAATGAGGAGGTGATAAACCACCTGGGAAAGCCAAGGGAAATCACCAAAACCATAAAAAAGCGAAAGTTAGAATATTATGGACATGGGATGCAACACCCAGAAAAATATGCATACTTCACTTAATCCTCCAGGAAAAGGTTGAAGGCAAATGAGGTCCAGGCAGAAGAAGAACATCATGGCTTCAAAATCTAAGGGACAAAACTCAGCAGCACTTTTTCGTGTGGCTGTTGATTAAAATAGGATCGCCAACATGATTGCCAATGTCCAATGATGCATATAGAAGAAGAAGGAGAAGAAAAAGGAGGAGGAGGAGGAGGAGAAGGAGGAGAAGCAGAAGGAGGAGGAGGAGGAGGAAGAGGAGGAGGAGGAGGAGGGGAAGGGGAAGAGGAAGGAGAAGGAGAAGAAAAAGGAGGAGGAGAAGGAGAAGGAGGAGAAGGAGAAGGAGAAGGAGAAGAAGAGCAGTGCAAAGAGATGAGTCTTTAAAATCATGAAATAAGGATGCTTAACTCCAGGCTGAGGATAAGGTGAGCTTGCATCCTGTGAATACAGGCATATATGGAAACGTATCAAGGAGACCTGCAGTCTAGAACTAAAGAGGAATTTCCTGATAGTCAGAACAATCGAAAGGCTTGCCTTCAGGAGTTATGGGTGCTCCATCGCTGGAGGTTTTTAAGAAGTGATTGCACAACCGTTTTTCGGAAATGGGATAGAGTCTCCTGCTTGTGCAGGGGGTTGGATGAGCAGACCTCCAAAGTCTCTTCCCACTCTGTTATTCTGTATTTTTGGTGCTACCTTGAGCTGTCAGTGACTGTGGTGCAAAATCCAGAATAATTTCCATTCTCTTTCTACTGTTAGAGGGAGGCAGATTTGCCACTTGGAAACAACTCCCAGAAAATTAGCTGAGACTGAAGTTTTCCCAGCTCAATATTCTGGTCAGACCTGGCTGAGGAGAACCCGGAAATGGCCATGTCAGTCAAGTCAGGTTTTTTCCCCATAGTGTTTGAAAAGTCAGAAACGCTTCCCTCTTACAGGCAACATTCTCTTTTGCAAATTTTGCCTTTGGTTCAGGGTGTGTTCAGCTGAGGTGGTTTACGTGTAAAAATAAGAGCAAATGACCAAAACATAACCTAACAAAGAAAATCAAATGCATTAAAACTGAATTAAGCAACGATCTGTTGTTTTCTATGCATTGGTCCCTTTACAAAAGTTTCCTGGGACATTTTTATTGTTATGGATTTATGTCTTTCTTAATAAGCACAGAGCTGTGCGATGCAGAGATTTATAACCTATATCAGGAAAGAGCCAAGACTTTTCATAAATTAAAAGACAGAGGTGCTTCTGAGCCACACAGACCTTTTTCCATACTTGCAAAAGCAGAAGAAAATTCTGATTTTAAGGGGAAGAACTGATGAGGGTCTGAGAATCACACAACAGAGATTGTGCTTGACTGACAAACCATTTCTTTAGTGACTGTTCAAAGGTAGAGCTAGGGTTAGGGTTCACGTTACAACAGCCCTGGGAGGCAGTGTTTGTTGGAGAAGAGTCCGCTCTCCTGTGGCCTTGAAAGTTAATAATTGGGCAGCAGTGTTACTTATCTATGGCCTATTAGCTTTCCTCAGGACCAAGAATTCTACTTTTTTTAATTGATCCTTTTGGCTACTTGGTGGTAGAGTAAGTGGGAATTTACCGTCACTCTTCTCTTTAGCAAGGTGGGTTTCTCTAATCCTAGAAGAGAATATTTACAACTCAATGTAGAACCATGAGGTCCTTGGTGCTCTCTGATCTTGTTGGCTTTCTTGAGGATATTTCATGACCCAACTAGTGACATTATCAGTGCTAGATGGTTGAAATGTGTCTGTATGCAAATTTATCCCATTTGCATGCTATGCAAAGTGTTGGACGCCCATATGAGGAATCTGCAGAAGAGAATATTTTTTAGCTCAGGGTTGAACCGGGGGCTCCTTGGTGCTCTTGATTGTTTTCTGGCAGGTGTTTCATGACCCAACTAGGAAACTTCATCAGTGCTAGATGTTGGGGGGAGATTAGTTTTGATTCCTGCATGACTGAACTTCTTTGGGTTCTATTTAACCCCCTCAAGACCAATTCAGTGAATCGGTTGGTGCATTTCAGCTGTTCCCACATTCTCTTCTTACTGAGCTAGTCTGATTCTGGAAGGCCTTCCTTACAGCTGGGAAGGAGCCCAGAGCCCAGCTAACAGGAAAAGCATCTCGTTTCTCTAGTTTAACTATGCTGAATGCTGAACTCCAGAAGCCCTCAGGAAAATACATCTTGTTCTCCAGTTCTTGGCATGCCTTGGAGCGTGTAAATCTTCCTGCTCTAGAACAGCCCCACCCAGTCCTTAAGGAAGACCCAGCGTGTCAGAAACCGCTCATATGAATTGACCTGCAGGCCATCCTTGTCGGCTGAATGTAAAGGCCTGCCCGAGGGCTGGGAAAACTAGGCTGAAAGCTGTAGGTGAGTAACCAGATGGCAGCCAAGATCTAAGGCTCCTCAGTTTTTGCAGCCCAGTCCTAGATTTTTAGGCTCACTTATCGTCATCATTCATGGTGCAATTGGTTTCTTAGAAAAAAGGGAGAAGCAAATATTTGAAAACAGAGATGTTTGCAAGCTCGGTTTGGAACAGGGTTCCAAACATTGTACAGCACTGCAGTTTCAGCACAGGCACGGATAACAATTTATCCCACTCCAAATTAGAAAGCTGGGTTGCCTGGTTTCGGTCCAAATCAGAAAGGAGACCTGAGTAACGGTGGCAGTCTGCAAAACTACCGGTCACTTGCTCCTCAGAATCCAAGCCCTCCCCTTCGTTCCCCGGGCGTGGGGGGGGGATCGTTTTACAAGGCAGGAGTGGTCCGCTCGGCGTCATCCGTCCTGAAGTTGATTTAGAGAAGCTGCTCTGTGTGTTTCAACAAGTTCAAAAGTGCAAGGCTCCGCTCGTCTGGACTGAATTCCTGCCCCTGGAAAAGGCCTTGGAAGCCAAGCTGGTAACTAGGAAAACAAAACCAAACCCAGGAGGACAATCGCTCTCTCCATGGACTGCGGCATCCAGTTTAGATAAAAGTGACCTATGAAATGTGGGTAAATTAGCACTGTCCTCCTTTATGATATTATTATTTTTTCATTACATATTTCATTAAGTATCTTTTCTTTTATGTACTCCAAGAGCATATGCACCAAGACAGATTCCTTGCATGTCCAATCACACATGGCCAATACAGAATTCTATTCTATTCTATTCTATTCATAGATAGATATCTGGCTTATCTACACTTGGAAGGGTTCCGCATCTATCTATCTATCTATCTATCTATCTATCTATCTATCTATCTATCTATCATCTTTCTATCTATCTATCTATCTTTCTATCTATCTATCTATCTATCTATCTATCTATCTATCTATCTATCTATCTATACATATACCTATACCTATACCTATACCTATACCTATATCTATATCTATATCTATATCTATATCTACATCTATCATCTCTTTCTCTATCCATCCATCCATCCATCCATCCATCTCTCTTTCTTTCTATTTATCTATCTATCTCTATCTATCTATCTATCTATCTATCTATCTATCTATCTATCTATTTATCTATCTCTATCATATCTTTCTGCATCTCTCCACTCTCTGTCTGTCTGTCTGTCTGTCTCTCTATGGCTGGCTCAAGAACTCTGGGAGTTGAAGTCCATAAGTCATAAAATGGCCATGGTTCCCAACCCCTGATGTAGAAGGACTAGAGGAGCAAAGAATGAAGGCACCCCGTCAGGCAAGGTTACGGACGATGGTGATGTGAAGGTGGCCTCAAGTCTTCTGAGCTTTGGTGCTCCAGGCTGAGGAGTTCCTTCTTGATGTGATCATCAACCTTCAGCAATGAATTTGCATTCATGAGCAAAATTCTCCTCCGGGATAAACCAATTTCTTCCCTGATTCCCAGGACTTTGGTGACTTAGACTGCCATTTAGTAAACATCATGATGAGGAGATCCCACCTGTTCTAAAACCTATCCTGATGATGCTACCTAGTTTGCTCCTGTAACGAAATATCTGCAAGCAAAGAACCACATTCAGAGAGTCCTATGGTTCAACCCTGAGCTACAAATATTGTCTTCTATGAAATTGTCCACTTGAACTTTTTTTTTTAATTTCATCCTTGCCTTACTCTTGAGATCACTTCTGCTGGCTTCTCCCCCATGTAACATGCACATTGCTTGGTCCTGGGGACACAGAGATGCTGAAGAGGGCAAGGTGTTGGCCTTGAGAAGCAACTCTACACTCCACTTTTCTTAGTTATGTTGGGAAGACCATCATCTCTTTGGAGAGAAGGTGGTAGTTCTTCTCTCCATGGTTCCGCAACCTTCAACAGCCTCCTTGAGTCTCCTTCAGTTTGAACATGCTTCCCTCTCCTTCTTATTGTAGTCTGCATTCCTTGCCACCTTTATCTTCTTCTGAGATTCCTGTCTTCATCTCTACAGCTTGAGCTACCAATCGCTTCTCCTCCTCCTCCTCTTCCTCCTCAGTTATTCTCCTGCACTTTCAACATCTCCTTTTACTTCCCAGAAAGTGATGCTCACCGAGCTTGTTTCCTTGCTGACGTTTCATTACCCAAACTAGGTGCCATCATCACTACTAGTCAGAAAGTCTCTGCAGTTTCTTGCCAAATGTGGCTTTCCCTCTTCTAGAAACTAAGGTACTTTCTCATCTTCTGGTGCCCTCTAGAGTCCCATAATCCCCCACCAGCACAGTTAGATTAAGGAAAACTAGAAATTATGAGAGGTGAATTATAACCTATCAAGAGGTTCCTAGATTGGAGGTTGCTGATAAGTCAGAAGACACAGAAGGTACAAAACAGAACAGCAACCTTTCTGGTCAACATCTCCTTCTCCCTGTCTGGTCTTGTTTTGTGGAGATTAGGTTCAGTTCACGGAAAGTGAAGCTCTGTTGCTGCACCTCTCCTCCCTCTCCCCCCCCCCCCCGACTCCCAGCCCACCACCCCAGAGGGCAGCCACTGGCGGGAGAACGGAGAAGTATTTGCAAAGCCACATTTCAAAACCATGAGGTCAGTCTGTTTTCCATGGAGAGCACCAACCGACCCTTGAAACACAAACAGAAGCCACAGAATTGCTCTATAAGCAAACTGTAAAAAATGAATCAGTCAGCATTCCACCGCTCGGGACATGAGGACTTGCTTTCAAAAGTGGGGAGGGGGAGAGAATGAAAGCATCTTGTTGATTCTGGGCCTGTGGCCTTTTTGCCCAAGTGCTGATCAAATCCTCTTTTCGTTCGGATGGAGAGAAGGCAACCAGCAGCCACCTAGAGGAAACAGATCCACAGGTTATTAGATCTGTTGGAAGCTGGTTGCATGAGAATGGGAGACCATCAGGAATTTTCAGGACTGAAGGTTGAGAAATTCAGAAATGATTAAAGATTTGATTAAGGATCAATAATTTATGGATCAGGCGGCATCAGGTTGGTGTCAACTTTTATTGAAAACATATGTAGATTTTTCCCACGAGGTTCAGTTATCCACAACGGTCTTAAGTGTGAAAAATGATCAGAAGTCACGTTTTTTCAGTGGAATGGTCACTAAATGAACTGTCATAAGTTGATGCCTACCTGTGTAGCCATCTTGCTGGTGGTCCTGCTCTTTCCTTCCCCCTTTCCTGGCATCAGTGACTTCTCAAGAGAGATGGGTCTTCACATAATGGGTGTGAATATGATGATGATTTGAACTTGGGCGATTGTGCCTCAAGCGATCAACTCTGGGTTGATGAAACCTTGTTTGTTCCCCTGGCTGTCTAAGGCATGACATGTGGACATGTTGAGGTGTTGATTGATCATCAGGATTCAAGACACCTTTTGCTTTCACTGCCCAGGTTTGCACAGTGGGAAATTCAAGCCAGCTGCTACAACCAGGATTTCTCTAGAGTGGTGTTCTCAACCTTGGCCTGTGAACTTCTCCTGGCCAGTCACCGCCGAGAACCCCTGTGGCCCTTTGAGTGGATGGATAGATGTGACTCAGAAGAAGAGCAGCATTGCTTGAAGAGGTGACAGACCAGGCTCTCCATCAAGCAACCTGGTGTAGACAGAAATGCCCCCAACTTTCAAGAGATGCTGGGAGGTGCTGCAGCTTCACTGAGATGGTGGTCTACCTGCTATTGTTAGAGAAAGCTGCAGATGAGGACTGCCACAGGCAAGCTGCTTGTGAAAGCCACAGGGCCCTAGAGTAGGGTGAGCAGTGACTACAGAAGCCACTGGACATTCTGGCATGTCTAGTTTAATGAAAAGAAGGACTAGGGGTGACATGATAGCAGTCTTCCAACTTTTGAGCCCCTCTTCTCTGTCCCAGAGAAGAGGGGCTCAACCTATTCTCCAAATCACCTGAAGGCAGGATAAGAAGTAAGAGATGGAAATTGATCAAGGAGAGATCCAATCTAGAAGTAAGGGGGAATCTCCCATCATTGACCACAATTAATCAATTGCCTCACTGGAGGTTTTGAAGGAGATCCTGGACAGCCAGTTGTCCAGAATGGTATAGGGTCTCCTGACTTGAGCAGGGGTTCAACTAGAAGATCTCTAAGGTCCCTTCCAGCCCTATGATTTTATTTTCTATGTGTGTGTGTGTGTATTTATATATATAGACGTGTGTGTGTGTGTGTGTGTACTTCCTTCAGCCTGTTTTCACAAGATGAACCCACTCAAAGATGAATCTGAGGTTTTAGTTCAGCTAAATGACATTCCGTCTCTACACCAATTACTATTTTAACTGCGGGTTGGTAAGACTTGACTTTAACTCCTGACCAAATGCCTTAGTCCAGAAGATGCCTGGAGTAGACACAGCAGCCATCCAGGGTTTTTGTGGTTGTGACCACAGGTGACATTTATGGAAACTTAGGCAAGGAGCTTTCTTTAGCATCAATTTTTGGTTTTGGGATTTTTTATTTTCTTTTGGTATTTTGCAGTCCTCTTGAAGAAAACTCTTTTATTGCACTACTTGTTGATTGGGAAAACAATCACGGGCAATTCAATCAACCCCAACCATCTTGAAATTGTCTGAACGCACACAGATCTAGTGCCTAATAGGCTGACAACGATGGAGGTTTCCTTTGGACGAATAACGTCTTTGCAAAATGGCATGCAAAGATGAACTTCAGATATTTAATGCTAATAACGATGCCATTTGAAATAAAAACATTTTAAAAAGTATTTCTCAGCCCAGCCCTGTGCATAATGACATAACAATAACAAAGAATCTTGGAGCAACTCGGTTTATTATTGCATAAAATGTTGGTGGATTAGTGCCTGAATTCAGTGTGGCCTAACTCTAAATGCACAATGATGCTGACTGTCGAAATATTATATATATATATATATATATATATATATATATATATATATATATATATATATATTTATATGTAGGTCTTTGGTTATTCGGGTCTTCTCCCACGTAAAATTGGCAGTGTCTTGGCGACGTTTCGACGAAGTCTCATTCGTCATCTTCAGGCTGGTGTTCTCGGCTTCATGCTCCTAGAAGTCCCCAACCAATCAGAACACACCTCCACCCAATCAGAACACAGCCAAGCTCCCACCCAATCAGTTCATACACCCACTAGCAGTTAAAAAGAAGAAACAGCTGCGATCTCACATTGCTCCTAGAAGCATGAAGCCGAGAACACCAGCCTGAAGATGACGAATAACCAAAGACCCACATACAAACACCCGCAAAAACCTCAGAAAACATATATATATATATATATATATATATATATATATATATATATATATATATATATATGTACGTACATGTATGTATGTATGTATATGTATATGTACTGTATATGTGTATATATATATATATGTGTGTGTGTGTGTGTGTGTGTGTGTATTTGACTTTTAATCAGGTGACCCGATAACCTCTCTCCCCTTCTCCCCCCCACAGTGATGTATGGTGTTAGAACATTTTTTGGGATCCAGAAGGATATTTTTGGGAATCTGAGCCAGCGCTAATGTTTACAAAACCGAGAGCTGTTGGTGAACCTTTGAGGCTTTGCTGCCTTTTCACCTTCTCACTTTCCACCCAAGTTCCTCCACTGAGTAATGTACACACACACTCAGGTCTTCAACCCCCTTGTCGCCCCACTGACCAAGATCAACAAAGGTGTAAACACCAATGGGGCCTTTTGCTCATGGGCTTCAAAAGCGGGGATGACGTCAAAACATACCACCAGGAGAAGGGGAAAAAATGCCCTAGGGAAAAAAAATTTCTGGAACATAAAAACAAAGTCCTATTTTAGAAAAAAGGAGAAAAATTGCAGGAAAGGGTGAAAATATTGCAACAGGTTTTCATTTTTTGTTTCTGGGGATCCGTTCAAATAACTATCTTCGGTCTCTCGTATTCATTGCTAAACAGATGACAGAAGAACAGAATTGGGAGGGACTGTAGAGGTCTTCTCACCCTACCCCCTGGTCAAGGCAGGAGACTATGTACCAATTCAGACAAATGGCTGCCCATTTCTTCTTGAAAACCTCCAGTAATGGACCAGCCATAGATCCCGCTGGCAAGCCTTTCCACCAATCAATTATTGTTGATTAATTAATTATTCTCACAGCCAGGAAATTTCTTCTTAGTTCTAGTTTGTTTTTCTTCTTGATTAGTTTCCATCCGTTGCTTCTTGCCTTTCCTTCTGGTCCTTTGGCGAATAGGTGGACCCCTTCCTCTCTGTGGCAGCCCCTCAAATATTGGAACTTTGCTATTATGTTTCCCCTAGTCTATTTCTTCATTAGACTAGACATATCCAATTCCTATAACCATTCCTCATACCATGTTTACCTTCCAGCCCCCTAATCATCTTTGTTGCTCCTCTCTGTACTCATTTCACAGTTTATATATGGTGGTGACCCAAATTAGATGTAGTCTTACCAAGGCATACCATGTTTCCCCGAAATTAAGACATGTCCAGATAATAAACCCAGTTGAGCTTTCGAGCGCATGCACTAAAATAACCACACACACCCGAAAATAAGCCCCACCCAAATAGACGCATGCGCAGGGGGGGAAAGGGAGGGGGAACATCAGAGCCGCTGCCGCCCAAGATCAGCAGGCCAAATTCGGCGAGCCGGACGCACCACTGCCCCTCAGGAGAAGAAGAGAGAGAGGAGGCCCTGTGAGAGTGCCCATTTCTGAGGTTTTTCTCTACCCGGACTGTGGCAGCGCATTCAGCTCCACGAATCTGGTTTGCCAATCTCAGCCGGCAAGGGGGAGGGGCAAGTGGGGTGGGGTGGGGCAGCGGAGAAGCGAGATGCATAGAGCGAGACGGGGCTCCCCTTGCCGTCTCTTCTCCCCCTGCCCTTGGCTACTAAGAGGCTTATCTGTGTCCTGAGGATCACCTGAGTAGTGCAAATGGTTCCGGTGGTCTGCCATTTTTTCCTCTGGAAATCCATTCCTACTCCCACTCCATTCCAAGGGTGTTTGTTCCAAATTGTGTTGCTAAAAGTCTGTAGAGATTCTAAAAGGTCACTAAATGAACTGTTGTAAGTCGAAAACTACCTGTAACTTGCTCATTTTTTAAAGCTCACAAATCTTTATAGACTTCAGAATCCCTCCTCCTTTGAAGCTAAAGGCCTAGGAAACAATCTGACCCATCAGCAGTCCAGCCTGTGCAGACCCCACCCCTCGGAAAGCTCTTCAGCCCAGACCCTAATGAACGCCCTTAGTTCTCTTGAGGTTCAGAGAGAAATTTCTCAGCCACTGAATCGTCGTCCTCAGAGCTCAGCCCAGCCCCGTATCATTTCTCTGATCCTTGCCCGCTCCTGCCATCAACACCATTTCCATTTCTAGGGAGATGGAACTGCAAGGAGGAAGCCTGCTGCTTCTCCTCCTTGGGGGGTGAGATGGGGGGCGGGGGGGGGGTTGAACCAGTGTCTCCTGGCCAAGACTCCTATTGTCTCCCTCGGCCTAGCTGCAGGCTCCCTACAACGACAGGCTACTCAATTGGAATTTAAATACTGGGTGATTGTTGCCTTGGAGAATGGAGAAGGTTGAGTTAAATAGAGTAAATGACAGCTGAGAAGTAAGCAGTTTAGAAAGAAGAATGAACGGACAGAGGAAGACATTCCAAGCCCTCGTCCAGAGGATTCTCAAAGATTTCCCAATTACGGAAAGATCATAGGGATTGATTCTGTCCAGGACTTTATTGGCTGTATCAAGTTGACCTTTGGCTAATTAATTGGGCTGATTAAAAGAAGTTTGGACCATTATGTGCAGGCCCATTACTGGCTCCCCTCCTGGTTTAGAGACTAATTATCCAAAGACAGCAACTTGTGAGGGAGAAGCTGAAGAGACGGAATAAGTGAGGGATCCTTGGTGCTCTCTGAACTTGCTTGGTTGCAGATGCCTCATTACCTAAACTGGGTAACGTGATCAGTGCAAGAAGGGAGAGGGGTTTGCAAGGAGGAGGAGGAGGAGGAAGACTGTGGGCTTCTTTGGGGTTCCATTTAACCCCCTCGGGACCAAGGTACGAGTTCCCAAAATGCGTATTGCAAGGCAGACTACGAGATCCCAGTATCCTTTCTTTTTTTGCATCACCCTGTCATCACCCCATGTTCTTTGTGATGTCATCTCGATAACAAGTCCTGATAATGTGCCCCACTGTCTCTACATGCTGGAACATTTTTCTAGGAGCCACCACCTCGTTTCAGATGGAGACTGGCAGTTCCCCGCAGGCTTAACTCAAAACAAACTGCTGAGAACAATCCCTTCTTCCTGTGAATCTCCTTGCGTTTCTTGGCTTGTCCCACAACTCTTTAACCACCCATTGAATGCAGTTGATTGTTTGTTAATAAAGCAAAGAATGGCACCCTTCAGCATCTGCTTTTAAAAACCACTCTGTGGGCTCTTTCCACGGTAGAAGAACGCTTGCAGCTACAGTTTAAAAGACCTCTAAAAGCCGCCAAAGGAAGGCAGGAAGGGTGTGAATCTCCTTCTCAGAATCAAACATGCCTGTTTTGGTTTCTTATCCTTCCACTCCTGGGCTGAGAATCTCTGCGCTTTGGGGGAATCTTGGGTGATAATGCAAGGTTTAATCCGTTTACTAGAGTGTTAACAAAGTCATTTTAAAATATTATCACTGCTTTTATCTTTTTTTTTTTTATCCCAGGTAGATTTGGTTCATCTTTTTTCCCCCTTTTTGAATCGCTGGAAAGAGTGCAAAGAAGAGCAACAAAGACGATTAGGGGAATGTACAACCACGATGATATATGTTTAATTGGTAAAATGGAAAAAATTGAAAAGAAAAGCAAATGTATATTAATAAAAAATCGGGGCTGCTCAGACAGCAATAGGGAAAATATTTGGATTGAAAATAAATACAACAATGGAGAGAGAATGGAGCAAGCAGTAGCTGGTAAGAGAGGAGGGGAGAAGGAGAGAGAGGAACAGAAGAGGGAGGGGGAAAAGAGTAGGAGACAAGGTTAGAAAGGGAGGAAGAAGGGAGGAGTGGGGGAAAGGAAGGGGAAGGAGAGAAGAGGAAGGAAAGGAGAAAAGAAGAAAGTAGAAAAGGGTAGAAGAAGGGAGGGAAGGGAAAGAGAGAAGAAGGAGAAGAAGGTTTGTTGTAAAATAAGCGAGAAGAAAAGGGAGAAGAGCAATCCCGAATATAATTTTAAAATATTTTTTTTCTTTAGAAAATATATGTATATGTAGGATTAACCATGTATACGAGAATGTACATTTATAACATGCTTATAAGAAATAAAATTTAAACTTTTTATAAAAAAAAGATGATTAGGGGACTGGAGGCTAAAATTATGCTGAACAGTTGCAGGAATTGGGGGTGTCTAGTCTAATGAAGAGAAGGGGTGACACGTTTCTCTTGTTTGGGGCAGCACAAAGAACTCAACTACCATCATCACACTCAACAACAGAAAAGGGGTAGATGCAGAGAAGGATTCTGGCATTGTGCAGATCGGGTTGTGGTCTGTTCCTGCAAAAACTCCTGTACATTTCAAAGTAAGCACCACTAAGACATTCGTAGCTGACTCAGATTCACCAAGTCCTTTAAAGGATTGTTTTGACTCCCCTCATTAATCTGACCGCTCTCCGTTCTTGCCTTCTGATCCATCCTTTTAAGCTTAGAGATCTTCTGTAGATAAACCTAGAACACTCGTGTAATCCCTAGTTTTTAGACTAGACAAATAAAGAAACTGGAAGTGATTTAAGGCTTCACATTCTTCTCCTTTTTGTAAGTCAGGGGTCTTTCTTCTTCTTCTTCTTCTTCTTCTTCTTCTTTTCTGTTTCCATCAGCCCACATATGTTGCTGGAGACAGACGCCACTGTATTTTCATTTCTTACTAGAATGTCAGTCCATTTTAGACATAGCAAAAGCATTAATAACTTACCACACACACATGCACAGACCCATACAGGCAGACACACTTTGTGTAACTATGTAGAAATAGTCAAAATGGATTTCAAAGCCAGCCTTTTGCAACATCTGGCATCTGACATTAATATACTGTTGTTTTTCAGTCCAATTGCTGTTTGCTCTGCCTTCAATTCAAGAAGGAGGCTTTGCTAAACATCTGATTCCATGAAGTAGTTAATGTAATTTCGGCCACATCTGTCTTGGTTCTGCAACAGAAAACAGCATGTAGAAATTGCTGCCATGAACATGTCCCTTTGGTTGGAACCAGGAACACCAGTGGAGGATTGGAGGCCAACACAGATAGGTCATATTCAATCATGAGGCATCTCATAGCTCAGACTATGCTTTGTTTGGAGGGTGGGTTGAGCCTCTTGTCTTTGTAGGAGCCCCTCAAATATCGGAAGGCTACTATCCTGCCACCCTCAGTCCTTCTTTTCATTAAACGAGACGTGCCCAATTCCTGCAACCGTTCTTTCCTACGATTTAGCCTCCAGCCCCCTCATCATCTTTGTTGCTCTTCTCTGCCCTCTTTCCAGAGTGAAGATAATAGGTTTTCCATGAAAATAAATGACTGGGCTCCTTCAGCTGCTGATAATCCACCAGCCACAACTTCATACTCCTAGTGAAGAAAGAATGTGCTCTCCTTTGAGGGCCACTATCACCACAAAGCAATCGCTGAGGTCAACACAGATTCCCATCACGTTGCCCTGTTACGAGCACTCCGAGGGGGGAGGGGGGATACTAAGCCAGCAAATTTGTAGGATAAACTGGAATTCCAGCTGGAGTCAGAGTTTAGAGAGGTGAAAAGCAGCCTCTCAAAGGCGGATCATGCTAAAGCTATGGCAGACACATTCTTGCTGGGTGTGTTTTTAGGACAGAGAAAGTGAACCCAAGGAAGAGAGAACGATGGTTACTCATTCTTTCTAACAATTGCTGGCTTTCCGTATCCTGTTAGAGTATTTTATCAGGGATGAAGGAGGCAGGATGAGGGGCTTTGAGAGGTGGCTGGGAGAGGCATAGAATCAAGATCTCGTGAAGTGTTAATACTGATTTATAATGTCTTATGAAGACCGCCCTTGGAAGACTGCATTTTGGTCACCACGATGTCAAAAGGATGTGGAGACTCTGGAATGAGTGCAGAGAAAAGCAACAAAGGTGAGAGGATTGGAGGCTAAAACATATGAAGAACGGTTGCAGGAACTGGGTATGTCTAGTTTGATGAAAAGAAGGACCAGGGGAGACATGATAGCAGTCTTCCAATATCTCAGGGGTTGCCTCAAAGAAGAGGGAGTCAAGCTGTTCTCCAAAGCACCTGAGAGCACTTTGTTGAAGAGAAGAGGACAAAAGAGGTTTCCTTGAAAATGGACAACCGGCTGGAAGTGTTGCCTCCTCTGGACTATTAGCCTTCCTAGAACCCACAGCTCTACCTTTCTATTCACCCCTTTGGCTCCTGGTGGTAAAGAATGCGAGGGAACATATTCTCAGTCTTCCCTTTAGTAGGATGGAATTCCTCTCTCTCGTTGCCCAGACCTTGGCATTAACCTGAAATAACAGTCGAGGAGAATATGTGGGTTCAGCTCTGGCACCCACAGTGCTCTCTGAACTTGGTTGTTTTTCACGGTGCCACAATAAACCACCATGGGGGGTGGGGGAGGAGTTGCAGTTTTCTGGAAGGGTTGGCTTGCCATGCTAGGGGGCCTGCGAGGATCCATGAGCTTTC
Organism: Masticophis lateralis; assembly: GCA_030761175.1. Taxonomy (NCBI): domain Eukaryota; kingdom Metazoa; phylum Chordata; class Lepidosauria; order Squamata; family Colubridae; genus Masticophis; species Masticophis lateralis. The sequence continues at coordinate 129,108,132 of JAUDYJ010000004.1, forward strand.
TGGAACAGAGAGGCAGGAACTTTGGTGGAATCTCCATCCAATTAAAGTTTTCATATGAGCGCTTCAGTATCATCAGTATCATCTTGTGCAAAACCAGCTGGAGCTGAATCCAGAAACATAGTCTGTCACCTAATGGTGGCCGACCATTTAATGGCTAACACAGCCATTAAAATCAGAGTCCTTCCATTTATACATGAAACCCATTGATTGATGGAATCTGGGTGTGCTTTCCCAGGTGACTTCCTGCTTAATCGGTTTATACCTAAACTTTCAGATCATTTAACTGATTCCTTTCGCCTTTGCTGGTGAAAAGGATTAATGAATACCGCAAGAATAGAAATTTGTACTTCAAAATCACATGAGGCCAGTGGTTTTGCAAAGCAACTAAAATCCTTATATAACCCAAAAAATACTTTGCTAATTGATTAGGCCAAGGATCCCCAACAATCCAGCCTGTGGCCTGATCCTGGGCCGTGGCCTGTCTGGAACTGGCTGGCAAGCGAGCACATGCATGCACACTGCTCCACTTGCATGAGTGGCAGGCACTCACACACGTGTGGATACATGTCTGCCACTCACACAGAACCGTCCCCTCCCCCCCCTCCACCAGTCCACCAAGCTGGAAAGTTTGGCAACCGCTGGATTACATTACCCATGTAAACTGCAAAAATCTGACCCCAAAATGGACGGCTTAAAGTCTAACTCTTTGCTGCCATCTGATGGTCATCTGGAGCTTTGCAAACCCATATTTGGTTACTCTAGCTCAATGTTTCTCGAACTTGGCAACTTTTAAGACGTGCGGACCTCAGTTCCCAGAATTTCCCAGCCAGCATGCCAAGTTTGAGAAACGGTGCTTAAGCAACTGAAAAGAGAACCCCTCCTAAAGTAAAGGCTTAAAGAGGGGGTAAAAGCCACAGAGAAGATTACTGTTTATATTTCTTTCCAATATTTCATAAATAAAAAATGTCTCTTCTAAGACCAACCGGTAGAACAAACAGGTATCTAAGTAGGAGCTAAAAATAAAATATGTTTAGCAGCCTGGAGTTAAAAACAGCCTCAGCAGCAAAACATGGAAGATTTTCCATTAGGTAGGGAGGCCTCAGCAGAAGGAGGACCCACCATCTTCCACAGCCATAAAACATGGAAAGGGTTTTTTTTAAACTTATGATCAGGTATCTTGTAGGATACATAGCCAAAAATCACCACCGTTGGCCTTGTTTCTGGCCTTCAAAAAAGTTTGGAAAGCACATAATGAGAAACTTGTTTTTCTCTCCATGGGAGCCCATGTGATCCATGCCTCTTACAAGAAGCTGGCTGGCCCTTTCAGCCAAGGAGTCTCCGCAATAAAACTGTAGCCATGAAAACTAAGAAGGCTCCGAGAATAGCGCGGGGACCCTTCTGCCCTTCTCTCTCTCTCTCTCTCTCTCTCTCTCTCTTTTTTATTTGATGTATATGCCGCTCTTCTCCGGAGACTCAGGGCGGCTTACAATGCGTTAAGCAAGAGCCTTCATACTTTTGTATATATTTATACAAAGTCAGCTTATTGCCCCCACAAACTGGGTCCCCAATTTACCTACCTTAGAAAGGATGGAAGGCTGAGTCAACCTCGAGCCTGGTGAGATTCGAACTTACAGTAATTTCAGAAGGCTGGTATTAATCAAAATGCTTTTAGTCTGCTGAGCTATCCAGGCTCCTTTTGACCGTTCCAATGGATTTGAAATCCTAAAATGGCCCTCCCCTCCTTTACAGGTTGGGAAAAAGGGAAGCAAAGTAGAAGGGAAAGAAAGAGGAAGAATAGAGAAGGGACCTTGGAGGTCTTCTGGTCCAATCGCTGCTCAAGCAGGAGACCAAGCCCCATTCCAGACAAGTGTCTGTTCAGTCTCTTCTTGGAAACCTCCAATGATGGAGCGGAGCACCTACAACTTCTGGAGACAACGTTCCACAGATTAATTGTTCTCGCTTACAAGAAATGTCTCTTTAATTCTAGGTTGGGTCCTTCTTTAAGGAGCTCCACCAATTGCTTCTCATTCTGCCTTCTTTCCGACTCTAGAAAGATTTTGGTAAAGCACCAGCCTTCCCAGTTGTCTGTTCTCCTTCAAAGGTTGTTTGTTTTATGTCTGGCAGGTTTATATATGGTCGTGTTTTGCTATATAATATCTGTCCGTCCAAACAAGCAAAACTACAAAAGTTGTAAACTGGTTGTGAGCTGAGCTCCACTAAGCGCTTCAGCTTCCTACAGAAACAATCACAACTTTCCCAAAATCTTCCAGGTATCACTAAATGGGCCTTTCTAAAAATGTTCGACATCTTTCCGATAAGGAAAACGTTTGCCGGGGGTTACTTTTGATGAAGTACAAATACTTATTTAATAAAGTGGTAAGCTGATCAAATACATTAAGTTAAGTGAGGAGAAATGTCCTTTTTATTGATGAGAAAGAGCAGATGGAATATTCTCCTTATGCTAGAAATGCAAAATTTCTTAGTTTCCTCCTTGCACTGAAAGGTTTGGGATGCAAATGACACGAATAACAGCCTCATATCACACAGGGACACACTTTGCGTCCTTTGCATAATGATGTCATGTAATGGCCATTGCAGTGTTTACACAAGGCCTACTCTGGTTGTAGCTTCTGGCTGCAAACGTAACAGGGATGAGATATGGCTAGATTTTTTGCGGGGGGGGGGGGGGGTTCAGAACAACACAGCAAACTGAATTCTAAATCTTGGTCTTTCTCCCATTGGTCCTTCCTGAGGAACCTTTCTGATGATTGATGAGAAAATCATTCTTAATCAAAAGAGACTCCCAAGGTATTTGCCCAAGGGTACTTCTTGTTCTGTACAAATACCTCATCTTTAAACTGCACACCTTGAGTAGGGAGCTAAGCAGACCTTTAGACCTGTTTAGAAATTCATAGACGTGAATTTCTGGTCTTAAAAGGGGAGCTATTCCCACCCATGCCTCAGGAGAAACGTTGCCATGGAAACAGTAGACCGGGGTGTCCAACCTTGACAAATTTAAGCCTTGTGGACTTCAACTCCCAGAAGGCCTCAGCTAGGAGAATTCTGGGAGTTGAAGTCCACAAGTCCTAAAGTTGCCAAGGATGGACACTCTTGGAGTAGATGGCCTTTTCTTGTTTTTTTGTTTTAATTTCTCCACATGCGTCTTTTTCCACTGCACCTCAATGGATGGGATGGCATTTAACGTGGGCTCGAGAGCACCAGGGGCGGATTGCTTCAGCGCTCAGGAGCTGAGGCCAAAGATGGTTATGAACTTGTAAGCTGAGGTAATTACTCTTCTCCTCAAGCCTTTGAAGTTCAGCCACCCTGCCAATTTTAATCACATCCTGCTTTCCCTGAGGTGAAATAGTTTTGGTGAAGAACAGTTGCGTTCCATAGTCCTCTGAGGGAAATGCATGCTGGAATCCAAAGAGATAAAGTGAGCCATAGTCATGGCTCACCCACTGACTATATATAGTTAGCTAGACAAAATATTGCCACTTAACCCCAGTGAAGAGAAGAAAGCTTGGCATGAGGAAAAGAAGACAAATGAGTCTCCTGTCCCCAAGGAGCGAGCATTTTTGTGGTCATTAAAGCATGGAAAGATCATTTCTGGCTACTATGGTCCAGGATCACGTAAGGCCAGGAACTTTCCCTGGGTGGATTAGTGCACCATTGGGGTTGATAGATCCGCAGGTGATGTCTATCTGCTAGAGTTCACCTACAACATCTGGACAACTCTTAGATGGCAATAAGAGATGCAGAAAACTCCAGTTCCTTGCCCGTCTACACTGATAGACTGTTGGTAGACTACTCTGTGCAGGAGCTCTAAATTGGTGTGTATATTTTGGATTGTTTAGTTTGTCTTTGCTTGCCCTATTTTGCTGCATTTAAATGAGCATCTCATTAGAACATAGAAAATAGGATAATAGAATTGGAAGGGTCTTTGGAGGTCTTCTAGTCCAACCCCCCGCTGGAGCAGGAGACCCTATCCCACTGCAAACAACTGTCCAATCTCTTCTTGAAAGCCTCCAGTGATGGAGCACCCACAACATCTGAAGGCAAATTGTTCGACTGATTAATTGTTCTCACCATTAAGAAATTTCTCCTTAGTTTTAGGTTGCTTCTCTCTTTGGTTACTTTCCATCCGTTGCTTCTCATCTTGCCTTCTGGTGCTTTGGAAAATAGTTTGACCCCCTCGTCCTTGCAGGAGCCCCTTAAATATTGGAACACTCCTATCATATCTCCACTACCCACTCATCTCATTGAGTATGTAGTGATTGCTAACATCTCCAAGCATCTCCTGGCTGATGAGCTATCCCCCATTGAGCTCCTGTGGCACCATCTCCTGAACATATGAACAGTGCCAACGTCCTCATCCATCATCCCCAAATGCAGAAGTTTAGTGCAAATTAGATGATGTCACGGGGAGATCCAGGTTTCAAATCATCCAACTGACAGCCCAGGCAACTGCCATCTTTAGCTGCTTAATAGGACAGCTGAGGGCTCCGATCAGAAAGCCTTCGTCATTTATCTCCTTTGGCCGAGGGCCGCGATTCCCAACGGAGCCCCAGGTTCTTGGCTGAAGCGCCCATTCATGACAAAGCAGTCCTTAGTCTGCAGCCTCCTGTCTCGGTGACCATGTCACCACTGGAGCAGCGAGGTCTCCTGGTTCTCACATCCTACACTATGCACCACAGCCTTCCCAATTAAATCAAACCATTGATTAAACAAACCAATGAGCATAATTGGCTTAATTAGATTCTCCCCCTATTGGCACCAGACCATTGTAGAAAGGCCCTTGCAGAATGAACCAAACATTTTTCCCCCCTCTCTCTGAGATAATTAAGAATTGGCCGGTGCAATTTTAAAACCCACAACTCTGAATAGTGTCTAAGGGGAGGGGGTGAGGGGGGGAGAGCAGGGGAAGGATGAATGGAGGGTGGAAGAGAGAGAGAGAGAATAGGCCGTATCTCCAGCCAGTCAAGAGGATGGGGCTTCATTGGAGGCGGTGGGCCGTTCCTGTTGAAATGTGTGTCTCAAGTGCAGTTACTCAGCTTCCCTTGAAACAGAGCGGTTCCCTCATCGCACCGATTCACACATGACCTTTTATTCAGGTGTAAATTCCATCCTGTTGAAGCAAACTCCAGAGCCTCAAAGCATAGCCAAGTTAAAAGATTTTAAAGACTTCTACAGGGCTTTCTTGGGGGCTAAAAGCAATCGATGAGGCCTGGAGGCAGTTTAGAAATAGGATAGATAGATAGATAGATAGATAGATAGATAGATAGATAGATAGATAGATAGATAGATGATAGATAGATAGATAGATAGATAGATAGATAGATAGATAGATGATAGATAGATAGATAGATGCATACATACATACATACATACATACATACATAATACATCAACCACCCATACATGATGGCCTCTGTCTGATGAAGACAAGTGGCATCTCATGTGTCATGGTGTCATGGACCTCTTCTCCAGAGCACCTGAGGGCAGGAGAAGAAGCAATGGATGGAAACTAATCAAAGAGAGAAGCAACCTGGAATTGGGGAGGAATTTCCTGACCGTGAGAACAATTAATCAATGGAACAGCTTGCCACCAGAAGTTGGAAATGCTCCATCACTGGAGATGGAGGTTTTTAAGAAGAGATTGGACAGCCATTTGTCTGAAATGGTCTAGGGTCTTCTGCCTGAGCAGGGGGTTGGACTAGAAGACCTCCAAGGTCCCTTCCATCTCTGTTATTCTGTTATTCGGCAACTGGTCAATTACAGGATCCAGAAATGGCGACATTTGCAATGCATGATCTTAATGTAACACCGATAAGGCCAGTTGTAGCTTGCACAGGCAACGATCCCATGAGTGTGTAAAATAGTGCAGACGGCAAGGAGAATCTGTTCCGTTTCTTTATTCTTATTACTAGGGATGAAATGGTTGAGGGAGGGAGTGGAAGTTGTAGGAACCTTGGGGGAGAGTGACCACGTCAGGATTCACTATAATGGAGGCGCAGCTAACAGAACTAAGTAAGGCTGGTGTTTTAGACTTTAAGGGAGTAATATTAAAGTAAAGTAACACTACTGACAGGCAAATCCAACCTAAAATTAAGCAGGAATTTCCTGACCGTGAGAACAAGTGATCAGTGGAACAGAAGTTGCCTCCAGAAGTTATGGGTCCTCCATCACCGGAGGCTTTCAAGAAAAGATTGGACAACCATTTGTCCAAAGTCACCAGCTGGGTGACTTTTGGCCAGTCAAAGCTGTAGGAAGAAGCAAATGGGAATCACTTCTGAGCATGTTGCCAAGAAAACTGCAGGGACTTGTCCAGGCAGGTCAAAAGACAGGAGTCAAGGCTGACTCAGAAGTATCTGGAGCAATGGGGCACTGAGCCTGGGGCTAACCAAGGGAGGTCCCACTCACCTCAGGTTGTCTCCTCTGGTTGCCTTCAAAATTCTGAGAGCCTCCTTTGATCTTATGAGTAATTGGTCTAGAAAGGAGGTTGCTGTGAGGCGTGAAGCTATGGAATCTTGGTAACTGTTCTACCCGTTGTCTGTGGACCTTTTGCTGAAGATCTGTGGATCACCATTCAAAGGTCTCCCAACTGGATCCCTTTAAGGTGCTGCTGCAATTCGGTACCCAACTTTCCTTGCCCACCTCACAATGTGTGAAGAGGATGAAAGGCTCCAGCTTGGCATAAAAATGGGGAGTCTTTGGTCTTGCCGATCTGAGGATTAATCGCTTCTGCCCAAATCACCACAATTTAACAGCAAATGAATTTGTTGGTTTGTCTTCTCTGGGGCGGTTGAGTGGACAATAGCACCTTCTCACGTAGGAAAAGGGGCCCCGTAGATTACTTGTCCTAATGAGCAATTAGGGAAGTGTGTGGAGTGTTTCCTTTTATCCAATCCTGGCCCGTTCAAGAGGCAAAGCTTTTCTTCCTGGTTTCCTGTTTGTCAAAGGAAGGGCCATTCTGGGCTATTCTTTGGGGAAGGTTGAAAGGACGGGAGAGGTTGGGTGAGGTGAAATGAATTAGTCAGCACTAAAGGGAGCCAGGAGGCACAAGGCGGGAGAAGAGCTACGCCTGTTGTCTAAAATATCTCCTCATACCTGAATCCACTTGGAACATGGTCTATTTGTCATGGCTGCACTCCCAGGAGAGTCTTCCCAAGGACGTTAAAAACACAATCAGGAAGGGGATAGGTGGGCATGTGGTTAGTGCCAGAAGAATACAGAGAGTCCCCTCTGGAAGGCAAAACTAGTCATAACCCATGGGAGGCTAAAACACTCCTTCAGACCAGAGATCTGGTGGGGGGGAGGGATGAATAACAGAATGATAGAGTTGAAGGGACCTTGGAGGTCTTCTAGTCCAACCCCCTGCTCAAGCAGGAGACCCTATGTCTTTCCAGACAAGTGGCTGTTCAGTTTCTTCTTAAAAACCTCCAGTGATGGATCACCCACAACTTCTAGTGGCAAGCCATTCCACTGGTTGATTGTCCTCACTGTTAGAAAATTACTTCTTAATTCCAGCTCTCTTTGATTAGTTTCCATCCGTTGATTCTTGCCTTGCCTTTTAGTGCTTTGGAGAAGAGGTTGACCCCTCTTCTACTCTGTCACAATCCCTCAAATATTGGAAGACTACTAACGTGTCAGCCTAGCCCTTCTCTTCATTAAACTGGACATACCCAGTTCCTGCAACCGTTCTTCATACATTTTAGCTTCCAGGACGCTCATCATTGTTCTTGCTCTTTTCAGCACTCTTTCTAGACTCTCAACATCTTTTTTCTATCGCGACGACCAAAATTGAAGGCCTCCCTTGGCAGGTCTTTGATCACGTGACTTTGGCTTTGGTCTTGGTTTTGTTGCCTCCTCCCCAGAGAGCCCCTTTTTCAGTCAAGCGACATCCAAGTCTTAATGGGAAGCTAGTAAATGTAGTTGGCTTGTAGGACTGACATTTTCTCATGGAAGCTGTTGCTCAACAAATATTGACTAAATAAGCGTGGTCCCTGTTCCTCTTTCTCCTGAAGAGAGAATTGTTTCTAAAGAAGGTGGGTTTCTGGACTGAAAGCCCACCAGAATCCACACCATGTCTGAAAACAGAAAACAAGAAAATTCTACAGTTGGAAAACTGTCATTTGAAAAAAAGAGCCTTGGTGGCGCAGCAGCTTAAAGTGGTGTTAAAGAGACACAGCTGCTTGCAATTACTGCAAGTTCGAATCTCACCAGGCTCAAGGTTGACTCAGCCTTCCATCCTTTCAAGGTAGGTAAAATGAGGACCCAGATTGTGGGGGCAATAAGCTGTATAAATATAGAAAAGTATGAAGGCTATTGCTTAATGCATTGTAAGCTGCCCTGAGTCTCTGGAGAAGGGTGGCATATAAATTAAATTTAAAAAAAGAAAAACATACTCTGTAAAGTTTAAAAAACCCTGTGGGAATATTTAACTTAAAATGCTTTATTTTATCTTTAGGTACATGTGAAAGTAAACATGTTCCATAACTTGTATTGTTTTCAGTTACAATATAATCTTCATCCACTCAAACTTTCTTTTGGGTGTCTATCTACTGTCGGACAATACTTCTGCACGATGCTAATTTTCCATTCTCCTCCCGCCACACACAGACACACACTTGGTTGCAGAATTGTTAAATGTTTTATTACAACAATCGTTACCCAGACCCTTGTGTAGGTAACTATGGTCTTTTGACAACCTCTGGTCTTCAACTCCCAGAATTCTTGAGCTCCCCATTGTTATGTTATGATTGTTGAGTTTTTATGCTCCCCTAAACTACTTCTAATGTCCCCAACATTATATAATATAATCTTCTTTTTATATATATTTATTCTTTTGGTTTATTTGCAAACTATTTTTAACTTCTCAGTTTTTATATATTTTTAGTTTCTTAGCTTTAGATTTTGCATGGCTATTTATGGCTTCTTCCAGTGTTTGTGCCTTAAGTCCTCATGTGGGTTTACGCTAATACAGGTTGGTGATTTCTTTCTAAAAAGTTTTGCCTGTGAATATTAGAAAGGTTGTGTGTTTGCTTCTCACCTTGTGTTCCTGCCTCACTGAAAACTAGACTGAGGTGAGTGGGAACTAACTCCTAAATAATATTCTGCTTGTTTAAAATGACAGAAGTACTGTACGGGTGGCATTTTTTAAAGTGGCACCTGGCTTTTGAGTGAGGCACTATCCTGCCAAGAAGACACGGGGGGGAAAAGGGGGCAAAGCAGAACCCAACAGATGAACAGGATTTAATTTGAATATAATTGCAAAAGAGATGGATTAAGAATAATTAAGATGGTTGCCTCCTTGTTTTACAATAAAATTGGTACTTTTAGAAGGAGCCTGAGGGTCCAAGATTATGTATAGAAAATACTGCACCAGCTTAACATCAAGTTGAGGCATTACAGAGCCAACTCACATGCAACATCTTCCAAAAAGCCTCAAGTTCTAAACCAAACTGAGACAGTGAGCTGTTGAAGCAAGATTTTAATCCTCTTGGGTGATATTTCTTCTAATAAAAGTTCCATCCATGCTTCGATTCGGTAATGGAAAATGACTCGGAGAAGGGTAGCAGTTGGAGGAACTAGAAAGAGAAAACATACAATCTTCTAGATGATGCGTGGTGCTGATTTGGGTCTCCTTCAAAGGCATTTGAGATCAGATCACAGATACCCCCTGCGTCGAGGGTAGTAGGAATGCTAAAACCTGGATCCATTTCAAATTTCCAGTCAGCCATGAACTCCTTGGGGTCAACTAACCCTAAACTTCACTAAAACACTAAACAACCTGGCAGCATTGTGGTGTGGAGGCTGGAGCAGCGTTTATGCATGTGTGTTTGTGTCAAAGCATATACCATTGTGACTTCCTTGAAGAAAAGATGAAACATACATGAAATAATTAAATGTGCAACGAAGTGGGAGAAATAGATTTCAGCCAGGGTAATCGTTGGGAATCAATTTTGAATTAATGCCAAGGACTTTGTCAGAGCCCCACAGCAAAAATAATCTGAGAAACATGGTTTGAAAAGGCAGGATTAGGGTGATGCCAGCTAGGCTGGAAGGAGGGGTCAAGTGGGGAGCCAGTTTGGAATTGTTACAAGTGGCAGAAGCTTGATTTTTTTTTTAATTTGATTTCTATGCCGCCCTTCTCTGGAGACTCAGGGCGGCTTACAATGCGTTAAGCAATAGCCTTCATACTTTTGTATATTTATACAAAGTCAGTTTATTGCCCCCACAAACTGGGTCCTCAATTTACCTACCTTAGAAAGGATAGAAGGCTGAGTCAACCTTGAGCCTGGTGAGATTCCAACTTACAGTAATTGCAGACAGCTGGTATTACTCACAATGCTTTAGTCTGCTGAGCCACCAGGCCCCTCAGGATCCATGAAGCCTTAGCTGGTGGTTCCCAGGTAAAGTCAAGCAATCTGGTGACATTCCTGTAACATAGGTAGAAGACGATAAAGTTGATTAATTAGCTATTTACAATTTATTTCAGCTGGTGGCTCTAGTTGCTTGCACCTGACAGGTAAGAATCAAATACAAATAACCTGGATGATGTAACCTATTTGGGCATCTGCTAATATTGATTCCTGGAGAACCACATACAAGCAGAACTTCCTTAGCCTCCATTTCCAGCCTATCTGCACATTTTCCTTTGCATTTTCAAAAGCTCAGATATATCCCTGATTCTACTGTCTTGTCTTCGGGGCGCCCATATTGCTTTTTTGTATGGAAACTTTTGGAATTATTTGGCAGTTTCTGTGTGTGTGTGTGTGTGTGTGTGTGTGTGTGTGTGTGTGTGTTTTAACAGCAAGAGAAGGTCAGGGATCTCAACTGAAGTCCCCACCACCACCATTTAAATAAGCCCAGATTGCTTTAATGATGGAGTCTTAGAAGGGGGGAAATTCTGTCCCCAAAGCGGCTGAGAACAGAGTTTGGTGGCTTGCATGTAGAAGATCACATTACGCTTCTGCTACCCTCCAGCTTTTAAGACCCAGTCCCCAAATTCTTCTCTGGAAAGAACTCTGGCCATCCTGACTCCAAGGGAAACCACAGTTTTCTTTGCTCATTGGGTGCAGTTGCCAAATTCTGGCTTTAACCTTCCCACGTACCTTGGTCGACAAAGGAGGGTGGCTTGGAGACCCCAGGATTTCCAGGGCAGAAGCATTTTGCAAAAGCTAATTATAGGTTGCTCTTGGTAAGAGAGAGCAAAAGGGAGCCCCCACCGAAGCAATAGAATGCAGGCCGCTTCTATTACACTTTCTTCTCTGTATGTAATTATTTAAAGAGAAAACATATCCTAACCGAAAAGCAGCCTCCTCATGGGGTTTCAAAGGAGGAGAGCCTGCTGAAAATGTTGCAAAGTCCCTGGAGAGGGACCAAAGCTTGAAAAATTGTAAGCACCCACCTTTACGATGGTCTTCGTTTTGAGTAGATTGTGGTCGATTGTTTATGAAAGGGGTTAAAGAGATGTGTGTGGTTTTCGTGTTCCCACAATAAAACGGGGCCTGTGAGCACTTACAGTTCCACCAGAGGAAAATCCCACGTACAACTTACAAAAGAGAGCCTTTGTTGGCCTCTGTCTGACCAACTGCTGCCCCCCAAGTCTCATCCATTCATGGGCTCACGAGCATCCTCCATGGAGATTTTAATTTTTCTTTTTCCCAACAAGACTGTGGGGAAGAACGTAGGAGCCATCTCAACATCTTCAGACAACAATAGCAGCAACAAAGAAGTTAATTTTAACCATAACAGTTAACTGAACAGAGCTAAAAACCATAACATGTATTGGAGGGCATTTTGCTCTCTCAGTCTTGGGGATCTCATTTGGGTTGATCTCATTCAGGGATCAGTATTAGTTTCAAGGGGGAAATCTAACATCTTCTGGATCACTCGGACCTAAACTCAGCAAGGCTAAATGTCTCTCAGGTGTCCCAATTGATTCAGCCTTGTGATTAGGCCTTACTGTAGACATTTTCTGAAGCGTAGGAGGCTTTTGAGAAAATAATTTTAAATTTTCCTATTGCTTGATTATTTATAATTTTGGAGATGAGGGTAAAGAGTGGGTCAGTTCTCAGTTTTAATTGTTTCATTAATTAATTTAATCCTTCTCAGCTTTGAATTCATGGACTTCTCTTGAGGTTGACAGTCTTCTTAATGCAAATCCTGTTTGGAGCGCTTTAGCATCGCCATCAATCCAGGATGAGACTTTTTCTTGTCTTTCCAATTCTGCACACATGCTGGGAGTTTTCCTCTTCCCTTCTGGCCTAATGCCACAACTAATCCACCACATAGTAGCCCAATTGAAGTACAAGACCACCTGGCTACTGCTGTCATTTGGTCTTCTCTGTGTTCCTCCCTCTTCCCCCAAATAAGATCTTCTCATTGTCTAAGCTGGTAACCTTCTTTTGTTGACGAATTTGAGCAGAGGCAGCAAACTAACACAAGCTGTTGGACATCCACCCATCCTTCGTCCTTATGAAGATGCAACCCTTCCAACTAGTTGTTGTGTTGGCTTCCATTTGAGCTAGAATGTTTTTAATGTTTCATTGCTCTACATTCTTTTATTTCATCCTAGTGGGAAGCTGTGTACCACATTTAAACTGCATAGCTGAGCAACAATTGAAATGTTCAGAAATTAGTGGAATACAATTAACCAGAGGAAACAACAGCCTCTGTTATTTATAACGCCATTCAGACCATCCTTTTCTTTTGCATAACTTTGAAAGGAATTAGATCCTCTGAGCACCATTCCTTTAGCTCATAGCAAGATATTCTGACATTAAAACATCATGATTTTTGCTCTGGGCGGGAGAGACAGTAGAAGCTGTGGGTGCTTCAACACTGGAGGTTCTCAAGAGGTTGGACAGCCATTTGCCCAGAATAATACAGGGTCTTCTGCTTGGGCAGGGGTTGGACTAGAAGACCTCCAAGGTCCTATTCTATTAAATTTTGGATTAGTGTTGCAAAACTCCAGCTTCCTTCATCTAGGAGGATGACTTGAAATGATCCACCTCCTTAAGCAACAGCAAGATGTGAAGTTTAATCTTATATGCGTCTCTCCAAACTACCTACTGTGGCTCCAATTATGCCAACTATCCCAACGGTACTAAGAATGGTGAATCGTTTTGTTTGAAAGTTACCAAATTGATTTATAATGTTCATGGCTTGCATATTTCTGCAACCTTCCAGTCCTTGTGGCCTTCCTTTAAGGAGAAGGAAAATAAATGAACGAAATAAGATCTTAATTGAAAACAGCCTCTCCTTTTCTCACATAGCGTTCAATTTGAGAGCTTTATGCAGTATCCAAAAATAGTAATGAAACCTATCCCGCTAATAAGCATATGGTTAAAATATGCATTAGCCAGACCTTAATAGATTGAAAGAAAGCATTTGCATAAAGCCATGAAGTTGAACCTTTTCTGTAATAAGAGGAGCTTGACTCCATCTGATTTTATTGGGTAACTGCTATTTATTTGTGTGTCTGATAGGAACTATTTTCAAACAAATGTTCTTAGCACACACTTCTCTGAACCACAAAGCCAGTTTCATCTCATCCTATTTAGGTAAATGGATTGGAAAAATTTTAGTAGAAGCATCGTGTGTGTGTGTCTGTGTGTGTGTGTGTGTGTGTGTCCTTCTCCTCTTCCCTCTGGAAACAGATAATTGTGTTTTCAACACATCAGCCCTACAGGAATTTGGAGCATGGCTGGCTTTGAATAAGGGTTAGACCAATTCATAAAAGTCCTGGAGCTCAAAGCCTCTTAAGAGTACAAGGGCCTCTGGAGGAGATGGGCTCCAGGAGACAAGTGGACCCCTTGAGGCAGTTGGTTGGCCACGGTGAAGACAGACTGCTGGACTAGCTGGGCCACAAGTCCGATCCAGCAGGGCACGGCTTATGTTCTTAGGTAAGTTCAGAGATATCTGTTCAATGTCTCTGGAGATTCTCTCGTCATCCAGGTCACGATTCTTGTTTTTTTCCTTGGGGAAGACATTTTGCTTCTCATCCAAAAATGCTTCTTCAGTTCACTGGAGAACAGTTCACAGTTCATTTAACAAATCAGACATTTTCCTGGTTCCAATGTCATTAACACAACCGTGTGTGGCTGCTGTGGCTGTTACGTAGTTTCTCAAAGTATCTGTATGGTTGCTTTTATATATTACTGAGTTATTTTGGTGCAACTCAGTTTCGAGAGAGTGGAAACCTATTTTTTGATCTTTAACTCACCTGCCAATCTCCTCTATTGACTTCAGGCACCGGGAAAACAATTTGTAGGCACAAAAATATCTCTCCCCCCCCTTTTTTTCACCACACACCTATATATTCTGCAGCTTCAAAAACCAAGTAACCACAACAAATTGGTTTTGGTCACAGATGGAGATGAACAACAATAATGTAATTGAATTCTATGGGAGAAAATGGCTTACAGTAATTCAGTTTTGCTTCAAGTTTGTAGGGTAATTGTAGGTAACAATCCCCTACAAGTTATAAGTGGCTAGTGAAATGGACTTGCAAAAAATAAGAAACACACAGCTACTTAATGTTAACTTTTCCAATGATATCAACTTCTCTTCTTCTACTATCAATTGGTGCACCGTACACAACTGCATTCTAAGCAGAGATCACACAACAGTTGCCCTTGTGATGTGGTCAGTGAACTCTCAGAAGAGAAATGGGCTCCAGACAGTGTAGATACAACCTTAGACCTTTGATTCAGGCCAAATACCCTTCCTCTCTTCTCTAGAGTCTGTCTGGAGCTGGCACTCTAGTAGTCAGCTCTTCTGTTCATCTCTTCTCTCTTCTTTTGGTCCCTTCCTCTTTTTTGTTCCACATTATGTAATTCTGGCTTCCTTCCCTCTTCCTCTTTTTGTAGACTCTTCTTTTTTTTTCTCCCATTGTGAAATTCTTGCCTACTTTTCCCAATTCCCAAAAGGTGCTAGAGGTGACATAAAAAGGGAACAGTCCCACTCTGAGCAAAGAGCATCCATTCACGGTGGCTGCAGATGAACTCTTAATAGGGATATTTCAAGTGGAGAATGAAGGGTGGAGAAAAGCAGCAGACTGAGATCAATTCCAAGCCTGTCCCACCAATCCCCCTCTTATCTCCATGCCTGCCTTGCTTGTCTTCTGGTCCTCTGTTGACTACTTCCCTCAAAGGAGATGAGTTGACTGTAACAGAACTATGTCTACCTTACTATGAGAATACACCCAGAAGAATAAATATGGCCTGGGAAAGAAGGGTGGGAAAAATGCAGTAGGTACACCAGGTGGAGATGAGTGATCTGAATTCAGCTTCAGCTTCTTCTTTCATGATCATCCTGCACATCCTTCAGATACCCTGAGGCCTTGCAGATCACCAACCTTGAGCTGGAAGAGAAGGCAAGAAGATAGTTGTGTCCCATCAGGATATTCATTAGCTCCAGATCTGAGATGCACCTTCCCAATTAAGTTTATAATACTTTATAAATTGGAAACAAGGTAAGACTTTATGGACTTCCCGGGAATCTTTATGGAATCTCCCAGTACCAGAGCTGTTATTGAGAGTGAAGTGTTTTCAAGGACAAAACCAAGAAAGTCCAGTTGCCTTTGGGAAAAGCACCTTTGGGACAACCATGACCTGGATGATTGAAAAGCTCCGTAGGCACTCTCCCAATAACACATCCCGGAAACCTTCAGACAGAAAGGAGTGAAGCCAGGGGTGAAATTCAGCAGGTTCCGGCAGGTTCTGGAGAACAGGCAGCGGAAATTTTGAGTAGTTCAGAGAACTGGAAAATGCCATCTTTGGCTGGCCCCAGAGTGGGGTGGGAATGGAGATTTTGCAATATCCTTCTCCCAGGAGTGGGGAGGGAATGGAGATTTTGCAGTATCCTTCCCCTGCCACGCCCACTAAGCCACGCCCACAGAACTGGTTGTAAAAAAAATTGGATTTCACCACTGAGTGAAACCCACTGTGGCATGACAATGGCACCTCCAACTTGCAACCCAAAGCATGACTCTTTATACTATCCTGGAGAAATGGTTGTCCATTGAAAACCTGCAGTGACAGAGCCCCCTCAACCTCTGGAAGCAAGCCGTTCTGCTGTCTAATTGGTCTCACCATCAGGAAATTTCTCCTTCGTTCTAGCTTCCTGCTGTCTTTAGTGATGTTCCATCCGTTAGGTCTTGTCCTACCTTCCGGTGCTTTGGAGAATAAACCAACCCCCTCTTCCCTGTGACAGCCCTTCAAGTATTGGAAGATGGCTATCAGGTCTCCCCCGAGTCTCCTCTTCAAGAAGAATAACATCTCTGAAGTTCAGGTGATTATTTGGTGTTATTCTGAAATATATTTAGTTTATGGAACTGATCTTTTTATAAGAGATAAAACTCCCACCTAGACCGCTCAGCGTTTTACCCAATCTGAGTTTGCTCTGGAGATTTTTGGGATGAGATTAAGTGCAAATTCCCCTCTTCAAAAGAGCATAACTTCTAACCTGCACAACCATGTAGAGGCCAGCGTGTCTTAGTTGTAACTAGGCTGTGTGTTCCTGCAAACCATTTTGGGTACAAGAATGACACATCCTGTTATCAATTACCTTGGCTCTAAGTTTGTGGTTGCAAGCAAAGAAGTGTTATTTTCTCCATTTTTCAGGAGCGGAAATGGAAATATTGTTTATAGATGGTTAGTCTAAGGCCACCCAGAAATGTGGTAAGCCCTCCAGTGAAATCCTTTTTACATTTGAAACCCTCCACTTCTTCCTCTTTTAGAAAGAGCCGCTAAGTGAACAGATCAAGTCAGACCAAACTTCAAGGAACTCAGGAATGTTTCAGGCTCCAGTTCCCCAGATGGTACCAAATCTAGTAGACGAGGGATGAGAAGACCTCCGTCGAAATAATTTAAGAAAGAACCAGCCCCACGGATGCATCCTCCCCTGTTAGGCACAAAGTTACATGCAAGCAAAACAGAGACTCTTGCCTGGTCTCAGTTAAAATATTTTGGGCCCAGGTGGTGTCATTATGAAGGCTGGTTTGGGGGCTGAGAGAGACCCTTGTAGAACCAGAGTTAGCAGAATAAGCTGTGAAACTTCATAACTATTTGCCCCTGTGTAAGGGGGAATCTATTAGATTTATTTGAGAATATTTGTCAACATCCAACCAGGGTGGACGATGTATGTTTAATTTTATTATTTATTTATTTATTTATTTTATTAAATTTATATACCGCCCTACTCCCGAAGGACTCAGGGTGGTGAACAGCCACAAGATAAAAATACATAACACAAACGTTAAAAAAAACCTTTTAAAATGCATGTTGGCCTTACCTATGTTGTACACATTTTTATTATTTTTTCTTGTTGTTGTGTTTGTAATTTTTGTCTTTTTGTTTTTCTGTTCTGTTGTTGTAGGGTTTTTTTTTTTTAAGATTTTATGTTTGAAAATCTATGGAGATTCTCAGTCATCCAGGTTATGGTTGTCTTGTCCCAAAGGTGCTTTTTCAAGAGGCAACTGAATTAATATCCTCACACATTTATTTGCATAAATGTAGAAATTTTCAACTACAATATTCCATATTCAATTCTTCTCCCCAAATTCAATCTACATTTTTGCATCACCCATTGCTCAAAATTGTTGTAATTGGTCTATGATACTTTTTTCCTGTTCTTAAAATGCTGTATCACAACCTTATATCAGACCATTTGTGTTGTTTATTAGTAATTGTGCATCATCCAAGTTAAAGCTGATAGTCGTATTTGATGATGATGATGATGATGATGATGATGATGATGATGATGACAATGTGGCTGGTTAAGGAAAAAGAGAAAGAGGGAAGGTACCTTGTGGCCTTCTTCTTCCCAGGCCAATCCTTCAAAAAACATTTTCGAATATTTGGATCAAATCAGCTTTTCAGACAGAGGTCTGCCATTTTTTTTGCTTCCAAGAATAACATTTTTCCAAATGTCATCAGAGCTAGAAATTCATTCTTTTTTTCCAATGAAAATTCTAAAAATACCTTCCTGGAAAAATCCTATGGTTTGAGTGATTCTGCAATTATAGCCTTTTCAGATCTCTTGACCATATAAATTCTGCTGTGAACGCTTGGATATTTTTCAGTGTGTTAAAAGAGCTGAATTATAAATCAAAATAGATGGAAGTGCAAATAAACCCTTTTTATATGTATTCCGTTCATTTGTTTTATGAGTGTTTTTCCTAGGCTATTCTAACTGCTTGCTGTTTTGATTGAAAAACTGCCATGAAAATTTAGCTTTAAAGCTGAAAGCATAAGTTAGTTGGGAGGATGTTAAATTGGTTGATTTCACAGTTCCTGCTGATATAAGCATCTGTCCAATTTGCCCTCCTTTCACCCGTCCCACCAAGAATTCTTGCTATTATTTCAGTGCCTGGGTCTAAAAGCCAAGAGAGTGGATCAAATAATCTGATAGGTAAGTGTGGGAGGTCAGGTGATGGACATTGCTACATAAACCAATAGAGAGATAAGTAGGTATGTGATAGGTGAGGGGGACTGAGAGAAACAGATAGGTAGGGGAAGAGAGAGAGTCTGATCAACAGATAGGTTAACAGATAGCTATGGTAGATTGAAATGTCAGTAGACAGATAATCATATGAGAGAGAGATATACAGAAGAGAGAGAGAGAGAGAGAGAAATAGGAGGTATAAATAGAGAGAGATGACAGAATACTGATGATAGGTAAGTAGCAGGGGTGAAATCTAAAATTCGTTACTACCGGTTCTGTGGGCATGGCTTGGTGAGGGGGTAATGTGACTGGATGGGCGTGGCCAACTTTTTTTTTTTTTTTTTTTTTACTTTTAAAAGCATTTTTTCTACAACCTTAAGAGGTTGCAGAAAAAATGCTTTTAGAAGCCTCTGACGATCAGGCAACTTAGCTGGGATCATCAGAGGCTTTTAAAAGCATTTTTTTTTCTACAATCTCTTCAGTCGCTTTTAAAAGTAAAAAAAAGCAGCCTCTGATGATCGTGCGGCTCAGCTGGGCATGGGGGGGACAGGGAACCACCCACCGCCATTGCTATTGGATCGGGTGATCCAGTCCGAACCGGGAGCATTTCACCCCTGGTAGATAGGTAGGTAGGCAGGTAGGTAGAGATAGATACATAGAATGATACATAGACAGGATAAACAGACAGACAGACAGACAGACAGACAGACACCGTGTTTCCCCAAAAACAAGACCCTGTCTTATATTTTTTTGAACCCTGAAATAAGCGCTTGGTCTTATTGCCGTGCACTCAAAAGCCCAATTGGTCTTATTATCAGGGGATGTCTTATTTTGAGGGAAACAGTAGATAGAATGATAGACAGACAGACAGACATGATAGATTAGTAGGTATAATAGGTAGGCAGGCAGGCAGACAAACAGACACAGATATAAGGAGAAAGAAAGAGATTAATAGAGATAGTGATGATTGATAGATAGACGATCTATTGAGACAGTGATAGACACACACACATGCACTTTTACAGCCCAATAATAAAGAAATTACTTTCCTGGGCAATGTAAATGCAACCCCCATCCCAGTACAGCACAGAAAAGTCCTCGATTTATCTCCTGCCAAAGCAGGGATTAAGGTGCCGTCATTCACAGACCTGAAGATTTCTTAGGGCAACTGAGAGAGACGAGGTCTGCTCTAAAGAGCTGCCTGTTCTTCAGACGGAGCCAGCCCTTAATCCCACCCTTGAAGCCCCCCTCCCCACCCCCGGTTTGCTCTGCTCCAGGTCTGGCAAAGACCCCCCCCCCCGCTCTTTCCAGGAGACACTTGGCGATTGGATGTGACCGACTGGGTGCGTCTTTTGAGAACTGGGGCCCTCTAATCATGACCAATTTAATTAAGGAAAGGTGAAGAAACCCTTCTGCGATTCTAAAAAGGGAGCTGAACGAAGAAATTTTCCTTTTGAAATTGAGATAAAATTCAGAAAGTGGTTCAATTCCTGATGACCAGACAGTGGTTCCATGGTTATGATAAAACTGCGCACTGTAAAAGGCTTCATCAATTGCAAATAATCCAGAGGATGGAAAGACTTGGTTTCTGCCAAAAGTCCACATCCCTAAAATTTAGATAAATCTCTCTCTTGAATGTTGAGCCTTTGCTCCATTTAGTTTTTTCCCTCTTCTTTCCATGTTTTGAATTGATTTTTAACTCACGCTAAATCACATTGATCGAAAGAACTCTTCATAGCCATTAATTTACCATGATGCGTGTCTTCCATTAAATAAGAATGCAGTACAGGAGGCTGATTATCTTTTAAAGTGCACCTTTGGAAATGGTATTTTCAGAATCACAGAGTTGGAAGGGACCTTGGAGGTCTTCTAGTCCAACCCCCTGCTTGAGCAGGAGACCCTCTAAAATTTCAGATATTTAATTTTCTTACATAGATGTTCAGTACAAGCAACGTTTTAAAAACAACATTTTTATCTTATACTGTTTGATTCAGACAGAGTGACAGAATAACTGAAGGAGGGGGGTTTAAGAAGAGACTGGACAACTATTTCTCCAGAATGGTCGAGGGTCTCCTGCTCGAGCAGAAGGTTGGACTAGAGGACCTCCAAGGTCCCTTCCAACTCTGCCATTCTAATAATTACAGTACAAATAGTTAAAAAGGAGAAACAACCACATCCCGAATGGTATTGAAGGGGTGTGGATGTCTCCCTTACTCAGTTCAAAAAAATCCCTTCTTTATATCTATCTATCTATATCTATCTATATCTATATCATCTATCCATATCTATCTATCTATCTATAATTTTTGCAGCTTTCTTAACTTTTAATTTTATGCTCAGTCTCACTTTCTTGACCACCAAATAATGGGGCATTGGTGGGGAGACACAGCTTCCTTTAGGGAAATGGCTTTTTGGGTTAAAAACCCTGAAACTTCTTAGTCTTTTACTCGCCCTGGTCAATTTCCTGCACCCCAATTTTGCATTCAACTTCAAGCAAATCCTGCCCAGGAAAAAAAAATAACTCTGACCGTTCTCTTTTAAAAGTTAAATATGCTGAGAAAACCTCTTGAACGCATTTGTCATTTGGCCGGTTTTCGTTGCTACTGTTTCCACAATCACGTCAAAGAGCCAAAGTCAGCAGGAATTTGGATTTTAAATCATAATGTAGATTTTTCCTTGAGTTGTTTGGAGAATAGCATGGCTGATGGAGCCCTGAGATTCTGAGGGGAGGAATCCTTACTTTCAACCTCAATTCCTATCCTGCTTTTCTTCACTGTTTCTACAACTGAGCCTACAAGAGTCAAATTTGAAGCCTTCCACACCTCCACGTCCCCGGAATAATATCCATCGTAATTGGATATAGAATGGCAATTTTTATTATGTTAATCATATTTATATATCGCTAACTAATGCGTTTCCTAAAGTAGCAGCTGGTAATTCGGGGTCTTTTCTGACCTACAAATGTCATCAAATGTTCTCAGCTTTCATGAAATGAAGTAACTCTCAAACACCGAGGAAATCCTTGGGCAGTTCAAAGGAGTATACAGATTTATTGCAAACTGAAGCTCTCTACAAGAATCTGAGCTAGTAACAGTCAAAGGAAATGAGTGGGAGATAAGAGAGGCATTCAAGTGGTAGATCTCTTGTGGACCCCGCAGGGATTCATGACTGATGGCATGTTTGACCCCTTCCTCAGGCTCAGCCTGGACATCTCCAACAGTAAGTTGCAGCTCACAAAAGCCAATGACTTTTAATAACATTTGCATTAAATTTTTTCTACAACTTCACGTAGGAGATACAAGTATCTTATATCCTTGTATAGAAAAGTCTTTTTTTTTTTTTTACAAAAAAAAAAGACTTCGTATATAGAAAGTTTTGAAGCTTAGGCTAAGGTCCAATATCAGAAGAACAGAAGCTCTACACTGCATCAGACTTTGAAGAATATTCATGAAGTAATTCGAGTGAAGGAAGGCAGAATCACACCCAACCCGATCTCATGAATAAACCTAAAATTATTCCAAAAGATAATCTGATGAGATATCAAGAAAGTATTTCTGGATCAAAGACCTGTTACCCAGCAGCTGTCCCATCAAAGACGACGAATGAATTCTAACTCACTAACAAAATGTAGTTACACCCAATAATAAGACTGAACAAGTAGAAAAGAATTTGCAGGGAGTTAAGGAATCCCTGGAGGGGTATCGCCGAGTTTCAAATAGGCATTTGCGTTTTGGAAAAATGCATTACTGTACAAGCAAATTAAGTTCTTGATGTGGAGAAACTCGCCCTGTGACTTTACTCCAGGGTTTTCAATGGCTCTGACACACTCTAGTGTTAAATTCAGAAATGGCATGCAAGAGGAAGATGCAAAACAGACAGAATATCTTTGTTTGTTTGTTTGTTTGTTTGTTTATCTTTGTTTGTTTGTTGCTTATGTTTATGCTGCCCTACAAGGTGACTTTGGGCTTGTAACTCTTATTGATTTCAAGCCAGAAAAAAATAGTCTCCCAGAAATGCTGGTCACACCAGGGAATTTTCACAAAGTGGCTGCCATCCATAACAATTTTTTAAGTAGAAATCATGAGATCCACATAATTTGTTAGTGAGTTTATCCATGTTTGACGTACATGCCATGTGGAGTTTATAGGAAGTTGGCTTACAGTGCTGGGTTTGTAAGTAATGGTGCTATTAATAGGTTTGAAATTATGTACCGTTGTGTAATGTAGAATTTACTACTACTCCAAGCAAGACTAGCATTTGTACATCCCAATCATGATTTATTATTAAGCATCCCATCACAGGGCCATTTCCTGGTTTGGCTTGTGTTTCTTGTTGGGATGCCAGGCTACTGCTTGGCTTCAACCTTCCTCTTGGCACAAGGAGGCTTCCTCTGATTTTGTTCCCGAAGACTTGAGGCCTTCCCCCTGGCAATCCAGGAACCCTCCTGCGCCTTCCAGCCATTCATCAATGAAAGTAGGGATTCTTCTGAAGCTTCAGTGGGTGGCACCAGGAGCTTTCGGTGCCTTTCACCGGCTTCAGCTGCCCCGTCACAGAAGCTGCCAAGCCTTCCCTCCATAGCCAAGCAGCCATCTCCATTCTCTGGGTTCTCAGAGGACCTTCAAGAGCAGTTACACCTACGATGCAATTCACATTCAAACGCCAGTTAGAATTGAATCACCTGGTGGAGTTTGTATTTCCAATAAAATCCCACGGAGGGCGTTTCCCTCTTGTGTCTAACCATTGCACAAACTTGTCTCGGCAGCATCGTTTTTCTCTGTGGCCCCATGACGTGGCCTTCCTCGTATCCTGGCCCATGATGGAGATAGACTTAAGACCTTAAGTGAGTGTTTTTTTCTTCATAAGCCAAAAGCCTCTGCCCAGAGCTGCAAAGGGTTTAAAACCTGTATTTCATTGCATCATATTGTAAGTGCTTAAACCACCCAACAGTGAAAGCTCTGTGTAGTTTACAGGAGAGCTTTCTCAACACTTTCATTAAGGTGTAGATGCAAAAATAAAACAAAGGCTCATCAAGTATTTAGGTTACACAAAACTGAGTGCCAGAATTCCACACAATGTTGTTAGATTAGATAAGCTTCTAGAAGCCAAGAACATCTGGTCTTGCATGACCATGGCTTTGCCAGGCAAACCTGAATGGCTGTCCTTCAAGTTTCAGCTGACTTTCTTTCAGGAGAGAAAAAGGTTCATCCTTCAGCCTTCAAAACCCTGCAGGGCAGGTTGGGGCCTTTAGGGTCTGGGGAGGCACACAGGTGTTTTTGGGGAGCCAAGGTCTAGGAGAAAGCAGTGAGGCCGTATCCTATCCATGAACAAGGCTGAGATTTTCTGGGATTGAGGATAGAGTGGGGTTTTTTTTAATTCAATGCCTTTAGGATCTCCCTAATTCTGTGTTGCATCATTTAGTAATACTCTTAGTTACTATCTTAGAAACCTTTGGAATGTCCTGGACAGCTGCCAGTCTGAAATGGCCTGGAGTCTCTTGCTTGAGAAGGGAGTCGGACGAGAAGACCCCCAAAATCCTTTCCAGCTCTATTCTGATTGATTGTTCCAGGGTTCACAAAATAAGATGTAACCTGTTTTTCCTCTCCTATACGCATAACTAAGTATTTGCAGTCTTATTTATTAAATATATTTGATACCCATCTCATATCGAAACAACTCTGGGTGGCTTCATCAGATCCATCACAGACAAAAATGGCAAATTGAAGATGTGTGGACTTCAACTTCCAGAGATCTCCAGCCGGCTGACTGGCTTGTCCAGGTTGAAAACTACAAATCTAGAACCTTCTACTTGTGGTTATCTTAGCTTTTGAGGATAAAGGAATGATACAATGATGGCCAACTGAAGCACTACCAGGGGAGACGTCCATAACAACTCACGAAGGAGACTTCCTTAAGAGAAACCGAAGCGAAGCAGTTGGAAGCTTAAAAAGGCAAAATTCGTTCTTCTCACTGCCCTTTTCTTTCCCACTACCAATCACAAAAGCAGCTTTTCTTCATCTGGATAGGTTTTTAGGCGACAGTGCTGCCTTTACCACAGGCATTAGCAAGTCTAAGCTTTAAAAAAAAACTCCATGACTGTAACTTTATTTACTTTCCAGTTCAGTCCATTGAGAGGACCCTGTTTCTCTCCTTTGGGCCAGCAGCCAGAAGGAAGGGTTGCTTAATTCTGCCCTCTCTTTGCTTGACAAAGTTCAAACCATCTCAGCAATAAATGCAGAGCTGGGAGAGGGAGAAATTCTTCATCTTCCATTAAGCCTGATTACCCGACCTTCATTTCTGTAGCTCTTCCATCCTTCCTTTACATAAACAGATGCGGCCCTGCCTTGGCAACTCCAGGTACAATGTCACCTCTTGGGGCTGTGCAAAGGTTGTCCGACTAACTTTGAGGGCTACGTCTCCCAAGGTTACTCTAGGTGTAGCCTGTTTGCACTTGTTCCCAAGTCCTGAGAACAATTCCAAAGCTTAGATGTTCCACTCTCCCATTATTTAGCATGACAAAAATATAAACATTGTCTGTGATTTAAAAAGGTCAGAAGGGGGCTCAGCGTACAATAAAGATCAAGAACATTATGATGTCATCAAACTTCATAAAAATTGGTGTCGGATTTTAAACTGTGCTTTTTTAAAATCTATTTTTATTCTGTTCTGTTATTCTATTCTATTATTTTTTCTTCTTTGTTTTGTGTTCCTGAGATGGAAACTGCCGTTCACAATACACATTCAATGTTACGAGATTTCATTCTGTGGGAATGTATTGCCAGCTTGCTTTTTTGTTGCAGTATTTCAGGCCTGGAGAAAAGAAAAGCTAGATTGTTCTTACCTCAGATATATATTATTTAGTTTATACAGTACTCTGTTAAATATGCAGGAGATAAAAGAGTTTTTAAAGGATGTGCAGCAAATCTTGTTCAACTTTGGAATTCAATTGTCAGAATTTGCTATCTGGAAACTGCAAAGTCCACAGCCCACGTCAGACTGGGAAGGATACATATGGATATTATTCTTCATTTTAAAAATTTCAGACAATCACTTGTAGGTTTAAATTTAAAAACAATGCTTTCTTAAATTTCCAGATCTGGGTTGCAGAAATTTGGAGAATCATCTACTATCTTGCTCTAAGCTTTCTGCTGTTTTCCTTGTCTCTGACTGTATTATATTGTAATATTGATATTATTAAATGATAATAATATTTTTTCCTGATTGAGGTTTTGATGATGCAAATACTGTAATGTTTCTTTACTATGTACCCATTGATTGCTAGGCCAGAAAACAATATATTTTGTGGCACAGAGATTTGAAAGAGATCAGAGACCCATATTCTTTGAGAATCTTGCAGTATCACTCTAGAATGTTCTAGAAACATGTTGTATGTTATTTGGGCTGATTCTTATAAAAGGTGTTCAGATGTGATCTGAATATTTGTGATGTGCTAAGTGACAAACATCCTCCTCAAGCATCAACAGTTTTCATTTCAGCCTGTGGAAGCTTCTACTTGGCATCAGAAAACTACCAAACTTACATCCTTGATTAGCATCACGGACCTCTGTTTAAAGTCCTTGAAAAGCTCAAGAGAAAAATCAAAGGTCTGGAATGACAGTTTGTATACTGAGTATCAAAGCTTATCAAGGTCCAAGCAAAGCCAGCATTGATCCAACTCGTCTTACAAACCCCAGAACTGTTATTGATTCCCTTTTGGGGGGTGGAATTCCTAGGAAGATGCGAGAACAAGGCAGGGGTAGAGAATGAGGTACATCTTCATTCCAAAGAAAGACTTGCCTGAGGGGGGAAGAAAGACAAGAAAATCTCTCTTCAGGAAGTGGTTGCGTTTTCTACCAGTTGTCCTGTTGGGACCTCTGCAGCAGAAGCTGGAAGGGTCAAGGAGGGAGATCCATATAAAAAGCCACCTCCCTCTGTATCCACCATCAGTTTCAGAGATTCTGCTTTAGAAGTATACATTAACCGAATTAACATATTGTCCACCAAGAGAGTAATGGACAACATAAGAGGTGTCCACTAGGATTCCAAGATATTGGAATCCTAATGGACAAACCACTTAAACATGAGCCAACCTTGTGCAGCAGCTGCCAAAAGAGCCAATGCAATCCTAGGCTGCATCAATATAGAGATAGAATCAAGACCTCATGAAGTGTTAGTACTGTTTTATAAGGCCTTGGTAAGACCTCATTTAGAATGTTGGGTCCAGTTTTGGTCACCATATGATTAGATTAGATTAGATTAGATTAGATTAGATTAGATTAGATTAGATTAGATTAGATTAGATTAGATTAGAATTCTTTATTGGCCAAGTGTGATTGGACACACAAGGAATTTGTCTTGGTGCATATGCTCTCAGTATACATTAAAAAAAAGATACATTTGTTAAGAATCATAAGGTATAACACTTAATGATAGTAGTAGGGTACAATAAGCAAACAAATCATACTAGGAAACAATCAATATAAATCTTAAGGATACCAGCAAGAAGGTTACAGTCATACAGTCATAAGTGGGAGGAGATGGATGATGGGAACAATGAAAAGATTAATAGTCATAGTAATGCAGACTTAGTGAATAGTTTGACAGTGTTGAGGGAATTATTTGTTTAGCAGAGTGATGGCATTCAGGGGAAAAACTGTCCTTGTGTCTAGCTGTTCTGATGTGCATTGCTCTATAGCGTTGTTTTGAGGGTAGGTGTTGAAACAGTTTATGTCCAGGATGCGAGGGGTCTGTAAATACTTTCACAGCCCTCTTTTTGACTCGTGAGGTAGACAGGTCCTCCATGGAAGGCAGGTTGGTAGCGATTGTTTTTTCTGCAGTTCTAATTATCCTCTGAAGTCTCCGTCTGTCTTGTTGGGTTGCAGAACCAAACCAGAGAGTTATAGAGGTGCAGATAACAGACTCCATAATTCCTCTGTAGAACTGGATCAGCAGCTCCTTGGGCAGTTTGAGCTTCCTGAGTTGGCACAGAAAGAACATTCTTTGTTGTGCTTTTTTGATGACGTTTTTGATGTTAGCTGTCCATTTTAGGTCATGAGATATGGTAGAACCTAGAAATTTGAAGGACTCTACTGTTGATACTGTGTTGTGTAGTATTGTGAGAGGTGGAAGTATGGAAGGGTTTCTCCTAAAGTCTACCACCATTTCTATGGTTTTGAGTGTGTTCAGTTCCAGATTGTTCCAGTCACACCACAAGGCTAGTTGTTCAACTTCCCGTCTGTATGCAGATTCATCATTCTCTCGAATGAGACCGATCACTGCTGTATCATCTGCTATCTATTATAAAAAAGATGTACAGACCAGAGTGTGCAGAGAAGAGCAACGAAGATGATTAGGGGACTGGAGGCTAAAATATATGAAGAAAGGTTGCAGGAACTCAGTGTGGTCTAGTCTGGTGAAAAGAAGGATTAGAGGGGACATGGTAGCACTCTTTCAATATCTCAGGGGCTGCCCCAAAGAAGAGGGGGTCAAGCTATTCTCCAAAGTACCTGAGGGTAGAACAAGAAGCCATGAGTGGAAACTAACCAAGGAGAGAAGCAACCTAGAACAAAAGAGAAATTTCCTGATAGTTGGCATTATTATTATTATTATTATTTCAATTTATAAACTGCCCTTCTCCTTGCGGACTCAGGGCGGTGAACAGCCAGAATAAAACATGGTACACAAAAGTTAAAAACAATTAAAAATTATTAAATATTATTTGGCCAAGAATTAAAACAACCCAATTTAAAATCAAATTCAAATTTAAAAACGGAGGATGGGCTCAGGCTAGCCCAGCTAGATGGAATAAATGGGTTTTAAGGGCCCGACGAAAGGTCCGGAGATCTGGAATCCTGCGTATCTCCGGGGGTAGGTCATTCCAGAGGACGGGCGCCGCCACAGAGAAGGGTCTCCCCCTGGGGGTCGCCAGCCGACACTGTCTGGCCGACGGCACCCGGAGGAGGCCCTCTCTGTGCGAGCGTACTGGCCGGTGGGAGGCTATTGGCGGCAGAAGGCGGTCCCGCAAATACCCAGGTCCTAAGCCATGGAGCGCTTTAAAGGTGGTCACCAACACCTTGAAGCGCACCCGGAAGACCACCGGGAGCCAGTGCAGCTCGCGCAGGAGAGGTGTCACGTGGGAGCGCCACATCGCTCCCATAATTCCCCGCGCGGCCGCATTCTGGACCAGTTGGAGCCTCCGGGTGCACCTCAAGGGGAGCCCCATGTAGAGAGCGTTGCAGTAGTCCAAGCGGGAAATCACGAGAGCATGGGTGACTGTGCGTAGGGAGTCCCGATCTAGAAAGGGACGCAACTGGCGTATCAGGCGAACCTGATAAAAAGCCCCCCTGGCCACGGCCGTCATGTGTTCTTCTAAAGACAGCCGTGCGTCCAGGAGGACGCCCAAGTTGCGAGCCCTCTCCGTGGGGGCCAATGTCTCGCCCCCAATAGTCAGCGATGGCGTCAGCTGGCTATATCAGGATGCCGGCAGCCACAGCCACTCAGTCTTGGAGGGGTTTAGTCGGAGCCTGTTTCTCCCCATCCAGACCCGCACAGCTTCCAGACACCGGGACATCACTTCAACGGCATCGTTGGGGTGGCCTGGGGTGGAGATGTACAGCTGGGTGTCGTCAGCGTACTGATGGAACTCCACACCAAAGCCACAGATGATCTCACCCAGCGGCTTTACATAAATGTTGAACAGAAGGGGCGAGAGGACCGACCCCTGCGGCACCCCACTCCGGGCAGCGCCTCGGAGTCGACCGCTGCCCCCCTGTCAACACAGATTGCGACCGGTCAGAGAGATAGGAGGAGAACCACCGTAGAATGGTGCCCCCCACCCCCAATCCCTCCAACCGGCGCAACATGATACCATGGTCGATGGTATCAAAAGCCGCTGAGAGATCTAATAGGACCAGGATAGAGGAATATCCCCTATCCCGTGCCCTCCAGAGATCATCCACCAACGCGACCAATGCCGTTTCCGTGCTGTGCCCAGGCCGGAAGCCGGACTGGAGCGGATCTAGATAGACAGCTTCATCCAGGAACTGGGGAAGCTGCCATGCAACCACACTCTCAACAACCTTCGCAACAAAGCGAAGGTTGGAGACTGGACGGTAATTGGCCAAAACAGCCGGGTATAATTACCCGGGCATAATTAACCAGGGGAAGGGCTTGCCATCAGAGTTGTGGGTGCTCCGACGCTGGTGGCTTTTCAGAAGAGACTGGACAGCCACTTGTTCGGGGGTTGACTAGAAGACCTCCAAGGTCCCTTCCAAGTTGGTTATTCTGTTATTCCCTTAATGGGGAATATTTGTTCCATGTGTGCTTTTCTGCAAGATCAGCTAAGGGCAGAAAAAGGCCTTTGAAAAATGATGGGGGTGGGAATCTTATCTACCCATTGTCCCCAAGCCATCCATTTATACAAACACCCAGAAAAGCGAACCTATATTTTTGGAAATATATGAAACTGATACCAAATAACCACATTCAGAGAAAATTATAGACTGTCTGCTGGAAACCTTCTTCTTTATTTATATTTTCCCTTGGTTTTGGTTAATATTTCCAACATACTTTTTTTATTCATGGCAAAAGTTCAGTGTTTCTTGGTTAAGAGCAGAAAACCAGATTGTGCTCTGAAAAAAAAAATCCCTCAGTGGTTTATGCAAAGCTATCATTTCACAGCTTTTCCCCAACAATTTGCTGAACAGTTTTGCATATCAAAATCTGAATGGTGACTTCTAAGTCCAGGATGCCCTGAAATAACAAAACAAAGACCAGAATCTGGAGAAAACATCTTGATGCTTTCTGGCACTATCGTAAAATTTCCTAGCCAACATTAAACACAGCTACTCTGTGGCAGGTTACCTTTCTTAAATATATATATATTTCATTGGTAATGGAACGGAGGACACTTGGGTGTCGTAGTGATGTGGGCTGTGATAGGATGAGGAATTTCTGGGTTTGCGTGGATGAACTTCAACCCCTCAACAGGTTGCTGATGTTGTGAAGGCCATGTCAATCTGAACTCTATGGACACTGGAAACCCTTGACGTTTCTTTGGAACAGGGGTCTCTTACCTTGGTCACTTTAAGACTTCTGGACTTCAACTCCCAGAATGCCCCAGCCAGCATGGAATTCTGGGAGTTGAAGTCCACAAGTCTTAAAGTGGCCAAGATTGGAGATCCCTGCTTTAGAATACTTTCCTTTCTACCTTTTAATAGAAGAGTAAAACCTGATACAAATGTTTTTCATTGTGGGTCCAGTTTAATCTTAACAAATGCAGTGAGGCTTATGTGTTTCAGCTGAGGCATTGTAGGTAAGGGCAGAAATACCACTGTGGTGGGAACTGGGGGTGGGGCTGCTCTCAAAGAAGTTGCTCTCAATGTGTGGCACCAATTCTTCATCTCAAAGGCCTCTGCTCAGCTCCAGTGTATAGCCAAT
Source organism: Masticophis lateralis (assembly GCA_030761175.1). Lineage (NCBI taxonomy): Eukaryota > Metazoa > Chordata > Lepidosauria > Squamata > Colubridae > Masticophis > Masticophis lateralis. Next base: position 129,139,023 of record JAUDYJ010000004.1, read on the forward strand.
GGGCCCTCAGCGTCTCACCGTTTCGTTTTTCCTACTGAATGCCAGGTCTGTGTACAAGGAGGCTTCCTCAGCCATGAAGTTAATTCGAATATTGTAATATTCTTTATTAGCCAAGTGTGATTGACAGAGAAGGAATTTGTCTCTGGTGCAGAAGCTCTCAGTGTACATGCAACCAACAATGTGATAAGCCATGGATTATCAATCATAAGATACAAGCAACAAGTGATAAATTATAAAATACCATTAGGAGAGGGTATTAATAAAGAGGAGAAGATGAGAAGGATAAAAGTACAATACAGTCCTATTACATGGTTAGATATCCTTAGGCATCCATAGTGCTGTGGGAATTATGTGTTTAGCAAAGAGATGGCATCGGGGTGGGGACATGTCTTTGTGTCCAGTTGATTTGCCATGCAATGCCCTGGAGCAGCAACCTGAGGGGAGAAGTTGAAGCAGTTGAAGGGGTGAGGGATCTGTAGAGATGTTCCCAGCCCTCCTTCAGGCCTGTGCAGTAGACAGGTCCTCAACGGGAGGCAGGCTGGTTGCAATTGTTTTTTTCTGCAGTCCCAACTATCCTTTGGAGTCTGTGCCTGTCCTGTTTGGTTGCTGTGCCAAACCAGGCACTTATAGAAGTACAAACGACAAACACAATAATTCCTCTGTAGAAATCAGCAAACTCTTGGGCAATCTCCCTGAGTTGACACAGGAAGAACATTCTTTGTTATGCCTTTTTAATGACGGTTCTACCCTGTTTCCCCCAAAACAAGACCTCTCCTGATAATAAGCCCAATCAGGCTTTTGAGCACATGGCAATAAGGCCAAGCGCTTATTTCAGGCTTCAAAAAAATATAAAACAGGGTCCTATTTTCAGGGAAACAAGGTAATGTTAGGTGTCCATTTGAAGTCCTGGGAGATTATAGAATCCAGAAACTTGAATGGCGTGGAATGGATTCCCAGAGAAAAAAATTGCAGGCTACAGGAACCATTTGCACCACTCAGGTGACCCTGAGGACACAGATAAACCTCCAAGGGCTTCAATGAGCCTCAGCTGGGGGATTCTGGGAGTTGAAGTCCACCCATCTTCAAGCTACCAAGGTTGAGAAACACTGCTCTAAAAGGATGCCAATGACCAGCTGTCTGCAAGGAGTATCAATCCTTCCCTTCCCCACCATCCGGTCAGAGCTGAAGAAGCTTCTTGGATGAGAAATGAAATATCTTCAAAAGAAAAAATACGAAAGTCCGGTTGCCTCCTGAAAAAAGCCCCTTTGGGGCAGAAACTTGAAGGTCTCTGCTGTTGATACTGTGTTGTCTAATATTGTAAGAACGATGAGAAGCAAAATCTGATGCATATTAACAAGACCTACCTGGGCATGGGGCATGAGGACTCATCATGGACATATGTCCACCTGGATTTTGAGTGTGGTGCCAGCTGTGACTTCAGGTTCATTTTACTGTCTCGAAATATCTGTCCATGACCCACTAAATCCAACAGCCTTGTCACATCTAGGTACTTTGAGTGAAGGAATCAGTGGGATCCTAGTGGAATCAGGGACGTGTGCCGCCTCTGTTGCAGGACCTTGCCCTGTGAAAGGACATTTTCCCCCAAAATTCAGATTCCCCCCCCCCCACCCCATACCTGTTGGTCTTCTGCAAGTCCTGCAAATGTTTTCATTTTTCCTTCAGACTGCTAGAAGAATCGTCCAGAAGTGGAATGACTCAACGGGAATATGCTGTGGTTGGCCTTGGCTATGTTGTCTTGGGTGTGTGTTGTGTGCACATTTTTGTTGCTAATGTCCTTTGTTTTTTAGACTTTAGACCATATGTAAGCTGCTCCAAATGACTACTGCCGCTAATTGACTCCTTATTGAAATTAATTATATAAATAAAATGTTATATTGCATGATTTAATTAAGACAATGGTCAAAAACCATGAATATTATATACCACACTCAGATTATATTTGGAATTTCTGTTTAGGATAGGAGGCCCATAAATGTGCACCCAAGCAAGCAAATAAATAAGGAAGCAAAAAACCGTCAAGCCAAGCATAATAAACATAGTTTGAAAAGCACCATGAATGACTGCAGGATTCGTTCAAGACTGTTTTCTTGAGACTCTTTCAGATTTCTGCCTGAAAGGTTAAAGAAAAAAACCCAACGTTTTTATTAATTCCTCCGTAGGAGGCAGCAGCAGCTTCACCCAAGAGAACGTGGTGAAGACAGATGCCTTCTTCTTTCCAAGCCCATCAAACAGACAGATCCGGCCTTACCGGTGGAGCAGTCCATGCCAGAAAGGTGTCAGAGGCAGCGTTTGCAGTTAACAAGGATAAAGTCAGGCTGATGATTTGTCTCTTAACAAATGCAGGAGGTGAGAGTCCTTTGGAGTCACTGCTTTCAATTTTATTGCACAAAAATTTCCCTCCCTTTCCATTGTTAAACCCTGGAGAATAGGATGAGTTGGCTCTTTCCCTATCTGGGTGTATTTTAATACTCCGGTGTCAACCACATCTGGAAGCAGCTCAATAAAAACGCAGGGAAGAGGGGTCTAAGAGGCTGTTCCTTGCCTCTCTTGGGATCAATGGCCCCGCCTGACTCACCACACAGGGTTTCCAGCAGACGTGAACGAGGTCATTCTCCTCGTCTAAATCTCCCGTTTCCCAAATGTTTCTTCTGTCTTTCCTCATGGAAAACATGATTTTTAAAAAGGAAAGACAAAGCAGCTTTACAGTGTGCTATTTTAGCTACAGCTAATCCTCAATTTACAACAATTCATTTAGGGACTGTTTGAAGTTACAACAGCACTGAAAAATGAATTAGGATTTAGGATAATAACGATGATGATGATGATGATACTGGGTTGATACCTAGGATGCTGGCAGCAACCCATATCAACCATCAGCGCCAGTCAATGATATTTGTGATACATTTTTAAATGTTCAGTTGACTGAGTTTCCTCTTTAATGAATACAAATTTTTAAAAAATAATAATCCACCCCCATCTTTGAGGGAGATGGGTAGTTTAGAAATATTAAATATAAACAAACAAATAATCCTTGTGTAACAAAATGGCCAGAGCTACACTTGCACCACTGTGGCCCAGTCTTGGCTTTTTTCACTAAGCATCCTTCGGGTCTCCCTGCTTTTAGAAATGGCCCCCCAAAAACACTAAGTGTCCAAACTCTCCTTCTTGGGGTAGCATCCCCTTCTGCAGCTCTGGAGATCCTTGGGCTTAGGGGGAAGATTACTTGCCTCCAGAAGTTGTGGGGGCAAAACATCACTGGAGGTTTTCAAGGAGAGACTGGACAGCCATTCGTCTGGAGGGATGCAGGGGCTGGACTAGGAGACCTCGGAGGTGTCTTATTCTGAGACCTCCCCCTATGGCCCCAGCAGAATGGACTTCCTTCTTAAGCAGAAGAAGTGGGAAACGGGGGTGGGGGGAGGATGGGGAGAGAGTGGGAGGGGTGCCAAGGGGAGGACAAACGCTCTTAGAAGAGAATTGGGTAAAAAAAAGGAAACGTCAAGAGATAGAATTGTGGCCCAAGTGCCTTTTCTCTGGCCAACATTGTGCCTTTGTTTCGAACCAGCCAAACGTAAAAGCGGCCCTGAGAAGGATTCGGGTTTTGGGTTTTGCATTCCTCCTTCGATGGAGCTTCTTTTTGGCTCCGTCCGTCAGCGGTTCAGAGGAGACGTGATGGGAGCCCTTTGGGTCAGGCCTTGGCCTTGAGAGCAGCTCCGCCTGGACTTGTTCGGAGGTCCTTCCAGGCTCCCTTCACGTCCTGCCTCTCTCCTTCTTTCTCAGCTTCCCTCTCTCTGCACCAGATGCCGCTTTTCCTGGGGTGGGCAGAGGGCCACAGCTCTCTTGTTTCTGCAAGCAAGTTGAGAGTTGGGCTGTCTGGAGAAAAAGAGAGAGAGAATGTTTTACTTCATGTTTAAAAAATAGATATTCCTTTGGGCCTTCTCTCTCTCTCTCCCTCTCTCTCTCTCTCTCTCTCCCCCCTTGTGGTTGAGGGTAGGCGCTTACAAAGCAGACCTCAACGCTGCCTGTTTGTTTGCCCCTCTCTGCCACAACTCCTTTGCCAAGAACACAATCTGACACAAAAGCTCTGAATCAGAAACGCATCTCCTGTCAAGCTTAAGGCCACTTGCTGGACGGGGTGTGTTCGGGTTGGTTTTAATTGCTCCTCCCAAAGGACTCACAAGAAAACCCACCGGTGGGAATGGCTTCCGTTAGGTAGCTTCTCTTTAAAAAAAAAAATACCCACAAGCAAAACATACATAGGCGGTAGATGGGAGGAAGCCATATCTAGTACAGGTAGTTCTCGACTTATGACCACAACTGAGCCCAACATTTCTGTTGCTAAGCGAGTTTATGACCTGCAACTGTCATAAATGCATGCCAAGCGCCTGACCTCTGATGGCGTGACCCCAGGAGAGCCGCAAAGGTTGGAAGTGTGAAAAACAGTCACAAGTCCTTTTTTCCTTGTGACTTTCAATGGTCACTAATCAAATGGTTGTAACTTAAGGACTACCTGTATTTTTTTTCCTCGGCTCCCACTTTCAAGGTCTTCTGATCGAGAAGATTGTAGGCAGAACTTGGTCTCTGGATCTGTTCCGGCCTGTTGATTGTGGTTCTGTTCTGGGTCCTGGGCCTGAAAGGGAGGGAGGGAGGGTGACTCAAGAATGAAATTGCTGTCCCTTCGTTTCTTCCATAAGGATGCTTTGTGGGACTTTTTTGGGCTGGGGGATGTGGGGAAGTCTTGAATGACTTTCTCCATGGTCTCTGATTGGATCCAGCCCACATTTAAACTTCAACTTTCCTTTGCCAACCTCTTCCCAACGCCAGATTTGATCCCATCCTGGTCTACGTCACTGGGCAGAGGTCCTCTTTGACAGCCAGACAGACACACAGACCTGGGTTCTAGGCCCATGACATCCTTTCTTCCCTATATTGTATGGGGCTGGAAGAAATAAAAATCAGTGAGAAAATACAGAGTTGAAAGAGACCTTGTCCAACCCCTAATCAAACAGGAGACCCTATCCCATTTCAGACAAATGGTTGTCCAGTCTTTTCTTAAAAACCTCCAAGGTTGGAGCCCCCACAACCAGGTGAGGCAAGTTATTCCAGTGATTTATTGTGTTCACTATCAGGAAATTTTTCCTTAATTCTAGGTTAGGTCGCTCCTTGTAAAGCTTCCATCTCTTGCTTCTCATCCTGCCTTCAGGTGCTTTGTGGAATAGGTTGACCCCCTCTTCTTTGTGGCAGCCCCTAAAACATTGGAAGACTGCTATCAGGTCACCCCTGGTCCTTCTTTTCTCTAAACAAGGCATACCCGATTTCTGTAACATCTCTTCAGGTGTTTTGGCCTCCAGCCCCTTAATCGTCTTGAAGAACACTCCTAGCTGGAAGAAAAATCCAGCAAGGTGTCCCTCCTTTATCAATAGGCTTAGAGTTCCCAACCCAAGGAAAGGCCAGGATGTTCCTGAGTGTCTCTCTGCATCATGGGCATCATTTCTCTTCTTCTGATCACCCTCTGGAAAGCTGCTGGTGGGAGGACGATGAGCAGGAGGGCCAGACACCCCAGCCCAAGCTCCTTGTTGACTGCAAATATTCCCTGCCTGCCTGCCAGGAATCCACAGAGCAAATCCTGCTCAACCTTGGTTTGCTCAGAGATACGTGAGTGTCTCCTCACTCCCAAAGTATTTGGCCATTGCAGTTTAAACACAGCGAGCAGTTCATTATCGTTTGTGTTTCTCCGCTGAGCCTTCACCCTTTTGTAAATCCACTTAAGTCCTGATTGAGACATGGCCAGATCACCCCTGCTTATCTTTCCCATGACACCCTGTCTCTCTGGAGCCCCCCGGGGCCGTGGCAGGGCCCTTCCACCCCGAGCAATTCTTCCAGCTGAATGGTGGTCTTTTCCCCCACCCTCTCTTTTGCTGAGGGGGGTGGGCCAGCTCCGAGTGGGGCCCAACACAATGTGGCAGATGCATGAGGGGGGGGAACCACGGACAGAATGTTAAATGGACCGTCCTCTAAGTATAAAAAACAGCCAAAGATGCCTGCTTGATTTATACGAATGCTTATTTTCTCTGTCTGGTCAAAGGTTTAGGCACTTCAAATAGTTTCCCAGGGCAACCTGCCTGTGGCAGCCTTTAAAGGAGCTTCAAGGCATAAATTGAATTACAGTAGGCTTAGCTTGGGGTTGCTAAGGAGATTCCCAGGATGGGGAGAACGTTCCTGGCAAGTCTTTGCTGGGTGGAGGATGGTGGGGATTTTGGGAGGGGGGGGGTAAACCTGTCAAATTAAACTTTTCCCCTGGAGCTGAGCCAAGGTTGGCCTGACCCACTGACACCCAGCCTGAGAGCCCAAGCATGCACAAAACAGATCTAGCACGGCTGAAATCAGATATGATGGGACTTTCTCCAAATTAAGGATTTTGAGTATGATCCATGGGTTTTCCTTCTTCTCTTTCTTGCCGAATTGGGAATCAACTGGAGCCGAGATGGAAGGGTTTGGGGATCCAACCTCATCTGCAGATGGAAACACTCTCTCTAGGAGTGTACGACTGCCAGTCCTTCTCTTGTGACGAGACAAAGTTTTTCCCTGCACGTGGGAAATGAACCATGTCTGGGCCAGGCTTTAGCTTCCCATGAGAAGGAGCTGCTGTAATAAGAGGCAGCTTCCAGCAACCTGGTTCCATCTTTGAAGTCTGGAGATAGAGCTGCATTTTAGGCTGGATACGGGGGAAGCGATGTAGCCTTGTAGAAATTTAAGTCACGCAAAAACTTTGTCCGTTGTGCAGATGGAGCTCTGTGCTTTCATTCCAACACCCAGCCAGGTGCAGAAGAGAGAATAACCGAGATGGAAGGGACCTTGGAGGTCTTCTAGTCCAACTGAAGCAGGCGAACCAGCCAGATGGTCTCCAGCCTTTTCTTTAAAAACCTCCAGTGACGGAGCAGCCACAACGTCTGAAGGCAGCCGTTCCCCTGAGCGATTGTTCTCACTGCCAGGAAATTTCTCTTTGCTTCTAGATCGGATCTCTATGAACCTCTTCATCGGTCTTTGCACAGACAGACTCCATCCCAATCACAGGGAGAGCTATGCTGGTTGGTGCTCAAGCTCCCCACTGCCTCTTTTCCCTCTCCAGCCCAGAGCAGATGTGAAAAAAGCACAAATCAGAAAACTGTGCTTGAAAACAGATTAGAATAGTTTTGTGTTCTTCCGGAATACAGAACCAGAAAGAAGAGTTTTAAAACAATGACAAAGAGGCCTCAGGAAAAAGGGTCTTAATGCTCAGAGCTCTTTGGCCTTAAAACCAGTTGCTTTGAGAGGCTGAGGACATTTAAGATAAAGGTTATCAGTAGAAGAGCCTGGATTCCTGCCCTGGGCAAAGGTTTCTGTGATCCAATAAGAGCAACAGGGAAAAAAATTGAAAAATCATTGGCATGTCATTGGCTCAAATTCTACCTGGAACACCTAAAATCCAGTACTTTAAAAAGTTTTCCACAATTTATTTACAGTATTTTTGTTTTATTTTTTTTTAAAGATAGGGTGGCAATTTGTAAGATAGCTGTGTGAGCGCCCCCTGCTGGATACACTCTGCATTGTGGTTGGTGAAGATTTTCAGTTTGCTTTTACAACCAACCAATAGATAGAATATATATATATAGGACATTCTATAATTTAGAATACTTTTTTATAGAATAGAAACAAACAATATAGGAAGCATTGCATGTTTGTCGCTCAATGCAGAAGGCAGTCCCTAAAACTGCTAAAAGCAGTTTTATTTTCATTTATTTATTTATTTATTTATTTTTTAATTTGATTTATATGCTGCCCTTCTCCAGAGACTCAGGGCGGCTTACAATGCGTTCAGCAATATTTAAGCAATTTTTAGCTTCCCGGTTTATTTTTTAAGATAAATGTCATCTTAAATGAATCTTACACATTTGATGTTGATATTGGGAAGAGAGCCCAACTGCTTAAACAAGTTTCCCAAATGAACATTTGGGTTGCAACTGTGAAGAAATTCACACTTTGGTTTTGTTTCATGTTGTTCTATGTGGATTATTAAATAGAGCTGAGCAGTTAACCCTGGTTGGAGCCTACTGGGGGCTCCGGACCCCTGCAATTCAGTGTTTCTGACAAGTGATTCCAGAGCTTCTGAGGAGAAAAACCTATTCCCAAGGAAACCAAGCTGTAAACAGATGCATTTTTCATGCAGGAAAAGGGATTTAAGCTGTCGGGTCTCAAATGCCAACCTTTCCGTCTCTTTCAGCGCATTTGGGAGACTCAGCGGAGTTGAACTCTGGTCTCTCTTGAAGCCTATTTAGTCAATGTTTTGGGTCTGCAGAAATTTTACTTCCAAAACTATTTCAAAATTCTTTTTAAAGCAGAAAATTAGATTAGTGCAATTGACTCAAAGTTCTAGTCAATGAATTCCCAGGTTTGGATATTGGCCTGCTGCCCATTCCCGACCATTAGAAATCCCCACAATCCACCACAAACACACCAGCAGCAGCAGCATCCATCCCTTCCTAAAACACGAAAGAGGGTGGAGATGTTGTCTGATGCCACTCCAAAGGCAACTTTCCTCTTAAACATTAGATTGATCACTTGCAGGGAATGTGACAGGATAACAAAGTTGGAAGGACCTTGGAGGCTTCTAATTCAACCAGGCTTCTAGATCAAGCAGGTGACTCTATACCATTCTGGACAAATGGTTCTCCAGTCTCTTCTTTAAAACTTCCAGTGTTGGAGCAGCCACAACTTTTGGAGGGAAGCCGTTCCACTGGTTAATTGTTCTCGCTGTTGGAAAGTTTCTCCTTAATTCCAGGTTGCTTCTGTCCTTGATTAGTTTCCATCCGTTGCTTCTTGTCCTGCCTTCTGGCGCTTTTGTAAAACTTGTCTCATGGAAAGTCTCAGGGCCCAGAGAGTTGGGGTTGATTGTATGAAATCGGTGTCCTCTGCAGGTAATTTGGACCGAAATCAGGTGTTGAACAAATGCAATGGTCATTAAATGAACCCATTTTGGTCAATAGGTGTTTTTTTTGCTGGAAACCAGAAGTAAAACACTTCCAGTTTCTGCCAAAAATGCTGAACCATTATGAAGGACAAAAGAGTCTGTTTGGATGTAGGAGCTTCCTATGCCAGCCAAGGACTCGAAGGACTGATGTTGCCACCTCCATCCAACCCTTTGAAGGCCACAGAAGAACAAGTACGGTAAAGGGTCATGGCAGCTCTAAGGACCACATCTCAGAATTCTGGGAAGTTGAAGTCCACTAATCTTAAAGATGCCACGGTGGGACACCCTCCAGTCTGCATCAAAGTTGGATCACGGTGCTTCTCTTTCCAGCCTCAGATTTCCTGACCATTCAACCCACCCTGAAGTAGCTGTGTCCAATTCGTCCATGGGACAACTGGCCACAGGAGTCCACCAGGATTCTAATTCTGACATAGACCCTTAAGCCAGTGACAAGCAAGCACATGTTACGATTCACATACATGTCCGAAAACAATACATACCTGTGATTGCAGTACAAAACAGGACTGTTTCCCTTATATAGTTAAAACTATATAAGTTTTAACAATTATTAACTACAATTGTTAAAACTTGAAGGATGATGAAGGTGCCCTGGGATTCCTTCCAGATGTGCTTCCACCCAAGAGTGGGACGTTTCCCTTGGCCTTTACCCATAAGCTGCTTCTGAAATATGCAGACGTCTCTTAGATACAATACACCTTTTATCAGCGCAGACTGTGCTTCTTTCATAACATCTCCAGCTCGAGTGAGAAGACAAGCCTGTCACAGCCGTGAGGAAAGGCCTCTCTGTGGGCTGAAGGCAACCCAGGAATAGGGCTGAAGGAATAACTGCCCTCCCACCGCTTGCTTTGATGACAGGCATTCAAACCGGCTCCGTTTCTGATCCTCGCATAAAAAAAGAGCCAAGAACCCGCCCGTCTGTCCTTTGCAGGGAGGCGGCAGCAGGATCTGATGGGGGCAACGTGGGAAATGGCTGGAAAAGGGAATGGAGAATTCACAGAGACTCGCTGCAACCAGTTGGACATCCTGCTACATCACAGCGGGCTGTGATGTGATCAACTCAATGCAGCCAAGATTCACAGCAAAGGTGAAGTGAAATGGAAGTTACTGTTGGAAAGAGAGAAGGCAAGAGATGCAGCATAGCCAGGACAATCTCCATATTGTTGAGGCTGGTTCTCTAGTGAACTCCAATGTGGTTCCCTCTGATCTGGAAGAGATGCTAAATTAGAAGAGCAACCGAACTAATGTGAACCAAGACAGCAGAACCAGCTCAAATCCTCACATTCAGCAGCTCAGAGACCAAGGAAGGTTCAACCAAGGGGTGAGTATTCTTCTGAAGCAGAAGATGTAGGTATTCTCCTGAGAGTCAAGATGTGGTGTAAATTTAGGGCTGGGTGGGCTACGACACAGAAAGGAACCACCAAGAACCCAGATATTTCCTCTGCCAGTGAAACTCTGGCCAAAGCTAATGCTTTGCTCTTTGATCTGGGGATCCAGACCCACCAAATGATCTGAGAAGGATTATGGTTGTCTTGGCATCTCCAAGTAAGGTCGGTCCAAACTCTGCTAGTAGTCAGCACTGAGAATCCCGGGCTTAGCTTGGAGTCTTCCTCGTAAGGCAGCTACTTACGTTCCTAAGAGGAAGTTTTTATTGTCCAGACAACATCGCTCCACACATATAATCATCAAAGGGTGAAATATCTACAGACACAGGCTGCGGAATCTCCACAAGCCCAGCCTCAGATGATTCCGAGAGATTCAGCCTGAAACCTCAAAGCTTTGGAAAAAATACGCCTCACTTTTCTGTATTTGTCAGGGGGAAAAAGAGGCTAAACAGGCTTGAGGTTTTCCTGGGAAGCAACTGGGTTATAAATTCTACGCATAAATCCAGGTAAAACGAACTATCAAACAAGCCTTTTGACTTCCGTTTCCTCAGAAATCACAAATTTCGGTTAGCACAGGTTTTTTTTTTTTAATGCCTCTTATTCAGAATGGACAAAGGTCAAGTTATGTCTGCCTTGAGAGACTCTTGACTTGTCCGGTTGTATTTATACCTGTCTGTTTGCTCTCGATCCTAGCCATCAGCCAAAGTGTCACCTTGTGATCTACCTTAAAGAACCCATTAATTTTATCCGGGAGGCAAACCACCCATCAGATTCCTGGAGTGGTTTCCAAAATGACTTCATTTAGGTTAGCTTCTTTTACTGGGGTACTCGAACGGTAGACCTGTCAGGTTATTTACTGTTCACCTTGCCTTAACTCACTCTAGCTCATCCTATGGAGACCTTATCTTGAGTGATGTGCCTTTCGTTGTCTCTTCCCCGTCTTGTGAGTAGCTTAACTTAGCTTTAGCGAGATCAGGAGATTCTTGGATGTGAAGATTTACAGCCTTAGTGATCAACAGCTTAGGTTGACACATGAAGATCCCCATGGTTTTTCTTTGATTTATGAAATTCTGCCACTAATATGAATCCCTGCACAGCAACATGTCGTGAGCATCTGAATTTACCGGAGGATGAATTTAGTCTTAGTGTGGCTGGAATGTTGGAATAAGAGGGTTAAACTCGCATTCAGGTTCTTGCTCAGCCGTGGGCTTCCCTGGGCAACTTTGAGGTCTCAATGCAACAAACGAGCAACGCCATTGTATGATGCATTGTGGCTTATAGGCCATTGTGCTGCGTGGGAACCCAATGCCCACTTCGCTTCTCCTGAAGGCCTGGCTGAAACCTCAGAAGAAACCTTCAGTGGCCCCCAAAAACGGCTTCTGGAATTGTCCTCTCTACTTGGGAGTGGAATGCTTGGGTGGGTTCTGTGATAACCTGCTTAGATGGTTGTGTTACTGTACACAAAACAATGTGAAACCACAACTGCATGTCTTCTAGCTAGAACCTGGTCTCATGATGTTTATTAAGGAAGCTCAATTATGAACGCCGGCAGGAGAAGAGGACAGGGAGTCTTTGACTTACACCAGTTCTTTCAGTGACCATTCAAAGTTGCAACGGCACTAAGAAAAGGGACTTATGACCATTTTTCACAGTTAACAACCATTGCCACTTCCCCAGGGTCACGTGATCCAAATTCAGATGCTTGGCAACTGGCTCGTATTTATGACGGTCGCAGTGTCCTGGGATCACGTGATTCCCCTTTTGCAACCGTCTCACAAGCAAAGTCCATGGGGAAGCCAGATTCGCTAAACAACCATGTGACTCTGCAGTGATTCACTTAACAGCTATGGCATGAAAAGTCATAAAAGGAAGAAAAACTCACTTAACAGAAATGTTGGGCTCAATTGCAGTCGTAAGTTGAAGACTACCTGCATTAATAATGAAACAGACATCATTTAAAAAAATTATTGTGAGCCACCCTGAGTCCATTGGGAGATAGGGCGGCATATAAACCTAAATAAATAAATAAATAAATAAATAAATCTTTCTTTCTTTCTATATCTATCTATCTATCTATCTTCTATCTATCTATCTTTCTATCTTTCTATCTATCTATCTATCTTTCTATCTATTTTTCCATCTCTATCTATCTCTATCTATCTTTCTATCTAGGTGTCTATCTATCTATCTATCTAGCTGTCTGTCTATCTATCTTTCTATCTATCTGTCTGCCTATCTATCTATCTCTACCTAGCTTTCTATCTCTTTCTTTCTATCTTTCTATCTTTCTTTCTATTTATATCTATCTATCTTTTTTTCTTTCTATCTATCTATCTATCTATCTATCTATCTATCTATCTACCTACCTACCTACCTACCTACCTACCTACCTACCTCATCTATCTATTGCTTGATGGATTTTCAAGGCCACTCGACTCTAAAATAGACTCTGGAAGCAAAATGGCACCATAGCCACACCGTCTGTGGTTATCCATGATACTGTCAGAGAATTTGTGGGCTGGATCACCAGATATTTATAACCCGGTTAAAACCAAATGGATAAGATGCTATTATATTCCTTAGCCACAAAAGCTGACCGGGTGACTTTGGGACAATCACCAGGAGACTGGGAGTTCTAGTTCCACCTTCTCAATGCCAGGAAATTTCTCCTTAGTTCCAGGTTGCTTGGTTAGTTGCCATCTGTTGCTTCTTGTCCTGCCTTCAGGGGCTTTGGAAAAGAGGTTGAGCCCCTCTCCTTCTCTGGGGAAGTCCCTCAAATATTGGAAAACTATTATCATGTCACCCTGGTCCTTCTAAATCCTAAATCCACCTCTCTCTCATCTTCCTTTGGGACATTTTGAATTGCAACTCCCATCGTCTCAGCATAGCTCTTGACTTTGGGGTCCCCTTATATTTTGTACCTAAAATGACTGTCAATTGTTAGGCAGGCCTGTACTTTTTGGATGTGTGGATATAGAAAGATCTGCTTTATAGAAGGCTACATGTAGAGTAGATGGTTAGGGTTAGTTATTAACCCGTTTTTAGTAGCCTGCTGTGTACGTTGAAGAGGATTCTGATGGTTAAAGGAGGCCTCTTCAAAAGGCTCCCATTGTTGGACTTGGGCCTCCAACAAGAAGTTGTATGCAATACTTTTTCATGTTTTACATCATTGTTGTTGTCAAGGCTTCACAGTTGAAGGATGTTACATCTCATTGGTATAAATAGATGGATAAACAGAAACAAAACTGGAAATTTCAGATGTGCTGACTTACGCTAAAAAGGCAAAATTCTAGGACATAAAAAAAGTGATGGTAAAGGACACCATCAAAAGGCATAAAGTAGAGATGGGAAAATGTCAATGATAAATAGACACACTATTATATCACAAATATTAATACCACTCTATAAAGCTCTAGTAAGGCCACACCTAGAATCCTGCATCCAGTTTTGGTCACCACACTATAAAAAAGATGCTGAGACTCTAGAAAGAGTGCAGAGAAGAGCAACCAAGAGGATGAGGGGACTGGAGGCTGAAACATACGATGAACGGTTGCAGGAACTGGGCATGGCTAGTCTACTGAAGAGAAGGACCAGGGCAGACAGGATAGCATCTTCCAATATTTGAGGGGCTGCCACAGAGAGGAGGAGGGGGTCAAGCTGTTTTCCAAGGCACCTGAAGGCCAGACAAGGAACAATGGATGGAAACTGATCAAGGAGAGATCAGGAATTTTCAACCTGGAAATAAGGAGGAACTTTGTGACATTGAGAACAATCAACCCATGGAATGGAAGTTGCCTTCAGAAGTTGTGGGAGCTTCATCACCGGAGGCTTTCAAGAAGAGACTGGACTGCTCTCTGTCAGAAATGGTGTAGTGTCTCCTGCTTGGGCAGAGGGTTGGACTAGATGACCTCCAAGGTCCCTTCCAACTCTGTTATTCTGTATTCTATACAAACATTAAGATCAACCACATCAGCCAGAAGAAGAGAAGGACCTACAGCAACTGTCCCTGCTTTCTGACTTTCGTCACAAGCATCTTCAGTGGCCATTTGAGCTAAGGATTATGGAATTTGTTGCCCAGCACGAGCACTGTTTTGGACATACGTCCTGCTTTTCCTCCCAGAGCAAAATAGCATTTTTCTTCCATTTTGCTCACAATCGTCTGTGTGATAGATGGCTGAGAGAGACGGCCACTCTCTCAAGGAGCTTCTGTGGCTGAGGATGGACTCACATCATAGACCCAGCACCATTGCAGCTTAGACCAGACCCCAATGCTGAGACCTCCGTATTCTCTGCCCAACATGTGATTTCAAAATATCCCCCAAATGTGATCATTAACCTCAAGTATTGGGAAATGAGGGTCATGCCAAGCTTCATTCACACCTTCCTCAAATATCTGGAAACTGGGAGCAGCTGATTTCTATGAAGAGAGATGTATCCAAGACATCCCCACGTACTAATTTATTAACTTTCAGGAATAAACACTAAAAACGTGGCCTCAATCAATTTGCGTGGCCCACCGAGCGCTTTTTCATCCAGATCTGAGTGAGGGGCAAAGTATATTTTCTTTCTTTTTTCCCTCATCCACTGTGAGATTTGGCTAGGAGACAAGAAGCTTTTAAGAAACATCTTCGGGGTTTAGGTAGCCTCCACCGTGTAGCTACAGATTCCTTGTCATCTGCAGGGTGGGGAGTGGGGGGGACATATTTTGAGCACAAAGACGCATGTGTGCCAAAGGAAAAACCAGCTTCCTGCATTTTGACATGGCATATTTTAAAAGACCGCCGGTCTCTCTGCATTCTGGGGTCGGGGCTGTTAAAGGCAGCCTGTTTTGGAACACCCACTAAGATGAACTACACACACACACACACACACACACACTGCACACATAAGAAGTGTGGCAGGGTTTCCCCAGAGAAGCCGTGAGGCTGGGACTGGCTGCCTTCTGTTTTTTCTCACTTGTGCAAAACACATGCCTGCCTATGGGAGAGAATATCTGCAGCTCAGGGTTGAACTGTGAGGGTCCTTGAGGCTCTCTGAGCTTGGCTGTTTGCTTGCCAACGTTTCATGACCCAACTAGGTAACATCATCAGTGCTAGCAGGGAGAAGGGGTTTGCAGGCACATAGAGATATGCAGGCACATTACAGAGGCACACGGAAAGCCAGTTTGGTCTAGAGGTTAAGGTGCTAGGGTAGAAAGTGGAGATCGTGAGTTCTAGTCCTGCCTTAGGCATGAAAGCCAGATGAATGACCTTGGGTCAGTCACTCTCTTTCAATCCAACCCACCTCACAGGGTTGTTGTTGTGGGGAAGATAGGAGGAGGAAGGTGTGTTGGATATATTTTCTGCCTTGAGTTATTTGTAAAAATAATAAAGGTGGGATACAAATAAATAAACTTCATCTATATAACATTCAAAAGGGACAATCCAAAAGCCAAAAAGAAAACAAAAAACCCCAAATACCTCATTATCAGAAATCAATCAACCCCCAGATGAGCAGAGATTAACACCAAGATTAATACTAGACCAACAATCAAGAAGTAAACGATACTCCAAACAAGCAACTACCAAGTCTGACACACAAGATAACAGCAACCAGCAACCTAATCCAGGAACAACCAGGATCACTCAGGGCAAGCCACTGCTATAGAAAATGAGAACAAACCTCGCTCCCTTCTAACACGGAGGATGTTACCAAGTTCAGCAATGAAACTTCTGCAAGAAAAGAAGCTCAGAGAGCACCAAGGACCTCTCATTCCTACTTCCAGTAGCTTTTCAGTAGATGGGAATGAGATGCAACAATCTCCCAGGGGGTGTCGCACCCCTAACAAGTGGGTGGAGTTTCCATCGCGCCATCCCAGCGGCCATCTTGACTTATTTTTAACCCCCTTCTGCGGACGCCAAGCCTAACCCCAGGTTTTTTCCTCAGTCTGAGAATGTTGGTGGTCTCCTGACCAAGGAAGACCTTGCATCCAGACAAGATAGCCCAGATGCTGTGACTAGGAGAGACCATGTATCTGGACTGTTATGGCAAAACAGAAGGATGGGGAGACCGTACCAGGCCCATAGTTGAGACTGACCATGTGTCACCCAGTTTCTCCTGCTAGAGAGTCAGGAAGGCAAGAGATCTTCCATTTCTCCATCAAGGTCATCTTCCTTACTCTCTCTAGTGGTGTTTGTCAACTTTCAGCTGGGTGGATTTCAACTCCCAGAATTCCCCAGCCAGCAAAGCTCCAGCAAAGGCGGCTAGGGAATTCTGGGAGTTGAAATCCACCCATCTGAAAGTTGCCAAGATTGACAATCCCTGCTCCGCAGGTCTCTTGGGACCTTGAAGTCAGTCTGAGCCATCAATTGGCAGAGTGGTCTCTGAAGCCAGAAGGTCCGTCTCATGCCTCCTTTAAGCCAAGGCATCGAAGAGGCAAGAGGCTCCATTCGCCCACATAATGTACTTTAAATTATGCAAACGGCATGTGGCCCAACATTTTGTTTTAATTTGCATTCCAAGACTTCATTTGGGTACTTTTAACCACAGTGCAACTCTCAAAGCGTAGGAAGGCTTTTGATGGCCGGGAAGGAGTCAGAGAGGGATAGTCTCTTTTTAAACATTGGGGGATGTCTCTTCTACCTCGCAAAGCTCCCGTTTCGTTTTCCTTTCCTAGTCCCGCTGTGTAATTGTGGGTGCATTTGTGTGGGTGGTCTGCTTGAAACGATTCTATGGCGAAGCCCTGGACAGGATCTTCACCCCCAGTTGCTTTCCTTCTGAAGGGACTTTTCTGAAGCTCCGAGAGTTTAAAGCTGCCTTGTGGTTTAGGTTAGCTCTCCTGTGGGTCATATCTAGTCCTCCTCCCACCCTTCAGTCGGAGGTGTCAGGATGTCTTCATGTACAGCATTCCCTTTTTCCAGGCGGGAAAGTTAAAGCAGATGAGATTAATTTGCAATTTCATTTCTCTCCATGAGCATGGGCATGGAGAAAGGAAAATGACAGAATTCAGTTCTGCCAGTGAGGGAGTCAGAGAGAGAGAGAGAGAGAGAGAGAGAAACACAAAGGAAGTGTGTGTGAGAGACAGAGAAAGAGAAAGTGTGAGAGAAACAGGAATAAGAGAAACAGAGACAGAAAGAGAGAAATGAGAAAAACAGAGAAAGTGAGAGAGAAACAAAAAAAGAGAGAAGAGAGAGAAACAGAAACAGAAAGGGTGAGAAAGAGAGAAAGAAAAAGAAAGAGAGGGAGGGAGGGAGAGTCCCCCAAGGATCGAATCCTTCTCTAAGAATTCTCTGTCTAACATAATGATCATTCAGGGTCAAGGGATCTCACGTGTTCCTATGAAAGTCTTTTTGAGATCACTCTAATCACACACACACACACACCCTTCAGCCTCTTATGCAGTGTCTTCTCATAGCAACTCCCTCTGCAGACATAGCCAGAGAAATCCAGGGCCACGGAAGGGCTCTGATCTCTGTCCAAGTCAACATTTGCTCCTCTAAAACAAAAATCAGGCTGTTTTTTCTCCCCTGCCCCTTCCCATCCAGGGTTGGAAATGGTCGTTCCTGAGATCCCACAGGATCATAAGAGCCTTTGGGCAGACGATCCCTGAATTTCAAAAGGGAATCAGGGATCAAGCACCTTCAGCCTAATCAACGCAATCGCCAACGAAGTGGCCTCTTGTAATCCTGCAGCGCCACCTAGTGGGAGATTTCTCAGGCGTGTTGGCTTCTAGCAGCACGCAGGCATGTGTCTTATCACAGCCTAACAACACTGTGAAAAATGAACAAGCGATCAAAGAGTGGATCACAAAAGAGGCAGTAGGATGCGGCGATTAAGATGCCGGATTAGAAGTGGGCAGATCACGATCCTAGTCCTCCATGGAAGCCGCCTGGGTGATGCTGGACCCAGTTGGTTCTTCCCATCTCAGATCAGCGTCGCCTTCTGTAACATCCTAGCTGAAAATCAGATTCCCAATTGCATCCTGCAAGCACCGGTTGACTCGGAAACTCACCCCAGGCTGGATCCTTGGCGTTCCTCTTGGGAAAAAAAAAGCGTTTTCCCCAAGAGGCCCACTGGATAAGAGCCTTTTCATTTTGAGAGCTAGCAAAGCAAGAAACGGAGGCAGCTCCCAACAATCAAAGGGAACTGCAATAACATCAATGAAATGGGAAAGATGAGATAGCCAAGGCAGGGGTCTCGCTCGCCCTGGCCAAAGGCCCAGATCAGAGTCCATGGGCCATAGTTGTCGCCATAGGGTGCCCACCCTTGGCTTAGATCAGGGGTATTGAAACTTTACAACTTCCAACTCCCAGAATTCCCCAGCCAGCATGTAAGCACAGAAAGCTTACAATTGCCAAGGTTGAAGGGGGCCTGGCTTAGGTGAAGGCCAGGGCTTCATGGGTCTTCCAAATGGCAGCAGAAGTGGGCATCCAGGTGTCAGAAAGAGCTGCCAGGGCCCTGAGAAATGATATTGTAGAATTGCAAGAAGATGGCCAAGCATATGTATGCACAATTTTGTGATTTATTGTTTAAATTTATTAAACAATAACCTTGCACCATTTATTTGTTTCATTTATTTAACCACCCATCTTGCTTGGATGTAACTATGGGCAACCTGCTCACTACACAACTAAACAAAGAACATAATGTACCTGTTAAAAACAATTAAAAAGAAAAACAGTAATTAAAAAGATGGGGAGAATTACTTGCTCCACTAAGCAATCTCATTTCACCTGACGAGGTGAATCGCGTAAAGTATCAAGCTTTCGCTTTTCATCCCTTTAGCGTTGACTTTCTCTAGCAAACGTTTACACCGAAGGTGAGGAAGAGAACGGCCACTTCCCTCATCCAAGGCAGGTGGTGTCCTCCCTCAGGGGGTCTCTTCCTGGGGTCCCCCAGTGAGATGGAGGTGAGGTCAGCAAAGCCATCTCTACTAGGAGCTACCAAGTGACAAAACGCCTTCCCCACCCATCGCTCTTAGTTGTCGATGTCATTTGTGCCTATTAACCTTTGGCTCACCTGAAAAACGTTGAAGGTAATTCAATGCTTTTTCAAAGGAGGCTTTGAAGTTCTGTTTGCATTGCCTGGGTATTGGTTGTTAAGAGAAAGCATGATGCACCCAACAGCAAGTGCCATCAGGTTGCTCCCTGCCCTTAGGCTCCCTGCACGGCACCTCCCACGCAGAGAGCGGGGAGACTTACCACCAGAAGAGCAAGGAAGGCAGAAAGGCTCCTTGGATGAAGCCCAGCGCAACTCAAAACCATCAAGCGGTCTTAGAAAACAAAGAAAACATACAATCCTAGGGCTGGAAGGGGACTTGGTGGCCAAGGCAGGAGACCTTATATCATCCTAGATAAAGGGATGTCCAATTTCAGGGATGTGGTTAAAAAGACAACCAACTTCTTGGCCCAAAATCTAGATTTTTTTTTCTCTAGATTTAATGGCTGGAGATGGTGAATAGGGAAACATTCTGAAAAAAGGCGTCTGCTGAGTAAAATCACCAATTTTGACCCAATACTCTGCACTTGCTAGTAATTCTATCCCACGTGGACCAGTTAAGCTTCAATGAATTGTTCAGTTTGTAAACAGCCATTTAAAGCAGCAACACCTTCAAAGAGAACAACCCCCCACGTCAAAGGAAAACAAATATCAAAAGTTTCAATCATTTTTTATTCTGCTGTACATCAAGTATTGTCTTTCAGTTCACGTGATCAATATCAACAGGTTTATTATGTAAGATTTTATTCATAAATAGTCCACAGTAAAAGAGGGAATATGGTATATTTTTCTTTAATAATGTGGTATTTTATATAATAATTTAAGCTTAGAAAGATAAAAAGGATTTTATACATATTAAACACAAAGCACCACTAGCATTACACACTAAAATGTATTTCAGCTCAGATCTTATATAACTGGTGATGGTTCAAAGCTCTTTTCAAAAGAGAATCGAATTCCCTTCTAGGAAAAAGCAAGATGGATTGCCTCATGCTAACTGTTAAAACCTATGAAATAGCATGAAATTTCTCTGCTACTACAGTAGATTATCTACAAGCTTATGTTGCCAGTTAAGATATTTTTAAAAATCGCTGATTTGCCAATGTGGATTCATTTTCATTTCAAATCTTGATAAAGAAACAATGCCCCTTCCAGAAACGATGGAGTGTATAAGGGCCCACCTAATTTAACCCTTACCCCTCCAGGGCTGAACCAGATTCCCCACCCCCCCACACACACCCCTTGCCTCAGTTTCCTTCTAGGGCTAGGGGAGTCCACTCTCAAAAAACTCAAGAGAGGGTCTTTCTTAGCTTGAAGGTTTGCTGACTGAAGCCAAAAAATGTAGACTCTCTCTCTCTCTCTCTCTCTATTTTGGCAAGGGAGTATTGAGATCTGGCTTTCTGATCCTATAATTTTTTTTCTAAAAAAATATTTTTTGAAAAAAGCAGTTGCACCTTTAAAAGGAGCATGTTTGCCCTGTGATTTCTTAACTTTTTTTTTAATCATAAAATTCACTCAGTAGTTGTTTTTTCTAGGACATCCATGAATATTTATGGAACCACACACTGCACTGGGAGAATATCTGCTCTGATCAGCTGTTGTGAATATCCAGAGCATTTAAGAGCAAATGAAGGGAGCCTGAAGTCTGTAGATTTAAGGCTTTCCCAGAGTGAGGGAGGCTAAGGGTCTGAAAGGCCTAATTCCAGCCCCAGACTTTGTAACGGAGAAAGGGAGCCCATCTGGCCGGCTGGCAAAATGGTAGCTACGGATGGAAGGCAACAGTTTGGATGCAGAAATCTGTGAAAAGGGAGGGAAGGTGCACGTTAGATTGCAGCCCCCAAATCTCTGGACTTCTTGGGGGACTCTGGAGTGCCCAAGGAGCTTAAAAACGGCTGGATCCAACCAATTATGTGAAAAATTTAAGGAACCTGTACCTATCAATACAACAATCTACATCAAAATATGGCCAATAGAATATTCTTGACCAGGAAAGGGCCTTGGTTATATTTTAACTGAATAATATATTCTTTATTTTACATCTGAACTGGAGCAAAATATTTATAATTTGATTACAAAAGATGAGGTACATTCAACTGTCCTGCAAGTACCATCTTACAGTGCCAACCAATCCTGTTCTTGCAATCTGTCATCTTCTATAACTCACGGTTGCCAGTCAACCCACCTATGAACTGAGATGAAAACTCCTCTTCCCTTCTGCCTCTTACAGAGACGGAGGCAGCCTAAACCTGCAAACCCTCTGCCAAAATAACACTATGCGTTCTGGAAAGAAATAAAAACAATTATTTTCAGAAATAAAGGGAGTGGGGAGGCTTGTAAATGCAGTTTGCCATATGAAATGTCAAATGTTTAATATTCTGCATCTGAAGTTTATTACCAGTTACCGCTTCTCAGACTTTATTTCTGAAAACTAATGTTTACTGAAAACACAACCTCTTTTATGCCTTCAGCTTTCTAATCCTGTACAATTTCGCATTTAAATCCAACTGATATTTACCCTTATCCACCAGAAAGATGTGTGTGTGTGTCCATACACATGTACAATGTGCAAAGTATGATAAATAGTACGTATGTTTTCCTAACACCAATTTATCAACCCATAAATACAGAAAGTTTATGACTATCTGTCCATTGTCCTTTATGTATCCTAAGCAAAGGCAGAAAGCTGTGTTATATCAAGACAGGCGGTTAATTCCCGTAATTGACAGTAAGCTGTCAACAGAGTTGATGTTGAGACTTGATATTTTTCCAGTGGCAATTTCCATGTGCGAAACAAGAAGCCCAGCACTTGCTCCCCCCGTTAAAACCATGAAAGTTCTTTGCTCAGAAGAACTGCTGCTAAAGCTATGGAAGCCAGAATGATACAGAAGCCAACCAAAGATCTAGAGTGAAGAGAGCCGTCTGATCTAGGACAATGTTGAAAAGCCAACTTCTCTCCCTCGCTCTCTCTTCACGATGGAAGGAAGAAATTCCCACCGTCGGTAAAGGCACTGAAAGTCACCCGAGAGGACAGAAAGGGGGCCTGCAAGAGTCTTCTTCTCCCCCCTCAAGACCATCATAAATAGATCCCAAATCTTCTCTGAAGTTCACGCTTGTAAGCAACTAAGGGTCCCCTCTCTGAGTTGCAGCCACGCCCTTCTCTTTTCCAAAAGATTAACTGGGTCACTAAGGCCATCATGGCCAAAGGGCAGGTGGGGTAGCTCCGATCTCCCATCACCTTGTGTTCAGCTGCCCCTGTGAACACACAACCGTCTACACACAATTGCAAAAATGAGAGCTCCTCCTTGCATCCCCTGCTACGTTACCAGCCAAAGTTTGGACAAAGGAAAGTGGTAGCAATATGGAGCTAGAAAGGAAACGGGGAATGGAAAGCGACAGCTGTGGCTTCCTTCAGGATAGAGAGCCACTCACACACAACGTGAGCACCAGACCACAGAAATCTTAATACCTACTTTATGAACTTAAACACTAATGCCTCCGGAAGTTGTGCATGCACACAACTGTTTCCAAGAGCTGCTTCCAGTCTAAAACAGGCACAAGAGGTGTGTTTAGCTTGGGTGTGGCTTTGCACATCCTCTGCAACGATACTGAAACAGCAAGTACACAGGTTTGACCAATGTACTTGGTAGCATCAAGTAGCTGCTGCAACCTGACGGATTGTGAAGTAGAGCTGTAAGAAGGCTCAACCGTTCCTTCTGCCTTCAAATAGGGATTTTTCTCTTGGATCCAAAGGAGGCACTTGGATAGACAGTACAGTTGTGCTCCCTTTTGTTAATTTGTCACAGGAATATACGTGCAATAAAAAATGACGGCCCATTCTGCGTGCCATGAAAAAGGCTGTTCTTCTCCATGGATTTTTAAGTTGTTAGGGAAGGTCCAAATTCAGCTGCAGACACACTCCTCACACAACGAAACCTATTTAAATTCTGCCCAAAAGGAACTTCTCAGGTCATCAGATGCTGCTTCAGTGGCATCCCCGTAAAACCAACGCATACCACAACTGGAAGAGGAGCGTGTAGAATAAATGGGCTACGCTTGCGTCCTGCCTATCAATAGCACTAAGCCGGCAGCAAAACTAGAAAATGGGGACAAATCTATGAACGGCCAGGGTTTGCCATTTTAATTCCTCCATCCATACTGGCGTCTAAAATACACTTTCTATTAATTCTGATAGCAAACCTGGGAGGCCCAGGGTGTTTATTCGTATTGCAACTCAATTAAAGAAAGGCAATGCAAATACCGTTTCTGAGCCCTGACAAAACCCAAGCGTCATAATTGAAACCAGAGTCGTTCAGGCTCAGGCGGCCAATTTCAACCCCCTCTATTTCTGGGAACAGACTTGGAATCACCTCTACCTGTCGGAAAAACATAACCCCCCTTTCCCCCTAAATGCTTTAAAGGGCAGCTTAAGAAACTCTGCCTAGCGCAACTACACAGCAGAACGGACTAGACCAAAAGCAAGGCAAACTAAGGAAGAGACTTACTAGCAGCCTTTAATTGTCATGATTATATAGGCAATTTTTATGATTTTCCAGTATGTTGAATTAGTTATTTCATACCCAAGGTGAAAAAAATCTCCTGATTAAAGTACACTTATTATATAAACAGTGATCTGATAGACTTTTTTTTTTTAACAATTTCAAAGTCGCCTTGTCGTCAACTGATGCCTGATCTGCAAACTCTGGGAGCCCAGATTCTGTATCAGTGAAACTAGATAAATGGATAAAACTGAGAGAAAGATCAATGGGATTATAGAGGGATGAGAGAATTCAAAGCCTTTTTAAAATGGTGTGTATTGATAGCGAAATAGTGCAATTTTTTCTTTTTTTCTTTTTTAACACTGAGAAATCAACCAAGCCAAAATAAAAATGTTCAAGCTTTTTGCTTTGTTTTTTAAATTATGGTTGCAGTGCAATTCTACACGTTAACAAAAAATAATTACAAAACTTTCAGAGACCACTTTTCACCAGAGTTTAGCCATTTTTGAGTGGTTTCAGAATTGGAGATTTTGCAATAGAGGTTTTCCCTTTCCCAAGAAGAAAAACCTTATCATCCCCGTGACAAGCAAAGGTAACATAGTTTTAAAAGGAGAAGTGTTTCCTTGTGCACTGCAAAGAATTTTCTGATTTACATCACAACCAGGAGACAAAGAGACTGAATCAACACACCAGGCCAAAGAACCGACATCCCTGTAGAAAATGGGTTGATTTCTTAGAAGACCGGAACGCTTTCTATGTCATGGAATGATCATTTGTCTCCCCAGGGTCCAAAAATTACTGTATCTTTGATTAGTTGGAAAGCTACCAGGGTGCTTCATCTCACCGCTACTAAGTGCTGACTAAGGTGCACAGGAGGCCGCCTTCCCTTCAACCGTTGAACCGTAAGCTAGTTCTTCACTTCTGCCGCTTCCTTCTCCGCGCTTTCTTTGGTCTTCTCCATCTCTTCCACTTTTTCTTCCTTCTGCAGCAGCGATACGATCTCTGCTACTTGCTTGGTAGAGATATCAATGTCCTCCTTGTCAATCAGTTCGATCACCTAGGCAAGCATTTTTAAAAGGCTAGGGTTACATGTGCCACTTAGGTTTACTTCCTAAATATTTTTGAAAAGCTTGAATAGGAAAGTAAAAAAACAAGCGTCTTAAGCAACAAGTTTGCTCCTAAATTCAGCCTTACTCAAGCACAAAATAACAGAAAATGCTGTCGTTTAAGAACGTCAAGAGGCATTTTCCAAAGAAACAGGCACTTCCCATGAATGGATATTGTTATTTGGGTAACATTATTTCTCTGACAAATACACAGGAGCACCAACTTTTCTACTTACAGGTAGCCTTCATCCTAAATCATAAATATTTCTAGGACCTGAGATCCACACAGCTGAAGGGATCCATACTGCCACATTACACTACGCAGACACAACACTCCGTAGACAACTCAGGACACATCTGAGCATAAGGTTAAATTTGATCCTAAGTTGCCTGAGGGAAGCTTCTGCTGGGCTCCCAGGGCCGCGAAAGGAGCCCCCTCCAGTCGCAGGTAGAACTCCTGCTCAGCGGACTCACCTTGACCACGTCGTCTATGTTGATCTTGCCGTCCTTATTCTCATCCAGCGCCTCAGCCAGCTTGTTGAGTTTTCCTTCGGGGATTTCCTGGAGCTGCTTCATCACGTTAATAAGATCCTGGACGCTGATGAGGTTCTGCCTAAATGGGAAACGCAGCCTGTAGTGAAGCAAGTGGTTACTACCAAGATCAATCTGTGCACAAGGAGTCTTTGCCTAACCCATCATTCCAGTGGAAATCGCAGTTATTTGCTACCTGGATTTTATACAGAGGAACCAAGAACAACACAGCCTCTCTGAGACGAGGGCACCCTTTTTCTTCCTCAAAGGCTGGTCAACAAAAAACGCCTTCCTTGAAGGGACTGCAATGATAAAACTATAATCTCCCTTGGCCGCACTACCAACCACTCACCCAATGGGGGGACTGGGACCCCCGCTCAGCTGTTCTCCAACTGGTTTTTGGTCTGTCTCCAACTCCTGAATGATTTTATCGATCTGCCCAATCATTCGGTTCACTCTTTTAGTCAGCCTCTTGCTGGCTTTGGATTCTTCAACTATGTCTTCTGGTCCACTCTTAGATAGTTCCTTGATTTCTTGCAAATCCTGAGGATGAAAGAGGAACATTTTTTTACACCATAAAACTTCTGATACTAAAGAGGGGAGGGGGAGAGGAGAGCTGACAAAGGGAGCCGTTTCTAGCTTACAGGCAGCCCAGCCCAGGCCGTCAAAAGCCCTGGGGCCCCTCAGTCTTCCCAGGAGCCTCTGAAGACGCAAGGGCTCCCATCGGGGGAAGGCGGCTGTCTGGGCCTGTGGCTGATGCTCAACATGCCTCTCGGCCCAAAAGCCCTGGCAGATCTGAATGAGGTGGCAGGGCCCAGGACAGAAGGAGAGCCAACAGAGCCAGGGACTCTAGGGTCCCCCTTGCGGTCTGAATTTCCAAGCACTGAGAGAAACACACGAAGGAGGCTGCATTGTCAGGAAAAAGGCAGCAAGAGCTGTCGGCGTCTCTTGGGGCTGTGAATGACCTCTGTCCCCGTCTATCAGAGCCGGGAGGTCTAGAAGAGGAGCCCCGTGGCAGCAACACAACTCACGTTAGCGCCCATTTTCCTTCAAGCCGCTTGACTTCCCTTCCAGTCTCACCTCGCTGTATTCCTGCACGTCATCCTTCAGGTCCTCCAGTTCCTCCTTCTCCTTTGTCAGCAATTTCTTTTGTTCCTTCAGTTTAGTGCAAGCATCACTTAGCATGTCAATCTCTTCTTTTGTTATTTCTTCGCCCTGAATAAATGGAAAGGAAAAAGAACGTTAAGCCTCCCTTGTCCTCCACATCCTCCTGCCTCCTGGGTAAAATACATTATACAAGAGGCTCTAGAGGAGGCCCAGGAATCAGAGAGATTTAAGGGCAAGGGATGCTACAGGGAGGGGAGGGGAGGGGAGGCCCCTGGTCTCTCTGGATGCCAGTCCATGAATTCAGGGTGAATCCTCACCGCACTATTCAGGAAGAGATCAATTACCATTGGTATTATATTTCTAAATATTTCATAGAGTAGCTCTGCATAACATGCAACCATCTTTCATATATTTATACATGTAAAAGAATATGCTCAGAGATGAGTGGCCCATGCCTGCCTCTCTGACTGCAGTCCCAACTGCACAAATTACACTTCCATGTTTTTCAGAGAATCGAGCGAAGGTAGGCAAGTGTTCTTGAGTGGTTTCTGGCTGGATTTTCACTGACGCCTCCCTGATTATTTGGAAGAGACCATGTGAAAGAGCCTTCTGTCATGGATCTCGGAGTGCCCCAGGAACCCTGGCAACACAGACCTTATCCTCACTGAGGCACCTGCACCTGGTGAAACGCTCGGAAGACCTTGGCACCCTGAGCCAAGGGTGCTGCTGCTTTACCACCAAGCTGAGAAGGTATCCCAAGAGCAGAATGAGGGCGATAGACAAGACCCTGGGGGGGCTGGGTAGAGGAGCTTTGTTCGTACAGTCAGGTAGGAGAACTCTTCCCTCCCCTGGGCTCATCCAAGAGAGTTCTCTTGTCTATTTGTATCCCAGCTTTATCATTTTTACAAATAACTCAAGGCGGCTATCTATCAAACGCTCCTCCCTCCTCCTATTTTCCCCAACACAATAACCCAATGAAGTGAATTGGGCTGGGAGGGAGGGACTGGCCCAAAGTCACCCAACTGGCCTTCATGTCTAAGACAGAACTAGAACTCACCATCTCCAGCTTTCTAGCCTGCTGCCCTCACTACTAGACCAAACTGGCTCTCAGTCAAGTTTAGTCCAGCGGGCAACATGTCAAGAGGAAAGAATCACCTTTCATTGACCAAGCCTGGATTTGAGGAAGAAAGCTCTGCCCTAATGATGTATTCACATCCATTGAACGATCAACCGAAGTGCCGGTGGAGAAGGATCCCATCCCTTCCGGGAGAGTAAGGAAGCTCCCCGGAGGGACCGGGGATGGCACATCGCTTCCAGGGAACTGGGGGGGGGGGGGTGTGTGTGTTTGTGTGATTCTGCTGTGGCTTTGGAATGTGAACACAAGGA
The DNA here is from genome assembly GCA_030761175.1 of Masticophis lateralis. Lineage (NCBI taxonomy): Eukaryota > Metazoa > Chordata > Lepidosauria > Squamata > Colubridae > Masticophis > Masticophis lateralis. The sequence goes on from JAUDYJ010000004.1 coordinate 129,167,053, forward strand.
ATGGAAGTGCCAATCATGCTGGCAAAGGTTAGGAGCAACTTTCTTGGTCATTTAAAACCAGGCAGGGCAGTCTTGGTACAAAAAAAGTAGCAAAAAGAAAATAAGAGAAACTGAGAAAAAAAATAGCAACAAGTACAGCTTAGTCAGAGCAAACTGAACACCAGAAGGCTGCTGACTTATGAAATTTAGAGTCCACAAAACAATATTTCAAATTTTTTTGGAAACAGCAAATTTTCAATTGAATGTTAACAAAATTTCTATTTACCCACAAATATTATATAAATCTGGGTAAAGCTAGAACACCTGAATTTTTCATTAAATTGCAAAAAGAGCTGACAAACTTACTTTATGCTATGGCTAAATCCACATACCTTCTTGTGCCTTTCCCGCATCCTTCTGCACTACAAACTTTCACAGACTGAGTTACAAACTGGCTATCTTATGAGGTATGCTACACTATGACGCAGCGCACTATGCAAGACAGGAAAAAGTTATAATAAATTATATTATTTGCTTAGGTACATTATAACCATGTTATCCATGTCTGCAATATACAAAAAAATACACAGCATTATAAGCACTAATTTAACTTCTTAGGATCCCAGGAAAAAACTGGTATCATTGAAAGTACACCCAAATCAACGTGAACTTTTTAGGAAGTAAAACAGCATACAAAACAGAATAACACTTACATTAACACTAGACCGCTGAATTTTTAAAAACATGGACCCTGCATATTCCAGATCTAGGTATCTTTTAAGCTAAAATATTTTACCAAGAGATGCTGACAAAATGAAGCGGAAAAAGTGAATCTACATTAACTCTAAAAATATTTGTTTGGTTTCCAAAACCTATCTAATAGGACAATTTTTTCTCCTTCCCTTTCAACCGTGTCTGATTCTCAGAGGCTACCTTGAACAATCCCTGCAGTTTTTTTGCAAAGCTTTTTCAAAACTAGTTCACCATTGCTTCCTTTGGAGAGAGGGAGGGAGGGAGAGAGAGAGAGAGGCTGGCCCAAGATCACCCAGCTGGCTTTGTGCCTGAGATGGGACTAGAACTCACGGTCCCCCAGTTCCTGATCCCACCAACATGGCTCTCAATTTGACAATGCTTTCGTTGATTTTCTAGCCAACAGATTTTCTACAGCATCCTACAAATGAGGGGTCCTTAACTTTTACACACAGCTTTCACTGATAAGAAATCACATCCGATTCTGTTTCTTGGAGAAATTCCTCTCTGGAGGAAACCGGAGACTAGATCCCCTCTTATTTGGATTTTTTATAACTGCACCAGTCTGAAGGTGTTGTCTAATCGTTACTAAATAGTCATTTGCTATGATCAATGGGCATTTATCAAATCCTGGGAAGTTAAAGGAAGCTGCATGTTCTCCCACTTCCGTTTAATGTTTAAATCCAACTTCCTGGTGGTTGCTTAGGAAGCCTGCCCGCTCATCCGCTTAGGGTGACAGGCAGGCATCTCTCCATCTACTCCACTTTCTGTGGCTAACTCAGCCACCCTGCCAAAGTCTCACAGCTATGAGAGCTTTGGAGGCTCTGGTAAAGAAGATCAATTAAAGAGGGATTAGAGTAAAAGTCAAGATTATCTTCTTTCCAAAGAGAGCAAAGGCTCATGCAGGATGCACAAACGGGCTCAGGATGAAGCAAGCCTCCCTTCATAAAATGCCTGGGATGGTTTCCCAGAAAACTGCCAGCGGAAGAGCGCATGGTACTTAAATACTCGGCCCCACAAACTGCCATTTACAAATTCTTCTCCGCTAGATACAATTCTGGAGAACAGAGACTGTTTTGTACCGACAGCTGTCAAATTATGTGAAGCCAAATAGACAACCCACCTCCAATACAGAAGGCACAATTCGATCTTTTCTCTACCTGCTTCCTCAGAAATTCAATCTGAACTACTTAGACCAATACTTCAGGGGCCGATCCCCTCCCCCCACCCCCTTACAACTAAAAATAGGTTTAATACAACTAGAGACAGAGGTTTTGTTAAATGCACTTAATTCCTGGCCAACCCATCACTTCTCCTCAGTTGGCCTTACTCTCACAGCACGGATGGTTTCCAATGGAAATGGAATTGCAACAGACCCTTATATCAAGCTCTCTTTCCCTGGGTTTATACCTCCTGGCCTCCTGCTTTCTCAAGAGTGAGGAGGGGCAAGCCCACTCCCCGTAAGCAGCACAGCATGGATAGAGAGGGAAGCAGAGCCCCAATCGCCTTTTACCCAGACATAAAGTTCATTCTTGCCAAGTATCTTTCACAGATAAGAGTCCCTGCTCACAGGAGAGAAAATTTTGCTTTGGCTCATTGGAGCAGTCCTTTGCAAAATGTAAAACAAAAAAACCCTCCCTTTTGAATGTTTATGCTCCAAAGATCAGGGACCGATAAAGAGACCATTGAGCATGTTTTTGGTTTTGCCCATTTCACACTGATATTCACAGTGTCCTTAGTTTTTCCAATTGCGCCTTGACAGCAATTCTTCCAGAACGTAAGATGGCAAAGCTGTGAGGAGTTTGAAAGATTCATAGAGCACTTAGATATTGATACTTTGGTTGGTGTACAGGTACTAAACGTTATGCTCCTTGAGCAGCAGTAGATAAAATGGCCTTCGTCCTATTTTTAGTTGGCAGCTATGTAATACTGTGATCAATTTCATTTTAAGCAGCTTAACTGAAGCTGACTTCTTATGTATTTTTCTTATATTATGTTCCAAATTCTAGCTTTATTTCACGGGGGTGCTGATATTCTTATGCAGCCATTATTTTTATCAGCCAAAAACTGCCCATCCTTACTTTAAGTACTGTACCTGGAACCTTAAGTAGCCAGCAGTAAATGAATGCCATAAGCCCGAGCCTCCTCTGTATCTCTTATCATTGGATGTATCAGCTCATCTGGATGGAGGACCCGTGAACTGCTTCCCGGTTCCCCTGATTGCAGAGTTTGTGCTGAGCTTCCTGCCCACCTAACGTTTTACCTTCATGCCTTCCAATACCGGGGCCGTATCTTTCAAAACCTCTGACTGCAGGGTTAAATTCACTTTTGCCGGTTCTCGTTCAGCAGTGGCATCTAGAGAGACTTTGTTCAGAGCTGAGGAATCCAGATCTACTATCACCTCCTTCCGGAACACAGGAAACACAACAATTAGACACATTTTAAACAGGATTTTACATTTGGGGTTGCTAGATGGATGCATGCATTTTTAAGGAATGCTTTTGGAAGTCTTATTTGGCTTTCTCTCTTTGGTTCATTGGGAGGATTTATATCCTGCCATTATTCCAAGAGCTCCGCATGGCATCCATATCGCTGCCTCCTCAAACCTTACGCTTTCCTTACTCACCCTTTCTGCAGCGTGAAGAGTCTCTTTGGCTTTTTCAGCTGCTTCGGACAGCTTTTCCAGCTCTTTCTCCTGGTGTTCTTTCCTGATGGCTTCCTCTTCTTGAAGAGTTGCTTCCAACCTGGCTTTATTGTCAATTTTTTCTCCTTCCACTTCTGCCGCTTTCACCTGAGCCTCCTTTGCCTTTTATTTGAAAAAATAAATAAATAAAATGTTTACATACAGAGATACAGGACTTTCCTTGAGGATACTAAGACCTGTGTTTGCAAATCAAAAAGCCAGTTCCTGCAACCTGTAAGACAGGAAACTTAACCCTATTTTCTCCCAGGTAAATAACATCATCTCCAACAGAGACCAGCCAGAAGCTCTGAGATGCCAACCAACAAGATGCAAAGAAAATAATCCAGAAGAAAAAAAACCCTGCAGCTCTCTATATGGTACAAGTAGTTCTTGATTTACGACCATATTTGAGCCCAACATTGATGTCATTAACTGAGACATAAATTAGAGAGTTAAGTTATATAAACTATATAACTGAGACACTGCAACCATCATAAGTGCGAACCAGCTGTCAAGTGTCTGAATTTTGATCACGTGACCATGGGGATACTGCAATGGTCATAAGTGTGAAAAACAGCCATAAGTTACTTTTTTTAGTGTCACTGTAACTTTGAACAGTCACTAAATGAACGGCCATACGTCAAGGACAAGCTGTATTGGACTGCAACATTGGCAACCTCCAGTACAGAGCCAAGCATGTTAAGAGGCCACATATAAGAGCAGTAAAATCAACATTCAAAGTAGATTAAAAAGTCCATCTACAGGTATTGCCTTTCTCAAATTCCCACTGCAAATGTTCAAATAAAACAAATAACATTACTCCGTTACTTTTAAGATATTAAATTTAAATGCCCTGGAGGCAAGGACAACCAGTTGCAGAGGGAATATAAATGAACAGGTTATCTGGATATTGCGGTGGTTCTCAACCTGTGGTCCACAGAGCCCTGAGGGGCTGCGATGTTGTCCCAGGGGGCCTGTGAAAGCTTAAAGAAATCTTGAGTTGACTCTTGGGGGTCTGTGATGTTTAGAGGGGGTCCACGGTGAAGAAAACCACAGAGAACCACAGAGATATCACACAGAGAAGAGCTTGGGCCAATTGTCTAGGTGAGCCATAATCTCTGTGTGAAGAGACCAATTAATATCCCAGCTTGTCAGCCGTATTTTTAGTTCCCCAAGATCAGCTCTGCTAAACCTCAAGACAGACAGTTCCATCACCGCAAGCTAAGCCTCCTCCTTCTAACCACTCAGTCTTGGTGTCCACAGAAAAGATACACAAACGGCTCTTGGAGGACACCGGTTGTCTTTAACAACCAGACTTCTGCCAAACATGAAATAACTGTAAAAGTCTTCCAAAATGACCAAAAAGATTCCAACATGGAAGTCAGATAAAGGTGTGGATGTGGAACACTGAACAACGTATCCCGCAAAAGTGTAAAATTCCTAATGCTATAAATGCGCCAATTGCTTCCAAGACTGCTAATTTGTAGAAAAAAGCTGGCCATGTAAAGCAAAGCATACCACATTCTCAGGGAGAATTTGCAAAGTCGTTTTCAGCTGGTCAGCCGGAGACAGAGTTTCTGGGAGGTACAGCGCTCTGGATAATATAAGCAGGGAAGTTGGGATTTCTTGATTCAGATGCAAGTCCAACCACTGCAATTAAAAGATAAAATATCAGAAGTTTTTGGTATGATGCAGAGAGCATATTAAAGCAATTATTTCTTTAAAAGAAGGTCTTTGGGGGGCTGGGGGGTTGAAATTAGATCTTAACTTGCAATATTGTTTCCAAGTGGGACACACAAAATGGGAGATACAATAATTAAAAACCGAAATAGAGGTACTGTATAGTTTGCCTCAGAGCAACCGCTCTTCTCAAAGTAAGGTTTTTGGATAGCACAAGATCATGGTTGGAAACGTATTAGCACTTACAATATACTACACAAGGCAAATATTACTGAAAGCAAAGGCCAGGAATTATCAAGCCCAGGGTAGCAAAAACTGGCAATCTAGCTGTTCCACAGACAAATTCCAAATTCCGAAAAAAGTATTGTTGCCAGGAATACCATCATCCTGAATATTCCATTGTGTTTTTATAGATTTCATAAGAGAGGCTGTGAAAAGTTTTAGGATGCAATACAAATTCCAAAAATGACTAGCAGAGCTCGTTCCTTCCGGATTTGGTCAAAGGATGTGTGTCAAAATATAGATTTATTTATTTATTTATTTATTTATTTATTAGATTTGTATACCGCCCTTCTCCTTACGGACTCAGGGCGGTGAACAGCCAAAATAAAAATTCAATACATAAAAGTTAAAACTTAAAACACATATACATTAGGCTGAGAATTAAGATCCGGAATTGTCAAGCAAAAAGAGACAAAACTATGTTCTCTCGGTTATTGCTTAACAATTTGGATGTCTGCAGAAGCCAAGCCTCCCACAGCAGAGGCAGAGAGGTTGGGGTGTTCCAGCCAATAAGCAATGTGGGTTTTTCTTGCCATTCTGGATTTAAAGACTTTTGTGCCACCACACACATATGCCTGATTGTGTATACAGACACACCATCTACAATTCAAAATTTCAACCTTGAGTTAGAATTGGACCCCGTCAGTTTTTAGCAGAGCTTTGCTGGTTCTAGAGCCGTTCTCTCTCATAAAGAATTATTCTCAGTGCTTCTATGCATTAATTGTCCCCATCAGGATCCAGTATGAGTTTTGGCCTTGTGGCAAAAGCCTTCCAATACTCCTAGCGGACGAAATACCTGCTTCAGTTGATCCTTTAACCGCTCCTCCGTGACGCCAAGGGCTCTCATGCCCCTCGCTCGGCAGGCTGCTTGCAACTCTTTTACAGTCAGGCTATCCACGCCTTCCTCAGTTATCAGCTAGACAGGGCGAAAGATGAACATCTACAGCGCACAGAAACTCATTCTCCAAATATTCAGAAACCACTGTTATAAATAGTTCTATTCATTTGTAACAATAGCTCGTAACCATTCTCCACTTGAGCCCTCCTCCCTGCCGGCGTTCCCCACCACATACATTGTGATTCTAAAATTAATTTTCTTTTCCACAACATAGTTTCTTTAAATAAACTGTCAACAAAAAAGATCCCCTTACTTTATCATCTGCTTTGATACTTCTCAGTCTCATTATTAGCTGGAAGCGAAGAAAGTTGTTTGTTCCAATTGACTGAAGTTCTAAAAGTTTACACAGAGCAACCAGTTGGGGCCTTGTGAGGTTGTCCAGGGTCAGCTCGTCCTCAAACAGTTTAGAAAACCGTAAAATCTCTTCGTTGCTTGGCCTCTCACCAGTCTCGCGTATCTGAAATTAGAAATTGTACGCTATAAAGTCTTAAAGACGGAAGGAATCCAGAACTCTTTCCTCAGAAAGGCAAGAATTTACTCTAAGAAATGTTAACTATTGTATCAGATGTATCTATGATCATCATCCGCTTGGAAGCCTAGTGATAAAATGTAACAACATAATTTAAATTTTCGAGACAAATTAAATACCTTTTGAAAGAAGGTTGAGAAATCCTTTGTAGCATTCCCTTTAGCTGCTTTGTTTTTTAAGGCAATCTCTTCAATAGTATCTTGAAGAAATTTAGCCACTTCAAGTTTTACTCTCAGTTCTTTCTTCAACCTCTCTTCCTAATAAGGAAAAAAAAAGCATTTTAACAGAAAGCTGCTCCAGACGTTAAAAATTAATTTCCCATTATGTCCGCTTTGTATACTATTAAATATCAGAGGAATACAATATTTAGCAACATTCTTACATAAGCTCTTCTAGCCTAGGAACAGTTATTGAAAACCAAGTCCAGCTAAACGAAATGGGTTTATTCCCAATTAAGCACACAAGCTTGCATCTTTGCATATAATTATCTAAATGAAGAGCCGCTCTTCAACAGCTTCTTCAAGGTATTTCCCAAGCCCTCTCGCTAAAAATGAGTTCTTTTGCATTTGGATTTAAAGCCCTTCACATGCAAGTTTCCTGAAGTCAACTTCCCTAGGTCTAAGCTGAAGTGAAAGACACGGACCTTTACAAAAATGAACACAGTTTAACATTAGAGAGAGGGGTCTGCAGACAGCACGGTCCACCTAGTAAAAACACTTTGAAACACTTAGGGCCACCTGCTCAGGTGTACAGGTTAATGGGTATTTTAACCAGGAATGCTACCACTCTCTAAAGACTTTTCTACATTTCTACAAATACTTCTTGATATAACGGTTACCTTCTTAGAGTTTGTCTCAAATGTCGAAGGAAGCATATTGGGGAACAACTTCAAAGCTACGGGAAGCAAGAATTCCATGAAGGGAACTACGATGAAGACGAGGAAAGGGACCAAGCGAAAGAGGTCGGCGCAGATCCGAAGGAACTGCAAAGAAAAAAAAACAAGCTTGGTTTATCGCGAAGAGGAAAATGAAGAGAGTCATTATCATGCGGCCAATTGACAAAATCTTTTTGGGAGCTTTAACTATTTAAAAAAACCTGATCAATTTTATCAAGCTTATTTCTTTTCAGACAGCATCCTTCCTACTTTCAAGAGAGAGAAAAACAGTATTACCGGTAATAAACTTGTCCTTCACTGCAAATGAAGCTGCAACCTTTACATAGAGTAGTTGAAGACTGTATAACTTCCCTCTCAGCAGAGCAGGCACAAACAGCACTATTAACTGTAACCGTCACTGAGTAAAAGCGGCTTTTCTCTGTATTAAGGGAGAAATTGTGGGTTCCGTGCCATGCCAGAATCATGTTTTATTTTGCTTCATCTATGTTCATGACACAGACACACTTCTCGTTAAAAAACATGTTCTTCTTTGCAGTTTTCCAACCTGACATATGTAAATTGGCTAGTTTTTGTACTTTTGCAAGAAAAATGAGACAACAAGGGTCTATTATTACGTTTAAAAGCATGATAATAAAATCCATACAGGTAGTCCTAAACTTACAAGCTGGGACAAAGTCTGTTGATGAATAAGGTGGTTATGTCACACCCAACCTTTTTGACCATGATTGTTAAGTGGGTTGTGTGGTCGTTAAACGAATCCAGCTTCCCCCATTGCCTTTGCTTGTTGGAAGCTATCTGGGAAGGTGCAAATGGAGGTCACATGACCCTGGGAAGCTGCAACCGCTGCAAATACATGCCAGTTGCCACGCACATAGATTTTGATCATATAACCATGGGGATGTTTGATGGTTGTAAGTGCGAGGGCCAGTTGAGGACTACCTGTATTGGTGTAACATTTCAAAACCTGTGTTGCTGAATTATTCAGACCTAGTCATCCTTTTTTTTAACTAAATTAACATTTTAACCTATCTGATCTACCTTGCACTTTATATATACTGAATAAAAAAGTTCTGCAACTCTTGTGAATATAGACAAACACACACACATTTTTTCTTTGTTAATTATTTCTTCACATCTTTAATTTCTTTACTTCCAATATTTCATTTATTTGTTACCAGAACTGAATGTCTGAGCATTAAAACCTCTGCAATGGCTTAGTGATATTCAGTTCCTCTTTGGTGTCCATCCCAAGGACAGTGCTGTGGGCAGCGTTACCTGTCTGCGCTCCCGGCGGGTCATGGAGCTGCCGTGAAGGATCTGCCAGAGCATTCTGGCGGCAATTATGGAATCAATCCACAACAACCGGAAGCCATGGTAGTAATGCTTCACCTCATCGACAATCTTCTGCCCAATGGACTTTTTAACGATGGTTTCTTCCACTGCTGGACTATAAACGGGGCCCCCTTCTTCCAACTTCTTATTTTTGTCTTTCAGGGACTTGAGTGATTTTTCTATTACAGAGTCATCGTTTCTGGATGCTGAAGAATGCCAGTTCCTCACTGTAACCCAACAAGGCCCTAAAACTCCTCTATCGGGAGAGGGCCGCAGGGAGTCAAACGCTCTCAGGGCTGCCCCCTGCCTTTTTTCTGATCCTTTTGTCCAAGTGTAGCTGTCTTTTGTACAATAAACGTAAGGTGAGATATTAGTGCAATATTTAAAATGGGCAGGCCTGTAAGAGAGAAAAAACAGACTTTAATATCAATAGCGCACATTATGTTTTTCATCCCACTTATTTCTAGTGACCATAAATTAAGTGGGCCCATCAAAATCTAACTGTATGTTTGAGAAGCTTCCCTTTGTTCTCCACAAACTAAAGTGTCTTCCTCACTAGGAGCTTCTCATCCTGGGAAAATAGAACGACATTCTGATCAGCAAGCTAGTTAAATATGGGCTCCAAAGTAAGTGGTTAATAGTTGACCCCAAAATCTTTGTCAGAGTGTCAGTCAGTGGCCCCTCATCAAACTTGAAGGGAGGGTATCACAAGTTTCAGTCCTGACAGAAGTACTATTCAACACAGATACAAATGATTTGGGTGGAGAGGTGAAGGAAATGTTCAGGCAGAAGCTGCAGAGTTAACTGTTGAGGGTGCCTCAGTTTACATTTTTACCCTGCAATCTACTGACTGGACTTGGCGGGACTCCCTCCAACTCTATGATTCATTCACACAAAGCATGCATATAATTAGATGTTCCTAAGCATACACACACAACTGAGTCTGTGAAAACACAAACTGCTATGACAAAGGAAAAAAATAAAGAAATGAAAGGGAAAATGTTTAAGTACTAGAAATCCTGAGTTTACCGCTCCCACATTCAAGCAGCAAAGCAAGAGGCTACAAGAAAACCCTGAATACAAAGGGTTTGATGAGAAAATCTCTCAGAAACTAAAAAGTAGCAGATTACTTGCCCTTAGCTGCTTTGTCTGGGTTCAAGAACAAAGGGAGGCAAACACGTCCAAAATACCTTCCTCCTCCTATTTTTCCCCACAACAACCCTGTGAGGTGGGTTGAGTTGAGAGAGGAACTGGCCCAGTCACCCAAACTGACTGTCATGCCTCAGGCAGGATTTGAACTCACAATCTCACATTTTCTAGCCACTAAATCAAACTGGATCTAGTTAGGCTACTTAACTAGAGTTACTTAAGTTATATTTAAGACAGGACACCCACAAGGAATCCCCTACTTATAAGGCTAGTCTGGCAGATCAAAACTCCTCTCCACAGAGTTGGAAAAGGAACTTCTGCTTCGTGTAATTGTCAGGAATTCGGAGTAACTTGAGCCCAGGGCTGTAGGAGCAGAATCCCTCAGGAACAAAGGCCGACTCACTTAACACTCTCCCTTTGAAAGGAGACGCCCCCATCAGGGATGGTCACAATGACAGCCTCTTGTCTGGCTGAAATGGGGGGCTGGGGTGAAGGAGGCTCCTTGAGATGGCTTGGGAGTAAGCAGGATAAAAGAGAGACTAGTGTTTTCACTGGGCTTCTCTGCTCACGGGGCTGCCAAAAAGGGAAGAGGGGGGGACCCCAATAACCCCAAAATGCATTGTAAGCCACCCTGAGTCTCTGGAGAAGGGGGGGATATAAATCAAACCAATAAATAAATAAATAAATAATTTTCTGAGCAGCAACAGAGAAAACATTTTCCATCTAGAAAAGAAGAGCGTCTGGAGTCATGCAGGCGATGGAAGAAACAGCAGAAACACCGAAGGATCCTGGGCAGCCTAGAGTCCACCCTGAGTCGAGTGAGCAAAGCAAGTCCAGGGGTTAAGTGGAGCCATGCCACCTTAGCACTGCTGCTGCTGCTGTTGAGCGGGCGAGAGAGCTGCCATCCTCTCACTGGTTCTTCATTGCATGACTCAATTCTTTCCTGGCATTTTCTCTCGTCTCTTGGAAGAACATTTCTGGGATTTCCCACTAATCTATAATTACCTCTTATGGGGCTACAGGGAAAAAATAATAATTTTAGGGCTGGGCTTGGGGTTATTTTTTTTTTTTTAACTACGTTTTGCCCATGGCTTTTGTGGGCAGGCATGGCTGCTGCTCTGCTGGTGGGAATCAGTGGGAGAAACAGAAAATAGGGAGGAGGAAATCAGGAGCAGGGAGTCCTCAATTTACAACAGTATGTTTAGTGACTGTTCAGTTACAATATTGAAAAATGGGACTTACGACTGTTTTTCACAGTTACGACCTTTGCAACATCCTCATGGTCAGGAGATCAAAATTCGGCTGCTTGGCAACTAGTTCATATCTATGACAGTTGCAGTGTCCTTAACAACCATGCTACTAACTTAACTGCAGTGATTCAGTGGCATGAAAGGTTGCAAAATGTAAATTCTTTCTGTAAATTCCCTTCCCTATAATTCTATAATCTTCCAAAAAGTGATAATTATTTCCATGCTTTCTATCCTCAGAGAGAAAATCAGCTTGTCACTCTTAGATACTACTAGACAAAGCACCAATAATCCTTTAGGCCACCAATAACTCTGCAGCCATGTGGCTAAGATGAAAGTCTGAAATTGTAAACATATGGAGGACCACACTTTCATTTTCTGTGTATCTGATGGCAAAATTGCTTTGCCATTTCTTTTCTGGGTTGGATTTTTGGAAGCACATTTCAAAATAATTCTGCTTCTCGCTTTGCACTACTGGTTAAGAAATACTTAAAATTTAAAGAAATACTTAACATTCAAAATACTTACATTGTTCAAATTTAAGCCTGTCTGTGCTACGCCAAAATAGACTAACAACCTTGAGGCAGGCATCTTATTTACCCAAAATATGTCCACATACCATAGGGAAAGATAAGCAAAATCCTGTGCAGTGCCCAGCTTCTCTCCTTATCAACCTAAGGTGAAACCCAGCTGAGACCAATCCTGCAGACTTCCTCCCTCTGGAATAAATGTGGACACATGTCACACATCATCTATGTGAACCTATGAACATATACATCTCCAAACAAACTTGCCAGAAGTTATATTCCATCAAAGTCAAAACAAAATCTTTTAATTAAGAACTACTGACTAAGCTGTACTGCCTATAAAATAAGGTAACTCTTCCATCTTAATAACAAATAATGTCAACATAGGCACACCCCATTCAATATCCAACACAAACCGTAAAATAAAAATAATGGGAGAGGAATGAGATAGGAACAGGGAAGACTCCACTGAGAAGGGAGGAAACAAAACCAGATGAATATGGAAAGTTGTAACTAAACAGAAATGGAGAAGAAATTAAAGAGAAAGGCCTATTTTGGTACTGTAAAAAGGTAAAGGAACCACACAAGCATCATCTCCTAATCAAAGGCTAAACTTTAAGCCACACCTCAAAGAATGTTTCAGTCTTTTGTATTTATTTATTACAAACATGAATAGATACCAACTATTTATAAGACCGTCCATTCCGTCAAAATAAGCAGGTTACTTGTAATAGTGTTACAAAGATTCATACTTACATGTCTTTTATTAGCCTCATGGAGGAACAGTTAAGACAAGCAACGTTCTCCAAATGACCTACAAGTAGGAAAAAAGCAGTCTGGGTAGGCAAGCAGGCCAAAAATAGATAAGAACATTACTCTTGTACTAGTCTGATATCAAAATAACTTTCTCCACACACTATTCAATACTTCAGGAAAAAATGCCATAGTTAAGATCAAGTACAAGAACCTGCAATGGATTTTGTTAGAGCTCACACAGCAAGAGATTACAGGCAGTCCTCGATTTACAACCACAATTGAGCCCCATTTTTTTGTTGCTAAGCGAGACATTTGTTAACTGAATTTTGCCCCATTTTACAACCTTTTGTTACACAGTTGTTAAGTGAATCACTCCAGTTGTTAAGTTGGCAACAGGGTTGTTCAGTGAATCTGACTTCCGCATTGACTTCGCTTGTCAGGTGGTCATAAGTATGAAGTCTGAATTCTGATCCTGTGATCCAGGGGATGCTACAACGGTCTTAAGTGTGAAAAATGGTCATAAGTCAACTCAACACTTTGTGGAATGCCGCTGTAACTTCGAACAGTCATTGAAGTGATTAAATGAATCGTTACAAGTCAAGGACTACCTGTACTTAAACTATAAAAATTCAGAGCTGAGCCTGATGAATTTTTTTTTTAAATCAGATTAACAGGGTTGGAAGGTACCTTGTAGGCCATCTAGTCCAACCCCCAGGGCCCAAGCAGGAGACCCGACCTACACCCTTTCTGACAGATGCCAGCCCAGCCTCTTCTTGAAAGCCTCCAGGGATGGCGCTCCCACCACGTCTGAAATTCTTTTCTGTGCATAAGGACAATGGGGGTCTGAATGTGTTTCCCCCAGAAATTAGTGCCGTCTTTACGGGCACCGTAGAAACTGCAGGGCTAGAAAACCATTTTCCTGAAAAAAGAGCTTGAGGGGACCATGAAGAATTGGTCCTTGCCAGGCCCTGGCATTAAAACCAGAAGCCCTGAAAAGGAGAACCCACGGCAATAATATCTGGACAGTTATTTCTCCTACCAGGCAAAGAAGCTGCTGATTCACCTTAGGAGACACTATTTTAGCTTTTCCCCTCTGTGTTTATAATTCCTATGCAACTAAGCACTTATACTTTCATTTTTCTGGAATATTCAGCATGGACAGGTAGCCCTCGACTTACAACAGTTCATTTAGGGACCATTTGAAGTTACAACTGCACCCAGAAAAAGGGACTTAGGACTGTTTTCACACGTATGACCGTTGCAGCAGCATCCCCATGGGTCACCTGATCAAAATTCAGCCTTTTGGCAACTGTCTCATACTTATGACCGTCTCAGATGGGGTCACAGGATCCCCTTTGATGACCTTCTGACAAGCAGTCAATGGGGAAGCCGGTTAATAACAACAGTTATTAACAACTGTTAATAACGTGGGGCCAAACTCACTGAAGTGTCTGGTTGTGGCCGTAACTCGAGGACCGCCTGTCTTTGCGCCCGGCCTTTGAGGGGCTGGGGGCCGCCGGGGGGGGGCTTCTTCCAAGGGGGCGACCCCGTCTCCACCACCACCACCCCCCCACATCCCGCCTGCTCCGACCTCCGAGGGGAAGCCCAGCCCTGGCCCCGCGATGGCGGGAGAGGGGGAGGAGGAGGACGTGTGTATCGGCACACAGGGCCCCGGATCCCCCGGCCGGCCTGGCTAAGCCTCTCAGGGAGCATCCGGGGCCTTCCCGGGCAGGCCGGGATTACCTGAGGAGACCCGGGGACATCCCATAATAGCGCCTCGGGAAGCGAAGGGAAGGGCAGGGCTCCCAGGGCCTCCGGGGAAGCCGCTTCGCCTCTCACGGACGGGGCCCTCAGCCGCCACCCCCCCCATCCCCCCCCTCTCTCTCTCTCACACACACACATTCTCCCCCCCCCCCCCCCAGAGAGCGAGCGAGGCTTCTCCCCCCGTTGGAGCTCCGCGTTGGGCGGGGGTCGGCCTCTCTTCGCCCTTCCTGCCCCCCCGCCGCCCCCGGCCCTCCCGTCTCACCTGCCGCGGCGGTCTCTCCGCAGCCCGTCCGGGGGAGCCCCGGCGCCCTCCGCGCGCATCGCCTCAGCAGCACGAACGCCGCCATGCCTGGGCCTGCCAGCCGGTCTGCGCCTGGGCGGGGGCGGAAGTGGCCGCGGGGCAGGCCGGGAGGTGGAGTCTTCCGGGGAGGGGAGGGGAGGGGGGACCACGTGCTGCGGCCGCCTCGGAGAGCGGAAAACGGAGGAAAGGGCGCTGCTTCCGGGCAGCAGAGAAGGGGCCTCGGAGGTCTTCTAGTCCATCCCCCCGTCAAGCAGGAGCCCCGCTGTGGTTTCAGGCCACGACGGCCCGGTCTCTTCTTCAAAGGCCCCGGGGCTTGGATGCGCCTGCGGAGCCACCCCGGGAAGCTGGGCTTTGCTCCCTTTGCGAGGCCGGGACTCCCTGCGTAGATAGAAGCAGGATAACAGACTCGGAAGGGAGCCCCGCCCTCTGCCCTTCTTCCAAACCTCCAGGGAGGCCAGGCAGAAGTCCCACTGGTGGATTCTTCTCCCTGTTCCTTGCTTCCAGGTTGCTTCTCCTGCCTTCAGGGGCTGCGGAGAGTAGGCTGACACCCCTCGGCTTCGTGGCAGCACCTCCAGTGTTGCAAAACTGCTAATCATGCACCCTCCCCCCGTCCTTCTTTTCTCTGGACTGGCCTTTCTTCATGCGGTTTAGCCTCCAGGCCTTTAATCGTTTCCGTTGCTCTTCTTTGCACTTTTTCTTCAGAGTCTCCACATCTTTTTATATTGTGGTGATCGGAACTGGAGGTGGGCTTCCCAGCATGGGAATATAAGCAAAGGATTATAAAACACTGCTAATAATTCAGGTGCCCTTGCCTCTCCCCCTCTCTTAAGGCAGCCCAGGATTTGCATCGGTTTGTTTGGCTGCTGCCCTGGGAATAGAAAGGCAGCCTTTGGTTTACATGTGACAGGCCTGCAACCGTTCCTTCAGTGACCAGTCAGTTACCCCAGCATTGAGAGAAGAGACTTACAGCTAGTCTTCACACTTACGGCCATTGCAGCCTCCCCGTAGTCACACGGCCAGATTCGCTTAATGACCTTGTGATTCACTGAACTGGAATGATTCGGTTAACTGGCAAGGAAGGTCACAACATGGAGCAAAACTCACTTAACTTTCTTGCTTAGCAATGGAAATTTGGGGGTCAATTGTGGTTGTAAGTTGAGGATTAGCTATATATCAAGTCCCTGAAGCGCCTGTTTCCCAGTCACTCTTCCCAAAGGTAGAAAATTCCTCCTTTTTTTCTTTTGCGTTTTTATCTACCCAGAGATCCTGGAAACTCAAAAGCTTTGCAAGTAATTTAGATGGCCCAGAAAAACTGTAGCCATTTAACAGAAACAAGGCATACGGTAGGAGGAGATCCTGACTTGATTTCTCTGGTTTATGATGATGAATTTGTAACTTCCACTGTGGGAGAAAGGAAAAAGTTAAGGCATTCATTGTTCCAAGTCAGTACAGGAAAAGAGGCCTCCCTGGGCATTGATTAAGTCTCTGGTTTTTAAGCCTCATAATAAGCCATGATTTGTTATCTGTTGAGTGAGCTATAACTGAAATCATTGTAACAGACCAATCAGTGGTGAAATCCACCCAGATCTATCCGGCTCACGCAAACCAGTAGAGCCATCAGCAAGAGGCCCCATCCACCTTCCGGGACGTCATTATTTATTAGTTCAATTTATTTTATTAGTTCAATTTATATGCCACCCTCCTCCGAAGACTCAGGGCAGTTTACAATGCACTTATAGCAATAGCCTTCCTGTTTTTAACCCTCTGCGCAAGCACAGAAAATGCACAAGCGTTCACATTTCCGAACCGGTACCGAAGTTCAGTGCATTTTACCACTGAAACCAATGATTGTGGTTTTAAGTAGCACACAGACCAAACATGCTAATGAAAGCACAAACTGATCCAAAAGTGAATTATTTATTTACTTTATTTGTCATGGAAACAGAAGTTTGGAGGCTCAAGATAAATTACAACAAAGGGTTGCATTATGAAAGTTGAAAGCGGAAATAAAGAAACTGATAGAGAAGCAAAAAATTGGGAAATCCAGGATGAAGGACAAAGCCCTCATTTTGCACTAACCCCACTCTTCCCTCCCGTGATATTTTACTTTTACACATTTTTATTAAAGCAATTTCTTTGAGGGAGATTATTATTTATTTATTTATAATTTTTATTGGCCATCTATCTTATCCAAGGGAAAGTCTGGGAAGCTTACAGTTATAAAATGTCTATATGTGTGTGTGTGTGTTTTCTGAGGTTTTCGCGGGTGTTTGTATATAGATCTTTGGTTATTCGGGTCTTCTCCCGCGTAAAATTGGAAGAGTCTTGGCGACGTTTCGACGAAGTCTCATTCGTCATCTTCAGGCTGGTGTCTTCGGCTTCGTGGTGTCTTTGCTCCTGGAAGCATGAAGCCGAAGACACCAGCCTGAAGATGACGAATGAGACTTCGTCGAAACGTCACCAAGACACTTCCAATTTTACACGGGAGAAGACCCGAATAACCAAAGACCTACATAATTAAAACAAATACTGTAATTAAAAAACTTTAAAACCAAAGGTCACATGGGGAGAGCAGCTGTGCCCCTCCCCCCAAGAGAGAAGAAGCAGACATAAAAAGTACAAAGACAAATGAAGTTGCTCACTGCAGCATGGAAAAGAACCACACTCCCCCCCCCCCCCATGAAGCCCCAACAGTTAATTCTCCAAGCAGGCTTTGCAGCCAGATTAACTTTATGAGTAAACACCGAGTAAAGGTGGAGGTATAAAATGTAATACGGGTTAGTCTTTGACTCACCGTTGTAGTGGCACTGAAAAGTGTCTTACAACCATTTTTAGCACTTCGGACCTTTGTGCATCCCCAGGGTCACCCCATTTACATTTGGATGCTTGACAACCGACTCACATTTATGACGGTTGCATGTCCGGGGTCATGTTTTTTGCAACCTTCTGCCAAGCAAAATCAATGGGGAAGCCAGATTCACTTCACAATTGGGTTTAACAACGGCAGCAATTCAGATGGTTGATATGGCAAGACAAGTCGTAAAATGGGACAATATTCGCTTAACACATCTCTCACTCAGCAACATCAATTTTGGGCTCAATTGTGGTCCTAAGTCGAGGCCTACCCCTAACCCTACACAACTCTCTTTTCTGTTCATGGCTACTAGTCTGAATGGCTGCCCCTAATCTTCGTGCCTTGACCCCCGACCCAGCCGAGCCCCAAGACCCCAATCAGGATCTTTGTTCTCTGCTCTTCCTCTTCTGGAAAGTTATCCGCCACTCCGGCAGTTTTCCTGTTGATGTCTCAGCCCTCTTTCTTTCTGGCTGTCCCAACCGCCTTTGAAATCAGATCCCAAGTAACATCCTTTTCCCTGGTTCTGTTTTAGGAAAACCAGCCCACCGGGGATCCTCTCTTTTCCATCACAAGGTAGGATCGCCCAGAATGGACTTCCCGCAAAGGGCAGCAGTGGGGACTTTGGTCCGGGGCCCCAACTTCAAATCCTCCCAGCTGAGCGCCCCCCCCCCCGCCTGCAGTTCTCCCTTGTGCAGCTGTTGCGGAGCTGACCAGCGCCACTTCTGGGGCAAGGAGGCCCAGGCAGATGCAGGGGGTCTCCCATACCCAGGACCCCTCCGTGCTGGGCCCCCTCGGCCCCCAAGCAGAAGGCCCTGCAGCTGGAGAAGGGGAGGGGGCCTCGGGGGCCCTTTGTGTTGCAAAAGGCGGCCCTTTGTGCCCAGAGGCTCGGCCGGAAGGGAAGGGGCTGCCCTGCTGGGCGGAGAGGCCCATCCGGGTGCTCGCGGGCGCCAGGCTGCTGCGGGGGCCCGCGGGGCAAAAGCTCTCCGGGGGGGGGGGGGCGATCGCTGGCGCTGCAGGCGGGACCCCCAGGCGGGCAGGCTCTCCCTGCAGGGGGCGCGTCTCGGGGCTCCCCTTCCAGGCGGCGGCGGCGGCGGCGGCGGAGCGGAGAGGCGGCGCTGCCTGCACCCGGGGACCGCGCTGCCCGTGGCGGGGGTGAGCTTGGGGACGGGAGGGGGGGTCGCGGCTCCGTCCTCGGCGGCGGCGGCGGGTTTGAATGGGGCGCGGCGGGTCCGGCGGCGCGAAGGCGGCGTGGCAGCCAATCAACGCGGGGCATTTTTCGCGCTGGTTTCGGCGGGCGAGGAGGCGGCGGAGGAGGCGGGTCCGCGGGGCGGTTGGGCGGCCGGCCGGGGCGGCGGCGGGAGAGGCAGCCGGAGCAGCGGCACCCCCAGCCCGGCCCAGCGCCAGGCGGCCCCCCACCACCCAGCCACCCACCCGGCGGGCAGGCAGGCAGGCAGGTGAGTGGAGGCGCCAGGCCCCCCCGTGGCCCCCAACCCCGCGACCCCCGCCCTCCCCCCCCCTCTGCCAGGCTCCGCATCCCTGCCTGCCTCGGCGGCGGCACTGGACGGGCGGGCGGGCGGGCGGGCGTGCAGGGCGCCTCCGGGGGCGGCGGGGAAGCCATGATGGCTCCGTTCTCCGGATGGAGGGACGGCTGGGGGGGCGAGGGGGGCGCCGGGGAGGGGGCGAGGCAGCCACGTGCGGCGGCGGCGGCGGCTGTTTCTTCGGCGGGGCCGGGAGGCAGCCACGCGGGGAAGGGGCGCAGGCGATGCGCGGCAGGCCCGGCTCGGCATCCCCGGGCAGGGCTCGGGGCGGAGGAGCTGCGTGCCGGGCGCCCTTCCCACCCATCCCCGCGTGGCTCTTTCCGCCTTGCCGGCCCTTCGCGGGTCGGTTCCCGTGACGGTTCCCGACGTCTCTGGAGCGGACCCGGGCGAAGCGGCCCTTTGTATGCGGCGCTGCGGTTCCCGGCTCCCGGCTCGGCCGTCGCACCGGAGCCTGCAGGCGTCGCCGGGACAAGAGCCGGAGCCGGGCTGGCATCGCTGCGCCGCTCGGAGGACAGCAAAGCCGCCTCTCGGGCCGGCGGGGGAGCCCCGGGGCGCTTGCGCTTCAAGGCGGCTCGGTGGGATCGGCCCGCCGGGCTGAGCTGGCGTCCCTGGGAGGCCCGCGTGCGGCTGGGAGAGGGAAGAGACGCCGCTGCTCTGCTCTGCTCTGCTGTCCGTCCGAAGCGGGGCTGGGAGCCGGGAGCCGGGAGCGGCCAGCAGCATCCCCCCGTGGCCGAGGCCGAGCCCGGGCGGCTTTGTTGCAGGAGGGAGCGAGCGAGCGAGCGTGCAGCAGAGGCGGAACCCGTCTCCCCCAAACCCCCAGCCCTTTGACCCATCTCCCAACCGCCCCTTCCTTGGTGCGGATGGGGCAGCAGGCCTCGGCTCCTCTCCTGCCCCGCAGGGCTTCGGATGCCCGGGAAATGCGGAGGCCGGTTTGGGCCGGTGCTGGAAGGATGCATGGACCGAGCCCTCCCCTCCCCTCCCCCCGTGGCCCTTTGTGAATCCCAGTTCAAGGGTTTAACAGGTGTGAGCCCTGAGCCCATGCGGTCGGTCCCGCCTTTGTTTATTGATGGATGGGTCGCCAACCTGTGG
This sequence comes from Masticophis lateralis, assembly GCA_030761175.1. Taxonomy (NCBI): domain Eukaryota; kingdom Metazoa; phylum Chordata; class Lepidosauria; order Squamata; family Colubridae; genus Masticophis; species Masticophis lateralis. The sequence continues at coordinate 129,187,306 of JAUDYJ010000004.1, forward strand.
TCCGTGGCTTTAAGGGCCCATAAAAGTTTCACAAATACCTCACAGGCATCTTTTTGTTCTCTTGAAGTGAGGGGCATCCAGCATCCAACAAAACACCAGTTTCTCTCCTCCAGTTGGTCGCAGAAGGAGGGAGGCTGACAAAGAGCCGGCGGCTTTATCCCGGGGACTCGGTTTATCCGTCCGAGTTTGGCCGTTAACTGACTTAAAATTTTAAATGAATGAATTTTTGTTCCACCTATCAAAATTGGGTTTCTCACACCACTTCTGATAAACATTAAATCTGTGCTCACTTAAAAAAAACAATTTGGAATTCATCTGGGCCTGTCAGTAAAATAGGGCGGCTTATTTATCTTTATTGATTAAATTCCTGCGCTACCCTTCCCCCCAGTAAGGTGAGTTTTTGTGGAGGGATTGTTTGTTTGTTTGTCAAATCAAGAGGCTGTTGCTTTAAGAGTTAACTTTGGTGACTGGATCCCTTGAGCAGCAGCATTTTTGTAGGTTTTTGGGAATTCCTGAAAAAATATACGTTACTTTAATTAGTGGTTTGGTCTCGCACAGACACAAGGTTCGATTCACATCTTATGAATCATTTAAGCACATACAGTTCTCCATGGATTCATCCAAATTTTAAAAATGGTGCAGGACACGTGAGGCCCATCGCAAAATTGTGTGCTGCCGTATTTGATGGTACCAGTTTCACGGGGGATTGCTGATTGTGCGGTTTGTAAACTGACTATATAGTCCTTTAAATTATCCTGTCATCTAACCAACAATCTGCTAAGGAATCAAGAAATAAAATAAGGTTGGCCTCAAAAGATTTGTTTCTGATTAACCCTTCCTGATTACTAATAATTACGGCATGATTTTCAAGCTGTTACAGATTAATTTCTTTTATGATCTGCAGATCGTCAAGTTTCTTAATATTCTAGCCAGTGTTTCTTAACTTTTGAGACTTTAAGATGGATGGACATCAGCTCCCAGAATTCCCCAGCCAGCTGGCTGGGGATTTCTGGGAATTGAAGTCCACCCATCTTAAAGTCCCCAAGGTTTATAATTTATCTGGTCCTAGAGATTTAGAAAGTGAATGGGTATTTCCTGATTGTGTTTTCCTAAACAAGATCAAGTCTTTTCTCATAATTCTTCTTCCATTTATACAACCCTTTCACCAACATTCCTGCTGCTCCCATTTCCCCACCTTAGGTATCCGTAAACATAAGTCTGTTTGGCTTGTTGTATATCCCTCTGCTCTCTGAAGGAGAAAGTTTTGAGTGAGATAAATTGGGAATTTCCTGATCGGAATTTGTCCGGCAGAACGGGTGTCCCTGAGGATGTCAAGATAATTCATATCTTCCACAGGTGCTTCTTGCAAAGATGGATACATGGACAATAGGTCGTCCTCCCCTCAACAGCCTCGTTTAGTGACTTTGAAGTTACAGTGGCACTAAAAATGTGGCTTATGACTGTTTTTCACCCTTACGATCGTTGCAAGCATCCCCATGGTCAAAATTCAGATGCTCGGCCACTGGCTCGTATGTATGAAGGCCGCAGCGTCCTAGAGTCACATGATCCCCTTTTCTGATGAGCAAAGTCAATGGGGAAGCCAGTGTCTTGCTTAACGACTGTGTCACTCACTTAACTGCAGTGATACATTTAACAACTGTGAGAAGACAAGTCATAAAAGGGGGGGGGACTCAGTCATCTCGCTTAGCAACAGAAATTTTGGATTCAGTTGTGGTTGTAAGCCGAGGACTACTTGTATTCCTTTTTATGTATTCGCTTATTTCAACCCCGTGGAGTTAATCTGGTTTTATTCCCTTGCTGAAGGTATGGATTTTTAAAAATATAGATCGTTCTTGTGACCGTAATGGAGCCTGCCAATTAGGGTTATAAGTTGTGAAATGGGTTTAGCCACATGACTAAACCTGATTTTACAACTTTTTTTGTGTGCAGGGTTGTTAAGGGAACATTGCGGTTGTTAAATGAATTCATTTTCTGCTGTGCTACAGTTTCACCGAAAATTGGAAGCATCAGTTTTCAGTAAAGCATGGTCACGTGACTAAAAATGTTGGTAAATGCAGCCATGTTGCTAAGCGCCGGAAATGCAGTCACATGACTCTTCAAGAGGGCCAACCATCAGACCCACTGATCTCAGTATTAAGTCTCCTTTTTTCAGGTAATTCATAAATTTGGACAGTTTCCTGAGCGACTGGTCATAAGATGAGGACTGCAGCTTCTCTCTTTTTTGTCTTTCAGTTCCTTTTGGGTAGATGTTTTTTTTTAAATTCCTCCTTCCATTGCTTGCATCTAATCAGAGGAACCATCCCGTCAGATGTTTTCATTCATTCGTTAAACGATGCTCTCTGGGGCTAGAAATCCCAAGTCTGTCTTGCTGATTACTTCTGTTTCCGACATTTTTATTTATTCCCCATAGTTTGCACAGAGGAAGGAAATGGATGCGCTAGCCCCTTCCTCAATAGCCTTTCAGGGTCTTGGTCCCTGAATAAAAAAGGATTCATAGAGACTGAGTTTAAAAGCCCCCCTGATCCAGGGGGCCCTTTTTTTCCTTCTTTTTCTTTTTTCTTTTGGCTAGTCCTTGTGGCATCTCGTGAGTTCTGATTCAAGTTCTCATCTGGAGAACTTGAATCAAGCCACAAGTTCTTCCTGTTGTTTACAGTCTGCACAGTGTAATGTACTAATAAAGGAGGATATCTGTAGCTCGGGGCTGAAGTGCGCAGTCCTCAGTGCTCTCTCAGCTTGGTGGTTTCTTGCCAGACATTTCATGACCCAGCTAGATAACATCATCAGTGCTAGTAGGGAGTCCTGGCTAGAACTGACAATGTAACCTAATTTAGGTGAGAAGTTTGCAAGAAAACAACCAAGTTCAGAGAGCACCAGGGACCTCTCATTGTCTCGACTTAGAACAGTTCTCTTAGTGACCGTTTGAAGTTACAATAGCACTGAAAAATGTGACTTATGACCGTTTTTCCCACAACCATTGCTGCATCCCCATGGTCATGGGATTAAAATTCAAACGCTTGGCAACTGATTCATGTTTACGACAGAGTCATGTGGTTACCTTTGACTTTCTGACAAGCAAAGTCAGGGGGAAAATAAATTCACTTAACTGCAATTTAACAACTGCAGAGATTCACTTAACAAAGGGGACAAGAAAAGTTGTAAAATTTAACACATTTTCTCACTTAGCAACACAAATTTTGGGCTCGGTTGTGGTTGTAAGTTAAGGACAGCTTAGCTACTTAGTTCTCTTCCATGGACAGGTTGGCTGATGGGAAATATCAGGGTCTGGGCTTTTTTTCCCTCTAGAACTCCAAAGCCCATGGTGTTCCACATTTTTTGTCTTTTTTAAAAAATACCATTTTGTGCCTATCGGAATTAGCAGGAAAGGAAATTTATTGGCAGGGGCTCAGTAAGTACTGGAAATTGTTTTGTCACATCCTTAATATTTGCTCCTGGCAAAGAGCGCGTTTCGCATACCGATGAATGTAGTTGGCACAGATTTGCTCACAGTTGTGAGTCACCAACTACCACAAACCTTCAGTTGACTTGATGCAATTACAACTTTTCTGCCTGTCAGGGATCTGTCATCATCATAGTTGGTATTTTTATCTCTTTTCTTTATGGAGAGGCCAGGCTTGATCGTCTTCGTTGCATGGTATTGGTTCCTTAGGCCTTGTGATGGTGGGCATTTTTTCTGCCTTGTTGCACACCTGCTCACATCATAGTAAAATTAGGCTGGGCTGGAAAGCTTTTTAAAATCTTTATTTGAGGCAATGCATTGTAAAAGGAAGATCAGTTCAAATCCTACCAGGCTCAAGATTTTTTTTGTTTTGTTTTTGCCACAATAGACCTGAGTTCCTAAGTGTGGCAACTTTCAGACTTGTGGACTTCAACTCCCAGAATCTAAAAGTCTTAAAATAACACAAACAAAAAATAACTAAAATAGTTAAAAAGCAAAATAAGAAACCTTAAAATTAAGAAAGGTGTCTCTTTTTCCTGTCCACTTGTGACCTTCTGATGGGAAAATGGATGGCCAAAGAGCACTTGCAATGCTCTTCCACCATACAGAAGAGATGCTGAGTCCTAGAAAGAAGGCAGAGAAGAGTTGTAAAGAGTCTGGGGGCTAAATCAGCAATGAATGGCAAAGCCCCAGAGGGCGGGACAGGAAGTGATCGAGGGACGGAGACCAAACAACCATTTGATTGGGATGGCAGAAGGTCTTCTGTCTTGAGGAGGGAGTGGACCAGAAGACGACCTCTAAGGTCCTTTCCAACCTAACGTAGGCTTTGTTAGTTCAAGGTATAAAATTTCTGGGAAAGGGAAGAAAAATACACATGCAGTCATTTTTACCATCCTTTTTTTTTACATAGATAGAAAGCTGTTTTTGTTCAATAGAATTCCTTACAGCTAGTCCTTAACTTAGTGCCACAATGGGAGGACCTGTTTAGAATGAGTTGGAATTTCCATGGCCTGGTGGAAAGCTGGGATATCCATTTTATGGGGTGTATCTACACTGCTACAATCCTGATATGGACAGAGTTCAAGAGGACATAATCAAACAGTAATATAATGGACAACAAGGGCATAATACAGAAAATACAGTATATACCCAATAAACTAGAGGGCATCACACTGTGCTCAGACAACATCATGTTAGTCTTCTTTGTGGGCTCAGCCTGGATCTGATCACTCCCTTTTTAATACTCAGGAAGGGGGGGAGGGGGCTTCTGGGTCAAGCTGAGTGAACATTTAATACCCGGTGAAGGGCTAGAGAGGCGAGGAACTGCAGAAGGGAGGAAGACCAATTCGAGTCCTGCCTGCAAAGCCCAATAAGTGAGAGAATTCTAGAGCGGATCCTTAAGACATCGAGTTAATTCAGTCGTTGCCAGGTCATGACTTTGCCAAGAACAGACTTTTTCAGACCAACCTTATCTCATTTCTTGACCAGGGCGTTTCCTTAGTAGATTGTGGGAATGCTGTAAATGTCTTCACAAAGCACCCTATTACAGGACACGATTAATAGGCTAAGTGGGGGCAGAATGGTGAGACAGAAACACACACCCCCAAGTTCTTATCAGGGGCTCCTTGTAAAATTGGAGAAAAGGTATTGAGTGGAATGGCCTAAAGTCAAGTCTTGGCTATCTTTGGTGATAAATAAATGTATAGGCACAGCTTGAATCCTGCATTCTTCAGTATTTTTTGTTTAAAACTGGTGTAAAGAAGCAGAAGGAAGAAATTTGCATAGCGTAGCCAGTGATGTAGAAGACAAATATAATTTTTACAATATGATAGTGGGTTGATCATCTTGGAATGAAGTTGAAGAGAGATTAATTGCAGTAAGGAAACAAGCATCAAATGCACAGGTATGGTGTTGCCGTACAGGTAGTTTTCACTAACTGGGACTAGAATTTTTGTCACTAAGCAAATCGGTCATTCAATGAATCATCACATGACCCCATTGCTTAGTGATGGCAGTTCTGGTAGGCCCAGTTGTGATTGTTACGATCTCCTTCTCACCTCCACGGCATCTCCCATCCATCTATCTCGCTTCACTTTTGCCCTTTTGGCTGCCCTGAACTCTTCCAGCACCCCAGTCCATTTTGGCCATGTTAGGTTTCTTTTTTTTTTTTTAACAGTTTTATTAGAAAACTTGGATGGATTGTTTGTTTTAGAAAGAAAATACATACAAGCTTACTTTTTTGCTATTTTTTATGGCACAACAAAAACACAAATTGGTACATAGGAGTACCTGTCATTAAAACAAAAGGCTTGAAGATCAAGGTATGTTCCCTGGGGAAGGCTGAAGACTTCAGTCTATTTGGAATTAGCGTGCAGTCCTGCAACCGAATGCATATTTGGGTGAAAAATTCCCAAACTTCTAACCAGATTTGAAAAGGAGAATAGCAACTTGACCCAGGTAGAAGTAAATGAAGTGCTTGGTCTCATGAGTCACGTAGCTGCCAAAATTTCTTCCCACAATGCAGTGCCAAGTAGGATTGTATTTCTTGTCAAACTCCTTTATATGGGCAGCAATATCTTTCTCAATGTTATACTTTTCCAAGGCCTGTGTATCACACTCCACAGAGTCCTGCTGCATCTCCTCAGACATATCTGCATTTTTGATCACAGCCTTTCGATCACTCATGATTACCGTGTGGTGGTGCGGCCGCTGCTGCCGGGCTGCTTCCGAGGAGAGCGGGAAGGGACGTTGGTGGAGCCGGTGAGGAAGTTGGCACCTCGGCGCTCCTCCGGGTCCCCCGTCGCGGTAAACGCACTGAGGTAAAAGCCCGCGCGCTCGCTCAGCAGCCCTGCCCGCCTCGAATGCCGCCGGCCATGTTAGGTTTCATGAATAGAAATAATGGGGAATTTGCACCGGTCAAGGTTTCTCCCTTGAGTATTTGGTCTATCCCTGAGCATTGCTTTGAAAGATTTAGCAAAAAAAAAAAAAAAAGCTGAGGAGGATGAGGAATGAAATGATATGAAGAGCCATTGAAGGGGTTGGCCTGTTCAGTGGAGATATTATGGCACTCTTCCTTGCAAGATATTGCAAGAAGTGGGTTAGAACTTTTATTGTTTGAGAGTGTAGGACATCAAAACATGCTTTGAAGGAAGGAGAAAACAGATTTCAGGGGAATATTATGGAACACTTGGCTTCAGTTATGGAACCAACTTTGCAAAAGAGATGTTGGCCTTCATTTTCCTTGGATATATGCAGACCCTGGATAGCCATCTAGGTGGGACACTTGAGTTTGGAATTTCAAGCCCAGTGAGTTGGGTTCAATGGCCATCTGGAAGCTTAACAAAAAAGCCATGAACTTAGTTTTAACTAGATGGCCTGTGGCTGCTTGGCTTATGGTTTCAGAGATCCTTCCTTACCAGATTCCTCAACGGCTTCAAACGTAACAGGGCTTCTAATGTCCGGCCTTGGGGTAGATTCGGAGAGGCATTGAAAAGAAGAAAGAAGTCCATGTTAATCTGTAAAGCACAGTCAAAAATCAGTGCAGGAAATGTTTTTATGATATTTTGTATTATGATCATGAACTGTTTTATGATAATGTTTATGTTATAACATGTTTTATAAAACCAGACAGATTTCAATTTCACAGGAGTTATGGGTCCCAGATATTGGACCCATTCTGAAAGTCAACTTATTTGAGGCCCCTTGGTTCAAAGCACTTTACCCCTTGATGCCCAGTTCTGCCTAGGGAAGCTTAGGGGAAGGGAAGTGTTAGAAGTCTATGGATAAGTTATCATCATCATCAACAACAGTAGTAGTTGTAATTAGATCCAGGTAACTTAGAACCTCTAATTAAAATCACAGCAAACCCACCATAATTGCATGTTGCATTGTTCTTTGAAACGGTTTAGATTAGCGTTTCATGACTTAATTCTCCAGTTAACATGGCCATAGCTTAGAAGTCTGGGATATACCTACCTATCCGGTAGCTGCAACAATTAAAAAACACAGCTTTATATTTTACATTCAGCTTTCCATCCTTAAAAGGCAACCCTAGAGCACTAATTCCTGGATTTCAAATGAAAAATTGCTTTGCAGATCAACTTCAATTTGGGGGGCAGCTTGCAGTCAAAGGAGATGCTGGTTGCTCTTTTATAAAGAAAAGAGACCCGAAGAAGTTGTCCATCTGCAAGCGAAATGAATGGGATAATTGTTAGTGATGTGGTATTCTTTGAAACAGACTCAACCTTCTGTCAAGCTACCAAATTCAACGGTAGCCTTTTCACAAATTTTTAAAAAATTAAGTTCAGGACAGTTTTCAGTCCTGAACTTACAATAATGTACCATTAGAACTAAATCGGAAAATGAGCGATTTCATTTGTGAAGTTGGGCTTACCACATTATTACAGCAAGTCTCTCTGCCCATTTTTATTAGGCTAATTTAGAAACTACTAAATTAAATTCTAAGGCTAAATTCTAAGCTTTGGCTTGTGGGACCTTTTGCTGCGACAGCCTAAGTTTTAGGTAGAAGTTGTATCTGTTTAGCTTGCAGACTGCGTCTGTACACACACAATTATTCCTTGAAAAGTAGAATTGTGGAAACGATGACAGGGTGAGATCCTTGGGGTGCTTCTGACGTGTTCATGGGTGCCTGGCGGTCAGATCAACAGTTGCTTTCTGTTGGAGGAGCTGGCATTTTGTAGGGTTTTTTTTCCCAGCATTGCTGGGAGTTAGAGTGTTTTCTGTGAGTTTCTTGTTTCAATAGTACATAATTACATCAGTGGCTTATGACCATCAGATTTGGATAGTGTATTCCAAATTTGCTATCCATATATATTCCATACATATTCCAAATGTTTGGACTATTTAGTATTCCAAAAGAGCTATGGAGTCCCCATAAAGGACTTTTGGGTATACAACTTGCCCTCTTCTGATTTATGACAAGAATATCTGGTTATGTGATGAGAACAGGTGATGATTGGGCATACAAAGTGAGTTGTTGAATGGAATTTCAGAACTTGGATCCTGAAAGCAGGGCTTGGCACATTTTATCCCCATGTGAACATCAGGATTATTGATAAAAAAACAAAATTGGAAGCTTGGAACTTTATAAAAATAAAACCTTTCCATGGGAAGTAATCAATCAAATGCAAAGCTGTATTTTTAAACTGGAAGGGTGAACTTGATCTATTGTGTAGCTAAAAGATAAATGTTTAAATCGTTTCCTAACTTGTATTTAGTTAGATCAACCTTAATTACTATAAATATACTACAGAATGTGAGCCTTTGTGTCAAGATAGGTCAAGATGTGTTGGTCAAGATTTTCATACAGCTGCTTTCTTCTCTTCCTGCATGTAGCTGTTGCACCTTAGCAAAACAATATAATTTCATATTATGTCCTGTTAGTAACTCTAGATACAAAATGATGCATGTACAGTGGGCAAAAAAGTATTTAGTCAGCCACCAATTGTACAAGTTCTCCCACTTAAAAAAGATGAGAGGCCTGTAATTGTCATCATAGGTAGACCTCAACTATGAGAGACAAAATAAGAAAACAAATCCAGACAATCACATTGTCTGATTTGGAAAGAATTTATTTGCAGATTATGGTGGAAAATAAGCATTTGGTCACCTACAAACAAGCAAGATTTCTGGCTCTCAAAGACCTGTAACTTCTTCTTTAAGAGGCTCCTCTGTCCTCCACTCATTACCTGTATTAATGGCACCTGTTTGAACTTGATATCAGTATAAAAGACACCTGTCCACAACCTCAAACAGTCACACTCCAAACTCCACTATGGTGAAGACCAAAGAGCTGTCGAAGGACACCAGAAACAAAATTGTAGACCTGCACCAGGCTGGGAAGACTGAATCTGCAATAGGCAAGCAGCTTGGTGTGAAGAAATCAACTGTGGGAGCAATAATTAGAAAATGGAAGACATACAAGATCACTGATAATCTCCCTCGATCCGGGGCTCCACGCAAGATCTCACCCCGTGGGGTCAAAATGATCACAAGAACGGTGAGCAAAAATCCCAGAACCACACAGGGGACCTAGTGAATGACCTGCAGAGAGCTGGGACCAACGTAACAAAGGCTACCATCAGTAACACACTACGCTGCCAGGGACTCAGATCCTGCAGTGCCAGACGTGTCCCCCTGCTTAAGCCAGTACATGTCTGGGCCCGTCTGAAGTTTGCTAGAGAGCATTTGGATGATTCAGAAGGGGATTGGGAGAATGTCATATGGTCAGATGAAACCAAAGTAGAGCTGTTTGGTAGAAACACAACTCGTTGTATTTGGAGGAGAGAGAATGCTGAGTTGCATCCAAAGAACACCATACCTACTGTGAAGCATGGGGGTAGCAACATGCTTTGGGGCTGTTTCTCTGCAAAGGGACCAGGACGACTGATCCGTGTACAGGAAAGAATGAATGGGGATTTTGAGTGCAAACCTCCTTCCATCAGCAAGGGCATTGAAGATGAAACGTGGCTGGGTCTTTCAGCATGGCAACGATCCCAAACATACCACCCGGGCAACGAAGGAGTGGCTTCGTAAGAAGCATTTCAAGGTCCTGGAGTGGCCTAGCCAGTCTCCAGATCTCAACCCCATAGAAAACCTTTGGAGGGAGTTGAAAGTCCGTGTTGCCCAGTGACGGCCCCAAAACATCACTGCTCTAGAGGAGATCTGCATGGAGGAAAGGGCCAACATAGCAAAAGCAACAGTGTGTGCCAACCTTGTGAAGACTTAACAGAAAACGTTCGACCTCTGTCATTACCAACAAAGGATATATAACAAAGTATTGAGATGAACTTTTGATATTGATCAAATATTTATTTTCCACCATAATTTGCAAATAAATTCTTTCCAAATCAGACAATGTGATTGTTTGGATTTGTTTTCTCATTTTGTCTCTCATAGTTGAGGTCTACCTATGATGTCAATTACAGGCCTCTCTCATCCTTTTAAGTGGGAGAACTTGCACAATTGGTGGCTGACTAAATACTTTTTTGCCCCACCGTACATAAACATCGCACGCCGAGATAGTATCACAGTTGCGTGCTAGGATTACTTTTTTTAATTTGACTTTGTACACATATTTCCAATTAAGGGGAGCTGCAGGGTCCTTCTGCTGCCATGATCATGTTTCTGATGATAATGGTTGGCAATTCATCTGGGAAGACCGTTTGGGGGGATTTGCACCTTCAGAAATGTGTGTTTATTTGTGTTATTTAAGCTTGTGGCCTTGGGCATGCCTGAACATTGTTGGGATGTTTGCAAGCCTTCCTTCCGTTTGGGCTACCTGCCATACCTGCTTAGGGGAGAGTCACTATGAATTTGAACACATTTGTACCCAAACCGGTGGTGGGTTGGTAGCGGCAGGAGGCTCCGCCCGGATGTCTCTGCGCATTCACAGAAGCGTTGCGCACGCACGTCCATGAGAGAACCGGTAGCAACGGGATTTGAAACCCACTACTGACCCAAACCTCTCATTGTCTGTATCTCTGCCTTTGCTCTCCTAGACAGCCCTGCTTACCTGGTGCCTCACTTTCTGCTTCAACCCGTGGCCTCCCTCTGACTCCATCCAGCAAGCCATAGAGTGAGTAGGGATGAGGAACCGTTGGCCAACTCTCCTTAGCACGGCCCACCAACTGATTACCCTCTTGTTATAAATATTCTCAGGCGTTCTGCCTTTGATGCTAGGAGGTCACCTTGTAGAGATAAACAGACAAATGGAAGGATTCAACGGGAACCTTTTCACAAATTAAAACAAATTAAGTTCAGCTTCTGTGCTTTTCAGTCCTGAGCTTCCATTTATTGCATTTCTCAATTACAGATAGTAGCAGTAGCACTCAGGCTGATATACCGCCTCACGGAGCTTTCCAGCCCTCTCTAAGCGGTTTACAGAGTCAGCCTCTTGCCCCCAACAATCTGGCTCCTCATTTTATCCACTTCGAAGGGGGGGAGGCTGAGTCGACTCTTGAGCCGGTCAGGATCGAACTCCTGGCAGTGGGCAAAGTTTGCCTGCAGTGCTGGATTCTGCACCACCTCGACATTTGACGTAATGGAAATCTGCCCGTTATGCTTGTATATCAAGTTGTAAATCGATTCTATCATGTGACTAACCTGGTTTATGACCAACCAGTCATAACTCGAGACCTATCCGCACAACATCCTAAATGCAAACTATCGCTGAGTTGTTCTGCATTTGCATCTTTCCATTTGTCTTTGACATTTTACCCTGAAGCACCTCCTGTCAATCACTTCCTTGGGAGGAAGATTTCTCAGGGGTTTCCTTGCGAAGGGGGGGAGACCAAGAAGCCGTTTTACTGGGCTGCTTGCTCTCCAAATCCTAGCAGTTAAGTCCATTGCAACTGGGGCTTCCGTAGCTTTTGTGCTACAAAAAAGGAATGAGTCATTTCTATCCCACATCCTTCAATTTCCTGTCAAGATCTGCCTCTTATTTATTTGTAGCTTATTTGTGCCTTGGATGGATTTAGGTGGAGCCTTGTTGTTAGTGACCATCCTTATAGCTCCTGTGTTTTTGAAGGCCTTAGATTCTTCCCTGTATTTCTTATGGGCTTTGTTTTAATGCCTCCTTCGAAGTTGTCCGGCCACAATAATGCCTGGGTAGCAGGAGTAGCTATTCCTCACCTTCTCCCCAAGCAGAATAGGAATAAAATAAAACGGCTCAAAATAATACTTTCCATCTCTGCCTGTTCTTTGATTGGCGGCCGTCTGTTGTGAGGCTGCAGAACAGCAAAACGTTAGTAGTTGCTTTTTTTCAAAATGCCTATTGTCTCATTCTGAGAATTAGCTGGAAGTATCCAGTGTGTGATTTTTAAAAGTAGGGAACGTGAATATTTTACCTTGGAAGCCGTCTCAGATGTTGGGTTTGGTTTATATTATTTTGGTAACGTGTTTTGGTAATATTAGGCTCCCCAAACAGGCTCCGTATGCATCCTCCGTGACTAATAATACGATTTTGTGGCTTTGTTCCTTTATTTATGCAGAAATATAAATAAACTGGAAACATCCGTGATGGATTTCAAAAGTAACTCACTGTTGCTCCCCAAGAAAGGTGCCAACCATATCAAAATGAAGCCCGTCCCCGAGATCCTGGGCGGTCCCACCGGAAAGCCGCCCGGTTGCGAAGTGAGCCGGGAGTGTTCTGTCTACCTGGGCAAGACCCACCTTTCCGCCACACTACAGGACGATGTCCTGCCGAAATACAACGGCCACGATGCCCTGCCCTTCATCCCCGTGGAGAAGCTCCAGGACCTCACCTCTCGCGTCTTCAATGGGGAATCGGGAACGCAAGACGCCAAGCTGCGTTTCGAGTCTCAGGATGTCAGGGAAGCCGGAACGACCCCCAACACTACGCCGGCCAAGAACGGCTCGCCGGAAATCAAACTGAAAATCACTAAGACGTACATGAACGGGAAGCCTCTCTTTGAGTCCTCCATTTGTGGCGACAGCGTGCTGGAGGTCACCCAGGCGGAGCAGAGGGAGCCAAATCCGGGAAGCAAGGAGAAGAGAAGTAGGAAAAGGAGCATCAAGTACGACTCCCTGCTGGAGCGAGGTTTCGTGGAAGCGGCGCTATTGTCCAGTTCGTCCGGCTCCTCTGACGAAAAGGTACCTTTGCTTCCCTCCGGCCATTGTTGGGGGGAACAGAATTTGTGGCTTGTTTGAAATTGGGTTTTCAGGTCTTGGCTCCAAGGAGACTTTGCTCAGATTAATAGGTCCATGGTTTCTGAGAACGTAAAGACATCCTTGGGTTCAGCTTTGGTGGCTACAAAGTACGGGTAGTCCTCGACTTACAACAGTTCATTTAGTGACTGTTCAAAGTTAACTTGTCAACTGCAGTGCTTCACTTAATAACTGTGGCAAGAAAAGTCATAAAACAGGGCAAAACTCAACAAATGTCTCCTTTAACAACAGGACTGCTGGGTTCATTTGTGGTCATAAGTCAAGGACTACCTCTATGACCATATAATTTTCTAGCAGCAATATAGAAGGCGCTTACTCTTGCCTTGATTCAGGGTATTTTCTCAGCTCCCTAGGCTGATGCTGTCTTAACTTAAAATAAATCAAGGGCAGCTAATTGTAGTCCTATGCGTAGGCAACTATGGCCCCCTCACAACCTGTGGACTTCAACTCCCAGAATTTCCTGGGCCTTTCCTGGCCGGCTGAGGAATTCTGGGAATTGAAGTCCACAGATCATAAAAGACACATCGCTGCCTATCCCGGCTCTCTACTCCTATTTGTTAGTTTTTATCAACTGGGGCCGCCGCAGTTGCTCATCTCTGTGCATCCATTTCCAAAATCATTTAGGTTTCCCTCTTGTTTCTCCCCTCTGATCATCCTTGTGTGTGAATGGCATGAGGCTCTTCACCTGGAACAGGAGCGATGTGTCCGGGATAGACAAAAAGCCATCCAGAAGTTTTAGAAGTCGTCATCTTAGCACACTGACCTCAAGTTGTGCTGCTTGGAAGTTATGGAAGAAGTTGTATTTCCCGCAGTGTTGCTTTCTTTAAACTCACGGAGCAAAATTTGCTTTAAACATTGTGAAAAGGAAAAAAAATAGCTCACAAATCAGAGAATAATAATGCTAAACCAGAACCAGTCTTATGAAGAATGTATTAGATGTTGACAATGTTTGGATCCAGATGTTTTGATGCGCTTCTGGCTATTTTTAGCAACATGATGCTTGTTCTTATCCACTGCTATGCTGATCGTTTTTTCTTTTTAAACATTCATGATCCTGGAGGAAAAGCTGGTATCCTTTCTCCAGTCACTTGCAATCTTTATTTCACTCTTGAGGTTACTCATTGCACCTGCCTGGAGAGCATCGCTGAAAAAAAGTAGAATGAGTTTGAGTTTTAAAATAAATAAGAGTTTATTTTAGATACGAATCAAGGATAGAATCCTGAATGAGAAAAAGAGCAGAGGAATTGTTTTTCTTCTGGTGTTCGACCCAAATCATTGTCCAGTGTTCAGATTTCAAAGTTAATGCCTCATCTCCCACCTACCATACATTCATTTTCTAGTCTACAATGTTTGTACTTCCCTACTTTTGCAGTTATTTTGAGACGGCACCCTTAACATGTTCCTAAATTTTGAAATTTATTCTTGCTTATAAAAAATGGCATTTCAATATAAATGTATCAGTATCAGAAAGCGTGAAGGGAGTGAATAAATATGGCAGGGGGGAAGAGCCCGGGTGCTTCATCTGGATGTCCTGGCGAGGCTGCCTTCGGTCCCAGTTTGAACCACAAGTGATACCGGTCCCTGCCGCCTCTGCCTGGGAGTCAGAGATAATGAAAGCTGTGGCTGGGTAAGTCTGGTTTACTTACTCAGCTGAACCAGTCAAGGAATCAGTAAAGAGCTCTGATTGAATGCAGGGCTTCCTGTGGCATAGAGCAGTGTTGGCGAACCTTTTTGGCGCCAAGTGCCGAAACGGGAGCGTGCACATGTGGGGGAGGACCGGAAACCGGAAGAGCAACGGGCGACAGCCTGGAGAGATGGCTCTGTGTGCCACAGGTTTTCCATCACAGACATAGAGTATTAAATACATGAGGATATGTAATATTAAATATATGAGGAACACATGCAGAGTATGACCATAAACCTAAGTCAGTGCAATGCTTTTTGTTCTATGAAGGGGTGGATTTGGCTCTTCCCCCACCCCCAATTGCTGGGTTTTTTAAAAAGCTGAAATTCACTGAATGGCTTGTCCCTGGAGAATGACGTTCGTATCGGGTCTCCTGCTTGAGCAGGGGGCTGGACTAGAAGATCTCCAAGGTCCCTTCCAGCTCTGTTCTGATTGAAGCTACCTTTGTCTGCTCCATCTCTGTTCAGGACAGGAACCGGTTAGAATTCCCAGCGTTCCACTCCATTGATGTGGAGGTATTTGATGTATTTTTAAGTTTAGAGTAGCTCAAATGTAGGACAAAGCAGAAGGTTCCTCAACTGCCCTCTGAGGTTGAGAACATCCTCTATGTTTCTATCCATGGAGGTTTTTGTCCCATTTAGAAAATGCAACTGGGCTTTTGGGGTCTCTGGCTTCCTTTGGGAAAAAGCTCCTTTGGGACCACCATGGCCTGGATGGCGGAGAAGCTCCTCAGACAAAATAGGGCTTTGGTTTTGTGTAAAACTGAGCTCTGAGGATTCCCTTGGTGCCTTTCGCTCTGTAAGGGCCCCTCTCAAATGCACACGGAGCCCAGCAGGACAAGCCCAGGTCTCATCTCTGGCTAAGGAGAGGAGAGTCATAGCATACGATGTGCCTGGATAGGTTTATATTGGGATAGAAAGTGTTTTGGTTAGTTAAACGACATCCTCAAAGCCATGACTAGATGGAAGAGGTGTCAGTCTCCAGTTCTAGATATTTTGGCTGTTTCCAGGACCATATTCCACATGGACCATTTAGTAAAACTGGACCTTAAGAACAGTTTTATAAAGATTTAGGTCGTTTCGGTGAGACCATCTCCAGAGGGTGTAAGGCTGTTGGACTCTTAAAATGTCAACCCACATACACTTTCACACGGATGCGTCTCATCCCATGCGGTGCTCACCGTCTCCTGAAACACTTCTGTTGATGGTTCCTTCTTGCTAGCCGATTCCAAGGAAATCGGCACTGCCATCGAATGCAGTCCAAGTTCAAAAATAAGTTGCATGAGGGAGAACACCTGAGACATCCAAGGCATGAAAGAGGCACTGTAGGAAATTAGATCTTTGATTTGGGCTTGTTTGGAGGGGTTTGCACTCGGAATGTATTTGTATTCAGAGGCCGGAAACGGTTTTGAACACAATGCAAAGTTCAGAGGTTGCATGTAAATTCACTGCTGCTTGGGAAACACCTGTGAGAGGAAAGTTAGATTTAATAAGCGTGTCTGATAGTTTCCCACTTTAAATACACACGTGCTTTCCAGATAGCGTTGCTGGGGTGTTGACGGTTCAGTTTCTTTGATAGAAACAACTAAGCCGCTTTGATTTTTGAGCTTGGCAGATTTCAAAAAATGCCCGCTGCACACCTCCATTTGGAAGAAGCCTTAAGCTGGAGAAACACCTTGAGAAGGTTCCTGCTTATTCGGGATTGTCAGCTTCGTCGTGGCAATGGAGCCCAGTCCTTAACCCCGTTATGGGTCACTCCTAGCTTCCCACCCCACAATTCATTTGACCTACTAGTGTGCCATTCTCAAAAGGTTTGCAGCTACTGAGCCCTCCTAAGAACGGCCATCTCCAGGGGGGCTTCAGACGTGTCCCTGTATGATCTGGAGAAACGTAGGCAGAACTGCAGCGTCAAGGATTCCATTTTGCTTAGGAATTGGCTAATGTAGAGCCACCTTGGAAGTTCCTGGTATCTGAAGCAAAGTTTCACTTTCCATGTTGCTGACCTCAAAGCCATAATTCCTACAGAAGCTCCCTTCTTAAGATCTACTGGTAGTCCTCCACTTACGAGACCTCAGTTGAGCCCAGGATCTCCTTTGCTAAGCAAGGTAGTCGTTAAGTGAGTTTTGCCTCATTTTACCTTTTTACCACAACAATTACGTGAATAACTGCAGTTGCTGAATTAGTGACGTGGCCGCAAAGTAAATCTGGCTTCCCATTGGTTGTCAAAAGATTATAAATGGTCATCACGTGACCCTGGGACACTGCAGTAGTCATCGGTCCATGCCAGCTGCCAAGCCTCTGGATTTTGATCACGTGACTGTGGGGACGCGGCAACGGTCCTGTGAAAAGCGGTCGTAAGTCGCTTTTTTCAGTGCCATTGCCAATGGTCGCTACATGAATGGTCAGAAGCCGAGGCCTGCCTGCATGCTACCTTTTCATTCCTAAAGAGCCATCTTCCCAGAGAATTTCCCCAAGCTTCAGAAGCGAAATCCTGGCTGCCTTTCCAACCCGTTTCTCCTGGCAGCCCAAAGGGCCTCCAAACTACTAAAAGGTTGGATACGTCAGGTTGGAAATTAAGCTGCTCTGCAGAATAAGTCATGGAGTTTCGTGCTTGTTCAGCTGTGAAAGTTTTCTTTCTCATTGCTAGAATTTGGGTGTGTTTCCTTTCCCCTCCCCCCCCTAAAGATTTCTGCTGAAGAAGAAGAAGAAGAAACTTCTCTGGTGCCTGGAAAGGGGGACAAAACCCTCCGGCTGAAGTACAGCGTGGGAGACGTGGTCTGGTCCAAGGTGACTGGGTACCCGTGGTGGCCCTGCATGATCTCCACCGACCCTCTTCTCCATGCCTTCACCAAGCTCAACGGTAGGTCCTTTGGGGGGGGAGGGGCATCTTTCTTTTAGGCCGCTTCTGGTTTCAGCCAGTCACCCACACAGGGAAATCCAAGAATCAGGGAACTCGACAAATAATCCTTTACTTGAAACATTTGCATTGGTTTTAACGAATGCAGAATGGGGGCAACTTTTAAATGCACGTTACCGGTAATGTAATTACTAACCTCCAGAATTGGGAGTGGAATTTCAATCGTGCATTGTCGTGGTCGTAAGTTGAGGCACCCACACGACTGGACCTGTTCTTCCAATCATGTTTACAGCAGTCATTAAGCGAACCACACCAATGTTGAGCAAATCCATTCTCTCAAACCAGGGGTGTCAAACTCAAGGCCTGCAGGCTGGATCCGGCCTGCAGGGTGCTTAGATTGGCCCACGGGGCTGTCCCAGAAACAGCAAAGGACCGGCCCCGGTGCCTTTGCCAGTGAAAGTGGAGCTCAGGAGGGCGGCGTGCCACCCTCCCAAGTTCCATTTTCAGGCCAGGACGGCCAGCGACAGTGGAGCTTGGGCATTTTTTGCTGGCAGAACAAACTAAAAACAAAATGAGAAATGTTTCCCCTTTTGCATTTGAGCATGCAAGAAGGGACAGGAAAGGGAAAGAGGAAAGAGAAAAAAAAGATGGAAAGAGAAAAAGGAAGGAAAGAGGGGAAGGGAGAAGAAAGAAGAGTGAAGAAAAGGAAGGAAGGAATATAATGAGAGTGAAGGAGGGTCTGGGGGAAACCTGGCCTTAGCACTTGGTCACCACAGGTGCCCCCAACGCGAGTGACGTCAAGCTGGCCACGTCTACTGTGGCCCCCAAAGGTCAAACACAACCCTGATGTGGCCCTTAATGAAATCAAGTTTGACACCCTTGTGTCAAACGGATGTCTTTTTGCTGGAAACGGGCAAAAAACTCCCAGAAACTGGCAAAAAAAAAAATATTACTATTATTTTTGCAAATTGCAGTCATGTGGCCGCAGGACATTGCATCCAGTCATAAATGTGAGCTGGCTGCCAAGTCTCCCAAATGGAGTCATACCTTTGTGGTGTGTGTCTGTGTGTGAGAGAGAGAGAGAGAGAGACATTTTGCAATGACCGTAAGTGCTATTCAGGCTGTAAAGCACCCTTTCCGAGACAGTCATAACTTTGAACGCTGGTCATAAGTTGAGGACTACCTATAAACCGTTTTAAAATATGCTTAAGCTTCTTCCACTACGGTCACTGTACCAGCCTTGTGATTTCTTTATGGCAGATCCACCTTGTTTTGTTTTGGGGTCTTAAGGGTAGCCCACCAACACTCACCCACCTGTAAAGCCAGGTAGCTTTCTGAAGAGCGGAAGGCCCAGCTGACCCTCGCAAGGCCCTTCGTGAAGACCTAAATGGCGTAATGGCTTTTTGGGGAGCGATGCCAGAGGTGGGAGAAGTCAGGCTTCTCTCCACCGTCTTGAAAGAAGCAAGCCATGGACCGTGGACGTGGGCCGATTCACGTGTTCATTAATTAAACGACCTCTTTCAGAAATGCTTTGGTTTTGCTTTACATTAATAAGCCAGGACAGTCGGCATGGATGAGACAGGGTGGATTCACACTTCATACTACATTTTATTTTGCTTTACTAGCTTGTTCAACAAGCTGTGGTTTTACTGAATCCATAACCCGGTGCTAAGCCAAGAGATAATTCTTCACCAGAACGGCTGATCTCCTGCAGCTTAATAAGCCAAACCAATAAGCCAAGAGTTTTTATGCTGTCGCATGTTAGGTGGAGCCATTCCCTGCCTTTCTCAATCTGGTTATTCTTCCAATGGTTGGGTTTCAGCTCTCCAAATGCCGCCTCCATCCTGACCATTACCAAGAACAGAGAAACCCACCCATCTCTAGGATGCCAAGCTGGTATTAAGCTCAGCAAACACGTTGGGAAAAATTTAACTTCCTACAGTCCAGTGTTATTCCATCTTTGCCTGTGGCTCTGTTAAGCTAAGACTCTAAATTGTCTATATTTGCAGGACAGAAAAAGAGTTTTCGCCAGTATCACGTACAGTTTTTTGGGGATGCGCCAGAGCGAGCCTGGGTGTTTGAAAAAAGCCTGGTAGCGTTCAAAGGAGAGGAGCAGTTTGAAGAATTGTGCCAGGAAAGTGCAAAGCATTCCATTAGCAAAGCAGAGAAAATAAAGGTAACTTTCCTCTGTGCTGTTTTGGGTTGGCTAATTTAATCGTTGGACTATTTTATCTGCTTGCTAATAGCGTTTTGTTACGCCTTGATACAAACAGAGAAAATTGGGGGGGGGGGATTCCCCAGTTAGGGCTTTTCAGTTGTTGGTCTCTATGACCTCTTCGGTTTTTGTTTTGCGTTTTTCCTGCAGATGCTCAAACCGGTTTCAGGGAAGCTGCGTCCCCAGTGGGAGATGGGGGTCAAGCAGTCCAAAGACGCCCTCTCCATGTCCCTGGAGGAAAGGAAAGCCAAGTACACCTTTATCTACATCAGGGGCAGGCCAGTCCTCAACCCCCAGGTGGCCAAGGAAGCCGGACTCGCGGTTAAGTCCTTGGAAGAGATGGATAAGATTTATTCGGAAGAAGACCTTTCTCAGACTCTGAAATCCAGCAAAGAATACGACGTCCCGGCCAAAAGGGGGAGAAGGACCAAGTCGCTTTGCACGAGTGAATCGGAAGACTTCGCCCCCAAGCCCGTCCTGAGCACCCCTCCTGAAAGAAACCTGGAGGAGAGAGGAGGCATGGCGGGGTCCCCTTTCGGGCGGAAGAAGGCGATTCCCTACGCTCCCCGGAATCGGAAAAGCGATGGAGCCCCTCAGTTCCTGGTGTTTTGTCAGAAGCACCGAGATGAGGTTTGTGTCCTCAGAATCCGTATCGTGAGGCTTCCCTCCTTTTTTTTTCCAGGTCCCTTAAGGGCCACAGAGCCCGAACCCCTTTGTCTCCTTCTCAGGCACTTTGCTCTCACCCACCCAGGGTCTAAGGAGCTTTGCAATCATCCTTCTGAAGATAGCAGGCCTAAGAAAGAGCTCCGTTTAAATTGAGAGATAGAACAGCTGTAAACACCGACAGTTGGATGATTTTGGAGGGTGGGGGAATTTTGGAACTGAAGAATAGGAGTGGAGTGGAGTGGAGTGGAATGGAATGGAATGGAATGGAATGGAATGGAATAGAATAGAATAGAATAGAATAGAATAGAATAGAATAGAATAGAATAGAATAGAATAGAATAGAATAGAATAGAATAGAAAATATGAAATGGAATGGAATAGAATAGAATAGAATAGAATAGAATAGAATAGAATAGAATAGAATAGAATAGAATAGAATAGAATAGAATAGAATAGAATAGAAAATATGAAATGGAATAGAATAGAATAGAATAGAATAGAATAGAATAGAATAGAATAGAATAGAATAGAATAGAATAGAATAGAATAGAGAATGGACTGGAATGGAATAGAATAGAATAGAAAATACGGAATAGAATAGAATAGAATAGAATAGAATAGAATAGAATAGAATAGAATAGAATAGAATAGAATAACTTTATTGTCATTTTGAATGTGCACTAATTGGCATAGATTAAAATGAAATTTTGTTGCATACTGGGTTATAAGTGCCCATGGGGTGGGCTGTCGTAACTTCAAATGGCCACTAAACGAGCAGCCATAAGTCAGGTCTACCTGTATTGTGTGTGTGTTTATCTGCCAGTTGCAGGTGTTTTTGCATGACATAGTATTTGCATAGCTGAAATCCCACCCTTGCCATTGTTTTTGAGCTGTTTGTGTCTCTTCTATTAATGGAGATGCAGGATGTTTAAAGTGTGCAGAAGATCTGGGTCCTATAGGAGAATCAGAAGATTTAAAAAAAAAAACGTGGAGAAAACTTTTAAAATAGACCATTTTTAACTACAGGTAGTCGTAGACTTAACAGTTCATTTAGTGACCCTTCCACATTACGACGTCACTGAAAAAAGTGCCTTGTGGCTGTTTTTCCACGCGGATGACCTTTGCAGCCTCTCTCCTGGTCAGGTGATCAAAATCCAGGCACTTGGCAAATGAGGGGCGTCCCGTGATGATTTTTGCCACCTTCTGACAAGCAGAGTCAGTGGGGAAGCCGGATTCTCTTAACTGTGTTTCCAGTTGAACCACTACAGTGGCAAGAAAGGTCATAAAATGGGGCAAAACTCACTAACAAATACTTCACTTGGCTTGACATAAATCTTGGGCTCAATTGCGGTGGCAACTCGAGGATTAACTTGCACTGTACGAAGGCAAGTTGAGTTCCTGCCTGCTTGGGATGAGTGCACCTCCCGAGGGTCTGTGGAGATGATTCTCCATCGTGGCTGTCCCAAAGGAGCTTTTTCAAAAGGCAGCTGGACTTCCTCGGGTTTTTTCCCCTTGAAGACGCTTCACTTCCTTGCAGCCACCAAGGAGGAAACCAAGAAAATCCTGCTGCCTTTTGGGGGGTGGGGGGGAAACACTTTTGGAACATCTTTTGTCCGTCATCTGACGAAAGTTTTAAAAGTTAAAATAATAAATAAATGAAAAAAAAAATCTCCAGAGAGAGATTTTTGAGATTTCTTTGGAGCTGGGTGGGCCCCGGGTTCTTTCCTCTCTCTCATTCGTGTCTGTTCCGCCCAGGTGGTGGCTGAGCACCCCGATGCCTCTTGCGACGAAATCGAAGAGCTGCTGGAGTCACAGTGGAACATGCTTAGTGAAAAACAGAAAACACGCTATAACACAAAATTTGCCATAGTGACCTCTCCCAAATGTGAAGAAGACACTGGTAAACGTAAAACTGTGCTAGTATACTCTAACTAAAAGTTTTAATATATGTAGTCATGTTTAATTAAGCACACGGTTCTCAGCCTGTAGGGAAGATCAGCTTTCACTGTTTCCGTTTCTAATTTTTGGGATGTTGTGCTGATTAAGCAGTGAATGCAGTCCTTTTTTTCTTTTTCTTTTTTAAATTTAAACCAGAAGAGTCAATCATGTCTACATTTCTTGGTCATTGTTCTGCGAAGTTGCTCTGTGTAAATCTATTGTAGATATGCTGGTGTTCTCATTCCCTTCCTGTCTCTAAGCAGCCGCCACCTGTATCGCTGTCGACGAAATGAGAATTATGGAGATTAGAAAGAAATTAAGCTAGAATTTTTAAATTTAAAACATTCGCTCTTAAGCATAACTCTTGATTTTAAAGTTGAAGTGGAGGTTGAATCTGTGTCCCTGGGTTTGCAATAATTAAGATCTGTGGATGTGCAGAAACACCCAACGCTTAAAACGTTTCCAGGACTGACACGGGTGTAGATCGTGGTGGAGAAGATTGTTAGAATCTGCGGGAATCTGGCCAGATCTCCATTTTTATAAAGCGTTTAGCTTACTATCCTGATGAGCTACAGGTTTCGAAGAGTGGATATGCCTAAAGGCAAAAAAAAAAAAGCCATATTTTTGTTTCTCAGTATTAATATTATAGTCTTTATAATGTTGTTGGACTATAACAGAAATTTTAAGATAACAGGATGCTGCTTTGGACAATGAGAAGAATGAGAGTGTGTTGGAAAGGTTTCTCAATTTTGAACAATATGTATTAAAAACTATAGTCAGTTTTGTTATTTGTGTGTGAAATGACAACCTGTGGGGAAAGTTGAATGCTTTGTCTCAATGTATAAAATGTGGGTGTCGGTTTTAAAAACAAACAAAAAAGACTACACAACATTCTGTATCTCTCAAGGTTCAGCCCAGAGGAGTTTGAGCAAGGCCAAACGTCAAGTCTTTCAAGGATCACCTAAACGAAGATCAAGAGCCAGAAGTAATTTAAATTTGTGCTGTGTAATACTGATTTTAAACTAAGTAACCCTTACTTAAGTGTGCCTTTCATGTAACTGCTCAATAATATCTTTTTCTCAAATGTTGTGCTCCTTCAGTTTTAGCGTTTTTATGGATCTTGAATTAAATATTTGAGTGCTGTAGTACAAACTTCCGTCCAGCTTTATGGTAGTTTCTTCTTACGATCCAATTAAAATGAATCTTGCTTCCTCAGTTTGTTACACCTATAGAAGATGACTTTCAGACTTGGGCACATTTAGGGATCTGTGAAAGACCGTTTTTGCACGTCAATATAGTTTATGTCAAAATCTTGGCCTACGTCCTAGCTTTTCCAGATAAATTTAAACTTCACCACTGATTGACCTGTGGAAGCCACACATTTTTTAAAAGAAACGTGTTTATAGGATAGCAAGATCTGTTTTGAGGCTTGAAAATTTAATTATCAGCAGAAGAATCTTGATTTTTTTTTCAAAGCATTTGAATGAGGTTCTGTGGCTCCAAATTAAGCAATAGAAATTTGGCCCTAGGCTAAAAAGTATAATTAGGGAATAATAAACAGTAATTAGAAAATGTTGGTATATTCAGATAGGGGATTTGTGGGGTAGGGAATAGAATCTTTACTTATAAAGAAGAATTAGTGAAACTAGTTGTGATCCTCTGAAAGTTTGTAGCATGAAACTTGATTATTTCAAATGGGTTTTACGCAGACCCGCTGGTTTCAGGTATAAATATGCAAGGTACTTAAAAATCTTTTTTTTTCACGGTCTTTATCTAAAATGTTCCTCTCCCCTTGGTCTTTATATAAAACAAATTCACTTAACCCGTGTGTTGCTTTATGTTTTCCCAGCCTTAGGGGTGATGTTCTATCACATCGTAATATCAGAAAATGGGATAATTGCTTTATACCCCATTAGCGTGCTTCTTAAAAGAAGTTACTTCAAAGCAAAACTTCTGGTTGTAGAGCCATGATAAATTGAAACGAGAAATTAATATTAAATATACAGATAGGTGTAGGATGTTTTTGTAGATAAGGTCAGCTGTGGTAGGTGTCTACTGCAAAGCTAGTTTTAATAAGAGAAGGTGGGAGTCACAAGATGTTTAGGGTTAATAAACATTATCCGGCTGTGTTAGAACAGTAACGTAACTGCTTTGGTTGGAGATAATTTCTAAATGAGCTTCAGACTTTTTTCATATAAGTCTCCCCATCCCTACTCCAAGGTAACTTATATGGAAATAAAAGGAAACCTGTAAAGAGGACAAGGAAACCCACGGAAGATTTTGAAGTTCAAGAAGCACCTAGAAAAAGGCTGAGAATGGATAAGAAGAATTATCAGAAGGTAATTGCGTTCTTGGCTTATTTGGGGGTGCTGCGGTGGCAACCAGTGTGATTATTGTTTGACTTTGCTCTGTCAAAAGAGCCTTCGGCTTCATTGGAGCGGGGGATTTAATTGGATGGAGTGATCGGTGGATGGATTGACCCATTAAATGAATGGTTAACCGGAGAGCTCGTTTTAAAACATCGAACTATATACAGTGTGTGTAAAAGCATCTTTGATTCCATATCTTGCATTTATGGGTCTCTTTTCTGAATCTTCCTTCCACAATGAGAGCAGAGGTACAAGGGAGCAGCTGAGACAGAAAAGCAAGTGCCCGTCGGAATCTGGGGGGGGGGGGTCATCTGTAAAAGGGGATAAAATGCCCTTTCGGCTGTACTTTTCAAATGGCCAGTCTTAGGTTTTTGGGGTTTTTTTTTTTCATCTTGAACTAGTTATATATTTGCATCCAACACTTCACATATTTAGGTTCAAATAAATGGATGAATTGTTGTGGAAGCAACAATTCATGCATCCAGAAATGTTAAAGATCCAGCAGAATTGTCTCGTATAGGTATTCTCATTTGAATGCCTATGTTGGAACTCACGTGCAGCATTATTAGAACTTTAAAATGTTGTGTTTTTCTTTTTCTTACCCCTTTGCCACATGATAGACAGGTAAGGTGTGTCAACTGTTGTTAAAAGAAACATGAGCGTTAGGTCTTAGAGATGATAAAATAGTTGCATTTAGCATCTTGTATCGACCTCACCGTTTGGTTCTCAATTTTAATGAATTCCTGAGTAGATTATAGCTTCCATTTGTGCACTCACCTTAATCCGTGGGAAGAAAACTCAGCACCCACCTGTCTGTCCCTTGCGTCACTCAGAGATCCCAGCATGTAGTAAGCATGATTTCTTAACCCCCTTCTCCTGGAGACCTTTCCTTCTATCCTTTGGCAAAGCAACAGGAATGAGGCCATTTGTCAGGGACCCTGATAAAATTCACAGATTTAGTCACAAGAGGCAACTGGACTTTCTGGTTTTCTTTGAAGACATTTCGCTTCTCGTCCAAGAGGCTTCCTCAGCTCTGACCAGATGGTGGGGAATGAAACCATCCAGTCAGAACTGAAGAAACTTCTTGGATGAGAAGCGAAACGTCTTCAAGAAGAAACAAAGTCCAGGTGCTTCTTGAAAAGGGCACCTTTTCGACTGTTCTGGCCTGGATGACTGAGAAACTCCATAGACATCACAGACTTAGGTTGTTCTGTACAGAAGGTGACTTGATGAACTGCTTTTACAGGTAAGTTACCTGTCCATATGTATCTATGAACTGATTGGGTAAAAAAGAAACCAAAAACCTTTGCACATAACATCCTAGCCATCCTCATAGGAAACTTTGATAACAACACTACCCTTTATATGCATTCCTCGACCTACGACTGCTAATGGGAACAGAAGTTCAGTTGTAAGTTGAAGCACCCCTGTGACCAGACTCAATTTTACAAGTGACAAACCGCAGCCCCGTGACTGCAAGATGCTGCAACTAGCCGTAAACGTGAGCTGGTTGCCAAGCAGCCAAAATGCAGCCATGGGCCTGGTGGGGTGTGGCGTGACATTTTGACAGCCGGAAATGAGATAAAGAGTGTCATAACTCTGAACGGTCAACCAGTTGCAAGTCAAAGGCTTACGTCCTTTTCAGTT
This sequence comes from Masticophis lateralis, assembly GCA_030761175.1. NCBI lineage: Eukaryota > Metazoa > Chordata > Lepidosauria > Squamata > Colubridae > Masticophis > Masticophis lateralis. The sequence goes on from JAUDYJ010000004.1 coordinate 129,213,867, forward strand.
GGAGGCGCTGCTATTAAATTTGTTTTTAACTTTCAAGTAAAACTAATGTTTGCTTAGTAACCTGTTTTTCCAAACTTACACCTGATTAACTAAGTAAACATTATGTTCAGAAAAAAATATGGTTCCCCGGTGGGGATTTTAAATGAAAGTTCTAATTGTCCTATCGCAGAAGTCTTAAAAGTCCTAATTTTAAACCCATTATTTTAAAATTAAACGACTGTTTTAAAGATAATGTTTTTATTTAGAGTCTGTTTCAATGAGGTGATTATTGTCTTCCATTGTTTTCTTTCTATATCTAAATTAGGAAGGCTCTTCTTTATTATTATTATTATTATTATTATTATTATTATTATTATTATTATTTCATTTTCTCTTTTCCTTTTTTCCCCATTTTTTTATAACAGAGGGAGAGAAGCAATGACAAAACAGCGAAAACAAACTCTGCTAAAGTCACAGAAACCTCACAAAAGAAGCAGTCAGGTAAGGTCGTCAGAACAAGCCTGATGCCTCTTGTAGCGTTAAAAAGGTTCTGCGTTCTGTGGTTTAAAGTGGCTGCTGGAATTTGGGGAGGTGAGCCGTGGCACCGTTCGAATGCGGTTGTAAACTAGAGAAGCAGGACACATCTTCTATTTGCTGAAGACGGGGGTCCTAAATGGTTACCCCTTTGCCCCCCTCACTTTAGCCTCCCACACCAACTGAAACGTTTACACGGAAGGAGCCTCTGGCTCTCACAAACCACATTTAGAGAACCAATCAGGAATGGATGGGAAACCCTGCAGGATTCTTAGAATTGGTCAATGGACCTGTCTTCTGCAACTGGATGGACAGACACAGACAGGGACAGATGATAGGGAGAGAGGGAGAGAGAGAGATTTTAATGATAGCGATAGACAGATGAAAATAGATGAATGGATGGATGATGGATGATAGACATATGGACAGAGATGGATACACAGATAGACAAACATAAACAAAGACAGATGGATAAAGAGACAAATACCATAGATAGACAGAGACAGATGGATAGATAGTAGTATTAGTCCGTGTGAGTATTTAATTTATAAAAATTATTTGCAAATCTACTACATCAATAACAGATTATTGACCAAATCCATCCATGTCACATCTTTAGGAGAAGGTGGGGATACCCATGGAATGCTAAATTGCAAACAAGCTTCATTATTTCTTAACTATTCTTAATTGTGTTTATATTTGCTTCTCTATATTTCCAATTCTACACTGTGGGGGATCTCAAAAGAACATTGTAAATTCTCGATACATCACTCAGGCAATGTTGGCTTCTGACTTCAAGGAAAGACCCTGGGACTCTGAAGCTCTCTTTGTAAATCACAATTATTTTGCCACAACGACAGGTCTTTCCGATGCCTGTAAGCCACTGAAGAAACGAAATCGGGCCTCGGGACCAGAATCTTCACATCTCCCTTATAGCAAAAGTTCATCTCCTTCCGCGTCCTTAACGGAGAATGAGGTAAACTGCAAATGAACAATGGAAGACAGATAAAAAAGATGCAAGCGACTTAAACTTGCTTTCTTTAAACGATGGAAAGAAATAACGGTTGAAACAAGATTAATGTGGTTTATAAACACCTTAATCCTTCCATTCACCTTTCTCTTTAAATACAGCATGGTAAGTTTATCTCTGCCAGGGAAAGAGGAAGAAAAGTTGGTGGGAACTCGGCTGTGGCTCTTCACTGAGGTCAGATGAGCTCATTCCAGCTTTCCCGAATTTGATTTCCCAAATCATTGTGAAACATTCAAGTTGGGTGTTCCAACAGAAGCGGTTTGTTGCAAGTATTTCAAATATGGAATAGACCAGGGAGACTGGAACCATCCAACTTATCTTTGATGCCAACTCTAAATTTGTGGTGCTGGCTGGGACTCCTTTGGACTCTCCAAAAGCGGCTTAATCCCAAATATTTCACTCAAAGCTTTTCTTAAAATGCTTAGGAAGAAGGAGTGCTTCTATGAAAAAATACAAAACAGAGAGAAGTTAAGCAGGCTCTGTTGGCATAGTTAAAGCAAGATGAAAACATGTTCAGTTCAGCTCAGGCCACAAGCAGTATAAACGAGAGGAAAAGTACATTTTCCTGGTTATTGAGATTGTTTTCTCTCCTAAAATGCAATTAAGCCTGTACAGGGCTTGAGACAGGAAGGAGGGAAGAAACCTTTGGGCCTATTAACCGAACGGCTCCCTCTGATGTAAGGGAGCACCAGTCCTGTGGTATTTTGGAGCCCCCACAGTCCCTTGTGCATGTTCACGTGGTGAGTATCTTTTGTATTCAGCAACCTCAAAACTCGGAGCAATACAACTGCAGCACACCGTGCGAGCATTTCTATAGGTAGTCCTCAACGGTTGCTTAGCAACCATTCAAATTACAACAAACCCTGAAAAAGGTGTTTACGACCTGGATTTGACATTCTGATGGCCGCCCTCCTCCACCCTGAGTCAGGTGACCACATTTTGGGAGCTTGGCAGCTGCCCTCCATTTACGGCCCTTTGCAATCTCCTTCAGGTACGTGACCAGAATTTACATTTTTGCTGGAAACTGAGTTTATTTCCTATTTTCAACAAAAAAACAAAAAAAAACCCTTCCCATAATAAACAATGGATTCATTTAACTGTGGCACTCACTTAATGACCGCCACAAAAAAATCATAAAATCTGGTTTTATGACCAGAGTCTGAATCAGCTCTCCCCTTTGTGATCATTGGTAATAAACATGGATTAGGGCAACGGGACAATGGATCAAAGAGCATAAAGAAGTTTCTGTTATGATCCGTTTCCATCACATTGTCCAAGAGAATGCAGCGATCAGTAAAAAACTGATTGACAGAGAAGGGTACCGGCAGGTAATTCTTGGCTTGCTTAGTGGCCGTTTGAAATTACAATGGAAACATGATTGCAAAAACTACCCCATAGCAATCATGGCTCCATTCAACCACTGCTGTCTTCTCTTAGTACATACAACCTGTAGTAGATTAGAATCCATGCCAACAGATGTCGATGTCCTCCTTGTAGACCTACAAGTGGTGTGGCCTTCTCCACCAGCCACCTCTTATCTTCCAACCTCTTGATGCTCTTGATAAGAACCTCGGTTGGACTGTGTTTATTTGAGCCCTGGACAGCAGAATAATTGCCCGCCATTTAACTGCAAGAACAAGAGTGCAGTGGTCCATGTTCAAAGGAGAAGAAAGAAGAGGTTCAACCTGAGCAGTCCTTGACTTTATGAGACCAGGTTCATCCACAGGGAACTAAGCTCATTGGCAGAGAACACCCACTCTCTCGGCTGCATGTCTTTCCTCCGTGTGTCATCCATGAACCCAGGGAGTCCATGTGCTGGATGAAGGTCTTACTTGTTCTGTGTAAAATGACAACCGTATTTCAGTTTCTCCTCTGAGTAGAAGACTTGCACTATTGCACAGTGACAATCACTGCATAATATGTACTTATGGAGGCCTGTTTAGTTTTCTGCCCTTAAGTGAAACACTCTTTTCATCCAAGGAAGATGGACAAATTTTGTGCGCAGAACTCCTCACTTTTTCCAGATATTAATAAGATAATTCTCTAACCAGGTCCCCAAAGTGCTTTTTCTTCCCCCCAAAAGGCAACTGGACTCCCTTTGTTTTTCCTTGAAGATGTTTCGCTTCTCATCCAAGAACCTTTTTCAGTTCTGTCTTCTGTTAGAACCGAAGATGCTTCTTGGATAAGAAGTGAAATGTCTTCAAGGAAAAACAAAGGGAGTCCAGTTTCCTCTTGAAAAAGCACTTTTCGGACAACCATGACCTGGAGGACTGAGAGTCTCCTTAGACATCTCTCTAGCCAGGTTTCTTCCTAACCAGGCATCTTTGGAATAACCCGTAACCCAACCAAAGCTTTTCCTTCAGAGCTGGTCAGTGGGTCCTTCCTTAAGAACTTCCTGTGCCAGTAGCACTCTCCTATGGGGTGACTTGGCCTGAACCTTTGCACTAGCCAGCAAATGTTCATGCAACATGTACATACACTTATGTAAACCTCCACATACGTGTTCTTTGGCGGAGTTGTGCTATCCTCTGCTAAATTAACCTGCCTCCTGGCTGGATTTGTTAATCTCCCGTAGCAAACAAACAGGGGCGCCCCCAGATCTCCCACTGAAGATGAGCTTGTTTACCTGTAATCGTTTCAAATGGTCATCTCTGCACGCTCACGTCTTGCACACCTTCAGATTCTCAGTTTGTTGAGTGCTCAGATTCCAGAACTCCCATCAATTGGGGAAACTGAGGGAAAATTCATAGTTTTGATCAGACAGGCCCAAGCGAGGGCTTCCTTCCTGCCAAAGTCTCGGCTCTCACAGGTCCCAGGAAGAGCTTCTGGTCAGACATAGAAGTCACACGTACCGATTCATAGTTGACACACAAGCAGTCTGTTCTCTGGAAATTATCCAGATTACATTAGATTAGAATAGATTAGAATTTTTTATTGGCCAAGGGTGATTGGACATACAAGGAATTTGTCTTTGGTGCATACGCTCTCGGTGTACATAAAAGATACATTCGTCAAGAATCATAAGGTACAACACTTAATGATAGTCATAGGGAACAAATAAGCAATCAAATCATATCAGGAAACAGTCAATATAAATCATAAGGATACCAGCAACAAGGTTACGGTCATACAGTCATAAGTGGGAGGAGATGGGTGATGGGAACGATGAGAAGATGAGAAGATTAACAGTAGTGCAGACTTAGGGAATAGTTTGACAGTGTTGAGGGAATTATTTGTTTAGCAGAGTGATGGCGTTCGGGAAAAAACTGTTCTTGTGTCTAGTTGTTCTAGTGTGCAGTGCTCTATAGCATCATTTTGAGGGTAGGAGTTGAAACAGTTTGTGTTCACCCACTGAATGTACAACAGGCATGTCACAAATGAAAGTTGATGGAGGACAGTTTGGGATGTTGCTGAAGAAGAAATCTAAGGGCTCCCTCCTGCAGAACTTTGTTGGGGATGATGAGATCTGTAGTTCAGCAACTCCTGGAGAGCTGAAATGGCTAATAAATGATACTGTTTTCACAGAAACAAAGCTAAATCAGAATGCACAGAAGCTCTTAATTCATCCTCCTGTGGCATTTAGATTTCAGATGGTCCAGGAGATGAACGATCGGAGTCTCCCTATGAAAGCGCCGATGAGGGTCTCGGGGAGGTCTCTCAGCTGTCCAAGAAGTCTGACCGGGGGGCCACAGCCAGGAAGGAGTCTGTTTGTCAGGTAAGGAAGGAAGATGCTTCTCAAGCAAATTCTCTTTCCAAGAACTATTAGAAAGACCAGGTTAGGGAGAGATTATCGTGGGGGGAAATGCATTTTAAGTGGTCACTAAGAGTCAACCCTGGACTTGATAGTAGACAATTAATGCTTGTCAAGGCATGTAAATCTAACCATTTAACATGAAGAAGTAGGTTGAAATATCTGTTGGACTCCCTGTACTGAAAGAGTCTGCAAATGTTCCTTTTCTCCACCGCAAGAAGCCACAGATGCCCACCCTCCATGGAAGCTCCCTCTTAAAACCAGCTGCGTGGCTGTCATGGGTCTCCCCTTGGCACGCATTCCACGGAGGGTGAAAGTGGGCCTCTGCTCAACTCATCTGATTTTGTACAAAAATAAATAAAAGGAGCCCCTGGCCCTCACAAAGAAGGGAGAGGAGGAGCCGTTGACCGGAGCTCTTCACCTTGTAAGGTTTGCCTTTCCTCTTCTCAAGGTCTGTGAGAAGCCCGGGGAAGTGATGTTGTGTGAAGGAGGCTGTCTTGGGGCTTTCCATGCCGGCTGCTGCGGCCTCTCCGGAAGAACCAAAGGACCCTTTGTGTGTGACGAGTGCACTTCAGGCAAGTCCTTCTTTCCTGGGGATGGGCGGCCTTTGGGCGCTTCCTGTGCAAACGGTTGTCGCTTGGATCTCGCGCTTAAGGCGCCTCGTTACCAGAAAGCAGCGATAGGAGGCCCGAAGTGTTCAAGGCTCACGCTGAGATGAGAAAATAAAGGCAATAATCATGCGCCCACCTTGGTCAGAAAGACAAAGATTTCTTATTCCTTTGTTTTGTACAGGTAGCCCTCAACGGACGACCGGTTTGGCTTTGCAGTGAGCCCCCCCAAAAAATATGTATGCCCTGGTTTCAAAGATGGGGCCACTGTGGTTCCTTCCCCCACCCCAAGTCATACAAACGAAGTTTGGGCGCGATGAACAGTCGTAACTCCAGGGCCACCTGTAAGGCTTCTGCCAGATCCAAGAACTTGGAGGCAGACTTGAGCCTTCTTGGTCTATTGATCAAGTGAGCTGGAGAGACCTTGAGTTCTGTCATTGCCTGATGGGGCTGGAAGTCCCTGGCTAAGCCCTGGTTTCCCAAGAGTAAAAAGGCTGCACGTTTCCTGCTGAAAATAAGTTGATCCATCGTCCTACAGTCACCACATCCGTTTTTCCCAAGTTTCCTTACTATTCTCTAAAAGAGATTTACAAATGTAGACATTGAATGGGGAAAGACCGATGCTCGTGAAGAAATGCCTGTGAAAAATGGGTTTTTTGAAAGAAAAAAAATACTTTGCTTTAATTCCAGATACCTTAATACCAACTCTAGCTCCAGTTAAGAATGAAACTGGTTCCATTCTATTTGTGAGAAATGTTGTTTTACATTTTCATTAGGTGTTCACACGTGTTTCGTGTGCAAGGAGAAGCAATTGGAAATTAAGCGCTGCATTGTATCTCACTGCGGGAAGTTTTACCATGAAGCCTGTGTGAAAAAATTTCCCCTCACCATTGTTGAAAACCGAGGCTTTCGGTGCCCTCTGCACAGCTGCGAGAGTTGCCACGTTGCTAATCCCTCAAACCCCAAAGTATCTAAAGGTATTTCCTTTCTCTCCCCCCCCCCTTTCTTTCCTCCAAATCTCTTCTTGGGGCCCCCGTGGTTCACCTTCAGAGGCCACACGGCACCATGGTTGCTGATGATTACGTGAGAGCTCCTGGTAGCATGAAGAGTACTGCATCATCTGCCATGAATGAGGTAGTCCTCAATTTATGACCACAATTAAGCATAAAAGTTCTGTTGCTAAGTGAGGCAGTTTTTAAGTAAATCTATTTAGAAGAATAGAATAGAATAGAATAGAATAGAATAGAATAGAATAGAATAGAATAGAATAGAATAAAGAAAAAAATGGAATGGAATTAGAATAGAATAGAATAGAATAGAATAGAATAGAATAGAATAGAATAGAATAGAATAGAATAGAATAGAATAGAATAGAATAAAGAAAAAAATGGAATGGAATTAGAATAGAATAGAATAGAATAGAATAGAATAGAATAGAATAGAATAGAATAGAATAGAATAGAATAGAATAGAATAGAACAACAGAGTTGGAAGGGACCTTGGAGGTCTTCTAGTCCAACTCCCTGCTTTGCCCCATTTTATCTTCCAGTTTTGGAAAGTTTGACTCGTGTCTAAATGTCCATTTTATAGGTATTTCCTCCATCTGCACATCCTCTTGTGCCTCCCTTTTGTCATTCCCCACATAAAGCCTCATTTTATGTCCATGTGCCCGTATGTCTCTCTCCAGAGGACCCTTGCCTTTATTTCAGAGAGGAGCTCATGGAAGTCCATGGCATAAACTAAGGCTTCCCAACCCCTTGAGAACTTTGAGGGGGGCGTACTTCAACTCCCAGAATGCCCCAGCCGGCACAGCAGACTTCAATCCCGCAGCTGGCTGGGGAATTTGGGAGTTGAAGTCTGCCCACCTCTAAGTTCTCAAGGGGTTGAGAAATGCTGCCATAATCGGTTAGTTAGAGATGGATTTTTGTCGCTCCTGTTCTTTTGAGTTCCTAAGCATTGTTGCCAATATATTGTGACAAAATCGGTGTGTGCATTTTTCTTTGTACCAGGCAAAATGATACGGTGCGTTCGCTGTCCGGTGGCTTACCACGTGGGTGACAATTGTGTGGCTGCTGGTTGTGCCATGCTTTCCTCCAGCAGCATTGTGTGTACCAACCACTTTACTGCCACGAAAGGGAAAAGCCACCATGCCCACGTGAACGTCAGCTGGTGTTTCGTCTGCTCGAAAGGTAAACAACTGACTCAGTGTCATTGGAACGGCTTTTCAGTGCTGTGAAGGGATGGGGTGGTGGCTGTTCAGGCTTTTTATGAAGTCGGAAGCCCTTTTATTTCTTGTGTGTGCTGCAAAAGCATTTTTTAAAAATTGATTTTGGTTCTGAATGGAACTGACCAATCTGCATGTCTAAAATATAAGAATGGGAAGAATTCTTTTGTACGTTTTATAGGTGAGCAGGTGGGATAAACTCCTCCCTGCTTCCCCCCTCCCCATCTTTGATTCCTGAAATCTGCTCCCCAAAATTCTCCTTCTGATGCTGCCTGACAAACATGGTTCAGTGTTCTGCGTCCAGCTTTTCTTGGTCTCAGAGGGAGCTGTTGATAGGAGGCACGTCTCCCAGAGTTCCTTCTGCTGTTGTTCTCAGAGCAGATCCTAGCAAGCACCGTCACCTTGGTGTAATTCCTTCTTGGTTGCATGGATTTGGGCTTTAATCCTTAGAGTGGAACATGACAGCATTTTTATGCTTAAAATAAAGCTTTTCCCCCCCTTTAACTGTCCTTGTTTTGTGCCTTTGGTTCCAGGGGGGAGCCTGTTATGTTGTGAGTCTTGTCCCGCTGCGTTTCATCCCGACTGTTTGAACATTGAAATGCCAGACGGAAGCTGGTTTTGCAACGACTGCAAAGCAGGGAAGAAAATCCATTTTCAAGATATCATTTGGGTCAAACTAGGAAATTACAGGTTTGGATTTATAAACATAATTTCAGTATTTTAAAAAAATCACGCTTCGTATCTGTGATTGTGTCTCAGCCCTCCGTGCAGCCGGGAAAGGGGGAAGGACCTTGGATAGAGGGGCGTCTAACCGGCAAGATCTCGGGGGGGCTGAACCACCGTAATCTCAATCCCTTCCTCTCGCTGGGCTCTTTCTGTGGCAGGTGGTGGCCGGCCGAAGTCTGCCATCCCAAAAACGTCCCCCCAAATATCCAGAAAATGAAGCATGAGATTGGAGAGTTCCCGGTGTTCTTCTTTGGCTCCAAAGACTACTACTGGACCCACCAGGCCCGCGTCTTCCCCTACATGGAAGGAGACCGGGGAAGTCGATACCAGGCCATCAAAGGAATCGGGAAAGTCTTCAAAAATGGTAAAGTCTCTCACCTCAGTTCCTGCTGTGCGACCGATGTCTCTCGTAGAGAGTCAGAATGCCGTGCACTTCGCCCGTCAGTTGGGACTTCGGTATTTTGCTTTGCTGCGCCTGGTGAGGGCACCTAGCTAAGCTTGGCTGATTTCTGAAAAACTAATCAGAGTCAGTGAGATTGGAGGCTCTGTTAGTGTAATAGTTACAGGCAGGTGATCCTTGACTTGTGGCCGGTCATTTAGCAAACATTGGCAGACTTCCTGGGGGGCTGGATTTGAAGGTCCAAAGGTTCCCCCAGGATCACATGGCCAAACTTCAGACGTGCCGTACATTCTCATAAAACTCTGCCTCCAGCAAACCGTTGGCTCATTTAATCAACCACTGTGGCTGCTTAATGACTGCCACAAAAAATGTTGTAAAATCGAGACCAGTTGCTCCATTACAGTCGTAAGTTAAGGACGACCTCTACACAGCTGTGTGAAATCACAGCTGCCGGTCCTTTAGCTGGCCTTGGTTTTCAGATGCATCGCGCTCTTCCCAAGAACCTACAATGTTGTGATCTATGGATACAATAGAGATGCGGATCCAAGCAGTTAATGAGAAATTCTTATAGGAAATATGTGTAGTTGTAACTTTAATAACCTTTTTTTTAAAGCTTTGCAAGACGCGGAAACGCGCTTCCGAGAGATAAAATTTCAGCGGGAAGCCAAAGAAACTCAAGAAAATGAACGCAAGCCTCCCCCTTACAAACATATCAAGGTGAGTTGCTGGTCCCTCTCTGACCCCCAGGTTAGTCAGTCCGGTGATGGGCCCAGGATGTTCTGGGGTGAAGGACAATAAGGTAGCTGGATCAACTTTAGCCTAAAAAGGGTACTGTGGAAAGACTTGAATCAATCGTCAGGACCATTTTTAAATACAGGGGTATATTTCTTAGAGATAAAAGTTTTAGTTGTCTTTTTCTTCTATTCAGTTCGTGTACCTTAGTTTATTAAATAAAACGTGCTGGAGAAGGGATCAGATATTTCCAAGGGGTTTTAGTCCTACTTAACAAGCTGAATGATAAATTACAAGGTATTTAGATTTATAGATGGGAAACAGAACTGAGTAAGATTATTTAAAATAAACCACTCTAGCAATGACTTAAAGGGGAATATTTGTGGCAGGAGAGGGGTTTCTTCTAATTCAGTAGGAATTCGACATCTTCACATCCAAAAAGTATTCAATAAATCTAATGGAATGTATGTTATATGGAATTAATAATATTTTTGTGTATTTCTGTGTATGTGTGTACAAAAAAATCCCACATGGCATAGAGGTGTGAAGAGATTTCTGGTCTCAGACTGACCCCTCCATACAGCAAAGCCAGCCTCTCTTTTCTCCTCCCGCCACTACCTAGAATTTCTGTCACCTGGTTTCTTTTGCCCCTCAGAGTAACCTTTCTCGGTTAGTCGTTTTCTTTCCAGTTTAAGCAGGAGGAGGCTGACTAGGTTGGGATTAGCAGGATTTCACCCTCCAGTTGGCTGGAGAGGCTTTGGGCTCATGCGGGTTGCTGGGGCAGTAGAAGCAGGGCCAGGGTGGTGGAGCCCGGAGCGCTGCTGCTCTCCGGCCATCTTGGCAGTGGGCCAAAGAAGACCCATCAACCCCTGAGCAACAAGAAGAACCATAAACACATTGGGGGGTCCCATAAAAGCAGAGGAAGTGGTAGAGAGTAAGAGAGGTGCAAAATACATGCCAGTGTGGGGGACTAATGTGGGTCAGTGAGTTTGGGCCGGGGCTTTTTGGGGGGCAGATGTAACCAGTGCCGATTCTGACGGGCCAGGTCAATAAGCCCTTTGGGAAGGTCCAGATCTACACGGCGGATATTTCGGAGATCCCCAAGTGCAACTGCAAACCCTCCGATGAAAACCCCTGCGGCCTCGACTCCGAATGCCTGAACCGGATGCTGATGTACGAATGCCACCCGCAAGTCTGCCCGGCCGGGGAGCGCTGCCAGAACCAGTGCTTCACCAAGCGCCAGTACCCCGAGACCAAGACCATCCGGACCGAGGGCAAAGGCTGGGGCTTGGTCGCCAAGAGGGACATTAAAAAGGTAGGGCTTATGGGAGTGGGAGTACCTCACGGGAGAGGCCCAGCCGTGGGAGCAAGAATTCCTGAGGGGTCTTTTTAGGCAGGCGCTTATTTCTTCCTGTGGTTTCCATCCCACCATTTTTCCCCCCTGTGGTTCAAGATGGAAACACAGGAAGTCCTCGACTTACAATAGTTCACTTAGTGACCAATCAAACGATTGAAAAAAAATTACTTAGGAATGTTTTTCACACACGGTCCGGTTGTAGCATCTCTGTGGTCGCGTGGTCAAAACTCAAGACGTTTGGCAACTGACTGGTCTTTACGACGGTCGCCGTGTCCCAGGGTCACCTCGTCCCCTTTTGCAACCTTCTGGCAAGCAAAGTCAGTGCGGAATCCAGGTTCACTTAACAACCGGGTTACTAATTCAACAACTGCAGTGATTCACTTAACAGGTGTGGCAAGGAAGGTCGTAAAATGGGACAAAACTCACTTCAAATTTCTCACTTAGCAACATAAATGTTGGGCTCCACTGTGGTCGTAGGTCGAGGACTCTCTGTATATGATATAAAGGCCAGGGAAACGGAACTTGGAGAGAGCCCAAAATGCGCAGCCTTTGGGATCTGTGACTTTGTGCCCTGCAGGGGGAGTTCGTGAACGAGTACGTCGGGGAGGTGATTGATGAAGGAGAATGCATGGCGAGAATCAAATATGCTCATGAAAACGACATCACGCACTTTTACATGCTCACCATCGATAAGGTACAGTATTCTGACCAGGTTTAGCTTGGCGCCATCTTTGACCTTAAATCTTAACCCTGGCATCTATCAACCCTGGAATGGATAAGCTTGCGTTTTATGCAGCCATAGCAGGACACGGGGGACCTACCTCTCAAAAACACCCATCAAAAAGCCTATTGATCAACCCCACTTTGGCTGAAGAATGAGTTCAAATATCAGGGTAGAAACTAGGGCAACGGGAAGCAGTAATATTTCTTTTGACACCCAATTTTGAGTTAGGATTAATACTGCAATCCTATATCTACAGGTACGTATCTTGGTGAACATTATGCCATTATCTGTCATGGCATTCACTTTTATGTAGAGGTGTATTGGATTATGCTCCAAATTGAATACAGTAATATTCCAATAATACAATCTGAATTGTAGAAGAGAAGCTTGCATGATATGATAGCTCTGTATCTTTCATCTACAAATAATTTTGTCCCAAAAGGCTGCCGAGGCTTCAACTTCACCTATCATTTCTGAATGGACTAATAATTGTTGAGAATCTCAACAATTACAGAAAGAGTTTTTCTTGTCTTCTTGCTCTTTCGTATTCCAAAGACTGGAAATACTGAGTGCCAGTTTCTCTGTCCTCCCTGCTTTTCAAGAAAGATTTGTTTTTAAAAACAGGAAGAAACCCCATTTCTTTGCATTCTCCATTGAAGATGCCAAACAAAAAAAATTCTCTGTGAAATTTATCTGGAGACAAGATAGTCAAAGAAGGAAACCGTCTCCTCCTTTCCCAAGCTAAACCGAAGAATAATTATATTTCTGACACATTTTTTGTATGTTTCCCAGGTATCTTAATTTAGCTAGGTGGTGTGACAAGGCTGTAAGGCAAAATTAGTCAAATCAGAACTCTTGAGCTCTAAAAGTCTAGATTTCTCTCAAAGGGTGCTTTCTTTAAGCGTGATAAAATTTACACGGATCACAGATTTAAGTTTGTCAAGGAAGAACTAACTGCCCCCCGCGGGACTAAGTCTCCGTTTCTGTTGAAAGGGTGCTGCCGTTGATCAGCTTTTTGCTTGTATCCTTTGATTTCCAGGACCGCATCATCGACGCTGGGCCGAAAGGGAACTACTCTCGCTTTATGAATCACAGCTGCCAGCCCAACTGTGAGACCCTGAAGTGGACGGTGCACGGAGACACCCGCGTGGGCTTGTTCGCCGTCTGCGACATTCCTGCAGGTACCAGCTGCTCTTCTACCATCAGTCTTCTTTTTTTTTTTTTCTTAAAAAGAAATCAAACCTTAAAACCTGTTTGGAAAGTTTCTTCTATTGGCCACAGCTGAAACATCCTCTGAGTTTCTTGCCTGTGCTTAACTAGCCCTCTTCACGTAGCAGAGCAACCGCAAACAAGATTTTTTTAAAATTATTTTGTTTAACAAAGCTGCGAAGCTGTGGGGCTTTTCCCAAGCTACTCTTGTCAATTGGCCAAAACGCAACCATTTCCCTCTGCGATCCAATCTTCCGAGGATGCCTGGAAGCCTTACAGGTCAGGCAGCCCCCAAATGCCCCCCTTGGGCTTGGACCCTGAGCCCGGTTGTTTTTTCCGGCTTGCAAGAGCTCTCTGGCCTTTGCTATCACCAGTTGCTCAAGCTCATTTGCTCTCTCCCCCTGTGGGAAGACCAACTTAAGCAACCCTAAAATCCTTACAGGCAGTCCTCGACTTATGACCATATTTGAGCATACATCTGTTTATTAATTAGTTTAATTAAATTAAGCATCCTGTTTGGTGAGGCCTGGTCTCCTGATCTCTTCAGTGTTCCTGGCCTTCAGGACACCAGTGGCTTCCCCTTCCCCCATGCATTATGTTTAAGTTACAGGGATGGTTAAAAACAAGAGAGAGAATCTTATCAGACAAATCTCTGCTTCAAGTCCTTGAATTTTAAGCTTCCAAACCTCCGCAGGGAGAAGGAGAGATGTTGGGAAAACTTGGCATCTCCCATCTTGTTCCCGTCTATCAGTTGAAGATCTAACTCTGGTCTGTGGAGGCTCTCCGTCATCCAGGCCAGGGTTGTCCCAAAGGGGCTTTTTGCCGTTTGAAGAAGCCCGTTTGGGTCATCCAACTTTTGCAAATTCAGATGGGCCTGGATGATCCTTATAATAGCTCAGTTGGAGATCTTTCCTCAAGGCCAGCAATGGAAAGCTATCCAAATTCACTGCTCAAACAATGACCAGGTGAATTGAGTGGCCCCCAATTCTGTTTTATCTGTTGGTCAAAGAGATTGATTCCATCTCAAGAAGATTTCAAGTCTGAATTCTGTATTTCTTAGCTTTCAAAAGCCAAGCTCTAAGGCAGAGGGAGAAAACTCTGTGCCTCGTGGCTAGCACAGCCCATTGGTTCTTGGCACAGTTCCAGGTGTCCTATTTTAGAACACCTGGGCTGTAGGAAGCATGTCCGCGTGTGCACCTGCCTCCCTCCCTTTGGGTCGAGTAGGGAGTGTTTTGCTTTCTTTGACGTCTCCCTCCTTAGCCATCCTGGGGTGAAATGGGAACAGCCTTTGGGAAAGGAGCCAACGTTCCTGTTCTAATGACGGTTACAGTAAAGGTTTCCTCTTGTTTTCCCCTCAGGGACAGAATTAACCTTCAATTACAACCTTGACTGTCTGGGCAATGAAAAGACGGCGTGTAAATGTGGTGCTCCAAACTGCAGCGGCTTCCTTGGAGACAGACCAAAGGTATCTCTGCCAGCACACGGAGGAGAGCCCGTCCCGTGTCGGCCTCTGAGTAGCCTTTCGTGGGGCATCCTAAGGCAAGAGTGGTTGAACTAAGGCTCCTCAATACGAACTAACTTACAGAATGTGCCCAAAATCTGGAACCCCTTAACTGCCAATGAGTTTTGGCAAATTTTTAAAAACATTTTCTGATGTAAAAAAAAATATATCACCATAAAAGAATTTATGACGTAATGCAATATGTCAAAGAACGTTTCCTGTGGTCAACTCCTGATGTTTGACACTGCAGTACAGGTGGTCCTTGACTTATGACAACAGTTGAGCCCGAAAGTTCTGTTGCTAAGCAAAACAGTTGTTAAGGGAGTTTTGCCCCATTTTACGACTTTTCCTAGAACCCTTGTTAAGGGTTTCATGGTGGTTGTTTAGCAACAGGGTCGTTGAGTGAACTTGGCTTCCCCCATGGACTTTGCTGGCCAGAAGGTCGCAAAAGGGGCTCCCATAACCCCGGGACACACTGCGGCCGTCATAAACACGAGCCAGTCGCCGAGCGTCCGAATTTTGATCGCGTGGCCCTGGGGGTGCTGCAACAGTTGTAAATGTGAAGCATGGTCATAAGTCACTTTTGTCAGTGCCGTTGTAACTTTGAACGGTCACTAAATGAATGGTTGTAAATTGAGGACCACTTGAACTGTTCAACATGGGATACTGCAGACAACGGGAGAGAGGACACAGAGAAACCTCCAAGTGGCCTCAATGACTCCAGAAAGGATGCAAATGACCGGCTGTCTGCAAGGAACATAAGCCCTTCCCTTCCCCCACCATCCAGTCAGAGCTGAAGAAACTTCTTGGATGAGGAGCAAAACGACTTCAAAAGAAAAAAAAACCCCAGAAAGTCCAGTTGCCTCTTGAGAAAAGCACCTTTGGGACCCCCAAGAATTGTGTTTAGTGGAGGAATATTCAGTAAAATTACAAAAGTTAAGGAGGGAAGAGAAGAGTGGATGATTTTGGCCTTTTGGCTGTCCGGTGCTTCTCTTTGGTTCTGTCTTGCACGGCCATTGTCAGTCAGTCAGCACAGGAGAAACATTTTGCAAGAGGGTTCCCCACAGGTTTTATAATTTGAAATAGCTAAAAAACAGAGGGGGAGCTTCTTACAGACTGCACTAATCTCCTAATCTGCAAAACGGAAACATCATTACTATTATTATTATTTTTTATTAAGAATTCATCCTCCAGCGCCTCAGAAGAGAAAGGAAAGAAGACCAAAAGAAGAGCAAGAAGGCGTAAAACAAAAAGCGAAGCCAGGAAAAAAACGGAGGATTATTGTTTCCGCTGCGGGGACGGAGGACAGCTTGTCCTGTGTGACCGGAAGTCTTGCACCAAGGCTTATCACCTCTCCTGCCTTGATTTGGTAAAACGTCCTTTTGGTGAGTAAGAAGGAAGCATTAAGATAAGCCTCACTTCCGTAACAAGGATCATAATCAAACAAATCCCAAGTTTAGAAGTTGTTTTCCTTATGGTTAAGCATTGACTCTGGTGCTTAAAATGTGGCTAAGGATCTCCAGCTGAATTGGTCCAAGGTAGAGCAGTAAGAAGGGAAAGGCTGATGTGGTCTTGTTGAGTGATTTGACATGGGAGAACCGTTTAACCTGTTCTCTACGTGTGTACTCCTGCATGCCAGCTACATGAGAGGGGGGATGGGCAGGAGGAGGATGCCAGCGGTCATTCGGCCAGATCAGATGTCAACCCAGCCATGTTCACCTGTCTTAGGGAGAAGGATGTTGTTTTCAGGCATTGTTGTCCTTGGAAATGATAAGCAGAGACTCATGGAGAGGAAACACAGCTCCAAAGCAAAAGCGTACATTGTTAAGCTAATCCATTCAAGAGTCGCTCTCTGAATGTGTGTGTGTAGCTTTAAACACTTTTTAAATAAAATGCTTCTTTTTCTTTTTAAGTTGTCTTTAATTGGTTCTTGTCCACCACTTCGATAGCAGTCTTGTAGTCAGGGAGATAAAGACCGTGGACACAGTTCAGTTCGCTGGCTGCCTTCTTCCAGTTGGATCAGGTTGAAGCGGACATGTTCCCGAGTTGACCTTTTGTCCTCTTTGTCTTTTCTTCCTTCCCACGGCAGGCAAATGGGAATGCCCCTGGCATCACTGCGATGTGTGTGGCAAGCCCTCGGTTTCCTTCTGCCATTTCTGTCCCAATTCCTTCTGCAAGGACCACCAAGAGGAGGCCATGCTGGAGCGCAACTGGAGCGGACAGTTGTTTTGCCCTGACCACAGCGGGGAGAACTTCGCGGAGAAGAAAGCCAGGCGGCCTCCTAGAAAACTTTCTTCAGTCAAATGCAGACGGCAAAGAAACAAGTGGAGGAGGACATAATATTAAGAGGAACAAACTCCCCGCCAGCTCCAGTCCCACTTGCCCAAGGTTGTCTTGTAAATAAGTTGTGAATAGGGTCAGGGAAGGACACACTTTTACACGCCTTGCGCAAGAACTGGGGTTGCGGGGAGGGGAGCGATTTTTAAACCCACTGAGCCAACCGGCGGCAGGGCCCCTGCTGCCTCTGCACTGATCATGAACTCTGGCCTGCCAAGTTCAGACCTTTCAGGACAAACCAGGTTCTCTCTCCAGAAATAATGAGAATACTTGAACTGTTAGGAATGAAACAGTTCTTCCCCGCCGCTTCCTAAACGGAGGCGTGTTGATTTCCGACCGGCAACGGTGTATGTGGACAGTCTTGTAGCTTTTGAAATAGTAGCCGCCACCACTCGGAAGCGTTTGGATAGAGAGGGAACGAGGAGACCTTGATTAGCCCAACGGGGTGAGATCCGCTGACAGGATCGCATTAAATAAGGGGGGGCGGGGGGGGAGCGTCGTACCATGGCTTTTGATTTCGTTTTGTTGTTTTAATTGTGATAACATTCATCTATCAAGACAAGGAAGCGGCAGACCTCTTGAGCCCGTGGCAAGCTTCAGAAGAAGAGTCCGGTCATCTGTGCCTCAGGTCAACTGTTTTAGTTGCAATAAGCAAAAAAAAATTGCATTACCAGTGTCCTCCTTTAAATGGATATTAAAATCTGTGCCCAATTTTTTAGATCGTATTTGCATAATAAAAGTATTTCAAAATCAAACCCCTTTGAGATTTCTTTTGAGTAGTAGGCAGGAATAAGCATCAAAATGATGCTGGAAGCAAAATTAACTCTTGAGGCGCCCTTCCCTCGCTGGGCTTTTTCATCCACCTTCTGGCTAAAAACAGGCTTTGAAGCTCAACAGACACGTTTAGTGGCCCAGAAGCAGGTGAAAGAGCACCATCGCTGGCATCCCAAGCTGCTCCTGGTCGCTTCTCCTTCAGGCCCGCTTTCTGGGACTTTTGGAGATCATTTTCTCCATGGACTCTTAGAGGATCCAGGCCATTGTTTTAACCTGCTTCTCCTCTCACACCCAGTTGAATCCCAGTCTGTTCCGTTTGCAAGAGTTGCTGTGCTGATGGGCAGCAGGAGTGAATCCCAGCTTCCTTTATAGGAGGAGGAGGGTGTTCCTAAGATAGGAACAGATGTAGTGCATTATGGAGTTTCACACGTGTCATGGAGCGGATTTTGAAAAATCCTTCAACAAGGTTTCATGATAGGAAAATTGTAGGAGCACCATGCTATGCCACAGTAGTCAAAGAGAGATTGCCTTTTGAGATTACAAATTTTGCTTAAAAACCACCTGAGCTTTCATGAACTGCATCTCGCTTCCTAAAGTACCTAGAGTGGTTGAGTAAGGGTTAGGGTTAGGGTTAAATAGAATTGGGGGACAGAAAAGTCCTTCCCTCAATGCTATGTTGAAACTTTACACCCTTTAAATTGCCAGTGGTCTCTTGGCAGCAAGCACTTCTATTCGCTCAGCTTGTTCGGTGGACTAGGGTCTAAAGAGAATTACCCTTGAGTTAGCGCATCATTCGGGCTCGCACTTGGGACCCAGGTCAAGGATGCCAAATAACAACACCACTGGGGCAAGAAGAAGAAAAATGTACTTAGAAAAATCTGAACTTTATTACAGATATTATGCCGAAAATACGTACTCAAGGACATGAGGTTTTGCATTTACATCTGTACAAAAAACAAAATAGATAGAAAACATCTGGCCTGCTCTACTAGATAGGCAACATTTTACAAAACAACATTGCTTGTTAAAAAGGTACCAGAATCCCAAGGTCTGGGGGCTCAATTCCTAGCCTTGCCTTTTCCGTTGGTGGCCGGGGTGGGGGGCACAGCGAGGAAAACCCCAAGGCTGCCAAGGACGTATGGGCCCCCTTTGCTAACTGGAAGGATGGGAGGGAAGCTACAGGTTTGTTTCAACAATAACTCTTCAGTTTGCCTGATGCTCGTGGCCGTTGGATACTAGAAATAATCTTACAGCTAGAATTTAGACTCTAAAACATCTCCTCCCCCCCACCCACCCCCGGGGAAAAAGACCAGAACTGCAGATAGGAGTGGCCATTTCTCTTTTTCTGTCAGCATGAGAACTGCCTGCCTTCTAAGCCATGCAGGACAAGCGAAGGGCCCCATTGCTCTGAGGAGGCTGGGCGCCTGCTGTGTCCCTTCCCGGCCTGCCTTGGCCGGGCTGCTTCCTAGCCCTCTATCCTACCAACGCCAGGCACAGGACCAGGGATGCATCGCTGAAGTTCTTCCTGGACAGATGCGGCCCTTCACGTCCACGTACAGCATCGGCACCTGCACGCCCAAATCAGATTTTAAAAAACCAGAGGATGATTTCCCAAGAGCTCAGCACAGACAAGGATCTAATAAGAACGTTGTCTTTGAGGACATCCATGAGATTATTTCTGGGTTGCTCCATTAGGAGTTTCACACCCTTCCTTGCACGGACTCTGAATGAGGAAGACTTCTAAGTCAAGGAAGAGCTCTAGCAGGGCAGGGCAAGCCCCCTCCCCCCCCACCTCATAACAAGGCAAAGCCACTCTCAGATATGCCAGCTTCACACAAGCCATCTTACTATTTGGAAGTCCTCTGAGCTAATTCCACCACAGAAGGACCACAAGGCCGCCACTGCTACTCACAGGAGGGAGGGACTCCAAGCCCTGCCCCCTTCTGACCTGTTCAGATCACACAGCTGTGACACCGGCTGGACTTCCTTTGGCCCCCACCTCCCAGCCACTGGCTAAATACTCTAGAAAGGAGGGGAAGGGGTGACACCTCCCTTATTTAAGACACCTGCTGGTTGGTATTGCTCCAGGTCTTCTACAGAAAACTGCAGTCTAACTTCAAACCAGGTTTCTGGGTAAAAGAGGAATTGTAATGTACTCCAGAGATGGCCACGATGTTCCATCAAACAGTTAAAATTGCCTTTGCGTTTGAACACGCTAGGACACGTCACGCTACATGCCAGCCGAAGGGGGGACAGGCTTCCAACGTTAAAAGAATGCAGCCCCTTAAACTAATCTGAAGAAGCCATGTCGATACTGCATAAAACTGACAGAATTTGGTAAAACTAGTCCTGTTGTTTAAAATCCTGCTTCTAGGTTCAGGTCTGGCTGAAACGTTAAATCAAATGAAGCTGCACAAGACTCTCTTCTGAAACCTTTGGGGGGCTTTTCTGGTTCTGGTTGGCCCACTGGGTAGAATTTAGAAACAAACACAATTCAGGCACGTTACAAGAAAACCTCAAAGGCAGCCCATCTCCCACCTCCCCCCCCCCCCCCCCGTCTTTCCAGTTTAGGATTCTCCAGTGGGGCTCAGAATTTTGTTTCCAGCTGCAGTTTGGCCAAGCCTTGGTTCTTCCTCTCCCAGCCCAAAGAGCTTCCCTTGGCCTTCAACTTCAAAGGAAATCTCCTACCCTACCCTCTGCCTCAATTCCAATGGACAGAAAGAAGTTCTTTATTCTTTGCATAAATGACTAAACTATGGAGCTGCCAATTCTTAGACTTCAAAGGCTGACAAGTGAACTAAGGAGCCCAGAAACAAAGAAACAAACGTCTCAGAGAGACCTTTGCAATAAGGATGTCCCTGCAAGCCACATCACTCCTGGAGTCGCCCTGCAGCCCTGCCTGATAACCCATCTCAGATCATCCTTCAGCAACGGTGCCGCAAAGCAGGGAAGGCGGCCTCATTATGGTTTCGACTTACTTCAATGGGAATGAGATTCCCCAAAAGCTTCGCCATCTTATGACATCCACCAATATCAAGGTTTAGCCATCATGCAAGGGAATCCTTTGAGGTCTTGGAATTACCGTGTTTCTCAGGAAATAAGACCCAGTTTTTTTTTTCTTTTAGTCTTGAAAAGAAGCACTTGGGCTTATTTTCGAGGCGGTCTTTTTTTTTTTGTTGAGTCTGACATGCCGTCGCCTCCATTCCGAACCTTCAGTGTTCAGAATGGAGGCTTTTTGGTGAACGGGAGGAAAATGGGGAGGGGGATTTTCCAGCCTGCCTTCCTTCCCTCAGTCTGTGCTGAGCTTGAGGAAGGATGACAGGCAGCAAAATCCCCCTCCCCATTTTCCTCCCGCGAGCCTCCCAAAAAGAAGGCAAAAGCAAAGCAGCTGGCCGTGGAGCTGCCAGCTTTGGGGAAGCGGCCCAACAAGCAGAAGTGCTGCGCCCAGAGAGAGAAGGGCAAAAGCGGTATTTGTGCTGCCCCAAGGGGCCAGTGGGCTGCGGCCGGACAGTTGCCCCACCTCCCTGCATGCCCCCACTCGTGCTGGCCACCCCCACCCCCCTCCCGGCTTGTTTTCAGGGTAGGGGTAATATTAGGCCCGCCCCCTGAAAATTAGGGTTGGGCTTATTATTGGGGCGGGTGGTGTTTGCAGAGAAACACAGTAGCTACGTTAGCCTGAAGTACCCAATTTCAAACGCTTGGAATTTAACCATTTTAAGAGTACTCAGAAGTTGATGTTGCTCATGCAACTTCAACACGAGGGAAACTTTGGCGCCACTAAGATGGTTAGCTTTGGGGGTCACTCTTTTTTATGTGTCCATGTTAAAAGGTAACCCCTTTATGTGACCAATGCATGTACATACACTCGGGGGGGCTGGCTGTTCTCAAGGAAATGAAGGTTTATTATTTGTGCAATCTTGAGAAGCAGAAGAAAAAGGGAACATCCTACGAGTTTTCCACAGTGCCTCAGGAAAGGCCCCCCAAGGAGGGCCGCCCCAAGTAGCAAACGGTACTTGCAGGGAAAAAAAGAAACGGCCAAAATAGAAGGGCCTATTTTTAACAAGAGAACTGAGAAAGTCAACCGAGGCCCGGTGAAGAGGCTCCTCCCTTCCTGTCCTTTCTCAAGGCAGGCAAGTCAGAAGCCCTTTTTCTGCCAAACCGCTGGAGGCCATGAGTCACCGCATCCTTCCACAAGCCTACGATAAGGAGAGCTGCTGCGTGCCCATGGCTTCTCGTCTTCCTACTTTGGCCAGCCGCAGCTGGGACATGGGCTGCTTACAAGAAGTCCTACACGGGAATGTCGTTCTGCTTTAGTTGACACACAACGTATGAGCTGGCTTTATTCTAGGATCTATTTGGTCTACATCTCCCCACCACGGAATTCTCTAAGAAACATTTGTCATGGGCTTGTACTTCGTCAGACGGCTCCACTCGCCGGTGGCATAGTTCATCTCAAAGATGGTGTCCACCAGCACGGTGGTGCTTCCGGTCCCATCGTCGTTTGGCAAGACCTCCGTGTGCTCGCTTAGTTTGATCTGGATGACATCACCGTGCTCCTGACACGGGTTTTCTAGGGAGGAGAAATCAGAGATTCCAAAATCAGGTCCCTTCGAGGAATTGAGTGACACCAGAAATAACATTTAGGACGAAAACTAAGAAGGAAACCCGATCCTTCCCTGCCAGGTGCCCCAGCGCTCTTCAGCTGGCTCCTGTTCCTTCCTGCGAGAGACAACCTTTGAGGACCAACCTCAACCTCGATGAAAGCAGTCTAACCTTCCCAACTACTTTATTTAAACTAAGTTTGCATATCGGTGATTACATGACCTCTGTAGACATCGCACACTAAGTAAAAGAAAACCTCCTTAACTGCTACATTCTGATTCTTTGCCTGAAAAATTCTGGTAACTAAAATGTTTTCTCAGTGATATTTGTTCAGCGAAACTCCAGGAGAAGATAGGTTGACCGCTGGTGTTTCAATCGAAGAAGGCCCTGTCTTAAAAAGGACTGAAATACTCTATAATAAATTGATTTATAAAACAACTACATTTTTTCCTATCTAGATCTACATCTAAATGTTATACAAAAAGACCACTAAATATTACTTTAGATAAAGTTATAGATTATCCTTATTCCCAATCAATCAAATTACTTAGCAATTGGGCACTGTCTGGGCTTCAGAGTTTAGTGACCTGTTTAGCGACAGGGAATCATTGGCATCACAAAACATGGTTTCCACAGCACGCTGAGAGGCCCGTAAAAGGCACCGAAGAGGGGGAGAGCCCAAAAAATGATCAGTAGCAGAGGATGAGCTGCTAGGCTGTGCCATAGAATGATCACAAAACTTCATCCAAGGGCACACACCTGCTCTCAACAACATCAAACCATTAAGTCTGCCTGCCACAGAGATCCACAAACATCTTATCAAAGTCGACCAGGAAAGTCTGAGGCTTAAAGCAGGAACGATCACGAATCACGTCTCCTCCTTCCTCCCGCCCTCTGCCCCCTTCCCCAGGGCAAATCACGAGACTTCCCTGGAAAAGAACCCAATCAGGACTCAAGACGCTCAGATGAACCCACCGGAACCCGGCATCAAGGCAACAAATCAGAGACCAGCACTCCAAAAAGGACCCAAATTTTGCCTCTTCCAGTATTGGCTTAGCAATCCTTCAGAGAAGAAGGTCACCCAGGTACCCACCTCTGGATCCCGCCATGAATCCAAGAATGAGAGCCTTCTCAGGCCTTGTAACTTTGTTTGCCATCTGGAATATTTCATGGGCTGCAAACAGTTGCTCCTTCTGCAATGAGTTTCAAGAATACATTCCATTGAAAACAATAGGAGGAAAATCAGTTCCACAGGGCTGAAAGATGTCCCGCCATCTTCACCGTTTTTCTCTCAAGACACCCTCCTCCCGCTGCCCGTTTCCCTGTAAATTGGAACATTTTAATACTTTTCATCTCTTGGAGGCGCCTCCCAGGACCCCGGACAGCTAGTAACGCAGCCCCACCAGATAATAAAAGGCATCAAAATGTAAATGAGGTTTGTTATTGATATGCATTAACTGCATTAAAAATTTTATATGTGGCCCAAGACAATTCCTCTTCTCTCAACGTGGCCCAGGTGAGTCAAAAGGTTGGACAACCACGATCTGATAGAAAGTAACTGCCCACAACTGCTTCTCTTCAATCAACCCATCAATTGGAGGGGATGACGAACAGGAACGGTCTTGCGTGACAGGCCCGCCCTTCATCCACTGGCCCTTTTGTAGGGGCGATTTTAAAGAACAGAACAAAGCCTATGAACAGGCCGACGATACACACAATTGTTTATTGATTGGTTTCCTTGCTTTATTAAATTGATTTGCCACCCATCTCCCTATCCAGAGCAACTCTGGGTGGCTTAATAACGCTGCCACGCCTGAAAAGACAGGAATTCTTTAAGCCCTGCCGGGCCACAAATTCTGCCGCTCTGGCTGCATTCATCATCCGCGTTTGTCTTAGGGTCAGACCTAAACCATGGAACCCCCACCCCAAATAGCTACAAAGCAGGATGCATACAAGCCTGGCCTGACTTTTTCCTAGCGGGGAAACAAATCAGCAACGCGGGCCTTCGCGTTTCTTCCTTCACACCCACTGATCCCCAACCGCGCCTGGACAGGGGGCACGAGACGCTTACTGTGAGAGAGAGAGCCTTCTTGGCAGAGGCATCCTGAGGAGCGGCTGGTGGTCCCTGCGTTGCCGGAGAGGTCACCAGAGGAGACAACGGGGACTCAGCGGTTGGGGCTGCCGCTGCCGCCGCGGTGGTAGCAGTCAGATTCAAGTGACTATTGTACATGGGCGTCCGTTGCTTAAACTGAGCCACCGGGAGAGCAGGGGGGGTGGCGGCGGCCGAAGCAGCTTCTTCCTTAGCTTGCAGGGGGTCCCAGATGGAGCCAGCTGGATGTCAGGACAAACAGGCTGTGAGAGTAGAAGGGCTCATTAAGGCATACCTGTCGTGTCACCTCCCTGCTCCTGTTCTCCTCCTCCTCCTCCTCCTCATTCTTCTACCGAACTTCGTACAGCAACGTTACACGTTCGCTTCTTATGCAGCACAAAAAGTCCACAGCCACCACAAATTCCTTGAAAAAGCGTCCCACGTGGATCGTTTTTCCTTAATCTGAATTCTTGTGGCGACCCCGGGCTGGGGCTTATTTTCAGCACAGAATTCTAAGCTGCAAATAGCTGCACGGAACTAAGAACAAATCTACAGGAAAATCACCAACACGTATTCAGACGTCTTTATATGCCAAGGGGGCAAGAGGGAACCATCCCGGCAAACACCGAGAAGACGCACAAGGAATTGAGCTGAGAAAGATCATTTCACAACGGTGACATATTCCCAGAGAAGTCAGGCAATATAGCAATAGCAACAGCACTTAGACTTATATACCGCTTCCCAGTGCTTTCCAGCCCTCTCTAAGCGGTTTACGGAGTCAGTCTCTGGCCCCCAACAATTTGGCTCCTCATTTCACCCACCTCAGAAGGCTGGAAGGGAGTCAACCTTGAGCCTGGTGGGATTCGAACTGCCAAACTGCAGGCAGCCAGCAGTCAGCAGAAATAGCCTGCAGTACTGCACTCTAACCACTGCACCCCCACAGCTCAGAGCGTTTGCCTCATTTACCTTCTCCAGGTTCTGCTTCTTCCTCAAATGTTATTTTCATTGTTATCAGATTTTTTTTTTTTTAAATTAGATTTATCTGCCGCCCTTCTCAGGAGACTCAGGGCGGCTTACAATGCATTAAGCAATAGCCTTCCTACTTTTGTATATTTATACAAAGTCAGCTTATTTCCCCCACAAACTGGGTCCTCAATTTACCTACCTTAGAAAGGATGGAAGGCTGAGTCAACCTTGAGCCTCAAACTTGCAATAATTGCAGACAGCTGAATGTTAATAACAGGCTATTTAGCCTGTTGAGCTATCTGAGGCTCTTTTTTTTGGCTTGGGACAGAATGTTCTTCAAAGACAGCAGCCTTCCCATGGTCTCTAAGCCAAACTCTGCAATCCCTTCATGCAACCCTGTGTTTACATTGTCACTTAAACCAGGGGTGGGCAACTACAGCCCTTTTATGACTTGTGGACTTCAACTCCCAGAATTCCTGAGCCAGCCATGTTAGCTCAGGAATTCTGGGAATTGAATTCCACAAGTCATAACAGGGCCATAGTTGCCCACCTCTGACTTTAAACCATCCACCCAGATGCTGTAGACAGAAGGGGGGGGGGGTGTCACTCACCTGGCTGGGGGTCAGAGCCTGGGACATAAGAGGAAGATGGCACCGCACTGGGCGCCGCAGGCAGGTAACTGGTCGAAGCGAGCGCCGGGTCGTTGTTCAGGGAAGCAAGTTTCTGCAAAAGGACCACACACACACAACCCCATTTCAGAGTGGGAAAACAGCCCTTTCGCTAGGTTCAGCCAGCCGACTGTTCAAGTGACTAGACTAAGGCAAAAAGTCATCATGACGACACTGGCCGCTATCAAACTAGTAAATTTAAATGTCATTTGAAGCCATACAAAGAAGAATCCCATCCAGCGAAAGTTATGATTTAAAAACAGCTAAAATGTTATGTTATGTTTCAAAACAGCTATGACTTGAAAAGCTAAAAAAAGAAAGGCCCAAATATGCCAAATGGCCTGAAGTGCCAGAAAATATCCTAAAGATATGACATCTATTACCTGAACATCTTTCCCCAAACAGCCCAGAGGAAAGTCAGTTTCCCAAAGGAAGCCCTGGCATCTCAGAGAGGAACCTGGCCAGCCAGAGGCTGCTGGAAGTTACCCACTTGCTCTATCAGTTGGCGAGTAACTTTAAAAGAGGCCTACAAAAATACCTTTCCGTTAAAGCCATACCTGGGTTGAGACAAGCCCAGCAGCATAATCTGGAGTAGCATTTTCTACGACGGTCTCCTCCTTGGCTTGCTTGGCCACCACGTCAGTATCTACAGAGTGAAAAATGCAAACTAATTCCGCCGTTTCGGGTTTTTTAAATGGATTGCTCCAACCCAAGAACTTTCTTCTGCTAGGAAAGCAGCCCAAGGAGAAGGCTCCATTAGGAGCCCTTTCCCTTGCTTCTAAGAAAAGCAAGAATCAGAACATCCTGCGTACAGGTAATCCTCAACTTACAACAGTTCATTTAGCAACCAAAGTTACAACTGAAAAAAGTGACTTATGACCATTTTCCACATTTATGACCGCTGCAGCATCCCCTGTGGCCACGTTATTTACCCTCAGACCAGGGATGAAATGCTCCCGGTTCAGACCGGATCGCCCAATCCGGTAGCGATGGCGGCGGGTGGTTCGGAGAACCGGTAGCATAAATCCCTGCTCCCCCTCCATGCCCAGCTGAGCTGCGTGATCATTAGAGGCTTTTTTTTTTTTTTTTTTTACTTTTAAGAGCATTTTTTCTACAACCTCTTCGGCCGAAAAAACGCTTTTAAAAGCAAAAAAAAAAGCCTCTGATGATCAAGCAGCTCAGCTGGGATCGTCAGAGGCTTTTCAAAGCATTCTTTTTTTCGGTTGTAGAAAAAAATGCTTTTAAAAGGGAAAAAGAAGGGTTTTTTTCCAGGCCCACCCAGCCACGCCCACAGAACCCGTAGTAGCCAGTGTTCCATTTCCCCCCTGCCTCCGACGCTAGAAACGGCCTCCTCTTTAGGAGGGTGGCAGAGATCCCCTTTTGCAATCTTCTGACAAGCCAAGGCCATGGGGGGGGAGGGGGAGCCGGGTTCGCTTAACGGCCATGTGATTAACTAAACTGCCGTGATTCATTTAACAACTGTGGCCAGAAAGGTTGTAACATGGGGCAGAACTCACTTAAGAAATGTCTCACTTAGCAATAGGAATTCTGGGCCCAACTGTGACCGTAAGTCAAGGACTACCTGTATTGTACATGATCACTCTCTATTTTGCTCTGCATTCCTGACGGGATCCTTCCTTTCTCCGCTCATATGAAGCGGGGGCCATGGGAGAAGCTGCTCCCCGTTTCTGGGGCTCCCCACAAGCAGCCCCCCCATCCCAGTCTCCCCCCCCAGCCGATCAGGGAGAAGGGGCAGCTCAACGCACCTAAAGTCTTCCTTCTTCTTTTCACCTCCCGCCCAGAATCCACGGCCTTCAGCTCCTTGATGTCTAGGTACTACAAATACAAGAAGGAAACCTTCATTCACTTTCTCCTTCGTGGCACAGCCGGAGGGTTTCGCCAAACAGCTTCTCCGTGGGTTCATTTCTCGGCTCTTTCACACCTGGCTAAAAGTTACAAAGCTCGGGAGACTTTCAGCCCCTGCATGAATGCTCCCCTTCACTAAACAACATCCAAGAAAGTTTTTGTGTCGTCAGAAACCTAAAGTAACAACGGTCAGGGTTTGCATTCTCTTTTAACAGTTTATCCGTCTATTAAATAACTTCTTTTTCCTCTGTGGCCAGGCTTTTTTCCCAGTCTGCAAAAGCTGCAGGACAAGGCCCACACATTCCGTTTTGATAAACCTCCGCTGTTCAACTTTCTGCATTTAAACTTAGCATTTTGCTCCTGAATTTCAGCACCGCCTTCTCAGGGAGTGCTGGGGATGGGGCACACTTACAAAATGCACCAAGTCTGGGAAACCTGTTTTATAAAGTGTATCAGTCTCAAAATGACACACATGAGAAAACTGATTTTAGCAAACAGGAATGTAGAAGCCTAAAAACAAAAGACGAACAGCGTGTGGGATTTGTTCCCTCGATGCTAACACAACAGGAGTCCAATCCGTTGTGAAAAGAATTACTTTTATTGTATGAAGCACTTCAGATATAAAGGCATCCCTTACTTACTTTTAGGAGTGCTTCTTCAATTATCTCTCCTTTCTAAATGTAAATGTGTTTGCATGGAAATCCTGAACTGCACAGGCGGCCATTCAGACAGATTACGAAACAACTCTGCCACATTATGGGCACAAGGGAGCTCCAGTAAAATGCCAAATTAGATTAAGGCCACGCCTTGTGCTTGGAAGGACCAAATGGAGAAGCTTCTAAAGCTGCAACCCACATGAACATGACTAGGTGTTTGTGAGGAGAAGCAACACAGGGTCCAAGGGAGGTTACTGGCCTGTTTCTGAATAGAGTTTACACACAGGAAAAGCCCTTCGCTTCTGAGGAGGAGGAGGAGGAGGGGGGGGGAGGAGAAATCCACTTGTAAAGACGTGCGGGTACCTTGACGCCTCTCTCCTTGCACAGAGGCACTTTGGAGGACAGGATGAGGGTCCGGTTCCCTGTGGGGCTAAAGACGATGGGCGCGGTGGGGTTCCTGAAGGGAGCCTGCTTTGGTATTCCTTTGAGCGGAGCTGCCGACAGACAGGACAAGACGTTAGGGAAGGCCACACTCCTTGCCCTCAGAGAGGAGGCTGTGTGTTTTAAACGCCCTCCCTGCTCCATGAGGCCTCGTTTTTAAGACTCAACCAAAACACTGCAGCAAAAGCCCCAGGTTCTCACGAAACGCCTGTGAAGGTCAGAAGGCGCATTTTGGCTCTCTGAAGCCAGATCCCCGCCCCCACCCCCCACAGCCCCAGAACCTCCATCCATCCTTGTCGGCTGCCCAGAGGAGCCTGGGAATCCAACATCAAACCTGACAGACCAGGCTTCGGATACCAAATCTTTGTGCTTCCAGGAAACTTCCTCCTGCCTAAAGAACTCTGCCAGGAGGAGCTCTCGTCTCTTCCAAGGGGCTTCCAGGAATGCCAGAGGAGAGGCCATCTTACAAGAACGTCCTGCTAGGAGCGTCTTCCTCTTGCAGTGGCCCCAGAATTGGAAATCCTCCCAGTTATCAATTCTTGTAAGGAGAAGCCATGACGCTGACTGCCTCCTGGAGTCTGCTGTCCTATGCACTCCAGATGGGGGCAAAAGAAACTTCCAGAAGGACAGAAACAAATGGCAAAGTACACCAGCGCGCTGAGCTGCCGTTTCCTTCCTTGGGGAGCCTTGCCTGGAAACCTCCCATCCCTGGGACCACTTGGGGAAGAAGAGGCTGGCAACCATAGGCGCCTTATAGAGGCCGAGGCGGCCGGGTTCCCTTTGGGTGGCAAGAACGCCCTCGAGGGCAACAAGGAGAAGAACACTTCCAGTCACAAAGCTGGACTTTCTGGCAGCCATCTGTGCTCAATGTTTCTCGTGTTTCACCCGAAAGCAGGAATTTGACCTGACAGAGAACATCTTTCTTCACCAACCTTGTCCATAAATCGACCGCCTTCGTTATATCCACCCAGGAACCCTCGGATGACATTTTTTGTATTGCAAATTTATTTGTAAGAGCCGAGGTGGCACAGGGGTTAGAGTGCAGCACTGCAGGTTACTTCAGCTGACTGCTAGCTGCAGTTCGGCAGTTCAAATCTCACCGGCTCCAGGTTAACTCAGCCTTTCATCCTTCCGAGGTGAGTAAAATGAGGACCCAGATTGTTGGGGGCAAATAGGCTGACTTGGTAAACCGCTAAGAGAGGGCTGGAAAGCACCGGGAAGCGGTATATAAGTCTAAATGCTTATTGCTTATTATTATTATTATTAAGGCTCGAAGTGGTTGTGTATAAAATGAGACAAAAATGAAAACCTACTTGTTGTGTCAATCTTCTTAACCAATCCTCTTCCTTTGGCATGGAAAGCTACTCCAGCCGTCTTCTTGAGCTGTTGCGCAGTTTCAGCAGCTAAAGAAATTATATAAATTTATTTAGCATCCAACTTTAAAAGAAAAAAAAAATCACACATTAATTTCAAAGAAAGTTTTTAATACAGTATTAAACCTGACTCTATCCAAAAAGAAGATAATCTTGGGCACTAACTTTTTTTCAGACTAGGGGTTTCTTTTGCAGTGAACAGAACAGAACAGAACAGAACAGAACAGAACATGTCCTAGAAAGTAGGATAGCCAGGTAGAAATGAGGGAGAGTTTCTTTACTTAAGAACTTCTGTAAAAGAAATAAAACATTTGTACAGGTTTTATTTTGCCAGTCAAACACACAAAAGCCTATTTCTTGCTCAAATCTCCTCTCTGCTGCTCTGGCGTCCCGCCCGCCCTCCATCGTAAGTCGCTTTTTTTAGTTCCACTGTAACTTGGAACAGTCCCTAAACAAACTGTTGTTAAGTCGAGTGCTCCGTGCCTGCTTCTCCTCTACTCCTGGGAGTAGAGCCACTGTGGCTCAGCTACTTACACTTCTGCAGGAGCTCCGCTCGCAGAGTGGCACTTTTGGGCTTCCTCTTCAACTGGAAGTGCTTGATGGGAGGCGTGAAGGGTCCGGCCAAGGTGGTCAAGGCGTTTTTATTTAAGTACTGGCATTCCAAAGGCAACATGGCTGAGGATTCACAATCGCTCACTAGATCAAAATACAGAATTCGTAAGGAGTTCAGTTTTCTCGAGTGCCAAACAAGAAGAGCCAGCGTGGGGACAATGGGAGAACCTTTCCAGAATGTAAACGAGAAAGAGGGGCCTCCTCCCTCTTGGCTCCCTAATGAAGGAGTTGCAAAGCAGTGAGGAAGACCCTCCCTCGTCAAGAACAGGGAGGGGGGATGTTTGATGCACGGTGGGAGATGCCCGAAGGACCTGAGGGAAGGTTAGGGCAGGAGAGCTTGCCCTGAAATGTGGACAGAAACAAGACTCCAGAAACAAGAAGGCTGGGCTCCCACTGAGCATAAGGGTAGGGGAAAGTACGGTGGGGGACACAGGGGTGACCATTACAGGAGAGGGCTCCCGCACCCCCATGGGAAGGGGCCAGACAGCAGGGGCCACGGTCACCTGACACCCCTTTCCCTCCAGAGAGCCATACGGCCACAAACCATGCCTATCTTTTATAAAGAAATCAGAGGTTTTCTTCTGTTTAACTTATTTGGAGCCTTCAGTTGTTCTTGGGTGACTTTTCCTCATTTCCTGTGTTTTAATCCTATATTTCTATCCTCTTGGTTGTACTGAGTGTTTTCGCTTTATTGAGTTACATGAGATGAAGCATCTGGGAAGTTACCCGAAGAGACGGTGACAAAAAAAAAAAATCAAAAGTAGACGTGACCAAGCATGAGCCTAGTCAATGGCAAAGAGTCCATTCCTCTCTGGGCTTGTTATGGACTCCTGACCAGCAGCTCTGTCCAGATGGGCCGGGCCAGACACCCACGGGCTCTGCTCGTAAGGAAGCCGCTGGGCCTTTGGGGGAGGGGGCAAGAGAAGGAGGTGAAGCTACATTGAGCGGATAGTAACTCAGGATGACCACGTGATAGAAAAATCAGGGCAACACCTTGCTGCAAAGGTGAATACACAGTTATTGTTTATATGTAGTGACCAATTCAAGGAAAGAAAACAATTCCTACATCAGATACAGGCACTTGGACACCCTTCCAATTAGTATTTCACATCACCTTCAACTTAGTGTTGACACCTAGGAACTGCCTGGACAAATCCCTGCAGTTTTCTTGGCAAGGTTTTTTTGGAAGTGTGTGCCATTGCCTCCTTCCCAGGGCTGAGACGAAAGGACTGGCCCAAGATCACTCAGCTGACTTTACGCGGCAGGCGGGACTAAAGGCACCCAGTCTGTTTTCTTAACCACTATACCGAGTTGGCTGCGAATTAAAAACAGCCCAGCTGTATATTATATACAAATACTGAGCATCACGTGTCTGCCATTTCATTAGACATTTCTAAAGCCGTGCAGTGCTACATCCAGAATGCAACAGATCACACGAAGCTAAAGCAGTCGGAGTATTTTCATTCTTTTTGGTTTGTACCAATCGTGCCTCCTTGCACCCAAAAACCAAGAACAGTCATCCTCGGCTGTTCTTTCAGACACAAGAAAAGCTCCATCTATTTGTATATTCCACACACACAGACACACACACGCCCCGTAGACTGACACAGGGAAGCAATTTTAAACTTTGAAAAATGGCCCGCTCCTCACCCTTGCTTGCCAAACTGAAGAGAAGAGAAGAGGAGCAAGGTTGAGTTCAGAGAAGCCCCACCTTCCCTCTGGAGAGGCTGCTAAGTGTTCACGGTTCACTTTGCACAGATCCTGGCAAACCTTTACCACTAGACGGTACGTGGCACCTGGCCACAACAGACACGCTCCCCTTTGCACACCCTTTTGTGTCACCGGATCCTAAACAGGATCGCCAAGGTTTCCAAGGAGGGAAACCACTTTCCCTTCCACTCAAGCAAATCTTTTGCCAGTTCTCCACAATCCGTTCCTGGAGCGTGCCCTGGGCATCCGGCCAGCCTGCTGCTTACTCACTTCCTGGTCCCAAACAGGCTCTCTGGCATCCCATCAATCCATTGGCTGAACTGGGGGAACCTGTTTGCCTCCGCTGGAGACATTCTCTAGCAATCCACCAAAGGTCTGCCGCGGAGAGCCCCCTGAAGCTGCCCGCTTGATCGCAGCGCTGGAAGGAGGCAGCTTCCTCCACGGGGGGCCATTCAGGCAGCGGAGGGAATCAGCCAGAGATCAGAGGCTGCCTGCTTCTGCGTTTTTCTCACTGCACAAGGGGGCTCCTGTTGAACAAGCCTGATCTGTTCCGAAGCTATTTGCAAGTGACAAACTATGTGCTTTACCTTTGGTTAATAATACATAGAAATTCTCTTTCCGTGAAATGTCAAAGCGACGGTTTGGGTCAAGACGGCTGCGGTGCAAGGCAAGGGGAAGCGGGAGACGGTTACCTTTTTCTCGCAGTTCTCCTAAGATATCTTGAACATTGGGGTTCTGCTCTTCCAGATCAAGGTTAAGGGAGCCAATATCCGGAAAGGATTTTAAAATATCAGCCACCATTAAAACCCAGGGGTCTGGATCCAAAGTAGCCAGCTGGATAATTTCAGTCAGGGCACCTTTCATCTAATGAGAAAGAAAAAGAATTAAGAGTAGAACGTTCAGAATCAGTTGGCACTTCCTTTCTGTAGCTCTACAGAACAGACTCAGCCCTTCGACCCTCCATGAATGATGAACAAGGCCACGCAGAGACCCAGGAGCAGAGCTGGCTTTTCATTCCAAGGCCAGCTCTACTCCCTTCTCAATGAACACCGGGGGTTGGGGGGGGAGACACGGACACTCCTCTGTAGCTCCCATCTATCTGACCAATGAATCACCAATGTTTTCAATGTTCTATCTGAAATACTGAAACAGCAGCTTTATAATGGAGCTGCAGTCTATTTTCAAAGTAACAAACATACAACGCTGCATAAAATCCATAAAACTATTTTGAGTTCCCGTTGTCCGGCTGCAGGACTCCAGAATCCTCACTAGACAAGCTTTTCATTGTTGGAAACTCCATTTTGAGAACCCAAGAATTGAATCTGGGGGATTTATCAGTAAATTATGCTCTTTTATCTGTCTACTGTCAAACATGATGCAACGGCTGTGAGAAGGCATATATTTGCTTAAAGAACAGACATTAGATTTTGCAGCTGGTAGAAACTGCCATCTGCAAGTTTCCCCATCAACAGAAAAGTATCAGATTAGATATGAAACATGTGAAACTACCAAGCTGCAGTCCATCATTAGCTTCATCATAACAATTCATGAAAATGAAATTTAGCTTTTTACAGCTGGCATGTTTTGGCAGGTAACCAAGAAAATTCATCTCAGAGAGAAGCATCAAAGGGACTTCATCAAACTCTTAACTCAGGCAAATCAAGGAGAGAGTAGAGTAGAGTAGAGTAGAGTAGAGTAGAGTAGAGTAGAGTAGAGTAGAGTAGAGTAGAGTAGAGTAGAGTAGAATAGAATAGAATAGAATAGAACAGAACAGAACAGAACAGAACAGAACAGAACAGAAATTTTTATTGGCCAAGTGTGTGATTGGACACACAAGGAATTTGTCTTGGTGCATATGCTCTCAGTGTACATAAAAAGAAAAGATACATTTGTCAAGAATCATAAGGTACAACACTTAATGATAGTCATACGTACAAATAAGCAATCAGAAAACAATAACAATATAAATCGTAAGGATACCAGCAACAGACAAAAGACAGCTGGGCTTTCTTGTCTTTTTTCCCCTTTGAAAACATTTTACTGCTCATCCAAGAAGCTTCTTCAGTTCTTCAGTCCTCTTCATTGAGAACTGAAGAAGCTTCTTGTATGAGAAGCAAGTTGTTTTCAAAGGGAAAAAAAACAAGAAAGCCTTTCAAGGTCACCTTTGGGACCCCTGAATTTTAGTTACTATATTAAGAAGCCATCCACACAATTTGAATATGTAATTTTATTTATTTGATGCGTAGCGCACCCCGTACTATCCATGACTCTGGGAAGCTTTCCACAGAAGACATAAAAAAAACCAAGTCACCCAAATAATACAAACCACCTAGCAGCTGAGCATCCTGAAATGACCATCCACAAAGCAAGAGGCCGGGGGCTGCATCACGCTTCCGTGGCCTGGCAGAAACCCAAGTTTCTAGGGCCTCTCCAAAGACCGGCAGACCCGAAGCTGACCTAATCACAGATGGAATTAGGTTATTAGAGTGCCCTGCAGGCAAGGTTTAAGCAGGCTGGTTGGAAATTCTGGACCTTCTATTCAAAGATATCCGAAAGGCACCACATGTGGCTTTGGAGTAGATTATAGTCAGAAGACCTCCTGAAGGAGTTCAGTTTATATTCTGATAAAATGGGAATGATATATATTAAATACTATTAGAATACATTTCACTTCCCAGCTGGGTAACATCATCAGGGAGATAGAGCGTGGGGTCTGCTCCTTATAGCTTGCTCTGCCAGTATTGATGGGAGTGTGGTTTTCTCCTTGTTAGCTCCTTGATTAGAATATTGTTTTTTGCTTGGTTGTTTGTCTGGTGCCTGCTTATCTGACTGCTGGCTGCTGGCGAGGATGTATTTTGGTCTTTATGTTCCTTACTTTGTTTTTAATTGGCTAATTTGAAGAGTATATAAATGTAATTTATATTTATATGTGCCTGTTGATGGTGATTTGTTTGAGTGCCAGGCTTCCAGAAATTCTCTGGTGTTTTGGACTTCATTTGGTCTAGAATGCTCACCGTCTCCCAACTGAAACGTTGGTGAAATTTGTCTGTGCAATTGAGATGTTTTTATCCTATCTTCTGACTGCTGGTTAGTGTGCATGGATGCACTCTGCTAATCTTCTACCTGCCTGTCCTACATAATGCTGTTATAGTCTTTGCACTTACGTTGTGGCTTTTATGTTTCTCCTTGGGCCAGTGGGTCTTTTGGTTTACTTAAGATGTTTTATAGAACTTTAGTTGGTTTGTGTGTGGGGTTTTTTTAAATTTTATTTTTTTATGTGTAGCGTTATCCTTTTCACAATCTGTTGGAACAGGTTATGCTGCAGTGGATAGAGCTGCATATCCATTTTGTTGGAAGCTGCTATATAAGCGTCTTTTTCCTTTTTCTGGTGTTCTGGGTTGCTGCGATGCCTTTGAACTCATCTGAATAATGTTCTTACCCAACACCTGCTGTGGGAAGCTGGGGTGTTTCTTTGCTTCTAATGGAGCACTTGGTTACTGGGAGTTTTTAAATAGACTTACATTTCTAATTTGCTGTTGCTTCTTCTTCTGATGAAGATATTCAGGAAAGGTAGTGTGTTGTTGTTTTCTTCTTCCCTTGTGAACGTTATTCTTTGAAGCTGTTGTTTCATGTGTCTCCTCTACTTATTCCTTTTTTTATGATGATGATGATGATGGAGTCATCTACATGACGGATCCATACTGTTGGGTGACATTTGTGGGAGTGCCACAGTTTCTAGACCAACATTTCTCAACCTTGGCAATTTTAAGCAGCCCAAACTTCAACTCCTAGAATTCTTGCCAAGTTCTTCTAAGCATTTGCTACTCTTATGGAGACACCTTCATCCATCTTGGGTCATCCTACACTCCTAGACAAAAGCCGATATACCCTGCCTCTCTTCCCCTTCTTTAATGAGCATTCCTCTGTACTCTTGAAAACTGGCTTGCAGTCTTTCCTGATTCTTCAGCCAAGGGAGACAAGATTTCAAACATACTTCAAGGGGGAACATATACGGTACCCAATCCTGTATAACCCCACTCCTCTTGGCTCTTCTCTTTCCTCCTTCTGACCATGAGCTCCCACCTGCCTGGCCTCTTTCCAAAGAATGCCCTTTGAGCTGGCTTGTGCACTGGATGACCAATTAATCAGCTGCCTTTGTACGCCCCTCCTGCTACTCAATCCTCAGCCAACATCTTCCCTCAGGAAAAGTCACACACTCCTGCTCCTTCAAGCCTAAAAGCCTTCCCCCAAGTCAGGTGATCAGCTCCAACGCTCCTTCATAAAATCTCTCTGGTTCTATTTCTGCCCTCATTTCCCTTCTTGCTAGTTGCCTGGTCTCCTGTTCAGGACTGGTGGCTGAGATTCATCCAGGTTCTTTTAAGGGCTAATAACTAATAATAACGCAACACAACAGCAGGAGCAAATTTCGGGTGGCAGAGTTATGGTCTTCCTTAAGCATGGAAGCCAACTCAATGCACTTAGGTCTAAAGCGGAAAAGGTGCTTTTCTAGAAGTGGGAAGCATTTGCTATATTTATGCCTTTAACCCTGGGTCTACATTGTAGCTGGACAGAGAGAGAGAAATATGAATTAAGGAGACAGTGGGCAGGACACCAGGGCTTTGCTTCCCGCAAATCCTTCACTTCACTTTCCTGGGACTGCATGGCTATCATGAGAGCCCGGAAAAATAGTTTTTTTTTAAAAAAAAGATGTGCGGAATGAGTGTTCTCTCAGCCTCCTCAAAGCCCTTTTTTTTCCTGCTTTGGATCCAAATAGTTGCCCCCTCCTCATACAAGCAGTTTTAAAGCAAAATATGCACTTTCAGTGCATTCCTGAATCAAACAGGGAGCGACGGAGTCTCAACACTTGTTAAGAGGACACTGGCTGTTTCCAAGCAACCTGCAGGTGGAGGCTGAGTTGCCTCCCCAGCGCATTGGAAGATCAGGAGGACTGAGCTGCCTTAATTCACCTACCTGCAAGTTTCCCATTTGGAAAGGAAAGTACTCATTAGAACTCTTTCATCTTTCCACTAATAAAAGTTACTAGTCTGAGCTCGGAAAATTTGGTTCCTTGTTTCTGCCAAAGAAGTTGGACACAAAGTGCATCTGCTGATCTACAATTCATTATGTAGGAAAGAAACAACTTAATCTGAATATTTTTTTTCCCAAGAGTCACTTTAGAAATCTGAGCACTAGGCAAGAACTATTTATTCATCCAGGCCTTTTTACACAGTTTGATATTTATTCTACCTGTTTCTTAGTAGGGTAAAATGACTCACTTAATATTTATAGTCTACATTTCCTCTACGGAATTCAGGATGATAAACACTAGAGGCTACAAACAGAATTCCCAGGCAAATGCTTCCTTTGCCAAGTGACTCAAGGACATCTAGACTAACCTCCCGTAATCTATGCATTGCTATCAAGAGCAATACTGTAGGTAACTACTCTCATTTTCCCAAATCAGCATATCATTTATCATGAAGACTGGAAACATAGGAACTGTGATGCCAACAAATCCAAAGAGGAATACTTTTAAGGGGGCAGTTTTAATTAACCTGCCTAAGGTCCAAGGCAGGGATGGATGCTGAAACAGGAGAAAGAAATAGACAAGCTGGATTGCTAACAAATGATTTTTCTGAAATGCAAGGTAAAGGGCCGTATGACTACCCAGGCATGTCCACATCACTTCTGTGCCAACAATACCAAAGCTGTTTGCAAGCAGAGGTGTGCGGTATTTATCTGGCCCTATAGCAGGAAATATATTTTGTCTTGTTCCAGGCTGAGTAAACACTGAGGAGCGAGTTGCAGCCGGTGTACTTGTGTCAGGCAGGTAGAAAGCTGTTTGAGCAGACTCACACATACTTGGAAATACACAAAGAAGCAACATCATGCCTGCTTCCCAGCAGCTAACCAGAAATCCAGTCCAGAGTTGCAGCTAAGGGGGGCAGGTAGGAGTGCTGGAGGCAGCATCAGTTCAAAATAGGGCGAGGCAGAGAGGCAAGTGGGACAAGTGAGACTCCAGCAGTCAACTGGCAGAGAGTTCCACATGCTACTCTGGGTTGCAAAACTGAGAGCCAACAAAGAGAGCAGGAGGCAAACAATGCAGGAATAGAAGGCCAACATTAAAGCATTGTTTCCAACAGAGAGTAATCTCTGGAGGCTACTTAAGTAGCCCAGCCATAGGTTAGGGGCACCAACGTCTTCGCTTCCCGAGGAATAAAGTAGGTCTCCTTTGTTTTGGTGTCTGAAGCTGCTGCCCCATCTTGGAAATGGGCGTCCTGCCAGGATCTGGCCTCTCACCACCCGAGTCCTTGCGATTCTGTGGGGAGTTGATCTCCTACCTATGGCTCCTGAGCCAGGCAACCTGATGGATCACACTTCCACTCTTGATCTCCGAGAAGTCCTTGGGCCGGCATTGTCTGTAGCTGCCTGGCACAGGGATTTCTTTTTATGGTGGTCCAAGTGACAGGGAAACATACATTCCAGTTCGAAAGATGTTATCGGAGCTGCACCAAGATACAAGTTTTGCCGGCACCTTTTCTGAGCCCATACATCTTTCTTTATGGGTGCCTTCTTCTCCTGGAGTGATTTCTCAGCATCACAGTCTAACCTGGGGTGTTTCCTGGTGGTCTCCCCTTCACGGACCTTCAGGAGCAACTCCAAAATCAAGGGAAACAGCCAGGCACTGCCGTTCTTCAGATGGTTCCTACTCCAAGTTTCCTCCACAAAGCAGACCATCCCACAAAACGAGGCACAGCACAGAAGACGTCGATCCTCACCATCCTTTGTTGCAGCGAGACTCTGAAGCGCAGGGACCCCCAGATCTTTCACCGGCCACACCCTTCGCGAAGCCCCTGGCCCTTAAAAAGGCTCTGAGGAACAGGCTGGACTACAAATAATAACCACCAGGAGGGCCTGTGGATGGCCCCATCAACCCTTGGAGAGCATCCACATTTACGCAGGTAGTCCTTGACTTACGACCACAATGGACCCCAAAATGTTTCCGTTTCTAACCAAGGCTGCTATTAATTGAACGTTGCCCCATTTTACGACCTTTCTCGACCCGGTTGTTAAGTGAATCAGTGCCGTTGTTCAGTTAGTCACATGATTGTTAAGCAAATCCGGCTTCCTCCACTGACTTCGCTTGTCAGAAGGTGGCAAAAAGAGACCGAGTGACTAAGGGGCGCTGTGACCGTCATAAATGTGAGTCAGCCGCCAAGTATCCCGATTTTGATCACGTGACCTCAGGGAGGGCGCTACCACCGTCGTTAAGTGTGAAAATCGGCCATAAGTCCCTTCTTTCAGTGCCGTTGCGACTTTGAGCAGTCACTAAACGGACGGTTGCAACTCGAAGACTGCAGTGGGACCTTGGCCTAAATCCCCACAAGGCCTCAGCGCAGGAGGGTCAGGCTGGGCTGAGGCTCCCCCAGAGATCA
Source organism: Masticophis lateralis (assembly GCA_030761175.1). Lineage (NCBI taxonomy): Eukaryota > Metazoa > Chordata > Lepidosauria > Squamata > Colubridae > Masticophis > Masticophis lateralis. The sequence goes on from JAUDYJ010000004.1 coordinate 129,254,172, forward strand.
GCCCCTCTTGGCCGGGCGACCCCCAACCCTCCAGCTGCCCAGGGACCCCCCCGAGTCCCCCCCACAAGAAGGATTCGCCTCAGGAGGGGCGTCGGCGGGGCTCCCGGAGCGGGGCCTCGCAGCCGGCGGGTGGGCGGGTGTCTCTCCCGCCGGGCGGCCTCACCTCGTCGACGGCTCGCCGGGGCAGGTGGAGGACGCCCAGGAGCAGCTTGAGCTTGACGGGCGAGGAGAGGCCGTGGAAGCAGAGGCGGATGTTGTCGATGACCGAGGCGGTGAGCAGCGAGGCGATGCTCGGAGGCGCCCACAGCTCGTCGGCCGAGCCCAGCTTGTTGTGCAGCCACAGGCCGGTGTCGCTCTCCCGCATCGACGCCATCTTGGGGCCCAGCCGAGGCGCGCGGCGGGCATTTTATGAGGACACCTAAAAGAGGGAGGGGGAGGGGGACGACGAGCGAGGCCCCGGCCCTCCAGGGGAGGACGCCGTCCGTAACGCAAGATGGCGGCGCGCGCCAGGGAGGGCCGAGAAATGGCGGAGTTAGGAGGAGGCGTGCGCGTGCGCGTGCGCGTGCGCGTGCGGGGAGGGGTGGGTGGGGTGGGGTACGGCAAGATGGCGGGCCTCTCTTCCTCCGTTTTCTCCTCGGCGAAAGCGGCTCCTGCGGGGATACGGACGAGCCGGGTTCGCGGAAGGGCTCAGCTGGGGGATGTGGGGCCTCGGCGGAGGACGCGGGAGACCCGTTTATCCGCCAAAACAGCCGCCCCCCCCCGTGCGTCTCCAGCCCTCCCCAGGAAGGAAATGGCGTCTCCTCCAGACTGGCGGGAAAGAGCCGCCACCTCTCCCCCCCCTCCCCCCGCCAACGAAGCCTCCCCACGGCCTCCTCTGGGACGAAGCACCGCCATCCTCTTCCTCCTCATGGGGGGAAGGAGAGATGGAAGTCCCAGGATTCCCCAGCCAGCCAGAAGTTTATACAGGCGGTCCTCGACTTACAGCCGTCCATTTATAGTGGCCATTCAAAGGGGCAACCACAATGAAAAAAGTGACTGATGACCCTTTTTCACCCGGCGGTTGCAGCAGCCCCATGGTCACGTGGCCCAAATTGGGACACTTGCCAACTGATTCATACTTATGACGGTCACAGCTTCCCTTTTGTGACCTCCTGACAAGCAAAGTCAATGGGGAAGGCGGATTCACTTAACAACCATGTTACTAACTTACCGACTGCAGTGATTTCTTTAACAACTGTGGCAACAAAGGTTGTAAAATGAGGCAAAAAAAATGTCTCGCTTAACAACATAAATTTTGGGCTCCATTGAGGACTTCCTGTAAGGAGAAAGGTGTAAATTCTTTACAAAAGCTATCATGCGGTGGTCCAGTTTGAGTCTGTCACGCTTCCTGACTTTGAGCCACCGGGTGATTTCACAGAGAAAAATCCACAGAAATAATATAGTGATTAAAACAAAGAAGAAAAGATGGCACAAAGCAGACAACCAGCAAAGCTAACCCACAGAGCCCTGGTGGCTCAGTGGTTACAGTGCAGCGTTGCAGGGCTAACTCACTGCCAGAAGTTTGATCCGGACCGGCTCAAGGTTGACTCAGACTTCCATCCTTCCGAGGCTGGTAAAATGAGGACACAGATTGTTGGGAGCAATAGGCTGACTTTGTAAACCGCTTTGTAAAAGTAGTATATACCGGAAATCTTAAGTGCTATTGCTAACCCACAGTACCCAGAAGGGGCCCTCAATCGCCCAAGGCCTGGGTAAAGAGCCAGATTGTCAGACCTCTCCAAAATAAAATATAGCCGAGAGAGAGAGAGAGACTTTTGGGGAGCCTGGCACCAGAGAGCAGATGCTGCTATAGGGAAGGGACACTTCTGGTGTCTTCTTGAGGGATGACGCTCAGTTGAAGAAACCCAGAAAATGCCAAGGTTGCCGGATCAAAATAATTGGGCGGCTAATATGGGAAATAGGCGGTTCTTAACTAACCAGGCCCTATTCCATGTAGGGCTTTATTGGTAATGACACGCACCTTGATTTGCACCAGGAAGGAACCAGCCAGCACAGCTTGCAGAGCAGAGGCATTAGGTGGGTGTACCAAGACATGCCCATTGCTGCCCACATGCTGGATTCTGGGCCAGTTCAAGCTTCCAGATGCAGCAAGTCCCAATCCTAATTCTGGTCCCGTATCTTTGTATGGCAATACATCTACAAGAGTGAAGTATGCATGCTTGCTTGCTTGTCCTCATCTGCCTCTTCATGTTGGGGAAATCACATTCAAAAGAATAAAAGAATCAGAATTTGTGGATCCAAAACCCACAGTGGGAACGTTTGGGCTCATCCAGTCATTCTATAATCGAGTGGCTATTGTTTTGAAAGAATATGAAAATTTCATTGAAAAAAATAGTGAATTGGAATTTAGTTGGATTTTTAATGGCGTAAAAAAATGTAAGGCTACTTATCCAATCATATTACATTTTAATCAGGCCAAGAACGTCTGTCACTGAACTAATCTAATCTCAAATACTTGCTGTAGATAATTCCTCGTGTCTCCCTTTTCAATTATTCCATCAGTAATAACACTTGATTTCCTTTGCATCTGAAGAAGCGATCACTCATAGAAGCATATGTGTCATGCAAGTGTTTATGTTTCCCTTGCCACAATATTTTTTTTTTTACGCTGTACACTAAACGACTAAGGGATGTGCTAAAAGCTGTGTCTTTTGTAACACAACAAGGAGAGCAAGGCCATTGTTTTGTGAGTCTGGGGCTCTGCACGGTTGCCATGGCAGATCCTTTGGGAAAGGATAAAGAGCAGCTGTGCGCCTGCTCAGAGGCAGCAGTGCACATCTTGCGCTAGCCAGCCACGGCAGCCATCAGAAAGACAAGGGAGAGAGAGAGCAGGTATTTCTATCTTGGCTTTATTGGAATTCCGTGAGGTACGATCTAGATCTAGCTGCAAAGAGGCTGTGTCCTCCGTTACGGCCATGTGTCGTCAGCTCGGCTGGGGTGCATAGTTTGGACCCCACATAGCAGTCGCCAGATCCTGGGTGGAGAACCGGTGATTTCTCAAGCCCTTTTCTGGGCGAGAGGCTGTTCTGAGAACCCACCCTAGGCTGGGGATTAGGCAAGGCTTCGCTTTGGGGGAAGAGAAGAGCTGGGGTCACTTGAGCAAGAGGAAGAAGCTCCTTCTGGCAGAGGGGGCACTTTCTGCTTCCGTAGTTACTACAAGGGCAGAAATGTAGCGTCTCTGCACGGTTCTCATCCAGGCATTTAAAATGGATTTAAACAGCCATTCTGATCACCGCATCGGGATACAGTGTTCACATGTGGATAATAGGGAGGAAATGGAAAGATGGGCGTTAATTATTTTTTTTTTAAGCAGAAAATAGTTTTGCTTTTATTGGTGCTTTGGTAAACGCATCTGCTGTGGGATAGTGGGCAAAAGGTGTTTTGTTCAGGTGTCATAATTTTGACTGACTTTTGAGAGACAAAACAGTGCTCGCTCGCTCGCTCTGTGCATATTTAGGCTGAATTCTTATGTAATTTCTTTAGTTAATTGCACACAAATATCCTGACTCTCCATAGCAATGCTCCATGGTTTATGAATATGAAACCCCACAGCTACATAATCAGCTACAGGGACGTGCTGAGGACTTTGTTCAATATCTGGATGATAAAATAACTCAGATTCGGGACGACCTGGCCGCTGACTGGGTGGGTTCAGGCGGGGTGACTGAGCCAGGTCTTGAGAGTGTTATCTGGTCTTGAGAGTGTTATCTTGAGAGTGTTATCTGGCTCCCGAGGACGTGGACAGGATTCTGGGAAGACTGAACGCAACCACATGTTTACTGGACCCGTGTCCCTCCTGGTTGGTGCTGGCCTCCCGGGAGGTTACACGAGGCTGGCTCCAGGAGATTATAAACGCCTCTTTGAGTGAGGGTGTCCTTCCGCCTGCCTTGAAAGAGGCGGTGGTGAGGCCCCTCCTCAAGAAGCCCTCCCTGGACCCAGCTGTTTTAGCTAATTACCGTCCTGTCTCCAACCTTCCCTTCCTGGCGAAGGTTGTTGAGAGTGTGGTGGCATGGCAGCTCCCCCGATACCTGGATGAAGCCGTCTATTTAGACCCGCTCCAGTCCGGCTTCAGGTCTGGGTACAGCACCGAAACGGCATTGGTCGTGTTGGTGGATGATCTCTGGAGGGCCCGGGGTAGGGGGTATTCCTCTATCCTGGTGCTGTTAGACCTCTCAGCGGCTTTTGATACCATCGACCATGGTATCATATTGCGCCGGTTGGAGGGACTGGGGGTGGGGGGCACCGTTTTACGGTGGTTCTCCTCCTACCTCTCCAACCGGTCGCAATCTGTGTTGACGGGGGCAGCGGTCGACCCCGAGGCGCCTGGTATGTGGGGTGCCACAAGGGTCAGTCCTCTCGCCCCTCCTGTTCAACATTTATGTAAAGCCGCTGGGTGAGATCATCCGTGGTTTTGGGGTGGAGTTCCATCAGTACGCTGATGATACTCAGCTGTACATTTCCACCCCAGACCACCCCAACGATGCCGTGGAAGTGATGTCCCAGTGCCTTGAAGCTGTGCGGGTCTGGATGGGGAGAAACAGGCTTCGACTCAACCCCTCCAAGACCCAGTGGCTGTGGCTGCCGGCGTCCCGATATAGCCAGCTGACTCCATCGCTGGTTATTGGGGGCGAGTCATTGGCCCCCACGGAAAGGGTTCGCAACTTGGGCGTCCTCCTGGACTCGCGGCTGTCTTTAGAGGATCATATGACGGCCGTGGCCAGGGGGGCTTTTTATCAGGTCCGCCTGATTCGCCAGCTGCGACCCTTTCTAGATCGGGACTCCCTACGCACGGTCACTCATGCTCTTGTCACTTCCCGTCTGGACTACTGTAATGCTCTCTACATGGGGCTCCCCTTGGGGTGCACCCGGAGGCTCCCAACTGGTGCAGAATGCGGCCGCGCGGGGGATTATGGGAGCGACGGGACGCTCCCACGTGACACCTCTCCTGCGCGTGCTGCATTGGCTGCCGGTGGACTTTCGGGTGCGTTTCAAGGTGTTGGTAATCACCTTTAAAGCGCTCCATGGCTTAGGGCCAGGGTACTTACGGGACCGCCTTCTGCCGCCAATTGCCTCCCACCGGCCGGTTCGCTCCCACAGAGAGGGCCTCCTCAGGGTGCCGTCAGCCAGACAATGCCGGCTGGCGACCCCCAGGGGGAGAGCCTTCTCTGTGGCAGCACCCACCCTTTGGAATGATCTGCCTCCGGAGTTAAGAACAATCTCTGACCTCCCAACCTTTCGGCGGGCTTTAAAAACCCATCTCTTTCAGCTCGCCGGCCTAGCCTGATTCCTATAACATTTTAGCATTTTAGAGTTGTATTTTAAATATGAAGTTAGTTTTTAAATTTTATGGCCACTTATATTATTATTTTATGAAATTTTAACTTTTGTATGTTTGTTTTTAATTGGCTGTACACCGCCCTGAGTCCGCAAGGAGAAGGGCGGTATATAAATTCAAATAAACTAAACTAAACTAAACTCCCTCCCTTACAAGGATCAAGAGCAGTTGCTGAATCATACCTAAAAGCTTGTGATTAGGCAATTGATGTCACATTACCTTGAGAACATTGTAAGAAGTTACAACATTCTGCTGAAATTCCGGGGTTAGATGGCTTCACACACACACACACACGTGTATATATATAATTACTCCCCTTGCATTTTTATTCTGCTCACTGTTGCAATATTCTCAAGTTGTAGAACCAAATGACAGATGGACATAAATGCCGATGTTAACTGGAAATACTTTGCAGCAGAGGTTCTGCCTTCTGCCCCATCTCTTTTGGGCCAAGAACCAGCTTTGGGGTTGAGATGTGGTTTATGTGTGTGCAGGCACAGTGGCCATCTTCACTTTTTTGACCATACCACTGTGGACATTCCTGGGACGCTGCTGCTCTTAGCACCTGAAGCATTACAATTTGAAATTATCCCTTCCCTTGACAGTGGTACCCATATATACATGTAAAGAGAGTATAATGGAAATATTACAGTCCTAAGGAAAATACTTCACCGCTTTTCTTTTATGAAACCTCTTGGTGTTATTACTTCTTGCTTCTCTTATTACTGCTTACTTTTATTTAATAACATTCTTCTGTTAATTCTGTCTTCTATTGTACCAATTGCACAGATTTCATGAGAAAAGGTGTAGCTAAAGATGACAATTTAATTAGTTGGTGTCAGATAATAAGAATGTGATATTGATTTTGTAGTTTTGACTCACGTGGATTGCTGGAAAAAAAATCTCATTAAGCCAAATTACAAAGATTTATTTATTTATTTATTTATTTATTTATTTATTTATTTATTTATTTATTTATTTATTTATTTATTTATTTATTTGTTTAGATTTGTATACCGCCCTTCTCCTTGCGGACTCAGGGCGGTGAACAGCCAAATAAAAATAGTACACAAAAGTTAAACAATTTCTTTAAAAAAGCATATAACTTTGGCTAAAAATTAAAACCATTAACCATTAAATATTTAAAATACCCAACCCTATAATACAGATCTTAAAAATTCAGCGGGGTCAGGCTAGACCAGCAAGCTGAAAGAGATGAGTTTTCAGGGCCCGACGAAAAGTCCGGAGGTCAGCAATTGTTCTCAGTTTTGGAGGAAGATCATTCCAGAGGGTAGGGGCTGCCACAGAGAAGGCCCTCCCCCTGGGGGTCGCCAGCCGGCATTGTCTGGCTGACGGCACCCTGAGGAGACCCTCTCTGTGGGAACGCACCGGCCGGTGGGAGGCTATTGGCGGCAGAAGGCGGTCCCGTAAGTACCCTGGTCCTAAGCCATGGAGCGCTTTAAAGGTGGTCACCAACACCTTGAAACGCACCCGGAAGTCCACCGGTAGCCAATGCAGCTCGCGCAGGAGAGGTGTCACATGGGAGCGTCCCGTCGCTCCCATAATCCCCCGCGCGGCCGCATTCTGCACTAGTTGGAGCCTCCGGGTGCACCCCAAGGGGAGCCCCATGTAGAGAGCATTGCAGTAGTCCAGGCGAGAGGTGACGAGTGCCTGAGTGACTGTGCGTAGGGAGTCCCGATCTAGAAAGGGCCGCAACTGGCGTATCAGGCGAACCTGATAGAAAGCTCCCCTGGCCACAGCTGTCGTGTGATCTTCCAAAGACAGCCGTGGGTCCAGGAGGACGCCCAAGTTGCGCACTCTTTCCGTGGGGGCCAATGATTCGCCCCCAATAACCAGTGATGGTGTCAGCTGGCTATATCGGGACGCCGGCAGCCACAGCCACTGGGTCTTGGAGGGGTTGAGTCGAAGCCTGTTTCTCCCCATCCAGATCTTCTAAAGATCTCTGTTGTCCATCCTCTTTTCTCCTAGGAAGATGTTCACTGCTTGCACGAGGAAGATGGTACTTTTGGCCCCTTTACTTCTGATGACGGGGCTGATTTCTACGAAGGCCGCTGCGGCTGAGGAAGAATCGGGGACAGCGATTCCTGCTGAAAGTAAGTGCTGAACTTCATCTGTCCTCTCAAGTCAACGCAGCAGCAGGGACCCCCATGTGCGGTTCTGCGGTAAACCTCGGCTTGCGAACGGAGAGTCCTTCTAAGCAAGCCAACCGCTACAGCCCACCTATTACATTGCGATGGGCGTCAAGGGCTTTGAACAGGCAGATGCAGCCCCCATGTTGTTGCTGTTTAGGCACACACAAACCTTCCAGGTGCCCCTGAGATCTTTGATCTCAAGCTGGATCACAGACTGCAGTTACCTTGCGCCCAATATAAATTAGCTTTGCTGCACAAGATGAAACGACCCGAAATCACATGTGTCCCTCTCGGATCAACACACCGACAATATTTTTAGTTGCATTGTAAAACTGTTTTTGCCTATAGTTTAGTATCATAGTAGACTACGTAGTATGTATGCTGCATATACGTTTTGGGAAGGATGAACTGAGCATGTTCACCTACAGCCCAACCAACGCCTACAGTTAGTCCTCAACTTAAAACCACAATTGAGCCACAATTATGCCGCTAAGTAAAACAGTTGTTATGTGAGTTTGCCCTATTTTACAACCTTTCTTGCCACAATTGTTAAGTTAGGAACCCAGTTGTGAAGAGGATGGGGCTTCCCCCGTGACTTTGCTTGTCCGGAGGTCACAAAAGGCCATCACGTGACCCTGGGACACTGCATAAGTACATGCCAGTTGCCAAGCAAGTGACCATGGGGATGCTGCAACGGACATAAATGTGAAAAACGGTCATAAGTCCCTTTTCGCAGTGTTGTTGTAACTTTGAATGGTCACTAAATGAACTGTTGTGAGTCGAGGATTACCTGTATTTGTTTCTTGAATTAGAGTTTGCATATGGCAAAGAAAAGCTTTGAAAACTTACTTGTACTCCAGAGTCGTCTTTCTGAACCTTTACAGTTTGAAGGAGGGTGGACTTCAATTCCCAGAGTTCCCCAGCCATGTTAGCGAGGGAGTTCCAGGAATTGAAATCTGCACATTGTAAAATTGCTAATTAAATATATTCATTGAATTTTTTTCATTGCAACTTTTTAAATGTCTTGGGGAAGCCAAAGAAGAATGATCAAGCTTTGGGGCATGATTTTTCTGCTTTATTATTTTTTAAAAAGTGAGTGCAATGATTATGGATTGCCACCAGAGGCAGTAATTAGATTGCAAACCACTTCCAGCCCAATCTAAAAATATTTTGATTAGTATAATGCACCATCAAAGAAATATTGTACCATCTGTGAATTATTCCTGTAATTACTTCCTGACGACATGCTCAGGTGGATTGGCAGGCAGTTTTATGGCATAAAAAGCAGAGTCACAAATTCAGAATCCAAATCCTCACCAAAAGATTCTCAGGAAAGCCAGTGTTGTAGAAGAAAAAATGTTGCATAAGATATTCGAGATTGTAGCAATTTCTTGCTTGATAAAATAATAAAAGGTTGGAACTTGTGAACAGCTGTTCACTGAAATGCATTCACCCCTTTCCCATCAGTGATCAATTTTGTTTATCTCCGTCTTCATCTTCCCATTCTTTTTCCCGGCCATGTTAATCCACCAATGCTAACTTTTTTAAGCTTCTCTGTTTGGTAAACATGTATGTTTATTCAGGTCTTGTCTAGGCATTGTATAGGTTTTCCGTCTTTTTGGTAATATCAGTCTCCAAATGTCTGTAATATTTAACTTTGCAGAAATGTGTTTACATTTTTTTATTGTGTAGCTTTGATTGTAATCTTTTATAGGAACTTCTAAAACTAAAATTCTGCCAAAGGTATTGTAATACTTCTCACATATGAATCCAAAGACTGTTTCCAGAGTGTTTGGGAGAAAGAGCTTTCCACCACTGAATAGACAGGAAAGTTAAAGTGCATTGCATTGGTGCTCTTTCTGGCAATGTTGCCGTAGCTGCTATGTGGAAGTCCCAACCAAGGGGTCTATTCTGAGCCTCTGCCCTTTTTGAGGGATGTTTTAACTCTTTGGAGAATAAAAATGAATTTGGAACCATAATATAAAGATGGGGAATTTCTGGTCCAGGGATCAATTCACTCCATCTGCTCTTCCAAAAGCCTTCCTTCAAATTCTTCTGCTCTCCAACTTCCCTGGGTGCAGAAAAAGGATTGGAAAAGTCCCTTCCTTCCTTCCTTCCTTCCTTCCTTCCTTCCTTCCTTCCTAAGAAAAGGTGGCCGTCTTCTTGTCAAACAATGGCTGGAACCTCATTCGGCCTTCTTCTGACTCAGGGATTAGCAAATGCCATCCATGGAAAGCTGATAAACTGACTTCCTGTGTTCACTGTGGATCCTTGCATACATTCCGCAATATTTCATGTTTTTTTTTTAATTTGATTTATATGCCGCCCTTCTCCGGAGACTCAGGGCGGCTTACAATGTGTTAAGCAATAGCCTTCATACTTTTGGATATTTTATACAAAGTCAGCTTATTGCCCCCACAAACTGGGTCCTCATTTCACCTACCTTAGAAAGGATGGAAGGCTGAGTCAACCTGGAGCCTGGTGAGATTTGAACTTGCAGTAATTGCAGGCAGCTGAATGTTAATAACAGTTAATAGCACTGCTTTAGTCTGCTGAGCCACCTGAGCTCCTAATATTTAATCTTTAAATGTTTCCATTAAAATCCATTTCTAGGTCGTCCCTGCGTTGACTGCCATGCCTTTGAATTCATGCAGAGGGCTTTGCAAGATTTAAAGAAGACGGCGTACAATCTAGATTCACGAGTATGACATTTATTTATTATTTAATTCATTGGCCACCCATCTTGTTTCAAAGCGACTTTCGTTGCTGTTAACACACAGATACACAGTGACTGAAAAGAGATAGCCGGCTTCCCTCGATAAGGGCTGCAGGAAATGTGATGAGTATCAGGGTTGGTAAGAGAAGGCAGAACCTTCTCTTCCTCTTCTCCACCAGGGAGGCTGCAGGCAAAAGATCAGAAATAGGGGGTGGGGGGGAGTGTGAATGCAAGAGTTGTTTTGCAAGGGCAGGTAATCAATTGAATCCAGGGCCTGTAGTTCATCAGGGCTCATCTTCCCAGACCTCAGGTTGTTTTGCTGGCTGTTTTTAAAGAAATGAACTGTATGTTCATAATTTCCCCTTCGTCTGATCTCCAGAGGCAGCCCTGCACCGTTTATTTGTCTTTGGCTGGGTCAGATTTAAAGTAGTTTTCTTCTCCCAACAAAGTTTGCTGACCCTCCTTGGTGACCTTGGTGATGATATGACAAGATGCACCTACCCAGCTCCCATTGGCCACTCTAGGCTGTTACAAGCATGCTGCCTCCCCTCCAGTTGCTGGCTGTTGTGGCTGTCAGCCGCCAGCCCCTCCAGCAGCCAAATCAGAGGAGGAGGAGGAGGAGATGTGGGAGTCGGGGTCAGCATCAAGGCAACCTAAGAGCTCTGAGGGGGAAGAGGGAATGGAGCTGGCAGAGAGAGACAGAGACAGAGCTGGGCCGTCCGTCAGCCCTCAGATGGAGAGTCAACAGCCCCCAAGTCTGGAGGTGGCTGATGAGGAAGAGGAGGAACAGTTGAGTCCAATGCCTGACGTGCAGATGTGCAGAGAAGAGGAGAGCAGTGGAAATCTATGGGTGGGTCCTTGGGACGGAAGTGCCACCGCTGCTAGTGAAGCCCCGCCCCCAGCTCGGGGGATGAAAGGCAGGGGGTGGAGATGAATAGATGTGGCAGACAAGTATTCGTCTCCCCTGCCGGACGGACCTGTTAGCCTGCTGTGAGAGAGAAACTCTTTGCAGGGGCTGCTGGCTCTCCTAATCAAGGAGTCCTTGAGTTCACTTCAGAGGGTTTGTGATGTTTGGGGAGTTGGGTCAGAACACTGACACTGCCCTCCTTTGGCCTGGGCTAGCAGGAGAACCTGACCCTGGAAGAGGCGCCTGCTCTCAGACGCAATATCTGTGCGTTGCAGAACGCTGCCCCGACACCCCACAGGTGCAGCAGCGTATTTGGCGGCCTTTGAAAGAGGGCTAGAGCTGCATTTGAAGAAAAGTGGCAAAGGACGGCTGTTCTCTGAAGGGGCCGTGACTCTGTGCTGCGCAGGACCTCCATTGCACGCAGGGAAGAGAGCCAGATTCTGAGTGCCTCGTAAGTCCTGGGTTGCTTTGCACGGTGAATGGCTCTACCGCCATTGTGTCTTCTCCCATCCCAATTTGTATTTTCCACTGGACTCTCCTGAATGCTGCTGGCTCTGACTAACCACAGCCACGCACATTGCCATCCCCTTGCAACAGGGGTTAAGTTGGGAAGTTGCTGGCCCAGGCAAGTTGGGAGGAGGTGGGCTTAGGCAGAAGGGAGCCCTCTGGAGGTTCTTGCAACCCCTGTAGAGTTCACTATGCGTGAACTGTCACACGAGCGGTTTCTGAAGGCAGAGCTCACCGTCGGCTGCAGAAATGCAGGCTTGTCTCTGAATATAACCTGGCTGAGAGATAGGGAGACTGAGGAGGGGTCAGCAATGAAATGGAGGGAGGTCTCCCAGTGGGTCTCCTCTGCTTCCTGACCATCTGCTGGATAACTGGAAAACTGTTTCGGCTCCCCTCTCTCCCTCCCCATCCTGGGCATCACTTGCCCAACCCCTCCCTCGGATCCCGGTTCTTCTTGCTGGCTGGGGATGCTGTGGGACTCAGACCAAGAAACTGACCAGTCCTGGCCCTTAAAGCGTCCCACAGATTAGAGTCGCGGGGACATTGGAAAGCTCTGCTGCTGGAGCTTGACCATGGTTTCCTGCCTAGTCAGGATCGAGAGGGGTGCCCATGGATCTCGCCTTTCGGCTGGGACTTTGTACGATTTCTGACTATTTAGAAAAGCAGCACTCTCTAGAGACCTTTCTGGATATTTTCAGATAAAACTGGAAAGCCGACCGGTGCAGGGGTTCTTCGGTTAGAAGCTGTGCTTTTATACTGCTATTCATCCGTTGGAAGGAAGGAGCAGAAGACGGAAGGCTTAGGGAAGCTTAATAGCTTTTTAGTCATCTTCCCACCCCAACAGGAAAGTAGCAATTAGTCGGTAGTTCTGCTGCATTGTTAGATAACCATAGTTAAAATAAGGACAGCCACGTTTTGGTGTAGTATGGCAAGATTTGTCTTCAACCAAGCATTAATCAGAATTTAAAAATCATGTTACATGCCTTTTCTTAATTTTTTTTTTTTTTTTGCATTTGGTTTGCTTTCATTTGTAACCAGTAATGAGAAATTGACTAACCTGCTTTGTCCCCTGCTCTCTTCCCCTCCCCCACTTCCTCCCCCCCCCCAGACAGAGACATTGCTTTTCAAAGTGGAGAAGAGAACCTTATGTGACTGTTTAGCCGCCAATGCCCTGAACTGAGTCCTGCAGACCCCCCACCACCACATACACACCTGAGAGGATCTTCCACAGCGCTTATCAAACTGCTGTCAGGAAAGAAAATAGTGCAAGCATGTAAATCCGACTGCTTCTGAAACCAAGGGGAGAATGTTGGTATGAGATGGTCCTGCCTGAACTCAGAATGTTTTTTGTCTTATGTCCACTCAACCTCACCTTCTGTCATCAGGAGTTGCAAGAGAAAAGGAGAAAAGGAGAAAAAATGGGAGGGACAATGATGGACTTTTGCAAAACATTAAAAGTTTTGTTTTCAGAAGCTTTCTTTTTCAATACTACATTCCCCCCAACACACAACCAAAGAAACTTAAAATTAAAATTAATTAGTGAAGACCCTAGCAGGGATTCTAGAGATCTTTTGCTGGGACTCCTCATCTCATGAGTGTTTTTAGAAGGAATTAGACATTTATACTAAATAATGTATACAAAGCAGGCTTTGATCATATGCAAAATATGATTCTGATAGTGTCAAAAGATGTAAAATGCAACAGAATCAAATTGGAGGCTGAGTCATTAAGCAGTTTAATTATTGAAGAATATTAATTAACTGAACGGTTAACAGTGTTTCAAAAATGATCAGCCATGCAATTGGACTTCTCCTTGACTGGAGGGAACAAGGTTTCACGTAGGTGAAACTTCTAGACCAGGGCTGTCAAACTCCTGGCCAGATGCGTCACACGCTGGCCACGCCCACACCCGGTTTAGCGAAGGAGGGGAAGTCCCGATACGTCACGTGACAATGCTGTGACAACGTGAGTTTGACACCCCTGTTCTAGACCCTCGTGACCAAGGCCTGGGAAGGTTTTCATTTTTCACCTTTTCCTTACAGATCCGTGGAAGTGCATCTCTAGCCAATCCTTCATTCTTCTGCACTTGGTGCCCTGAGCAATTTGTAATTCATCTCCCAACCATTTTAGCTGAACGGTGTTCTTCCATTATCAGTGCATCATAGACATTATCTGTGTATCATTTCTTTTTGAAGAAATGGGTTTCTGTGACTCTGTGTGTGTGTGTGTGTGTGTAAATGTACAAATGTTCCAGTACTGGAGAAATACACTTTTTAAAATAAAGATCTGAGATCCTGACTTTGGGTTGCGATGTTCCAATTCATACTTTTTTTTTTTTGAGAAGCATAGATATTTTATGAATTCTTAATATTTCTATGGTAATGTTTACTGGCCTGATTCTGGCGTTAGCTATCTTTTTAGACTCTGCTTCACTCTTCTATTATTACTACAATATTCTCAAAAGGCCCAGCTCAGGTGAATGTCCACTTTCACTTTTGAAGGTTAAAAAAAACCCCATGCGGCTAAGTTGATTGCAGGAAAAAAAAGCTTGAAAGCCTGCAAGAAATGAAAGCTGCATCTCAGGAGTTGGATTTTGGGTACCTGAGGGCTACCACATCAGGCCTGAAAAGATCCAGGGATCCAAATACCACGATTTTCTTTTGGCTACCAATTTGGATATAGCTTGCCTAGCCTTTTTATTTATTTTTAATTCTCTGCAGTAATAATTTGCCTTTGCTTGTACCTGCAATATAACATTCCCATTTTCACAAGAAAGGGGCTGTGGGGCTGCAAACAATTGCAATCCTGTTTTAGAAATAGAAAGTGGAGATTAAATACTTGGATAATTGCTGTTTCTGTGCCAGAAGGGGAGAAAAACAGCTAGGATGCTGAAATTATCAGCATGAGGAAAAAGTCTGGATCAAACCTTTTAGTTACTCTTCGGAGAAATTGCAGGACATCATGGCAGGATTAAAAATAGGAGGGCAGGCTCCTTACACACACACACACCCAAATAATTCAACTACTAAGGAGTTGAATAGCGCTGCTTTTTTTCCTATAACAATGCTGCAGCTATTAAAAGAGCAGGAACCACAACCTTGTTTAAGGAATCTTAAATGCGTTTATTTAAAACATTGCCAGAAAAGTCAGTATTGCTCCGTCGACTCATCTCTTAGATGGGTTCAGATTTCTTCACTTAACTGGATTGAGTGCAGTGTGTGAGTGTGAGTGGGTGGAAAGTTTTAATATAAAGGGATTTTAAGATTATATCTGCATAGCAGGAGGAGTGTGAATCAAGCCTTCACCTCCCTCAAGGGAAAGGGGAAACCATCGTCCCAGCCAAGCTTAACTAGCCAGCTAATCAAGAAGTTATGGAGTATTTTGCTGGATGTTGGCTGAAATGGCTATACAGTATATTATATCCGCAGATTTTCCCATCTACTAAACATGCCTAATTTTTAAAAATAATGGTCCCACGGAACAGCCCAGGTTGGCTTCTGGTCGTCGTTTTCAAACCTGTCCATCTCTGAACGAGGACCGGTCATTTTGGAAGTCCATCAGGACAAGGCGGGCTTCTCCCCTGGCATCCAATTCCTCCCCAGTTCTTCAGGATTTCACAGATAGAATACAGAGGGATTCTGCCAAACCTCCCTGTAGTTCTCTCACTATCCAAGCTGATCCTAGAAGAGCAATAAAACAAAATATAAAATAAAATGGTACAATAGCCCTTGATCGTGTTTCTATTGATCGTGAGCATCGATCCAGCTACTTTCTCTTGCTCTCCACAAGAGATTTTCTTTTAAAAGAAGAATGAACAAAACACCGTAAGGTGAGTCATTCTGCCTTTTTGTTCCATGCTGGCATTTTGCCATCTTCATTAAACCAATTCTCTATTTGGAAGTTCTAGGGGAAAAAAACCAGTTTGGGGCTTTTCTGGTCTTTGCTAACCTCTGTTCATTCTGAGTTTTGGCTTTTTTAAAAAAATATAGGTAGTCCTCAAGCTATGACCACAATAGAGCCCAAAATTTCTGTTGCTAAGCAAAATATTTGCGAAGTGAATTTTGCCCTATTTTATGAGCTTTCTTGCCACAGTTGTTAAATGAACCACTGCAGACGTTAAGTTAATAACCCCGTTGTTAAGAGAATCTGGCTTCCCCATTGACTTTGCTTGTCAGAAGGTCGCAAAAGGGGAACACGTGACCCTGGGACACTGCTGCAACTGTCATAAGTGTGAGTCAGTTGCCAAGCATTCTGCTTTGGGGAAAGCAGAAATAAAAATAGGCCGTATATTCCATAGGAAACCCCCATAGCCAGATTTCAGAAGACCAGGCAAGGTTTGTGCAAAGGAAGAGTTTGAAGCGATTTCTGTTTAAATGCGTCGATCCAAAACGGCAGTGACCTTTACATGTAGCCCAGCACAGGAGACGCTCTCTGCCTCAGAAGAGGCCACATTTAATTTAATCCGTTGATGGATACAAATTTCCCATTTGAAACCCTTTGGGCCACCGTTCAATAGCGTTTCCCAGTCACTTGTACTGTACATAAATTAAAGTTGTGCCGCCCCGGGTGCTTGTTAATCTCCGTGTCATTTCAGAAGCTCCCGCACAAATGATCCTATTGATAGTTGGAACCAATCATTTCACAGCCGGTTAAATCCTGAGTTCCCTCCGAGGCAATGCCCAGCTAAGCCTTGCTTGATAGTCAGTTGTTTGCAATTCCCACTATTTGTCGTAGGCTTGGCATGCAGCTGGTTACTTGCTGTTGTCAGACACAAAAGATCACGTCCAATTAAACTGGTTGATTGCTAGAGGGCCTGTGCAAAGGAATCTTCTCAACTAACTTGGCAGTTGCTTGGAGTTAAGATACGGGCCAGCAGAATTGGAGTTGGGCTTAGCTCGCTTGTGGCCACACAGGGATTTTAGGCTGTGACCCTGTTCTGCCCCTCCTCCCCCTACATCTGTCTATCGCTGCTTTCTTCTGGTTTTGCCTCCTTAAGTCAAGACATGGCAGCTCTTGTGCACCCAGCCAGATACGACCACTTTATACTGCACTTCATACTGTAAAGCAGCATATAAATGTAAGGGCTATTGCTATCTCTTCTGAGCGGGCCATGTGCGTTGCGGTGGTGGCCAAGACCGCATTTTCATGAAAATTTTTGACAGCAGACGAGCCAACCTCTTTGGCAAGCCGATTTCTGACAACCATGCTGGGCAGCTTCTGGCTCTCCTTCAGGAGCTGATCATAATCCCTGGCAAGATTCCACTTTATCATCTGCAGTTTTACTCTCGCCCTCCAGAAACATTTGCTATTGGTTATGAAGGCACCATGACAGCCAGTTTGCAATTTTTGTAGTCACACTTAATACAGGCAATAAGCAATAAGTCAAGCAATAAGCAATGGCTTGTAAATTACAATGGCCAGGTTCACACATCATGAAAAGCCTCAAACACACAAACCTTATAGTGATGTATATCAATCCCCATCGGATTGAATAATGCCACTCTTGAGAGTAAGATGGCAGTCTGTAAATTTGTCTGTAAGGGAAAATTGGAATTTAATCCAAAGAAAAGGAATTATGAAGGCGACAGCTTCTTCTAGATGGCCCGAAGAAGATAATTAAATTTGGATGTTGTCTGAGGTGTTACTTGGCTCTGGATGTGAAGCTTCAACTGAAAATCAGAATGCCATTTATCTAGCATAATGAAGAACTGGCTGTCAATTCTGTTTTTATATTAACATTGCCAATGCATCCTCCTTTTTGCTTAGAATAACTTGGAATGGAGCTGAACTCAGTGTAAATTAGAAGGCGTAGGTGCCTGGAGGCGAGGAACAAATTATAAAATGTGTGTTGTGATATTAAGGGTTTGCATCTGTGTGTGGCCCTCCTGATTTGATGTGTATGCACTCAAAATTCACCCATTTAGAAGTCTCTTCTGCAGGGCTTCCCCCTCCCCCCCAATAGACAGTGAGGTCAATCCAAGTTAACACGCGATGGCTTAACTATGTTTCATGAATAAGATCACATGTTCACATGACAAACCCAAACCAATCAGGTAGCTTTATTGCAATTTCTAAAGACACCAGAAAGTGTGATTTCAGCCCTGCTCAAGGGCACATCTGGCACACCTTGCCATAAGAGAGTGAGGTTGGCAGAGGCTGGTCTTGGCCAGAGTGCCCACTCAGTGGGCCGGTTGCCAGCGCTGCGCACCAATGTGAAATCAAGTACAAAACAGGTTTTCTTCACAGTGTCGATTCCTTCTTTTTAAAAAAGGTTAGCCTGATGAAAATCTGGAAGAAACCACATCTCAGCCTTATCCTAGATAGTGTAGGAATGACTTGGAAGTTACCTAAGACAGCCATTCTTCCGTTTCAATTCCTTTAATTCCATCACCCAGTGGTGGGATTCAGCCAGTTCGCACCTATTTGGGAGAACCAGTTGTTAACTTTCTAAGCAGTTTGGAGAACTAGTTGTTGGAAGAAATCTTTTTTTTTTTCCACTTTACAGGGCTAATCCTGTAAGGAAGGCAGAAAGGAAACATTCTGGTGTTGTTTCTAGCCTAATCTTTATTGTCCTGCTTATGGAAACTGCTTCTCTGGTTAACCCTTATTACAATGTAACAGCTAAGGCAAAGCGCCCATCGACGTGAGTGACGTTGAGTTGGCCATCCCAGTCACATGACTGAGCCACACCTACCCAGCTGGTCATTAGGACAGAGAACCGGTTGTTAAATTATTTGATTCCCACCACTGCCATCACCCTAGGGACACTCCCTTCTATAAAAACTTACTTTGTTTCCAGAATTTTTAATCACTTGATTAACTTCGCAAAATTCAAGTCCCTAGTAAGTTTTGCTTGGCAATTCACATTTTGAATAGCAGATATGTCTGACTCTGAGGGGATGAACCCAACACAGAAAACTTGACAATCTGTCTAATGCGGCACAGGCAAATTACTACTTTATTTTTCTTTTTTCCTTCCACTGTTTTATTCTGTGATTTTTATACTGTAGACTTAACAACAATGCTTTTCACCTTTGTAAGACACTTTGGAAACTTTTTCAACTGAGCAACTGGCTAAATGTTTGTGAAATAAAGTATATTTTATTTAAACCAGGTAACACAGGAGTCTTCTCCACATCTCTTGGGGCCAGTTTGGTCCAATGGGTAAGGCACCAGGCTAGAAACCAGGAGAAGGAGAGTTCTAGTCCTGCCTTAGACAGGAAAGCCAGCTGGGTGATTTTAGGCCAGTCCCCAGCCCCCTCTCTCAGCCCAGCTCACCTTGCAGGGTTGTTGTGGGGAAAATAGGAGGAGGAAGATGTGTTGGTAGCTATGTTCTCCGTCTCAAATATTTGCAAAACAATAAATACAGGATAAAAAAATAAAAATAAATAACTCGAGACTCCAGATTAATTACAGTCTGTATCTCATCCCAGTCCTTATTCAATGGTTGACAGAATGTGCAGTAAAACCGGACCACTTGCAATATACTCAAAGTTCCCAAACAAGGAAGCAACAGCTATTTATCCTGGATGACCCATGGGAATCACAGGGATATGGAAGGCCAGCCTCCCACCCTGTCTGAGTAGCCCACGGACCTGCCTCAGCTTTTCAATCTGAATCATATTTCGTGCTTTCAAAATATGGCCAACTGTTTGGAGAAATCCCCCTAGTTTTCTCGGCAGCCGTTTTGCCTCGGCTTCCTTCTTCCGATGGCCCTCCTGGCCCTAAGCCCCCTGGCTGGCTTTTTCCTTAAGGCAAACCTAGAACTCCCAGCCTCCCCGTTTGCCTAGTCCAATTATGAATCAAGCATAAAACGCATCATCTAAATTAACTGTCATACTTTTTTATTCTTCTGCTTTTGATAATTATGAGTTGCTCTGCGAAACTCTCGCGGAGATCCAATTTTGTCTCCAGGGGCACCGAGAGAGAAAAATGCCTCTGGAGACAGAAATTGCTCTTTCTGTTTCTAAATTCCTTGCCCTTTTCCCGGGGGAGATTCCAGGGGCTGCAGGGAGGGGGAGGCGGAGGGGAAGGGGCGCTGCACGGCCATTCAAAAGGTCAGCTCCCCCCCCCCCCCCCCGTGTAGCCCTGAGGGACCCGGGCGGTTAAGAAACCGGGGCTCGAAAGCAAGCAGCTCAAGTCCGAAAGGCGGCAGATGGAGACAGCGCGGCCCCTCAGCAGGCCGAGCCTCCTTCCCGGTCTTCGGGTCTTTGCAGCGCGGCTCGGGAAGCTGCGCAGCGGCCGCGCATCTCCGCTGGAACCGCCGCCCGGCCCCGTTTCCCTCGCGCGCCCCCCCCTCCCCGGGGAGCTCCGCTGGCCGACGCCCGGCCCGCCATCCTGGGCGGTGGGGCAGCCGAGGGTCCTAAGCCGACCCCCCCCAGGGGGGGCTTCCCCACCTGCTTCGCCGCAGCTTCGCCGGCTCCGGCCCCTCCTGGCTCCTGACTCGGCCCCCTCCCTGCCTGCTGGGTCGGGGCGGTGGGGGGCAATGGCTTCGCCCCGTGATTGGCCAGCGTCGGCCAGGAAAGAGGGCAGAGCCGCCGCCCCCCCCCCCGGCCCCCCTGCGAAGGGCGGGGCTGCTGCGCGGAGGTTGCCCGAGGGGAAGCCCCCTCTGCGCTGAGGGGGGCGGGGGGGGAGCGCCCAGGCTGCCCCAGAGGCTGAAGGCCCTGGAAAGGAGGCAGCCGCCCTTCCTGCCCTCCCTCGGGAAAGGGCTCCGACGGCGGCTCGCTTGCCTGCCAGGCAGCCCCAAGCCTTTCGCCCTCCCCACTGCGGTCGCTCGGAAAGCGGGGCTCCCTCCGGTCGGCGGACGGCGCAAAGGCCGGGCCGGGCGGGCCTTCGCTCTCACCGCCATCCCAGCGCCCGAGCCCCGAAGCCGCCACTCCCTCGGGGGCAAAGGCTCACGTCGGGCTCCTACAAGAGCCGGAGCGACCCCGCGGAGATCCCGCCAGATCCCGCGCTCCGTGGGGCGGGGAGGGAGGGGGCAGCGCGGAGGTTCCGCAATGGCGCGACTCGCGGGGAAGCGCGTGGAGCCTTCGGGGTCCCCTCCCCCTCCCCCTCCCCGCCGTCTGGGGCGGAGGCGCCGCGCTCTGCAGTTGGGCCGGAGCGGTGGGGGGGGGACCCGGGGGGCCGGGAGTCGCCCCTGCGCAAAGACCGCAGCCGGCCATGACTCACCCAGCCCCGCGGAGGGCCGGGCCGGCGGAGACGGGCCGGGGGCGAGCCCAGCCGGGGCGGCGTCCCACGGAAGCCTGCGCAGGATTGCGGCGTCCAGGCAGGCAAAGTCAAACTTTCTGCCGTGTCATCCTAAGGCTGCCAACGGGCTCCCCGTCTCGGCCGGGCTCCGAGGGCGGCAAAGCCGAAGCCGGCTGGGCCCGCAAGAGGGGCGCCCCCTCGGCAAAGCGGCCGCCCAGCCACGCAGCTCCTGCCGAAGAGCCCGAGGCCGCGCCGGCTTTGCGCAGGGGGCCACCGAGACACGTGCCCCGCAGCCCGGGCCGCCCTCGGGCTCTGCGGCGGCGGAGACTTTGGGTCCCCCCCCCCACGCCGGAGGGTCCCTTGGCAGCCGCCGCGGACCCCTCCCGTCTCCCTCCCTCCCTCCCTCCCTCCCGGGCCAGCGAAGAGCGGCAAGGCAGGCGGGGGAGTCGGCGGGGAGCCCCGCGAGGGGGCGTGTCCCGGGCCGGCCGCCAGCCCCTCCCCCGCCCGTCCGGCGAAGCAGGGCGCGCGGGGCCCTCTCGGCCAATGAGCGGGGCGCTAGGACCCGGGGGGAGCGCGGGCCCAACTGCAGCGCCGCGGCTGCCTTATAAATTGCCCCCGAATGCGGCGGAGCTCTTTTCTGCCGCCGCCGCCGCCGCCGCCGCCGCCGCCTCGCCCGCCTCGCCCCGCGCCCGGCCCCCCGCCCGCCGCCGCCGCCGCCGCGCTCCTCCGCCCGCGGCCCGTTTGCATGAATTGCTCGCCTCCCGAGATGGTTTGCGAGACCAAGATCGTGGCCGAGGAGCGGCAGTCGCTCGGGGCCGCCGCCAAGGAGGGCCGCCTGCTCGCCCCCGCCGCCCCCGCCGGCCTCGCCGCGCAGATGTGGCCGCCCGGGGCCGCCGCCTCGCCGCCCGGGGCCGGGGCCGGGGCCGGGGCCGCGGGCGGAGCGGGGGAGCGGGCGGCGGGGACGGCGGGGCTCTCCATCCGGCCCTTCCACCCGGCCGAGGGCGAGGCGGTGCGGCGCATCTTCTACGAGGGCATCCTGGAGCGCATCCCCAACACCGCCTTCCGCGGCCTCAAGGACCAGCCGCTGGCCCAGCTCTTCTACGCCGCCCTGGCCGGTGAGTGGGGGGCGAGCGGGGCCTCTGGCGCCTGGCTCCCTCGGGGAAAGCGCCCGGCGCGCTGGGTGGCGGCGGGGCCCTCCGGGGGCGCCTCCGCTTCGCCATCTCCGCCCGGCCGGCCGAGCCCGGGAAGCCCCGCCGACCCGCGCCTGGCTGGGAAGCGTCCCCCCGAGGCCCGAGACGGCGGCGGCGGGAGGAAGAGGAGGAGCGGCCTTCGCATTGCAGCAGGCGCGGGGGGCGGGCGCGCTCCGGAGCGTCGGCCGAGCCGAGCCGAGCCGAGCCGAGCCGGGCGACAGCTGGGAGGTGGAGCCGGTCGGCGGGCCGCCACGTTCTGGCCGAGGAGGCGGCTGAGCCGGGGGGCGAGCGGGGCCTTCGGGCAGCTGCGGCGCCTGGAGAACTTTCTTTCCCTTCGGCCGCTGCTTTCCCGCCGAGCGCTGCGCTCAGCACCCTGGACAGCGGCTCTGAAGCTGGCCGACCGTCGGGTGGGTGGCCTTCAACCGCCCACCGGGGAATTCTGGGGCTTGGAGTCCAACCCTTGTGAAGCTGCCAAGGCTGAGTGACTGGTCCGCACGCTGGAGGCTGATCTGGCCACGAGGCCGTTTCACAGAGCTGGAAGCTCCCTCAGACGCCGTAGAGCAACCTTGGTGTCCAACAGCCCCGGACAGCATCATTTCTCAGTCTCCGCAGATGGGAGTTGAAGTTGAACTCGCGGAGGTT
The DNA here is from genome assembly GCA_030761175.1 of Masticophis lateralis. Classification (NCBI taxonomy): domain Eukaryota; kingdom Metazoa; phylum Chordata; class Lepidosauria; order Squamata; family Colubridae; genus Masticophis; species Masticophis lateralis. Next base: position 129,276,868 of record JAUDYJ010000004.1, read on the forward strand.
GAAAAATGATGCTCTGAAGCACAGCGGAACCTCCGTTCCAACCATGCCCCAGTCATGAATGCTCAGCCTGAGGCATGTCCTTAATGGGCAGGGAAAGATGGTTAATGGTTACCAGTGGAAAAAGCGTATGTGGGTGAGAAGCTTTGTGGATGAAGTGCATCCCCTGTGAACTACTTCAGGGTCACATGAACATTTAGCTAAAGTCTTTGAACTTCAGAAAGCCCAGAAGGTTATTTAGCTTGGTTTTATTACCTTACTTACTAGTTTATTACCTTGATCTTACCATTCAGGACAGTTTTCAGTGGGTTCTGCTAACAGGTATCAAATAAATTGCAGAGGGATCTACAGTAGAGTTTTGGCACAGGTCTTAAATTTCAAGAAAAGGAAAAGAAATTAAAAATGAATCTTTGTTTTGTTTCGTTTTCTTAAGCAAGAAAGCTTGCAAACCAACAAGGGAAGGAATCCCTTGAAAAGGGCATGTAGTATTCCAGGGAGTTTGTTCTGAAATAAATGATACTTGAAAGAGGCAGCCAGAACCCTCCAAAATTGCCCTAAACTCTTTTTGTAACTTTAGCACAAGTGGCTGAACTGTTTAAAGTACTTGGTGATATAACCTATTAAAGTTTTCAGAAAGTTATGAACTTTGTGCAAATGGTTTCAGGCGGCAACCAGAGTTATATGAAGCTTCCGTGCAACTGCTTTGAAGCCCTCCTGGGGGTCTTCTGGGGAAGTCACTTCCCCCGTGCTAATCCTACGAAAGATCTGGGCATAGACACTCGTGTCCAGAAGACGCTTGGTTATCAAAGGTTGTAGCATAGCCGTATGAAGTGAAGTCTACCTTGGAGCCAAAGATAAAAATCACTAAGCAACAGATGTGCTTATCGACCAGAAGCCAAGGTTTCTTTTTCATCGCTAATGTAGATGCCCTAGCTGTGAGGGTCACTGAATTAAATGGTTTTAAAGGGTCTTGGACAAAAGGGTTGATCGGAGGCAGAATTCATGGATGAGCAGGATAAAGAAAATAATGTTCTCTGTTTCAAATCAGTGTTTTGGGATTCAGCATCATGTCACACTGCTCCTGTGGGAAATGTTGTTTGGGAATGTTTTTGTTGCAAGAAGGACAGTTTTCGGGCTTGTTTTCATCTCAGGGGTTCTTGAGAAGGTGTTCTTGGATTTTCTTCAGTGGCGTCTCTGTCTTGAGGGTCTGTTCTGCTCTCCTTCCTCCCCTTCAAAGGAATTGGCAAGCCAAGCAACTATGAGGCACCCCAAAGGCTGTTTGACTAAGAAGGTCTAATTAAGTTCCGGCTACAGTTGCTGCATGACTGCTCTAATTCGGAGCTGGACTTTCACTAATCAGTTTGCAAGGAAGGCATTTCATTAATGCTTTTACCTCCGTCGTCTCAAAACTTCTAAATATTGTACTTGAGACTTCAGGTGGAATAGGAGAACATTTTCTGGTTTTTGATTTGAATGAAACATTGTCCTGTTGTGGCTGCTTAAATTTTGTGATTCTGCTACTGCTGTTTTAACTATCGTAAACCACCTGGAATATATGGAAGTAGGTAGCAAACAAGCCCCTTGTAATATATGACTTTATATAAATAATTTCCCCCTGAATTAGTCCACCTTGCTCTGTTCCTCACAAGCACAATGCTTCTGCTTTTCACAACGCCCTTTTCTTTACAAAATTTAACCTGATCAAGAGAAATAGAAGGGACTTTACAGCCACTAAGAGACAGACTTAAAAACTAATCAAGGATAAATTTAACATTATAAAGTGGAATGAACCAACCTTTGGAAATTCACTGAATTTTTCTCATGGCAAACGGAGCAAGTCGTACAATGAATGTGTCCAAATGTGACTTGCAGCTTTTTTAACCAGCTATTGTGTGGCAGTGATACAGCAGAATGAGCTCTTCGCACATGGTGTCTATCTAGGCTAGGCTGTTAAAAAGAATGTTTGCAGCCAAAGACCAGTTTTGCAGAGTGTATGGCAAGGTAAATAATTGGGGTTCCTTCTGATGGATGTTAGCAATGGGCTGCATGATTGGCAGTTTCAGAATTTTATTCTGACCAGTTTCCTAATACCAAAAATGCTGTTGGTGCCAACCTCCTCCACTCTGCATATAGATGCCTACTTTGATACCCAAGGAACGAGCGAGGCTTTTTAGAAAACGAACTCAAAATGAGCATTGACATTTTGAAAGGGCGGCCATGTATTACACAGACATATGCAGAACCTGTGAAAAGTGCTGACAGGGACAATGCAGTGGGGGGGAAAAGGCTGAAGAATAGAATGAAGATTACAGGAAAACAAAGTTTCCTGCATTACCAGGAAAAATCAGGAGTTTTGAGTGACACAGAAGACAATGGGACCGATCCATTTAGAGAGGGGAGTTTCAGTTTCGCTACTGTAGTGTTAAGAAGGTGATGACGTACCAGTTTCAAATACTTTAATGACTCTGTAAATAAAATTTATTTGATTAAATTTTGAAATAAAATACTTTAATGCAGCTGGCTGAGGAATTCTGGGATTTGAAGTCCATTAAAGTTACTGAGAAACTGCTTTAATGGGACAGATTGTCTTAGTTTAAGGAATATTTTGCTTTTAGGCAGAATTTAAAATGGAAAAAAAATGCCTTGGTCGCTTAGGTTACTGTACTGTGACAGTTCTGTCCTGTACTGAATAAGAAAGAAGGATCATGAATGAAGCCCATATTATCCAACGTTTTGTCTTACCTATGGCCAGTCACATACATTTAGGTGGGACAAGTTTATTTATTGGTTTAGATTGTCCTGCAGGAGCACAAGATGTTAAATCCTTTTTTTTTTTTTTTAAATTACATACCAGTTCTGTGAAGTAGTTGAGGCTGAGATTTTGTGATTTATCCGAAATCCTCCAGTGGGTCTCCATTGGTGAGCCATTTTCAATCTGGCTCTTTAACCAGTATGCCTGACTGTCTCTTTCACAGGGTCCTGGTTGCGATTCAGGCACCAAAATCTGAAAGTTCCAGAAATTTAACCAGTTACAGGTAGTCCTTAACTTTCAACAGTTCATTTAGTGACCGTTTGACGTTACAACGGCACCGAAAAAGTGATTTAGGATGGTTTTTCACACTTACGACCATTGCAGCAGCCTCCCCCCACCCCCATGGGCCACCTGATCAAAATGCATATGCTTAGCAACTGACTCATATTTATTTATTTATTTTTATACAAAGTTTTTCATTTTTTTAAAATCAACATTACATCATTTATCATTCAGTGTGTCATCTGGGTACAAATTTTTGTGTCATCATTATATTTATATAAATATTATAATATATAAATATAATGATGACACAAAAAATTATATTTATATTTATAATATATATTTTATATTTAATTTATATTTATATTTATAATATATAAATATAAATATTTATAATATAATATTTATAAATATAAATATATAATATTTATATTTATTCTTTGCTTTTACATTTCAATTTAATATATCTCCTCTTAGAACATTTTTCTTCTGGATTTATTTAATTTTACACTGCTTTTTGTCCATATTCATTTTCTATCCAATAATAAAATTGCCCCCATATGTTGTAATATTCTGATTCTTCCTTCCCTTTAATGGCTAATGTTAATCTATTCATTTCTGCACATTCTACTATTTTCTTAATGATCTCTCCCTCTGTAGGGATTTTTTCTGCTTTCCAAATAAAATATATATTTTCTTTGCTAATTTTCTCAAGTAAAATACCCAACAGAAACAGCTCCGGTTTAAGTCAATATGTTACTGAGTCATTTTCTCTAACCAAATCCGAATTTTTGCCCAATAGTTTCTCGTTTCTGCACATGTCCACCACATATGGTAATATGATCTCGGTGTCTGGTGACATTTCCAACACTTAATTGATTTATCTTTAAACATTTTTGCCAATCTTTCCGGTGACATATGCCATCTATAAAACATTTTATACAAATTCTCTTTGTACGCTGTTGCCATTGTTAACTTATAGTTTCTTTCCCATAGTTGTTGCCATTTATTTAACTGTATTGTGTATCCAAAGTTTTTTGCCCATGCTATCATTGTTTCTTTTATTTGTTCTTCTTCTAATTTAATTGAAAGTAAGTAACTATACAATTTTTTAATCATTCTCTTATCTGTTCCTGTGAGTATCTCATCCAATTCTGTCATCTCCAAGTCAAAACCGTATAACTTTGCATCTTTTTCATATCTCGATTGTATTTGCAATTGTGTATACCACTCCATATCAGTTCCTTGTTCTTCTAATCCTTGTTTTGTGTTCAATTCCCCCTTTTCTGATAAAATATCTTTATATCTAATAATATTTCCCATGTTAATAATATTTGGATGTACTAATGCTTCCATTGTTGAAAGCCTTATTGGTATTTTCAAATAATGTTTTTCTCTGACTTTTTCCTATACTGATAATAAAGCATTTCTTACCTAATGTCTTTGAAAATGACTAGGTATCTTATTCTTCCCATACCATAAAAAAGCCTGCCAGCCCAGTTGCAGATCATGACCCTCCAATGTTAATAACCTTGTGTTTCTTATTTCAGTTCATTCTCTCATCCATGATAATTTTGCTGCCTGATAATTCCCAATTTGGCAGTCCAAACCTTCCTGAGTCTTGCATCTTGTAGCACTTTTATATTAATTCTCACTTTTTTCCTTTGCCATATAAATTTCATTATTATTTTATTAAGATTTTCAAAATATTTTTTTTCTATTTTTATCGGTATTGTTTGAAATAAAAACAACAACCTTGGTAATATACTCATCTTAATTGTTGCTATTCTTCCCATTAATGATAATTGTAGTTTCTTCCATCTCAAACCCTAACTGACTTGTATTTATGACGGTTGCAGAGTCCCAGGGTCACGTCATCCCTTTTTGCGACCTTCTGATGAGCAAAGTCTGTGGTGAGCCAGATTCACTTAACAACCGGGTGACTGACTTAACAACTGCAGTCATTCACATAACAATTGTGTCACTTAGCAACTTAAATTTTGGGCTTAGTTGTGGTGATAAGTTGAGGACTGCCTGTACTCAGTTGGCATCTAGTTTGTGGCATCTGATGGCACTTAACGACATTTTCATTAAATGTCACATAACGACTCTTCATGACATTTTCTGTAAGGAAATTCATCTTTTCATCAGTCTGGAATTTTGCCAGGTTCACTTTGAATGGATGACTTTGAATTTAGCAGAGTCTGAGGGAAACAAAATGACTCCCATCTCCCACTTCGGTGCTATCATTGCTGTGTGCCTTTTGAACACGCCCATCCCTCGCGCCTTCCCTTGTTCATGCTTAGTTGAAATGCTCCGTGTGCTGAAGAATTAGCTCGTTGTGGGGCTGCTCTGGTCCCATGATCTGTTTCCCCTTCTCTGGACCTTCTAGCCCAGACTAGTAGTTTGCCTGCGACGCCACAACTCAAGCGTGAAAGGATCCAGCTTCACTGATGTTTCAGTGCTTTGGCTAGGAATGAAAGTTCTATGCGCTTCTTTTCTGAACTTCTAAAGCCTGCTCTCACCATGGCTGAAGGTTGGCTGGGCTGGCATAAGATGGGGGCCTGAGAGCTTAGGGGAAAACATCCTCCATTAAAGCAGCCTGCAGTGCAAAGCAGTGTCCATAGCAGCTTTGAGTTCTAATTTTGTGTTTCTCAGCTGACGTAGAGTTGTGAGCCTTGTCCTGATCTTCGTCTTTGCTCTGTAACTAATTCCTTTATTCAACGGTTCTGCTTCTGCTATTTTAAACTCCAAACTGAATTAGGCTTCTGAATTCTTTCTGCTAACCATGTTGTATCTGGTTCTCCTTTTTTATTTGGGTCTTTTTTGTGAAGAAAAACGGCTTTCTTGCTCTTATCTTCTCTCTTTCAGTACCAGTTAAAATCTTCTCGTTAGATGCCCAGTTTCCTCTGTTCCGTTTTGCAGTTGGTGTTCTCCAGACTCAGCTGACTTAAGGATGCCAGCACTTCCAGCAATGTCCAGTCACCCTCAGAATTCCTGCCTGGAACCTACTTATGCAGCCTGGGGAGCTACAATACCTGTTTGAGCAGGCTGGGTTAGCTTTGTGATTCAGGTATAACCCTCCATTTCAAGACTGGCCCATACTTCATGTTTGGTAGCTGGAGATGCTAGTGACCTCCAGTTAGTAACTAAAACTCAGCTGGAATGAGACAATGAGCCACTGCCAGGATGGTCTGGCCGATCATTTTTTTTTAATATAGTCAATTCTAAATATTTCTGCAGAAAGTTGTAAATTCACAGAAAGCACTGTATAAATAGGTTCATAATCAACCAGATTATAGTTTGTTCTGGCTGAAGTTATTTTGTCTTGGAAATGTTTTGCTTAGTTTTCTATTTCTGCCTTTTTACTAGATTTTTGGCTAACAACTACAATGATCAAAGGAATGTCTAGATTAATTTTGCAGCTAATAGTTTTGTGGCCATTTCTTGGTAGGATCAAATATATCATAGGGTCAGTTGTACCATATTGACATTAAGGTTTGACAATGGTAACACAAATTGTGTAAAAAGATGGGAAATTCTATGAAATGAGATACTGATGGCACAATCACAGACAGTCTCTGCAAGAAGGGGAAAAATGGAGAAACTTAAAGAAGGCAGTCTGGATCTATGCCAAGTTCACTAAAATGAAAAAAAAGAGAAAAAGGACACATAAAGGAAATGGATGGAAAGCAGCAAAACCAAATAAATAATTCAGGATAGGCTCCAGAAACTGCAGGAATTCTGTCAGAAAGGGTAAAGCTCAGAATGAGCTGAGATTTGGAAGAGATGCAAAAATAATAAAAAATTGTTCTTTGGTAATAAAAAAGAAAGCCAAAGAGAAAATAGTGAAGGTTAAGGGTGATGGTGATAAAATTCTAACTCGGATCTTCTCTCAGAAGGAAAATGGAGCTTTGGCTGATAAAGCCATTGGGGAAAGGAAGGAACTACAGCTTAGGACAGACAAGAAGGCGGCAAGAAGGATTTAGCTGGTTTAAATGAATTTAAGTCTCCTGGCCCAGATGGATTATATCCTCAAGTTCTGAAGAAACAGAGGCGATTCATGGAATACTTTCAGAAATCTTCAAAATCTGGAGACTGGAGGGGCCCTCACAGAGAGCAAATGTCATCCCATCTTCAAAAGAAGAAAGTGGAGGGATCTTGGCATCTCCTTCATGTTGATCTTGGGCAAGAACTTTGAACAGATTACCAAGCAGCAGGCTTGTGGATGCTTGAATAAGCATGCTAGGAATAACAGGAACCAACATGGATCTATTGCCAAGAAATGGTTGGGGGGGAATATTACATGGAGCTCCACCGGATTCTGTCCTTAGCCTCCTTTCAACATTTTCATTAATGATTTGCAGGAGGAAATCAAGGGGAAGCTTTTAAAAGTTTGCAGGTGACACAGGGTTGAAAGATGAGCTAAGACTTTACAGGAAGAAGATTGAAAAATATCTGGGCAGGAAGGAACAAGGGGCTGAAATAAATGGGATGAGATCGAAGAAAAAAGAAATGTGGAATTCTGAGTAGAAAAAATGCCAGGCTCAAGAGTAGGATGTGGGAGGCATTTCAAAGAGGTCAAGATGGCCTTGTTGACCATATGAAATATAAAGATAAAATGTCAAATCTCACCTTGGGTATTTATACAGGAGCCTACTGTCTTAATCACAGGAGAAATGATCTAGTCTTCTCTGGTCAGACTCCAACTGGAGTCCATTCAAAAAGGAAAGGGACAAACATGGATGAAGATAGAGGAAGGTTATCAGGATGCTACGGACTCTGGAAGCATCCCAGGATTTAAGGGGCTGCCACAAAGAGGAGGGGCTCAACTTATTCTCCAAAGCACCAGAGGGCAAAGGATGGCAACTGATCAAGGAGAGAAGCAACCTGGAATTAAGGAGAAGCTTCCTGACAGTGAGGACAATCAACCAGTAGAACAGAAATTGCCTTCAGAAGTTGTAGGTGCTCCATCACTGGAAGTTTTTAAGAAAAGGTTGGACGGCCACCTGTCTGAATTCCTATAGGGTCTCCTGCTTGAGCAGGAGGCTGGACTAGAAGATCTCCAAGGTCCCTTCCAGTTCTGTTCTGAAGCTCAGCTTAATGAGATGGTTATTACATCTGCCCACGGTCCCCTCATCTGTAGATGAATTATATCAGATCTTCTGATCATTTAAGATCTGATATAATTCATCTACAGATGAGGGGACCGTGGGCAGATGTAATAACCATCTTCAAACGAATGTCACGCAGAAGAGGGAGGATAGAATTTATGAATTAAAACTATAACCGAGGAGATTGAGGCTCAAGATCAGGAGGGGGTTCCAATGACGGCTGTGGCCAGGGGAGCTTTTTATCAGGTTCGCCTGTTTTATCAGTTGCGTCCCTTTCTGGACTGGGACGCCTTGCGCACGGTCACCCATGCCCTCATCACTTCCCGTCTGGACTACTGTAATGCTCTCTACATGGGGTTCCCCTTGAAGAGCACTCGGAGGCTCCAACTGGTCCAGAATGCGGCCGCGTGGGTGATTATGGGAGCAATACGGCGCACCCATGTAACACCTTTCCTGCGTGAGCTGCACTGGCTCCCAGTGGTCCTCCGGATGTGATTCAAGGTGTTGGTTACCATCTTTAAAGCTCTCCGTGGCTTAGGACCTGGATATTTATGAGATCGCCTTCTGCCACCGATGGCCTCCCACCAGCCAATATGCTCCCACAGAGAGGGACTCCTCAGGGTGCCGTCGGTCAAACAATGTCAACTGGTGACCCCCAGAGGGAGGGCCTTCTCTGTGGGGGCTCCCGCCCTCTGGAATGAATTGCCCCTGGAGATTCGCAGGATCCCCAACCTATATACCTTTTGCTGTGCCCTTAAGACCTTATTGTTCCAACAGGCTGGGCTAGCTAAATAACGAATTTGAATGAGTGTTTTAGTTTTTGAGTTTTTAATATTGGGCCAAATTATTTGATATGCTTTAAACTGTTTTTAAATTTTGTGGTATATGTTGTTTTACTGTGGCTGTGTACCGCCCTGAGTCCCTCGGGAGAAGGGCAGTATAAAAATTTCATAAATAAATAAATAAACTGTGTAAACTACCATCTAGCAGAACAGGGTGTTCCGTGTCAGTTCCCCGTCTTAATAGAGTCCTTCAGACCGAGGCTGCAGGGTCATCTGTCAGACATGCTCAAGTCTGAACACCCAGTGGTGCCTGATGGTGTCTTTTGAGCTCCGATTCTGGCATTTTGTGGTTCACTTGCTCCCCTCAGAAATTGCGGTTGTCACAAATGGAGCGAGCGGACGTGACTGGGACCCATTTTGTGGAAGCATCTAACACCCTGTACATTAAGTAGACCGACTGCTTGTCCCTCTCTAAGTCTAGTTCGAAGTATTGTGTACCATCAGGACTCCCCTGAATGCTGTAGGACCATCTCCTTCCCTCCCAAATAATCCTGCCCACCGACTGAGGTCTTTGGGAGAATCCTTCCCTTCCAGAAAGGTTCCCCCAAATGAACAAGGGCATTCTCAGTTATCCAGTTTTTTGGATTTTCCCAAATATTTACACGGGGTTTTTCCCTGTTCTTTTGACAGCCATTAATTTCTTATCTCAATGGACTTTTGCTTGGCTGATCAGTTCTACTTATTCTGTTTTAAAGAAATTACCTTAAATATCTTTATGTTAGATGTGATTACAGGATCTTTTCCCCCCATGTTGCTGTCTTGGGTGGTTCAAATTTTGCACCCTTCTTATCTCCCAGGAACAGTCTTGAAATTGGTTGTTTTTGATGAACAGCGGCTTCTTCTTCGTGAAACAAATGCTGATACTTGGGCTCAAGCTGATTGTAACTGAAATTCTGTAATGGGCTGTGATTACGGGTTTTTTAACTGGCTACTATATAGTCGTGTCTTTGAGGTGCGTTGTTCTTTGGGGGGTTTGATGATCTGTGGGAGGGTTTTGTTAGAAAATATGTATTTCCACGTGATACCTATGTTTACAAAATCAATATTTCTTTTTTAAAAAATACATGGCATAAGTGCAGACATAATATTCAGATGTGTTCTCAGGAATTAGCAACCTCTCCTAGTTTTGCAAGTAAAACTACTATTCTTTAGGAAAAATAACCAAATGTTCAGAAGTATAATTCAAAACCCAGCACAATAGTTCTTGTTTAGCAACCGTCACAGGAACTAGCCCCTCAGTGATTCAGCAAAGTGGTTGCTAAATGAAATACTTCAGCTCTCCTTGCTTTACAGACCTACCAAGGTTGTAAGTGGGAGGTTTGGTTGCAAAATGACTTTTTCGTCTTCATTGTTCCTGCAGACTGTCACTAAGTAAGGTAGTTGCTAAATGAGCACCACATGTAATGGAATGCAACAGACTGTTGGCTCAGTCTAACAAGGGGAAATTCAAAGCAACTTTTGCACTTGGACAAAAAGACTGATTTAGCACCAATATCACACACAAAAAACAAAGGATTCTGGACGTTGGCTAGGTTTTGTGTTACATCTATATCACATTCAGTCACACACTGCATATAAATCAGCTGAGAAATATGATGTGGCTGTGAAAAAAAAGCTCCTGTAATTTATGAAGCAATTTCTGAGTTACAAGAAGTAGGAGTTGTACTTTAATGCACATTAGTTAAGCATATACTGGGCTACCAACAACAAATCTTGAAGTATAACATGGAAAAATTGTGCCTTCAGATTCAAAGAAAGGCATTAGTTCATGGAAGACACATCCTTTAAGAATGACGGTTGAAAGAATTTTTATAGAATGGAGGGAGACAGGAGAGCAGTCTGGTAGCCCTTAACTTACAACTGTTTGTTTAGTGACCATTCAAAGTTATGAATGGTCTGAAAAAGTGATTTAGGACCATTTTTCAGACTTCCAACCATTGCAGCCTCCCCAGGGTCACCGAATCAAAATTGAGGTGCTTAGCAACTGACTCATATTTATGACGGTTGCAGTGTCTCGGAGTCGCATGATCCCCTTTTGCGACCTTCTGACATGGGAAAGCCAGATTCACTTAACGGCCGACTTACTAACTTAACAACTGCAGTGATTCACTTAAGAACAGTGACAAGAAAGGTCATAAAGTGGGGCAAAACTCATCAAATGTCTCATTTAGCAACAGAAACGTTGGGCTCAGTTGTGGTCGTACGTCAAGGATGTACCTTTTGTCTTTTACAACCGTAAAAGACAAAAGGTTAGAATGCATGTTAGGGATCTCAGAAGTAATTTTGTCCCACCGGGATCGGGTGGTTACCCGAGGCAGGAAGAGAGCTGACGGGTCCAAGAGAAACTTCTGAGAAGCAGCCCAGGTTGAAGCCAATTAATGTAGGAAACGATGAGACCACGGATCATTGTCTGGACTAATCCAGATCATCGGTGCTAATCTGTAACAAGCGATTCATAAATCTTAGGACACGGAACCTCGGATAATTACACTTAGTAAAATTCTGTTGGCAATGAATCAATTTGATATGCACACTGTAATGGTTGAATGCCTAAAAAATTGCCTTTTCAACCCTGGAAAGATAAATGAAAAATAGAAGAAAATTCTCCGTTAAGTGCATTCCCAGCCGCATTATGTCATCAAAAAAGTTGAGATGCTGCTTTACAGATAAATGAGGCAGGCTTGTATATTAAAGATTTTGATGCTCCTAATAAAGTAATGCAGACTAGTAAAGTCTTCAGATACCAAGAAACAGGATTCAATGTTGCAGGTTAATCTGAATTTTGTCCTGGTTCTATTTTGGAGGACGTTAAGCTTCATTTTGTAACACAGACAGGTCAGTTTCCTCGGCTCCCTTTATGGCACATGCTCTCATCAGTGCCAAGAGACTTTAGCAGTTGACCAATGTAGAAATCTTAATAAGCATTTTAATGTAACAGCCGTGAAGGGCATGTAGGGAGGGAATACAAATCAAATCAAGAATAGCCATTTTTCACTGCTGGCTGCAACATGGAAACATTTGGGGTTTTTTAAAAAAGAGAGGCCAGCTCCAAATATAGTTGGTCCTCGACTTAAAAACACAGTCAAGCCCCAAATTTATGTTGATAAGTGAGACAGTCTTAAGTGAGTTTTGTTCCATTTTACAACCTTTCTTGCCACAGTTGTTAAGTGAATCTGGCTTGACTTTGCTTGTCAGAAGGCGCAAAAGGGGATCACATGTTCCCGGGACACTGTGACCGTCATAAATACGAACCTGTTGCCAAGTGTCTGAATTTTGATCACATGACTGGGGGATAATGCAACGGTTGTAAGTGTGGAAAATGTGCCTAAATCACTTTTTTCAGTGCTAGTGTAACATCGAACGGTCACTAAATGAACTGTTGTAAGTTGAGGACTGCTTGTATAGTGGTACCTATTTATTAGAGAAAATCCTTTTATTAGCTGAAGAAAGGAATATATAGACTGTATTATGCCAGCCACCTTCATGCAATAGGTAGGAATCGTGTCATGGATGTGACTTTTGGGTCTGTGTTTCCAAAATCAACCCAGCCTTCTCTCTTCTGACAGGTGTCATTTATTTCTCTTCCTTATCTCCATAGTAATATGCTTTGTTGTGACCAAGTCCTTGCTGGTGATCTGCTGCTTGCCTGTCTTTCTGATGGGCATGAGGTACTACTTCAGTAGGAAAGTTATCCTCAACTATCTCGAGTGCGCCCTGAACACGGACATGTCTGACATTGAGCAATATTACATGAAATCCCCAGGTGAGTGACGAAATCCACGGAGGAACTGACCCCCACCTCACAATTTGTGAAGCAGATTAATTTAACATTTGCCCTCGTGTCCTGGCAGGTGAAGGGTCCATGCTTAGCCTAGGCCAGGGCTCTCCAACTTTGGCAACTTTAAACCTGGGAATTCTGGGAGTTGAAGTCCGCCAGGTTTAAAGTTGCCAAGGTTGGAGAGCCCTGGCCTAGACAATAGCAGTGCTTATTGGCTTCCTGGGCCCTTCACTCAAATGAAAACAATGGAAAAATATTCTGCCATTTTTTAAAATGCTGCTACTTTGGGTTTAGGTGGAAGTGTTGAGAGTTGAATGTCAGCAAATCCCTTTGTTTTCCCTGGATTCAGCCTGTGGTGCTACAGGCAATCCAGTTGATAGGACTTCACTTGGCTTTTCTGTAAAAAAATTTTTGCATGTCTTAAATATTGTAGCAAAAAAAGAAAGAAAGAAAGAAAGAAAGAAAGAAAGAAAGAAAGAAAGAAAGAAAGAAAGAAAGAAAGAAAGAAAGAAAGAAAGAAAGAAAAATCTGGGGAACGCTTCAGGGACTGTATTATTGGGGATACTTGGTACCTGTACATATTTTAAAAAGGCACAGGAATCCGGGATACGTGGAAGAGGTCTTTGTATGGTTGAAAGGAAAGACTGGCTCCCCTTGAGTTCCATGGGCACCTTGGCAAGGGCTGGTTTGCCGTTGGCAGGAGGGGCTCCCTGTCGCACGTCCTGTGAGATCTTTTACCCAATGCTAGATGAACCTAGAACTTGGAGGTGACCTCCTGCCCTTTCTCAGCAGTCTCAAGACCATCGAGGCTCACGGATTCCTCTGTGACAACCTGGATAAATTTGTACAACAGACCTGTCACTGTAATTTACGGAGAGGGGTGTGTTTGTGTGCTTTGTGTGTGTGCGTTTTAAAAACTTTATCAAAATAGTTACATTTATGTATTTATTTGATTTTTATCCCATCTTTATTACTTTATAAGTAAGTCAAGGCAGCAAGCATGCCTCACATTTGTTATCTTCTGGGTGAAGAATGGGGGTGAAGCCAGAGTGACTTCTAACAGCTCTTTACTCCATGCTGCCTGTGAGGCAATTGTGGCTTGCTGGCTGACAGAGCTCCTTTTATAAGGAAGCTGATCAGCCCACAACCAATCAGGAGAGAGTATTTTCCCGCTCCATCAGAGGACCAGATTGAGAACTTCAACTGACAATTATATACAATACATAACAATATTCCTTCCTCCTCGTGTTTTCCCAAAAACAACAACCCTGTGAGGCAGGTTGGGCTGAGAGAGAATGACTGGCCCAAAGTCACCCAGCTGGCTTTCATGGGCAAGGTGGGACTAGAACTCACAATCTCCTGGGTTCTCGGCCAGCAATTTAACTACAATACTGTATTTTGCCCAGTTTCAGAGAAACAAATGCAGTAAAATGTTTCTATACGTTCTGTGTGCTTATATATTGCCCTTGTAGTCCATTTGTGAAATGTTTTGGGTACTCCCCTAGTATTCTGCTCATCAATTCTTTGTCCATATAGGATTTCTCTCTTTTTTTTAAAAAAAAATGTGGCCTAGTGTTGTCCTTCAGCTTGAAACCTAGGAATATTGTTCAAGTGATTTGTGAACCAAGGTATAAGTTAAATCCATTCTGAGTAGAGACTGGTGAACGAATGGTGTCTTTTGGTCTGGCAGAAAGCTACCCCAGTTTTATCCTTGCTTTCGGGTGCCTGAAAGAACATCTGAAGGGAGGGAAGGCATATATTCCTGAGACTGGCACCGGTTTGCTGACCGTGTTTATCGATGCCAGTGAGGAAGGGATCCATCCATCCTTAAAACGCAGTTCCTTCTCCCCAGCAGAAGATACAGAGAGGAGGGCTTCTCTCTTGCAAAGGGTGCCAAACCTCAGTTGTGGCTCAAGAGGCTTCCCTACCTCATCAGGGCAAGTGTTAGTAAGGGAAAAGGGTGTTGCACATTTACAGAATCTACAACATTTACTGAATTAGCGGAACGTCTCCAGGCGAGGAAGAACATTATTCTAGTCTCTTCCATGAGTTTGAAGAAAAGATTATGCTGCATTTGGGGGGCTTTGACCTCAGAGCAGGTTATCTCAATGGGAGGGATGGGATTTCAAAGTTCCCCTTTAAAGATTTCGGAGTGTGGCCATGCCTTGATTTAGAAAAATCCCACAGCAGGCCCTGAAGCTGGAGCCCTCCTGCTCGAATGGGGGTTATGATGAGGTTTGATTTGCTACTGATTTTTGGGATTACTGTAAAAGGTTTTATTTAAAACATACAAGATTCCTCTTATCATCCTGTAAGCCATTTGTGCTTAATGTGGGCGGGGAGGGGTGGTGGTGTGTGAAGTAGGAGAAAATAACTTCAAATAAACATGCAAAGCAATCTGAAAACAAATCATGTTCATTGCTAATTAGGAAATAAATCCTATCAGAAGTGAAATTCAAGCTTTTGCCGCCAATGAAGTCACTTTCTCCAGAAAATATGGTTCCATAGAGCCTTCAGACAAATAAAAGAATGGCTTTCCAATTTATATTGAATCTCTGGTTGTTTATATTGAGATCCTTGTGTCAGACATTCCATATTTAAAGTGTGTTTGCATGCTCCCGAGATCGACCGCAATGGTTGAGAGGAATCGGTAGATCTTACACTGTTTTATGGGGTCCAGATCTTTGAGGCCAATTACTGAATATTTCTTACTTGTTGCTTAACCGATCAGGTGTTCATATTGTAGGCTTTTAAGGATCCTCTTCCATTCTCTCTATTAATATGCTTGTGTAATTTGTTTTGCTGATTCAGAAAAAAGTATTTCTACATTCCAACTATCAGAACGCTTTGATTGATCCATATAAGAGATGTATTCGAAAGCGAGATGCCTGTGTTCAGGTTGTGAAGGTTTACAAAAATAAGATTATACATGTGTGATCTCAAAATCTTATATTAGCTGGCAGAAACAATCAGAATTTAATCAAGTCAAGTTAGGAGTAGTTGCTTGTGAAACAGTGAAAATGTATTTGAAACATATTTCAGATATTTGGAGCAAATTCAGTAATTTCTATAAACGGCACCTTATTTCAATAAAGCTTTTGTAATCAGAACTTCCAGTATTACAACTTAACAACAATTCATTTAGTGACCATACAAAGTTATAGTGGCACTGAAAAAAGTGACTTATGACCATTTTTCACACTTACGGCCGTTGCAGCATCCCCGGGGTCATGTGATCAAAATTCAGAGGCTTGGCAACTGGCATGGACTTATGACGGTTGCCCTTTTATCACCTTCTGAAAAACAAAGTCAAAGGGGAAGCCAGAGTCACTTAATATTGTGAAGTGGGGCAAAACTAACTTAACAATGGATTTGCTTAGCAAGAGACATTTTGGGCTCAATTGTGGCCATAAATGAACGTACCTTTTCTTTTACGTACACTGAGAGCCTATGCACCAAGACAGATTCCTCGTGTGTCCAATCACACTTGGCCAATAAAAAATTCTGTTCTGTTCTATAAATCGAAGACTACCGGTGTAGTTTCAGAGAGTCCCCATTCTGTGGTTGGGGGATGGGGGGGTTGAATATCCAGTGAAAATGCTGACTGTTACTTTGAAAGTTGTTCAGCTGCTTTGAGAAGGATTTGTTGGGGAGAGAACAAGCAGGCCAACCTTTCAAAGCAAATGGCGTTTTTCTCCTTTGTTTTTTCCTTCCTTGGGAAGCGGATTGAATGGCCAGAGAGCAAAAGACATTTGCAGGGCAGGCAGAAAGTTGGGGTGGTTGTCGTTGTTTTTCCCCTTTTGTCAGCTGCAAACCTGGAACTCTTTGCGAAGTTAATGTCTAGTCCACAGAGGTTGGCTGTTCTTTCACTGCACTGCAATTGAAGCAGGAGCAGCAGAAGAGAAGGAACAAGTCCTCATTCATAACACAAATGCTACACACACACACACACACACACACACGAGAACTGCTCTGGCCCTCTTCCACGGAGAGTGGGTGAGGGGGAAAAAAGAGGAAAGAGCATGAAAGGAAGCCTTGGAGTGAAGTTGCCAGGCTGGACAGAGCCAAAAGCTGCCAGCTGGGGGGTGCAGCACCAGAAGTAAAGCTCCACACCTGTTGTGGGTGTGGGACGCAGAACACGGGGCTGCCAACCTGGAGGGGGGGGAGAGAGGGAGAGAGAGAGACTCCCATCAAGGAAGAAGGAGGAAAAGATGAGGATACACTACAACACAAGTAGCCCAAGCAGATTGTGTATTGCAGTTGTGATTTTCAATGGTTGTAAAGCAGGTTGCTCATGGAATTTGACCTGATTTTACACCTGGTTTGTTGTGTGTGTGTGGTGGTCGTTAAGTGAGTTAATGATTCATCATGGTCCAGTTTTGCCAAAAACACTTCCGTAAGACCCAGGTTTGGGGGAATCCATTGTAAATTGTGGTCACGTGATCACAAACAGCCATAAATGGGGCTGAGTTGTGGTAGCATGATGGGGCGGGGGGAGAAGTGGTGGCTTTTGGAACTTCAAATCTGGATCCTAAAAACCCCTCAGGTAGGTACGTTGCAGCTTTGAATGGTCAGTAAGCATCTAGGTTGTAAATCGAGGACTGCCTGTGGAAGGTCCTTGTGTGAACATTGCCTGCTCCCTAATCTAGCATCCTCAAGAAAATGGCGCTTTCCCAAAGTTTGGGAAAAGGCAGGGGTCTATAACTATGAAATTCCTCTGAAAACCAAAAGCGTTTGGCATCATTCTAGTGCTCAGCGAGCACTGCGTGTGCCAAGTTTTATGAAGCTGAGATTTTAGTAGCCCTGGAACGCTGAGCTGAAAGATTTTGTAGTTAATCATTCCCAAAGCTGCATATTTCAGTGAGAGGATGGGTGGGAGAGAAAAAATCTCAGGTGTGAAATTTTAATTATGAGACTACCTAGAGAGATGCCGTGAGATCTCTTACGTGGGTGTGCATGTATCCGTATAATTGAGCGATACCTGGGTGGGATGAGCCCTAATCTTGCAAGGTGACCCTCTGCTGTGCAAGGCAAAGGGAGTGCTGAGTCATTATTTAGTTCATTAAGTTGATTTAGGAAGAGGGACAAATTGAAGCTAAGCCCAAAGTGTGACTTGTTGGTTGCTGGACTCAGGAAGAAGTGTGCCTGTGGAGTCTGCACACACACACACACACAATGTTGCCAAGCGACAAGTCCTGGCGTCTCTGGCTGTGGGCCCTGTGGGCACTTTGCGGAGTGCAGAGGGTCACGCAGGGCCCAAAACAACAGGTCTTTAAATAGGTCTATCGTCATTCAAGGCACAATTTACAAGCAAAGCAGGCAGGAATGAGCTTCCAGCAGAGGCTGCAGAAATGCCTAGGTGGAAGTGTAGCTGTCTCACAGACACACAAACACACACACACACCCTTTTCTCCTAGCGTTGAGGATTGAGCATTGCTTTCCTGAACGCGCTGAACTCGGCTGCTGCAGACTTTACTGTCACAATCAGTGCGGGTAGGTTGTTTTCAACAAATTATCAGACACTTCAATTACTATTTTAAAAATGCAACTTAGACAACTAGGGCTTAACATGCATTTTTGTGCTCAAGAAGAAGTGTTGAGAAGTTGATAACTATCTTCAAGTGAATCCCGAGAGTTTTGCAAAGGGAGGGGAAAGACAGAATCAGTAGGTGTGGGGGGGGGAGTTAAAAATGGAAAGCGAGGCTCTCTCGCAAATCTTGAGAACGAGGCGGGATGTCTGCACAACAGAAACCTCTTTTGGGAGGGTCTGGAGCTTGGCGGTGCCACTTAACACAATGCAAAGCCAGAGAAGTGGGAGTGATGACAGAATATGAGATAGGGGAGTGGGTGAGCAGAGGCAGCAGGAGAGGCTGATGGTGATAGCAGGAACGAGAAATTAATGCCCAGAAAAGGAGCAGAAATACAAACGAGGGAGAGTAAGTAGTTAGGATGGGAGAAGTGGAAAAAAGGGTGGGAGGGAGGGAGAGAAGAAGGAGGGAGATTGGAATAAGTAAAAGAAGGAAGGAAGGAAGGAAAGAGAGAGAAAGAGAGAAAGAAAGAAAACACAAATGGGAGAAGTGCAGGAGCCAAGCAGAAAAGAGGAAAAGCAGGGAGAAGAGAAAATGAAACGTAGAATAGAGTGATAGGTAACGGTGAAAGAGAAATAACTAAGGGTGGGCTCTGAATTCTAAAAAAAAATTCCTCTTTTGACTGGCCTGGAGAGTTCTTGTGGTCTGAATTCTGCTTCTGCTGCTTGGCTGCTGACCAGCTGTGTCATCCCCCACCTTAGCAATATTAAGGCTCGCTGGCTGGGGAATTCTGGGCATTGAAGGGTTGGAGGCCCCTGAGCTATGTATAAACTGTAAATAGTGTTCGGGGACGCCTTCTACCTCGCAGTTTTAATCGGAAGGCTTGGTCAGAGACAGTCTCCCGCACCCCACCCCCAGCGCCCTTGGAGTGGACCTTGGCAATGGCACCTTGCCCGTGGAAAGGCAGCTACTCTTGGCCAGGATTCAGGCGTCCATCTCCAACCCTACGTTGGCTGCTCTGCTTGCTGATAGATGCTCAACATTGCATGGCTGGACAAGAACTGTTGTGAACTAGACCATGTCCACCATCGAATGTGGAAACGAGGTACAGTTGCCTGCTGTGCTCACAGCGGTTTGAAGCTGCTGCTCCCTTCTCCCTTTCCACATTTTAGAGGACTTCTTGTCCTTTGAAGCCAAACAGTTCTTAGTTTAGCTGTAATGCTAAAAATGGCATTTCAGCCTGAGAAGCCCTGGTCTTCTCCAGTCTCTACCGCCGGTCCTTCTAAGTACATCCGAAACCATCCAGTTTAGTTTAGTTTAGTTTAGTTTTAGTTTAGTTTTATTAGATTTATATACTGCCCTTCTCCTTACGGACTCAGGGCGGTGCACAGCCAAATTAAAAAGCAAATACACAAAAGTTAAAATTTCATAAAAGAACAAATATAAATAGCCGTAGATTAAAACAAATTAATTTAAAAGATAATAAAAACTCTAAAAGTAATAAAATATTGACAGGAATCAGGCTAAGCCGCAAGCTGAAAAAGATGTGTTTTTAAAGCCCGCCGGAAAGTCGGGAGGTCAGAAATTGTTCTTAACTCCGGAGGCAGATCATTCCAGAGGGTAGGTGCTGCCACAGAGAAGGCTCTCCCCCTGGGGGTCGCCAGCCGGCATTGTCTGGCTGACGGCACCCTGAGGAGGCCCTCTCTGTGGGAGCGAACCGGCCGGTGGGAGGCAATTGGAGGCAGAAGGCGTTCCCGTAAGTACCCTGGTCCTAAGCCATGGAGTGCTTTAAAGGTGATTACCAACACCTTGAAACGCACCCGGTAGTCCACCGGTAGCCAGTGCAGCTCGCGCAGGAGAGGTGTCACATGGGAGCGCCCAGTCGCTCCCGTAATCCCCCGTGCGGCCGCATTTTGCACCAGTTGGAGCCTCCGGGTGCACCCCAAGGGGAGCCCCATGTAGAGAGCATTGCAGTAGTCCAGGCGGGAAGTGACGAGAGCCTGAGTGACTGTGCGTAGGGAGTCCCGATCAAGAAAGGGCCGCAACTGGCGTATCAGGCGAACCTGATAGAAAGCCCCCCTGGCCACAGCTGTCGTGTGATCCTCTAAAGACAGCCGTGAGTCCAGGAGGACGCCCAAGTTGCGAACCCTTTCCGTGGGGGCCAATAATTCGCCCCCAATAACCAGCGATGGTGTCAGCTGGCTATATCGGGACGTCGGCAGCCACAGCCACTCGGTCTTGGAGGGGTTGAGACGAAGCCTGTTTCTCCCCATCCAGACCCGCACGGCTTCAAGGCACTGGGACATCACTTCCACGGCATCGTTGGGGTGGTCTGGGGTGGAAATGTACAGCTGAGTATCATCAGCATACTGATGGAACTCCACCCCAAAACCACGGATGATCTCACCCAGCGGCTTTACATAAATGTTGAACAGGAGGGGCGAGAGGACCGACCCTTGTGGCACCCCACATACCAGGCGCCTCGGGGTCGACCGCTGCCCCCATCAACACGGATTGCGACCGGTCAGAGAGGTAGGAGGAGAACCACTGCAGAACGGTGCCCCCCACCCCCAATCCCTCCAACCAGCGCAACATGATACCATGGTCGATGGTATCAAAAGCCGCTGAGAGGTCTAACAATACCAGGATAGAGGAGTACCCCCTACCCCGGGCCCTCCAGAGATCATCCACCAACGCGACCAATGCCGTTTCCGTGCTATATCCAGACCTGAAGCCGGACTGGAGCAGGTCTAAATAGACAGCTTCATCCAGGTACCGGGGGAGCTGCCGCGCAACCACACTCTCAACAACCTTCGCTAAAAAGGGAAGGTTGGAGACAGGACGGTAATTAGCCAAAACAGCTGGGTCCAGGGAGGGCTTCTTGAGGAGGGGCCTCACCACCACCTCCTTCAAGGCGGTCGGTAGGGCACCCTCACTCAAAGAAGCGTTTATAATCTCCTGGAGCCAGCCTTGTGTAACCTCCCGGGAGGCCAGCACCAACCAGGAGGGACACGGGTCCAATAAACATGTGGTTGCGTTCAGTCTTCCCAGAATCCTGTCCACGTCCTTGGGAGCCACAGGATCGAACTCAGCCCAGATAACACTCTCAAGACCTGCCTCAGTCCCCCCGCCTGAACTAACCCAGTCAGCGGCCAGATCTTCCCAAATCTGAGTTATTTTATCATCCAGATATTGAACAAAGTCCTCAGCACGTCCCTGTAAGGGATCCTCCCGCGCTCCCGAATGGAGGAGGGAGCGGGTCACCCTAAACAGGGCAGCTGGGCGATTATCTGATGACGCGATAAGAGCGGCAAAGTAATTAGACTTAGCTGCTTTTATTGCCACTATGTAAGTCTTAATATGAGCTCTTACTAGTGTCAAGTCAGATTCAGAGCGACTGGCCCTCCAACCACTCTCCAGGCGTCTTTTCTGGCGCTTCATCTCCCTCAGCTCCTCGGTGAACCAAGGGGCTAAGTGGGTTTGGCGCCGGGTCAGAGGCCGCAAAGGCACGACGCGGTCCAACGCCCCACCGGCTGCCCTGTCCCAGGCAGCCACCAGGTCCTCAGCCGAGTCGCGTGTCAGTGTCTCAGGAAATGGCCCAAGCTCCGTCTGGAACCTATCAGGATCCATCAGGCACCTGGGGCGGAACCACCTAGTCGGTTCCGCCTCCCTGCGGTGAGGTGCAGCGGTCAGAAAGTCAAGTCGAAGGAGCAAGTGGTCAGTCCATGACAAGGGTTCTACACCTATATCCCCAATATCGAGACCACTCAACCACTGCCCAGAGACAAAAACTAGATCCAGGGTGTATCCACCAATGTGAGTCGGGCCTTGAATTACCTGGGTCAGGTCCATGGCCGTCATGGAAGCCATGAACTCCCGAGCTATCTCAGATGTTTCACCGATAGATGGCAGATTGAAATCCCCCATGACCATAAGCCTGGGGGTGCCAATCGCCACATCAGCTACAACATTGAGGAGCTCGGGCAGGGTCTTTGCTACGTGGCAGGGAGCCAGGTACATGACTAACAAACCCATCCGCCCACCAGGACCCCACCTCACAAAGATGGACTCACACCCGGCTATCTGAGGTACAGTAGCCTCCCTTGGATCCAGACCTTCCTTAATAATGACCGCTACTCCCCCACCCCTACCCTGAGCTCTCGGCTGGTGGAATGCAAGGAAACCTGGTGGGCACATCTCCACGAGGGGAACCCCACCCTCGTGGCCCAACCAGGTCTCTGTAATACTAGCCAGGTCCGCACCCCCCTCTAGAAGAAGGTCACATATGAGGGGGGCCTTATTTACAACGGACCTGGCATTGCATAGCAGCAGCTGGAGCCTCGGGTCCTGAGACTCCGAACAACCTGGGGAACGGGAATAGCTCCGGGGACCAATATGGTCCCCCGCTCTCGCCATATCTGCCCCTCCCACACAGCGTATTTATAGCCCAACCCTCATCCAGGAAGAGGAGGGTGGGTTTCTCCCCTCAGCTCCATCTCCATGGAGATTGGGGTTTCTCCTGACCCCACCCCACTCCTTCCTTTTCGGTTTCTCCCACCATTTCAGAACGTTCTCATCCAGATAAGACGCTCCTTCGCTTCCCGTCTCTTGTGCAGAGAGACAACGGAGCAGCTCTCCCTGCCACTTCTCTCCTGGGGGGTGCAATCCTTCCTCTCCCCCACTTTCCCCTCTTCCTGAAGGCCACAGGCGGCAGCGGCGGAGCAATGGGGCTCTGGGCGTGGATGGGGATGTGGATGTGGAGGGCTGTGCCTGCACATCATTCGTTGCCTCCCCGAAATGTTCTGTTTTTCTATCCAGTTGCATCTTCTTTCGTGTCCAGAGGCTGCAGGTAGGCGTAGTCCACAAGTTGCAACCCCAACGGAGCCCAAAATTTCTGTTGCTAAGTGAGACAGCTGTTAAGTTAATTTTGTTCCATTGTATGACTTTCCTTGCTATAGTCGTTCACTGAATCACCTCGGTCGTTAAGTTAGTCACACAATCGTTTAGTGACTCTAGCTTCCCCATTGACTTTATTTGCCAGACGGTCACTAGAGGGAATCACATGATCCCAGGGAGACTGCAAATCGTCATAAATACGAGCCAATCGCCGAACAGCTGAATTTTGTTCACGTGACCATGGGGAGGTTGCAACGGTCATAAGTGTGAAAAATGGTCAAGGGACACCTTTTTCAATGCTGTTGTAACTTTGAACAGTCACTAAATGAGGTGTTGTAAGTGGAGGACTACCTGCACTATGATGGGATGCAAATAAGGCAACAGAGACCTCTCCAAATCAGCCGTCTTGGAGCCCCCGAGGGAGGCAACGCTCCTCTTCTCTTTAGGAGCCGCGTTCCTTGCAGGAGAGAGAAACTTTTCAGGGCCTTTTGTTCTTGGCAAAATGCTGCCTGATCACGAATGAAGGGCAGAAGCTTATTAGAAATTTCATTGCTCGGAGCCTCTTCTGTGAACTGGACACAAAGGCCTTTTGTAGGGGTGCTGGAGGGAGGCAGAGAGCAGCCCTCCTCGGTGGAGGAGCATTCAAAGGGGGTCCCAGAATTTCACGGAATCATCTCCTCAGCCTTTAGCTGTGCTTGTCCCAGATTCGGGAAGCGTTCGGAAATGAACTTTGCAATGAACACCATTTTCTGCCAGAATGGATCCCAAAAGGATCGCTGTGTTGATCCAGATGTTTAAGTTGAAACATTCTACATTTATGGTGGTCATTGGCTGCTCCAAATGAAAAATTGTTTTTCTCTGGTGAACTTTATATTATATACTTCGGCTTGTTTAGAAAATAATTTAGCTACTCATCGCCATGAATTTTCCCCAGACTACGACTTCAATTTGCAATGCAAAAAGCAAACGAAATGCTTTTGAGGTTTGATTAAAACAAAAGAAAAGCCAAAAACAGTAACAAGAAAACCCCAGGCTCGTCGTTAGATAACTTGTTTTCTGACTGCTGCCAAAAGAGGGGATGTACAGTCGCTGTCAGTTCTGTTCAAGGAGAAACAGACGAGATTGGCAAAAACAGTTTCTCCTCTGGAAACTCCTTCAGGGCCTGGGAAAAGGGACCAGCCGCTCACTCCGAGGCTACATAGAATTTAATACAGACTTTTACATCGATTCTAAAAAGAGAAAGATACAAATATAGCCCCGTGTAGGCAGGAAATCTAACCTTGATATAAAGCTAAATGTTAACCTATAGTGGGAGGCCGCTGATTTTATTTTTATTTTTTTTTAAATCTTCCTGTGGTTTTAGGCTGCATTAACTGAAGCACTTCAGACCAGGTGAAGTGATAGGAAAAATCCTCAACAACCGTGGTCATTCGTTTAATGACCTTTCAAACTTACAATGGTGCTGGGAAAAGTGACTTGTGGCTGTTTTTCACACTTATGTGTGAAAAAGTCGCAGGCTTCTGCTGATTGCCGGCTGACTGCAGTTTGGCAGTTTGAATCTTACCAGCTTAAGGTTGACTCAGCCTCTCATCCTTCCAAGGTGGGTAAAATGAGGCAAGATGCTGACTCTGTAAACTGCTTAGAGAGGGCTGTGAAGCAGTATATAAGTCTGCTATTGCTATTGCGCCATTGCAGTTCCCACATGGTCATGAAATCATGCTGGCAACCAGCATATATTTATGATGATTGCAGAGCCCTGGGTCACCTTTCTGACCTTCCCAGAGGCCGTCCAACAAAGTCAATGTGTTCTGCTTTCAGGCTGGACTCGTTGGGACAACCTGTCCTGAGTGAGCTGGCAAATTGTTTGAGATCTCCACTTGTAGATGATCTTTTGGACTGTGGAATGATTTACGTCCAATTGTTTAAAATCCTTTTCCAAATTCATCTAAATCTATCATCTTCTTATGGATGGAAACTGATCAAGGAGAGATTCAGCCTAGAAATAAGGAGGAATTTTCTGACAGAACAATCAACCCATGGAACAGAAGTTGCCTTCAGAAGTTGTGGGAGCTTCACCACTGAAAGCTTTCAAGAAGAGACTGGCCTGCCATCTATCAGAAATGGTGTAGGATCTCCTGTTTGGGCAGAGGGGAGTTGGATTAGATGACCTCCAAGGTCCCTTCCAACTCTGTTATTCTGTTCTGTTCTTTCTGAAGGGCCCAGAGAACTCTTTCAGTCTAGGCTTGGTGATATCACACACTTCAACAATAAAGAGCAAACTACACTAAATATCTGAGATTTCAATTAAAGAGGTTTCTCCCAGCTCCCATTAACGGTTTTAATCTTTTTTTTTTCATTTTCTTCTTCTTTTCCATTTCATTTCATTCCCCTCTGATCTGCTACACCCAATTCCAATTTTAGGTCTTTGGGGTAGAGATAAATGTAGGAGTGGTGCTTACTTTTTCCCTGTGAAACTGCCTTCAAATAATTGATCAGATGATCAAGTTGGTCAATTTCTAAATCTTCACAAAGATTGGAATGCACTCAATTCAAAAATATAATGAAATATCTTCCCAGTAACAAAGTTTTCTCTGGACATTTGCTAGAATAGGAGACGTTAAATCAAGGATGACTATGAGATCAAAGGCCAAGGATCTATAATATTAAGATCTCTAATAAGGCTGGAGCCAATTATGATTTGGATAAATTATATGAAGTAAATGCATAAATACTATTCTTAATCGTATTTGTATATCTTAGGCTATGAGATAACTTTATCAACCTTTATAAATCCCCCAATTAGTGTAGCCCTATCTCAGATGTTTATAGTTTTCTCAATTCTTCCAAGTATATCTTTGGAATAGTTACTTGTTTCTCTTAAGCAATGCTGTATATCCCTGTACCATTTTTATAAATGTGTTTATTATCCCAGAGGAAATTTTACTTTGAATTTCCTGGCGTGTCTTTTTAAAGATAAGCAGGCATTTTACAATATCAGTCAAAACAGGAAACTAGTATTGCAGAGAGAAAAATGATACTGATTGTTGACTGAGCATGGACTGAGTTTCTTCTTAAGTTGAGAAGTGCTCAGAATATGAAGTGTGTGGTTTTCTCCTACAGCAGATCATCCTGTAATCGTGTTGATCCCAAAAAGGGAATTTAATCAGGATTAGTATAACCAGTTAGTTATACTTCTGTGGCCCTTCGATTCGACTGACCATCCATTTTAATCGTTCGCTGTTTATTTGCAAGCAGAGCCCCAGTTGATTTGGGGCGTGGAAGACGTTATTTTAATCAATGTTATGTTGGCGCATTTTAATCACCTACACACTGTGTCACAAAGCCATACTGAGTTTGAAGGCTTGCAAGAAACCACTTTCTTTCACTGTTTGTGATTAAATGACCCTCCTCCCCACGTTTGGGGGGTCTGACTCATTCCACTGTAGGGCAAGAAGGGTGCTCTGTGTGTCCCAGGCCTCAATTGTGTCTGTGTTATTTCCTGGACATTGTGCATTAATTGCATCAGATTGGTTGTGTAGAGAGACTTTCTTTATTTGCAGAGGTCAGTAGCACTGGTGGAAGAGACAATAACCGCAGCAGCGCTGGTGGTGGCTCCCCCCACCCAGGCCATTGACCTTTCCCTAGCTATGCCATAAGCCTCCCCGGCTTATCCAGGATAACGGGCAAGTATGAAGGCTTCTCCTGCAAACCAGCGTCCGCCAGCTCTCCCTTGGTAAGTGTACGGGGCTATTGTGCGTTGGGTGAATGGAGTGGGGGGCTTGGCAGGAGGATGAATCTGAAGTGACAGGGCAGCTGTAAGTGAATGTGGGTGTAAGGCTGGAGTTAGGTCTAGGAGGAGGAGGAGAGAGAGATGAGACAGAGGCATGGCGTTGGGGCAGTGGATATTGAAATTCGGGGCATGCTTTTTCAAATTGGTACAGATTAATATTTCCTTGCTTTTTTCAGGCTCAGAAAACATGAACATCAAGGCCTTCAGGTATTGGAGATGAGGACCAAGGTAGGCACTTGTAGATGAATGTTCTTGTGTTGGCAGAGGGCATCTTAGGCCACCTGCTCTAGGACGGTATTCCTTGGGTTTTGTCCAGCGTCCCTTTGGGTGGGAAGAACGTGGAGCCAGAGCAGGAGAAGACCTTAGTTTTGCTTCCTCCTTTCCTTCATTTTGTGGGCAAGAGGCCTCCTTTATTGAGAGGGCTGGGCATTTACGCTGGACTGCGTGATCCAGAGGCCCAACCCTTTTTAGGTATCCTAAGATGGGCAGAATCCAGCTAGAAAAATTTGGAGCCAGCGTTTTCGGATCACAAAGTTACATGAAAACTACCCCATTTTGAGAAAGAAGTTTAGCTTTTCATGGTCTTGCCTATGTTACATCAGTAGATCCCAAAAGTTCCTCCAGGATCACAGAAACACTGTTACTCTATGGGGAGACAGTAATCTCCCTTTCTCATTTTGTAAGTGCAACCAGACTTGCAAAGTACAATCCTTAAAGCAATATTTGTCAACCGTGGGAACTTCAAGATGAGTGGACTTCAAGACTTCAAGTCTTGCCGGCTGGGGAATTCTGGGACTTGAAGAGCACCCATCTTAAAGCTGCCAAGGCTGGCACACACTGCCTTAAAGAGTCACGTGAAAAAAAAACTTAATTAGGTTGAGTAAGTTATTCTATCAATTCAGTGAAAATTGGGCTAAGAGCAACCTAGTACAGTTTTTGTATAAAAGCTAAAAGGACTTCACAAATTGTTTTCTACAACACGAGCTTAGAGGTTGGAATAAGAACCAAAAATGTGAAAGAAAAGTTCAGAAGATATGGCAGCGACGACAACATTGTGCCTTTTCCTTTCTTAATTTCCACAGGAGTCTCAAGAATCGACGTGACAGCCTTCGTTCGGGTGGTGGGCCAGGAAGGCCTGCCAAAGGGTCCTTGCTTACAGGAAATATCCAGAACCTTTATCAGAAGACGGGACTCGTTCCCCTCAGAGAACGATCCCTGGCAGCCCAAAGGCAATGCCCACGGCCCCACGCGTGTTATCTACCTGTCCGGTTTTCCCCCAATTGCAGTCACGTCAGTATTTTTGAAGTTCTTCTAATTGGCTTCCCTTTTGTATTGCAAAAATAAATGAAGTTTGGGGGGGGGGTTCCTAATGTTCTAGCTGGTGTGTGTATTTTGTCTTGCACCCTGTTTATTGTCCCCAGCGGTAGTGTAGGTAGCCTTGTCCAACCAGGGGGAGTTTCACCGTTTTCTGTCAGCACCTGCAGCAAAACCCTTAACCTGCCCTCCACGCACACCCCTTGCTCAGAAGCCCAGGTGAGGTCAGGAACCTTCCGTTCCAAGTTGCCATTGGTCTATCAGGGACCTGCCTTGTGGATGTGCCCAGGTGAGACCGGAGGTCTTAAGAACCTTACGCTCTTCTCTTTATGAAGCCACAAAGGTAGTCTCCAATTTATGACCACAATCGGACAAGGACATCCCTTGCTAAGCATAAGCAAGGGGGTCGTGAATTGGGCCTGATTTTACGACCTCATTTGCCACAGCCGTTAAACAAATTACCACAGTTGGTGATTCTCATATTCGCTAAGCGAATCCGGCTTCCCCCATTGATCTCGGTTATCAGGAGCCACCTGGGAAGGTCACCCATGGTGATCACATGATCCCGGGATGACACAGCTGGCGTAAACATGGACCGATTGTCAAATTTTGCTTGAATTTTGATCTCGTAACTGTGGGGACACTTCGAAGCTCATAAGTTACTTTTTTCAGCCTTGTTGTAAGTTGGAGTGGTCACTTAACGAACATACGTACGTTGAGGACTACCTATGTTTCAGAGCTTCCCTCTGCAAGGGGCAGCCTCTTCGTCTCTTGGGGGTCACAACTCTCTCAAAACACAGTTTGGCCCTGGAGAGCCACAGGTTACGTGTCCAGCAATGCTGCAACCTTCGGCCAGGGTTTTGCCTTGCTGGGGGGGGGGGGACCCCATCCCTTCCGCAAAATGGGGGAAATTGGCACCATTGTGTATTTAGGGGCTGAACAACATTTAAAGCAGCCACTCCTTCTCTTCATTCCTCCGGCCCAAAATGCTGTTTCCATCCTTAAAATGGGAGCTGGTCCTCCACTTATGACCAGTGACCTGCGCAGCAAAGCAGATATTCTCCCCTTTGCAGGAAACTGACCAGCTAAGACACTGAGATTGTCGATCAGAAAGGTCGGCAGTTCGAATCCCTAGTACAGGTCTCCTGTGTGAGCAGGGGGTTGGACTAGATGACCTCCAAGGTCCCTTCCAACTCTGTTATAAATAGGGATTTGCCCATCAGTCTTTCTTTAAAGGGCACTGATGGGCACTTTTCTCCTTGTGACCTTATATAGATCCTTATGTAAAAGGATTAGGTACTGAGGATGAGGATGAGGATGATGATGAACTTTCTTCAGCCAAAATTCCTCCCCCCCCCCCCCCGCCCTCAACACACACCCCATATACCACCCCACTGGTAATTAGCTGAAATCTAATTCCCTCTCCAAGAAGCCTGGTCTCGGAAGAAGAGAACCAAAAGAAAGAAGACCCTTCCTTCACATAAAACCATTTGGAACTTAACCTTAAGAAGGAAGAGAAGAGCAAAATAAAGACAGTAGTTCAATAAGCAACCAGACAAACTTCGGCCTCTCACAAGAGTTTGACTTCCTCCAGGCATAAGGAAATAAATCCGTGCTGAAACGGGGAGGGGAGGGGAGGGGAGCCTGCATGTGCCACGCGTGAGTGGCAGAGTTGGGTTCAAATAAAACGGACGTGCGATGGGAATAAACCTGCCAGGGAAGCTGGAAGCTGCCTTCGTGGGTGGGCTACAGGAGAGAAAATGAAAAGAGTAACTTTTTCTTTTGTTTTTTTCACTTTTAACAGAAGGGCAAGAATAAATAGGCTGGGACCCAGCCTGTAAAGTGGCTAAATTTCAAGAAACAATTAAGAGCAGTTTTAAACAAAATGATTCTGGATGCCAGGTTTATCCAGAATGCAGGGCGTCCTCAACTTATGATCACAACTGAGCCCAAAGTTTTTGTTGTTAAGCGAAACTGGTTAAGGGGGTTTTGCCCCGTTTTACTACCTTTCTTGTCATAGTTGCTAAGTGAATCACTGCCGTTGTTAAATTAGTCACACAGTTGTGTTAAGTGAATGTGGCTTCTGCATTGGCTTCGCTTGTCGGAATGTCTCAAAAAAAACCCAGGATGCTCTGGCCGTCATAAGTATGAGTCAGTTGCCAAGCATCAGGTGACCCTGCGGAGGCTGCAATGGTCGTCGGTCTGAAAAACAGTCCTAAGTCTCTTTTTTCTGGGCCGTCGTAACTTTGAATGGTCATTAAATGAACTGTTGTAAGTCAAGGACTACCTGTAATAGTACAATTTTAATTGTAGATGGGAGGGCAAAGTTGACTTGCTTTACTGAAAAAGGGGAGGGGAGGAGGAAGGGGGGAATTCCTGCCCTCTCCCTGATTTCACCTCTGACTCCAGCCCCAATCTCCGGGTGGGGGGTGGGGGTGGAGGGGAGCTGCTGGTGTCAAGGGGGGGCTACACCTCCCGTGGCCAGATGCAAGGTCTGATGTGTGCAGCTGGGGATGCTGGGTGGGGTATCGCTCGCCCTGCTTGCAGGATGAGACCCCTCCCTGGGCTGCTCAGCCAAATCCCTGGGGTGGGGCTAGTGGTCCCCAAACTGGGACTCTTGGGGGATTTCAAGCCACCTTCTCTGGGTGAGGGTGGAGGGTTGTTCAGCTACCTCTCAGGCGCCCGTCCAGCCCCTCCTGGATCTGAAGGCCTTCTTGGTAGTTATGCCGAGGGAGTTACTGTTAATGGGCTGTCCCTGCAATACAAAACCGAGCAGCCCAGGCAGTGGTGATGTAGCCTGACGTACTCAGGTGACCTTGCCGTTGCTGGCTGGTCTTCCTACTCAAAGTGCTAGTTGTCCTAACGGCTGTGCACTTGGTTACCTGTCCGACCTCCTCCTCCCATACGCATCTGCCTGCCAGATCAGATCAGATGGGATCGATTCCAGTAAAGGAGAAGATCTCTAGCTCAGGGTCGAGAGGGAGGATCTTGGCGCTCTCTGAGCTTGGTTGTTTTCTTGCGGAAGTTTCCTTGTCAAACCAGGTAACCTCATGGGTGCTAGCAATGATGCACTAGCACGGATGATGTTCCTGAAGTTCAGAGAGCCCCAAGGACCCCTCAGGATCAGTTCCCTCCAGGTCCCAAGATCTACCCGAGAATGCTGTCTGATGGGGCCTTGGGAACGGACATTTTTTATCACAATCTCCCCCCCATCCCGGTTAAAATCTGCTCTTCTCATTTCCTTCTGGGTTCCAGGTGGGCCTTGAAGATTATTCCATCAAGCCCAGGAGGGTGGCATGCTGGGCTTGAAGACTGGAATTTGGCAGATGCAATATTTTTTTCTTTTTGCATAATTTCACTACTGGGCTTGACTTATTTTATAGCTAGCATTATTTATTATTTCTGAAGTGTTTTTGTTTTCACTTGGTGATGTTTCTGATTTTCAGAAGTTTCAGAACTTTGATTTTGGTGGGACAGATTTTTCGTCGTAGACCAAGACATCTTACTCGGATGTCATCCCTGCTTCAGTCTAAAATCATTGCTGGGCAAGCAGAATCTTTCCGGGCAACATGACCTGGTGTTTGTAAACCCTTCCCTGCTGACCGCTCTTGAGTGCAAAGGACAATACATCCCGTTGACTCTGTGCCACCAAGTTGGAATCGACTCTTAGCAACCACCTAGGTAGAACTTCTCCAGGGTCCATTTACACCCCTGGCCCTTCAGGCCTTCCAGAGGTGCATCCATCATTGCCATAATCCAATATGCCTCATCATGCTAAACCAAACCATGGATTCCCAGCAACCTAACATAGGCCTTGTTTTGGGGGTCAAAATGCAATGCCCTACCAGATGCTTAGGATCCTGCAAGGGTAAGTTCCTCTTATTGATCTTACAGTCTGTTTAAATTGGACCTCGAGAAAAGTGGAATAGCCTGTCACCTCAGCTTCAGAATTATTTGACATCTCCATTTAAAAAAAAACCCTTCCAGTTCTTACAGCACTGTGGAAAAGGACCTTCGACTACGGCCCTTTACTCTCCATTCTTGGCAGAGGTGTTAGTTGGATTTTACACCAAATAAGCTTTTTCTCTCTTGACTGGCAAGAGATGGAAAATCACGTTCCAAATTCTTATGGATGTTTCCATTATTTTGCTCTTTGCCATTATCTGTAAGCTAGCCAATTGGTTAACCTCCAAGGGCCAAATTATTTAATATGTTTTAAACTGTTTTTAAATTTTGTGATAGATGTGGTTTTACTATGGCTGTGCACCACCCTGAGTTCCTCGGGAGAAGGGCGGTATAAAAATTTAAATAATAAATAAATAAATAAATAAATAAATAAATAAATAAATCTCAAACTAAAAGTATTTCCTATTATTTATTTTGTAATGCATTGACACATTGTACATTGAATACACTGAATCATCAAATGCACAACACCAAAGGTTTTTAAAACGTTAAAAGTATCCATACAACATTTTGATTAAGCCAACCAACTAGACTCTCAGCATAAAGTTACAGGCCAGCCAGTATGCAGATGATGCGTACTTGAAAAGAATGGCAGATTTAGCGGGCGATGTCAAGGTAGCTGGGAATGTTGGGCGCATGGATGAGGCAGCTCTCTTTTCTGTCGGTTACTTCTGCCTTCTCGTGAGCAAGGATTCCAGGCTGCGATGAAGAACAAGGCCTGTAAGACCTACTTGGAGTGGGTCTGTTCTGGAGGGATCATGGAGATCCCCTCATGTGCTTTGGTAAGGAACCAAGGCTCTCCTGACCCACCTTAGAACATTCTTGAAGGAATTCCTCAGAAGCAGAATTTTAGCTGAGAAGTTGCACACAGGAGAAGTCCTGTTTCATTGATGGATTTGCCAGGGGTCTAGGACAACTTGCCCCAGCCAATTCTCCATGGGACAAGAGTTACTCTAATATCAAAGAAATGGCGGAATAGGATCATTAAAGAAAGGATATAGAAAGGAGGGACAGAATGAAATGTGAATGGCAAAAATTAAAATTATTTTAAGTAATTGAACTGAATTGTTGAATTGTCCTGTGGCAGGTTGGCCATGGTGAGTTGGCTATAGCAAGTTGTCCCATTCCAATCTCACCACCATTATCATTGAGCCCTTGGCCACTTAATGTTCCTTGAGCCTTCACAACCCTTTAGCCTCTCTTTCTTCTTCAAACTATGATCACATGGCATTACAACAATCTGAATCTGCTCTGAAAGGATCCAGTCATCATTTCAGAGAGCCTAATTCTCTGGATCTTGGTTCAAAATATCACAAAGCCAATTTCTGGGAATTGAGACTCATCTGGTGACGATCTCCATTATAGGATCCCTCTTCAGCTAATTCAGCCAAACTAGTTTCTTGGGATCAAAGGTGGACATATAGACAACCTCTCTAGACCGACCCTTCCATTCAACATGTGGGCCACTGGCTACTCCTGATGGAGTAACAAGGCAGGAATGCTGCTTTCTGACAAAGATGTGGTGGGACTTGGGCAGTGGGAGACTTTGGGTGGCAGATTAGGAACAAGGAGAGAAGAATAAAATGCAAGGTGCATTTGCAGAATCAGGGCGAAGAGGAAGGCAATGAGACATTGACCCAGACAGAAATGGGAAGAGGCCAATGTACCATGTTTCCCCGAAAATAAGTCTGGGTCTTATCTTAATTTTTGCTCCAAAAGACGCGTTGGGGCTTAGTTTTTGATTAGGTCTTATTTTCAGAGAAATATAGTACTAACTGGTTGATGATCTTCACTGGGACTTATTTTTGGTGAAAAATCATGTAGGGCTTATTTTCCTGGTTGGGTCTTATTTTCGGGGAAACACGGTAACACAGATTCATTTTGCAAGTACCTCTAAGGATGGGAATAACAAATTGGTTTCCAATTGAGAACTGTTGTCTATGGAAGTCCAGGCTGAAACGTCAGTTTGTGAAATACAAGCCTATTTGTTTCATGAAGCTCTGTAATTACCTGTAGCACTGGGAATTCTTAGAGGACTGGCCTGCCAATGAACTAGAGATGGAAGCCCTGCAGCTGGAAAACCTATCCTTCAATGTTGATATCCCTAGTTAGAGAAGAATGTGGGCTAGCAGAAAAGAAATTCTATGATGGTGTGGTTGTGTGCAAACTCTGAGAGGTAGTTAATCCGGCCGATCCGGTGAGTGTTTATAGAGCTGTGGAAACGGTGTTTGAGTGGGCTGAGGTGTGGTCCCACTTCTGAAGATGGGGACTGGGTCTTCCAAAAATACAGTGAATTTGGTTTCCTATTTTGAGACTGGATGCGTTCACATGAGAGCAAACACGCCTTAGTTGATAAGCATATGGTGCTATTTCCCTTCCAATTCTGAAGTAGTCTTTAACCAAATGACTTATGTGTGTGTATGTGTGACTGAACTGAAACTGAAATTGTGTGTTCAAATTAAAATGGGAGAAGAGCATTAACTAGCCAATTGGCTCTGATTTAACTTCTAGGCCATTTGAGGGAATTAAAAATTGCATTGGCCGCTTTAGAAAGTATCCCCAAGTCTAACTTGAATTGTTAAGAGTTCCTTATTCTTCCCAATGTCATTCCATTCAGCACAATTGTGGGTCTATGAGTCATAAACACACTTTGCCAACCCTGGAAGCTGTAGAGGAACCATCCAATTATACAAAGATGTGAATAAGGTACAAAGACTGGACTATGAAGAAAATACTTCACTAAGTCATTAAAGTGTCTGTTGAACCAGGTACTTAGTGGTGCCCTGGACCAAAGATGGGTTGAGATGGGAGGTCTCAGTTCTGTTAAGTTTAGGACAAAATGCTGAGGAAACCAGTCCCAGGTGGCATTTCTTTCCCTCTGCAGTCTTCCTACCACGGCAGAAGAGCTTCTCTCTCACTTATTAACTCTCAAGATTATTGCAAGGAAGGTTTGTGTCCCAGGAAGAATCAAGAAAAGTGAAGTTGAATGTGTTTGCCAGATGCCCCAAAAAGGTGCTTTTTCCAAGAGGCAACTGGACTTCGTTTTTCTTTGAAGACCTTTCACTTCTCAGAACTGAAGAAGCTTCTTGGGTGAGGAGTGAAACATCTTCAAGGAAAAAACCAACAAAGTCCAGTTGCCTCTTGGGAAAAATGGCATCTTCATGACAACCATGATCTGGATGATTGAGATTCTCCATAGAATTTATATTTGCCAGATGGTGATATTAAATCAGAATGGAATCCGAGAAATAAGTGTTTTACCTAAATACTGCTGTAAAATATGTAATACATATGTATGTGAATATGTATGTAGGTGTGTATGTGCATGAAATACCCTGACTCTGTGCATCAGAGACTTCTGTTCAACATACCTCCAGGATCTCGACACCAAAATTTGGTAGCAACCAGGAAAGTTTAAGCTCTGCTAGGCAGCAGACTTATTTTGCATCTAAAATCTGATCCCAGACTTGGCTAACCCCAAGGAAGGATGACAAAATACCCTTGATCTTCCAGTGATGTCACCTTATCACAAAAGCTCCTTTAGATCCTCCCAAGCCAAAAGATGCTAAGAATTTCCTGTCTTTTCTCTGAAATGCAGAAAGTATCTGCTTGGCACAGCTAGAAGTAGCAATAGCAATAGCACTTTGACTTATATACCGCTTCACGGGGGTTTACAGCTCTCTCTAAGCGGTTTACAGAGTCGGCCTATTGCCCCCAACAATCTGTGTCCTCATTTTACCGACGGAAAGCTGAGCCACCCTTCAGCTGGTCAGAACCGAACTGATAGCAGCCAACAGGCAGCAGAATTAGCCTGCAGTGCTGCGTTCTAACCACTGAGCCACCAGGTCTCTTCAGTAATACATAATGCATATCCATAATCCAAACTATTAACAATTTCCTTGTCCGCGTTGCTTTGTCTCCTCATTCTTGTCTTGCCTGTGTCTATTTTTGAATGTGGCGCTGGGCGTGCCAGAACATGGCTGCCAACCTCCAAAAGGCTGGCGCTCCCATCACGCAACCTTCTTAATTCTCAAAGACCCAAAGTCTTTGTAACCAAAATGGGATCGGCTGCAGTTCAATGTGTCCTCACACATGTTTAAAAGCCTTCAGGAAAAAAATAAAGGACAGAATAATGTCGCCAACAAATTTTGTGGAGACTGGAACTTGCCCATAATCATGCAAACTGATACCCAGCTGGGAAGAGACGGAGTGCTGAGGGGAACACCAAGAGCTCCTTTGAAGTTGTAAGCTGTAAGCTGTCCTGTGGCAAGCAGCAAAACTCTGGGTGACGTTAAGAGGCCCTCTTCATGGGCTGTTTCACCCAGACTTCATGAGGCAAGCGATCCACTGGAGCTTTTTGAAAGGGCGGGTACCAAATAATGGAGAACGGACCCATTTCCTCCGCAGAAGCTTTGGTGCTGTTTCACAGGAGCGTAGTACTGTGCGAATTAAGACAGACATTCACTAACTCCTATTTCACAGATGGCAAAGCTCACAAAACATAATTCATTTTCATTGCTCAACGCTTCCAATATTTAGACAATATGTAATGAAACAGAAAATTATGTTTTGGATGTAGTGCAAGAAACATTATAGGAAGGCATCTGACATGATAATTTTGGGCTAATTGCGGTTTCTAAGGAGAAGTTGCATTGGGTGCTTCCTATGTGTTGATGATATTTAAAAGCATAAGAGGCAAAATGTCTTTGGAGAAGGATCCCATTCACCCTCTGCTTTGTGCCAACAGGTTCCTGCTTCTGGGTGGCAGTGTTAAATGGCAACGTGGTGGGTATCGTGGCAGCCCGAGGCAACGAGGAGGACAACACGGTGGAATTGCGACGCATGTCCGTGGACTCTAAATACCGTGGTAAAGGGATCGCTAAAGCTCTGGGTCGGAAAGTGCTGGAGTTTGCCGTGGTCAATAACTACTCCTCTGTGGTGCTGGGGACCACGGCAGTGAAGGTGGCAGCCCACAAGCTGTATGAGTCCTTAGGCTTCAAGCATGTTGGGGTGGTCGAACACTACTCTCTGCCTGGAATGACCCATTCTATTCTAGAGCAAATGTTCTTCCAGCTTCGCTACCACCGCTATTGCCTGCAGCTGCGTGAAGAGTGAGGGAGCCTCATCTTCATGGCGGCCCTCCCCAGAACCTCCTGGCCAATGTTTTGTGGGGGCTTGTGTCATGGTTTCTTTGCCATCTCTTCATTTCATGTTCTTCATTGGCTTTGTACAAGTCCTTGTACAAGCGAAGGGCCCTTCTTCTTTTCTGAAATGCTTGTAGGGTGATGGCAGTGCTAATGCTGGAGGTCTGGTGGATCTGCCCTTGGCCTGACCTGGGTCAAGGTCAGGATGGACACGCTCACTCTCCCAGTCTTACCCTGGTTAACCTACATAAGCACAGAAATGTCAATGCATAACAAGGCTGCTTGTCTGACGTGTGTCATAAATAATAATAATCTCCTTTCCCCCTTGCCCCCAAGTATTAAAAAAAGCGATACTTCATGATACAGCTCAGTGCAAAAGTTTTATGTGAATGCATTTCTCAGTATTTTATGAAGTAGTATGCATTCATGTTCTCATGATATAATACCGGTTAATCATGCTGAAAGAAAATGTGAAAATCCTGCTTGCTATAATGCATGAAGAGGAAGTATTTGCATGCATTCAAACACACTATCAAGTAGGCGCTAATAATAATAATAATAATAATAGTAATAATGCACTTTCTGGATGTACCTCCCTGCTGCCCAAATTCTCAAGAATACTGGTGCATCTCACACCCGGGACTTGGTCCTTTATCTTCGTTTTCTTCCTAAGCCAGCAAATACAAGCCCTGAGCCCAATGTAATATATGTAAATTACAGAAATATCAAATATGCGAATGTAGATAGACTTTGAGGTCCCCTGCCAGATATCTCCATCCAGAGTGTTAATTTTCCTTTATTGAAGAGTTTTGTTTATTACATTCGCTTAGACGATCCAAACTCTTTGCTTTTGCGGACTGGTTTCCCAGAGGCAAAATGGAGACTTCTGTTTCTATGGCAACACACCTGTACGCTAATAATGTGCACCAAATCTGAACGCTTGAGAAAAAGCAATATGCAAAAGAGAGAGAGAGAGAGAGAGATGGAGTTGCCGGTTTCAGCTGAAGGAGGCCAGGAAAGCAAAGACTTTAATCAGTTGCTACTTGCTAGTGGGATAACAAATATAGAAGAGCTGACGTACAACGTCACTGCTGCTTTAACAATGTCACATTTGTGAGTTGTACAGCTCCATGCAAAAAGCAATGCAACGCAACCGAGATCTGGCATGCTGTCTGTTGGAGCCCAGCACGAAAACACCCGAGGTTGCAGCTTCTTCTGCCTTGAAATACCAAACTCTATTTCAAGAAATGGCAACTTTTGCATTAATGACATCCGAATAGAAGCCAGGCAGCTTTGGGGTTTAAAAGGCAATAGGCTCAGAAAAGCTCAGAAGCATTTATTTTGGGGGGAGAAGGAAGCTGGAGGGCTGAGCTTGATAAAAGCAGCTCTCATTTAACATTTCCTCCGGTTGAAAAAATTGGGATAGAAATTGGGCCGCCCCAGCCGATTGGAGGAAGAAGGTCCCAGAGATGGATGAAGCCGAGGGGAGTAGATGAGAGTAGAAAGACCCTCACCAAGTCAGTCCTTTGGCCTGTCAATGGAGGAGAGAAGCTGCCTTTCTATTCGGTGACAGGGAGGCTCTTTGTATCTTGCTCTGGTCTCAAAGTGAGGAATGGGTGGAAATATAGCAAAGGCCACCTTGAAGAGAGAGAGGCTGCCCTGAATTTTCCTCACTTCAGGGCCCGTGTTGAGGAGCCTGCAGTGCAGCCCTGCGCTTCCTGAAGACCAGCCGTAGCTCCATCCTTACCCAGGAAGGGCACCGGTGACGGGAGAGGGGCTTCCTCGTTGCTCCCCCCGTCTCAAGCGTGCCGCAACTTGGACAATGAGGCTCTTCAGGCTGATGACCAAATAAAGGGAGAAGGATGGGTCACAAAACACAGTTTTCTGCTTCAACGGTGACTGCCTTCCTGCCTCAGATGGTGCCACGAGCTAAAAATGGCCAGACCAAACTGTGTCCCAGCAATAAAACCCCTGATCAGGACTAAAGACTGACTTGATGAACAGAATGTACTTATTGGAACTGAGTGTGTCTGTGCGCGTGTCTTGATGTAGAATGTATTTTTTTTAAAAAAAGAAAAATTCTATGCTGTACATTTCTCTTGAAGCTCTTCAAATGTGTACCGTTGGGGGGGGTGTAGGATAGAGGTGTATAGTGTACAGAAATTGGTACAATATTTTATAGCTGTTTTTGGTGATTACATTAAACTGTGTAACCCAGATGAACATTATAAAGTGTTAGGGAAAAAAGGGAAAGGGAGGAACTGCTTGTGCCTTTTAATTTTTTTCCTTTTGTGTTCTTCTGTTATCCTTGCACTAAATGGTTTCTGGAGAATTAATAGTTCTATATAGCCTAATGAATTGAACGATGAAAGTGATACATGACCTCTGTGATGGATTTTTATTGAGGCACTTTAAGAATGCGGATGGTTTAATGCTCGTAGAGATTTCCTCTTTCGTAGCTGGGTGACCCAACACCAGACAGGGAAGTCTACTCTGCAAGACCTTCACTGAACTGTCACTGTATGATAGCCTTTTTACGATTGTATATGGGAGCAAGCTTCTGAAAATACATGAGACTTGAAGTGTTCTTTATCCAGCTTCTGCCTAATTCATTCATGCAGTTAGTCAAAGGGCAAGGGATCTCTTGTCCAGCTAGTTGTATCTTCTTTCCACTCCCTTTAAATTACAGTACATCAGCAAAGGGCTGACAGAAAACATCCTTGACCTCTTTTTCTGGGCTTCTCCTGTAAAGTCTCACCTGGCTTTTCGACCACCAGGGAAAAAGCACTAAATCTCTGCAGGGAAGGCCTTACGGAAGATAGAAGTCTGATGAATGTCTGTTAAAGAAGAGAGGAGAGCTTAAAAGACGGATGGGACACACATAGAAAACATGATTCTAATGGGCATGGGTGGTAATAACCTGAAAGTAGAAGATGCCAGGAGGGGATTGTGTCACATTCAAAGAATGACCGTTATCATCCATCTAGGAATAATGAGAAACAGATATTTCAGTATAGAGCTAGAGGGAACAATATTGTATTAGGTGGTTTTACCTCGGAGGGGAAAAGAGATGCAGGATGCAGGAAACAAAGTTTCCACCCAATCTTCATCAGCCGAAGGAAGAGGCCCCAGATTGTGATGGGATGGAGATGGGAACTTGGAGCATTTTGCAGTTATTGAGAGAATATGCTAAGTGCAGAGAAATACAATCCTCCAGGGAATTATCCAGCTCGATCTGCATATGCTTTCAACTTCAACCTGACTTTTTTTTAAAAAAAAATAGGTATTATATTTTTGAAAAGGATGTAGCAATGATGCTTGTACAGAGCTATACTGATTTACCAAATCTTTTTCCCAGTTGAGAGAGCTAGCACAACCAATAGCAGCTTAAAGACTTGTGGTGTGATTCTATGCCTCCTACCTCACAAACAAATCAATGACGCCACATTCAGTGGGCCTGTTTCCAGCCAGCTGCGCGCTGATCTATGACTCTTCCTGGCATCAGCAACGCCACGTCTTCAAGGGGCAATATTTTTCATGTATTATAGATGCCTGCCTTCCTATGACTGACTTTATAACAGGCAGGTTTCTCCTGCAAACGCTGCAGATATTTTTTTGGGGGGGGGGAGTATAGACCCCCAATGCTGTAGGTGTCTTGGGCTGGTCTTTTCAGAAGAACTTGATGTGAGGCCTGGCACCAACTCCTGGGCCGATGGGGAGCAGAGGCAGCTGCCAGTATAACCAGGCCTGACTGAATGCGGCTGATTCTGAGCCTTCTCCTGGAGCCAAATATCTGGATTTCCCCCCAGATTTCTGTGTATTGCGGGCTTTTTTGCTGCCTCATTTCTTCAGCTTTTGCTTGGAAATAGCCCCCTAACCAAAATGACAGCAAAGCTGCTATTTGTGAGAGGATGATTTCATTGTGGCCAGTTTTGCGCTTTTTATAGGCTGCAAAACCCAAGGTGAAATGATCTCTCTTAAACTTGGATTTCTGCTATGAGTAAGGAAGGTGTTGGGCTTTTTTAAAATTTTGGCTTGGACCAACAGGGCAAGGAGTTCCGGCACTGAAGCCTTTATCACAGAGGTGGCTGCCTGCATGGTGGGGGACTGTCAGTCAAAGCAGCCACGATCCTTCAATCAAAGAGCCACCACGGGTGTTGCAGCAGATGGAGAAAAGGAGCCGAGCTTTGATCTCATAGTTGAGACCACCTATCTTGACTTCCTTGGCCCCTTTCCTATGGACCTCTCTGCTTTATCATATCCACAAAACGCTTAATTGTTTAATTAATCAATACTTAATCTCCTAATTGATTTTTTCCTGGAACCTATTGCATTATAGAAATGTAATTTACAAAGCCAAGGCTCTCATGCAGTCTCCACCGAGTTTCTGCTCTACAGCTCTCCTCAGCTGCATTATTCCAAAATCATCCCGCAGAGAGATACGTTTCTGTTTTGGCCTTGCATTCAGGCCTATAGAACCAAGCAATTGTATTCTTGGAGTATTTTGTTGGTGTCCTTTTTATAGGCTTCATAAGACGCACCAATTTACAAAAACCATGCAAATGTTTTGGAAAAGGTATTTCATAATAAGGGAGGCTCCTCACGAAGCCCCCGTCTTCAAATTGGCCGTATCTCACACACAACAACTTTGGACTCCGTTTCCGGCTGTCTCCACACATGTGTACATTCACTTCTGGGGTTCCTGTGCAAGTCTGGAAATGTGACTTGCCTGCTGCAAGTCCTCCTCTCTGAAAGTGACTCACCCAGAGGGGTCACCCAGAGGCCAAGAGCATGAAGTCCTTTCACCAACAGAAATTACTCCCGGAAAAAAGTGCTCTGAAAATGGGCTAAAAGCTCCATTAGTCATGCCAGGTGAGCAGTTCAGGAGCTCCTGAGGGCTTCTGACCATCTCAGCAGCTCTTGCTTTTTTTAAAATTAGTGGCTTACCTACCACTTGCTCCCAAGGTGGAAAATGGGGCCAGTGGCTTGAATCTCACAAAATGGGAATACCTTAAATAAGAGCCTCTCCTCTCCTTCTTATCTGCTGCGGGACGGCGGGATGAGGGGGTGGGGGGGGAGCAGTCGCAATGTTTTCCAAATACTTGAGACAGCTTTTCAGCCTGTGTTTAGCTTGATGCCTTTTGTCCTCTTCAATTTCCAAATCTAGACCCTGCAGGACCCTTCTCCTACGATCATTAGAAGAAGCACAAAGGTTTCTAGCTTTCAGCTCCCAGAACTTTTGCTGTCAAAATGTGTGACATATCTGAGCTTCTTCCAAATTGGATCGCTCAGGATTCTGCTAAATCTGTCATCCAAGTTTTAGCTTTGCTTCCTTGATACAGGATGTGCCTGATCTTCTCTGATGGCGGTTAGATAACGTTTCTCTCAAGGTTACAACTCGGCTGAACTTCACCAAAGAAGGCTGGGGTTTATGGATTCTACAGCTAGGTGGTGGGTATATTTACCGGCCCAGCTTTTTGAAAAATATATAGATTATACTACGGCCAGTCAAGCTTCTTTAGAACAAATTGAACATTAGAATTTGAATTCTAAAAATTTACTGCAAACCCAAGCATCTTAATAGATATCAGTACAAACAAACCCTCGTTTATTAGTGAACCAGCTAATGACTACACAGGGGCCTTCTCTCTGCTTTTACATATACCAGTTATCATCGGAAGTCAAGCCAATCTCTAGCTTTGGAGAGATTATGATATATGCCGTAGGTGCATGCAGTCACGTGCACATACATGATGATACTACATAATCATATATGAAATAATCTCTGTATCTCTGTTATATACAGAAAATAAGGAATGACTCAGATTGAACAGCATATTTGTATGTTGTTTGAATATGTTCAAAAACCCCCCTAAAATTTTCTGGGCATAGGCTTTAAAATTATGCTTGTATTTATGCCAGTATAGTCCCATCTTATTCTACTTCAACCACTGTTGTTATTTATTTATTTATTTATCTGTACGAAGTTAATATATTTCATAAGAGTTTTTCTACCACAATAAGGCTGTTTCCCACTGACGCTTAATGACAGACACGTCAGCTCTCTGAAGCGTGTTTCCTTCTGCCTTCGAGAAAGAGTTTTCAGCGATGAAAGTCTCTTCTTAAAAATAACCCCCTGCTTTAATTCCAAAAGAGGCAGAAATGGGCCTTGATCACAGCCTCTGTGAGTGACACATCTGGCTTCGGTACTTAGGGATGTTTTAGAGATGTTGTAACTCAAATGTGACAACTTTTAAAATGGGTAGACTGGCTGGGGAGTTCTGGGAGTTGAAGTCTGCAGCTGTTCTTGCGTTTCGTTTATTTCAGGAGCTTTGCTTCTTCCCTTTCTGGATAGAGTTCTTCTTATCCTGCAACCCAGACCCTCGGTGGCTTTCATCTGTATTGCCTTAGTCAGTTGTGTTAATTTTGTTTTCC
This sequence comes from Masticophis lateralis, assembly GCA_030761175.1. NCBI lineage: Eukaryota > Metazoa > Chordata > Lepidosauria > Squamata > Colubridae > Masticophis > Masticophis lateralis. The sequence goes on from JAUDYJ010000004.1 coordinate 129,320,706, forward strand.
TTCTGTTCTATGCTTTGCTTTTGGGTTGTCCCCTTTTGTCTATTTTCCACCTTCAGGAAGAGAGACATAACATTACCTTAAAGGGCCTTTTCTGAAAACCTCTGGAGTCTGGAAGTAAGCTTTCCCCAATGACTAATGAATAGTCCTCCTATCTAATCTGTCTAGATGACAGACATGTGAGCCTTTACTCACATCGCCAGCGTTGACTGACTCATCCTCGGTGCACTTCTGTGGCTCCACCAAGGCCACCCTGCAGCCTGAGAAGTGAGTGACATCTGTCTAAGGATGGCCCAGCCCTTGAGCAAAGCAAGAGAAAGCAGAAGGAGGGCAGTTGCAAAGCACCATATCTGGAGGCATCCGCCAGGCAATCCCAATACAAAGTTCTGGGTCCGAAGGGGGCCTTCGGCTTGCCTACGTGTGACCCGGTGCCCCCGCTCTGAGTTCCCAGAGTTCTCTTCACTGGGCTAAGTAGCCGTTCGGGAGATAAGCTGTCAACTGACTCACTATCTTGTGATTGTTTTGGTCTGTTGTTTTCCATCCCTTTCCCACCCTCCCCCCAATCACTCAAAGACTCGTCAACGCAGGATGTTTATATCCGGGCTTGGAATTTGAGATGTTCTGATGGTGTTGAGGTGACTCAGGGGCCTGCTTGTGGCCTGGTCCTTCTCAAGGCCAAAGCTCTCCCTCTTTTTCATACTTCTGCCCCTTATAGGTAATCTCCAGTACTTTTGTCTCCAATTTTGCAGATCTTCCTCTTCAGATTATCTGTCTTCTCACCTCTTCTCATCAAAAAGTAGTTATGCCATATTTCAACAGGATAGGTCATTGCACAAGGGCCACGGAAAATTTTCACTGGCCAACCTTCTCATAGACCACCCTCACTCTGGTGGTTGGGGGTCTTCCGCAGAAGCCTTGGTTGTTTCTGGTTTGGAAACCTACCCTTAACTTTACAAACAATGACAGTGTCTTCTCTACTGCGAAACCCACCTGCTTTGGCTGATTTACAATCTTTACCCATAATGATGTTCAATACGACACTGCCTGGCTGCACCATTTCCATGGTTCCCCCCATCGAATTCACCCAGGCCGTCCGAAGGGATTTTGGACTAATCTGATGGGGGTGCAGGGTCAGGTTAGTGACCTTTGACCCCGACCTCTTTCCATCTCTCGCTCAGAATCTCCTGTCACCCTTCTGTCATGAACTTCCCAGTCTTTTCCTTCTGAATCTCCTCAGCTGCCCTCTCAATCAATGTCCGTGGCTTCTTCCAGTGGTATCGCCCCTTCCTTAGAAAGGTTTGTCCCCAGAATAAGGTCACTTGGTCTGAACTCCAAACAGTCAAGTTCTACTTCACTCTGCACCTATTCTAGACTGAGCGCACAGGGGTTTTTTTGGAAATGGCGGCTCCAAAGCGAACTGCTCTCTGCTCTCGTACACAGAATGTCTTGCACATCCATAGTGAGGAGATACTAATCGCCCCATGAAGGTTATCAGGACTTAGTCTCCGAGAAAAGTGTTGTTCCTGTCCTTTTGCCCATTCAGAACTTGAAGGATGTCTTCAGTTTCTTGAATTGCAAGGAGGTTCCTTCTCGATTTTAGCATCAAACTGGTATCCCATTGGCTGTTTTTCCACTTCTCACCACGTAGTGAAAGGTTTCCTTAATCTTCGCCCACCATATTAAATCTGGTTCTGCTGTGAAGTTCATTCCTTGTGTTGAAAATGTGTGTACAAAATTTTCATCCTAAGAATACTTCCTCACTGCAGATTCTCTTCCTTGTTGCAATTATTTTGGTATTGAAGTTTGAGAGAGTGCTCGCTTCCATAACAATATCTTAATATCTGACCTTTTATCTTCTTCCAAAGAATCCCCCACGGCCCTTTTTGCAGGGTCTGACATGTTCCCCAGACATTCTGCTTTATGGCCTTGATGTAGGTGGTTAGTAGGACTCTCTCCCTCAAAAACTGACCCCCCCTTTTTTTAGAATGATCAACCAATGCCTTAATGTTCTAGGTTCCAAGGAAGCGCTCTCAAGACTCCTGTCAAGATTTTTCAAAATAAACACATTGTTAAAAGGGATATTATTTTGTGGTCGATAACAACATTACCGGTATATCCTACAACCAGGTCATAATATTCCACTTTCATTGAAATTCAAGGCTCAGTTTTCAATCCATTCAAGATCCTTCCTTTCAAAAAAGGGTTTTCACAGTTTGTATGAGGCCCCATCAGGTTCAAAGACCACGATGGAAAATGATTGATTATATACCTGAAAATGGTTCCTGAAAGGGCCATCTGGGAATTCATGCAACTGTTGCCCCAGCCACATTTGCAGAGCATTGACTAAGCTACCGGTTTCAGTAGAGGTAATCCTTGACTTACAAGTCGTTTCTTTAGCAACCATTCAAAGTCATGAGGGCATTGCAAAAGTGTCTTATGACTGGTTCTCGCACTTATAACCGTCTCAGCATCCCCACAGCCACCATCTGGGCATTTGACAACCAATATGTATTGATGACAGTTGCAGCTTCCTGGCTTCATGTGTGAAGACTATTGTGACCTTCCCAGCTGGCCTCCAACAAGCCGTGTCAATGGGAGTGGCTGGATTCTCATAACAAGAATGGCAATTCACTCAGCAACTGTGGTAAAAAGGCTGTAAAATCAGGCCTGACTCAGTTAATGGTTCAATTGCTTAGGGATGGAAGTTCTGGTCCTGATTGTAGTTGTAAATTGAGGACTGCCTGTATTAGCTAAATCAGAGGAAAGGCTGGCCCAAGCATTGGCCATCAGACAGAAGAGAGGTCTGAGCGGGACAGGGCTGGGTCTGACGTCCTGCAAAATTCAACCCATTGGGTTAAAATGTGTGTCTGCATGTGTGTATTTACAGTACATGCACATACACTCAACTGTGGTTTACCCAGATTAATCTATGGGAAGTATGTTTTCGCCTCCTGAGCTGCTGCTTTAGCTCCAGGTTTAGTCAGATGGCCTGTAGCTTCAACTGGGCACCCATCTCCTCCGCCCTCTTTGCCCAGCCTGCTCCCTTCTGCTCTTCTTCTACAGCCCCAACATATTTTCCAGCTTCTTGTGCATTTTCCTGTGTATTTTCTCTGCCTGCAATACCCAGCTTCATGGTTTTCTGTTAAGGTGGGGATGACTTTGTATTTCAGGATACAATGGGGGTGCGCTGACCAGATTTGTGGGATCAGTTATGTTTTTCCATCAGATCTGCCAGCCAGAGTCTCTCTAGGCTGTGGCTGTGACTTCCTCATCTGCAGACTAGCCGATCCCATTTTAGCCTTGTTTGTTTGGGGGACTCAGCCTGTTTCACTAGCTGGCGGTTCCGTGTGTTTCCCATGAATCCAGAAAACGGGATTGTGTTAACCATGGGTGAGTGTGTTACGCAAACACAACCTATGTCTTTGGATTACTATGATGGAAATGAAATGCGGGTATCAAATTTTATAAATAAATAAAATAAACCAAGAATGCTGAATCCTTGTGTTTGTTCTGAATACCAAAACTGAAAGGAACTTGCAACCTTCATTCTTCATTCTGCATTCTAAACTTTCCTTGTTAGAGCAGATTAACGTAATTTTCTGCTGTTGTAAGGTCATTCGGGAGTTCGGAATCTGTAACCTTCTGCTGCCATCAAGAAAGTCTTTCAATTGCCTCCTGAAAAAGCACCTTTAGGACAACCAGGACCTGGACGACGGAGAAGCTCTACAGAACTCTACTGCAAATCATCCAGACATCTACAGGTGTATCACAGCTCTCCTTGCCCTCACCTTTACACAAAGGCTTCCTTCGAGTTAACTCGGCCAGCTAATTTTACTACAAACAAACTACGGTCAGAAGGCAGCAGATGCCCCAGGGTCTACGAGCCTCTGGATGGCAGGTGAAGGTAACTGGGGTTTCAAGTGCTGGCTTTGCTAATCTTCCAATCGAGGGTCCCGGGACCAGACTTTGAAAAAGCCAGGCAATAGGGTGGGGGAGATTTCTACGCCCATGGTATATACTGGAAATCTATAGTACATGCGAAGCTTTAAGCAGCCATGGTCATTTTTGTTTTCTTTCAGTGAATTTCTAGGTAAGTGGACGTTGACTCAATCACCATGTGCTAGAAACACATTTTTCTGCAAATGGGAACATCTGCTTACTACTTAGATGGCATTATTTTCAGATTCCAATTAAGAAAATAATTATGTGGCAGGTGCAAAAATGTGGACAACCTTCCAGTCAGTATTTTTATAACATTTCTTTTGGTGGAAATAACAGCTTCCAAATGTTCTTCTTGTAGCTAGCTAAGAGTGTTTTGTCATTGTGTTTGGAGTTTTTTTCCCACTCTATTTTGGAGAATAATTCTAGCTCAAAAATACCCTTATGGCTCTGCAATATACTTTACAAATTCAAGAGATCCTTATTTGAGTAATATTCAAGTTCTGTTACTGTGACGGTCATTCCAAGCCCCAGATCTTTCCTTCGTGGTTTATTTCTAAATATGGCGGATGGTTGCCATGCTACGATAACTTCCTTGCTATGAGAAAGTAGCCCCACTATCCTTCCGATTATAAGAGAACTACAAGCACAAGAAGTACAAGTAGCAACCAGTGGAAGATCATTAAAGAGAGATTCAACCTAGAATTAAGGAGAAATGTCCTGATGGTGAGAACATTTAACATTGGAATGGGTTGCCTTCAGAAGTTGTGGGTGCTCCAACACTGGAGGCCTTCAAGAAAAGACTGGACAGCCATTTGTCCAGAATAGTGTAGGGTCTCCTGCTTGGGCAAAGGGTTGGACTAGAAGACCTCCAGGGTCCCTTCCAACTCTGCATCTTCTTGTCTGAAGAGAAACTGGATGGCTCGAGATCACCTCTTGAGGCAAACTGAAAACTACTAGTCTCCACAGTCCCTTCCAGCTCTGTTATTCTGTATTTTGTATTCTGAAAATACACTTACATCAACCTCAAAATGGCTCCCATGCCTGCTGAACCTTTAGACCAGGGGTGGGCTTCAAAAGTTTTAGCAAGGAGTTCTCTGCCCGGTTGCTGGGTGGGGGTGGCCATGGTGGGGGTGGCCTAGTTGGCCTCCTGCACCACAGAGTGTGTGTGTGTGTGTGTGTGTGTGTGTGTGTGTGTGTGTGTGTGCGTGCATTTTTGGCCTCCCCAGGCTCTGGAGGCTTTCCTCAAGCCTCCAGGAGGGTGAAAACGGCCTCCCCAGGCTCTGGAGGCCTGGAGCCTCTTCCGGTAGGTGTGTTTTTCACCCTCCCTGAGCCTTTGTGCACACCCTGCACTTACCTGCATCCAAAACGGGCTGCATGGGGACTCCTGGGAGGAGTGGGCGGGGCCAGCCAGTAGGAGGATTTGGGGGCTCTCCAAACTGCACAGGATCTTAGCTAGAGGTTCTCCCAAACTCCTCCGAACCCCCAGCAGCCCAGCCCTGCTTTAGACAGAGAATTTCCAGGATATGGTCCAAGAAAGTATGGAAGGCAGCAAGGGGCATAGAAAGAACCCAGAGCTGTGTTGCACCATCATGCCTGTCCTCCTGACCTTTCCAGCCAGGAGCAGGTAACACAGGTTTGTGGGGATGATGGCTTGAGCTCCAGCCTCAGGGTCTCCGCCTTTGAGGGTCTTGCAGCAGGGTGAGCAGAACAGGGGAGATGGGTCTTCCTGACACAGGGGTGTAAGGGAGGCAGGCAGGCAGGATGGCAGGCCACAAACAAAGCCTCTTGTTCTTCTGTGGGGGAGTGGCTGATGGAACTACTTCATTCTGAAGAACGATGGACTACAAACTGAGAACTTCAAGCCAGGAAGGAAGGAAGAAAAGTCTCAAGACAGAGGGAGCCTTTGTCCCCAGCTGCTTTCTTGTGGATGTTCCTCCAAGGCCTGGGGCCAGATCTGTTCTTCAGTAACGGGTAGAAGGAGCTCAGGGCCCGTGTGGGTTGCCATTGGCATTTCCCCCCATCCTTGAGTCATGAGAAGACTATGTCAACACAATGTTCACTCCCTAGATTGTCAGTCCTGCTGCTTCTATTTCGGCTCTGGTTTTTATCGTGCAGGAAAGTAATGTTAAAGTGACACCAGCTGCCTGCAATTACTGCAAGTTCGAATCTCACTAGGCTCAAGGTTGACTCAGCCTTCCATCCTTTCAAGGTAGGTAAAATGAGGACCCGGATTGTGGGGGCAATAAGCTGACTTTGTATAAAAAAGAACCACTTGGGGGGGGGGGCGACAGCCTTACTAAGCAGGTATATACAAAAGTATGAAGGCTATTGCTTAACACATTGTAAGCTGCCCTGAGTCTCCGGAGAAGGGCAGCATATAAATTATTTTTTTTTAAATCTTATAAATCTTATAAGAAAACCAATTGATGCATCCCAATCTTTTCTTCCTTCCAAACTTCTCCCAATCAATGGAAAAAGATCCAAAGATGACCACTGTGTTGGGCAGATGGGCTGGCATCTCTTTATACTTTTACCTGGAGGATGCATTGATTTCAGGGACCAAATAGATTGCACTGAGAAGATTCCGGAAAAAATCCAAACAAATCTTTTAAGAGTTTTTTCTAGACAACACAAACACAGACACACACACACACACACACACACACACACTTTCCAACTCTGGTCAATTGGGGAGCGTGTCCAATAGCTTTTCCAGGAAGTTCCTTGGGTGTGGAGTTTTGCAAAACCAGGAGAGCATCAAGCAAGCAGCAAGGAAGGAGGTCTACAACTCTTTCACAGCTCAGTTGTTGGTACAATAAGCCTCTGGTAGCTGGGTTGACAGTGGGGAGGATTCCTTGTCATTTCCACGAGTGGGGCAGCTATATAAATAAATTAAACAAAATCCTAAGGTTGAATGGTCAGCGCTGTATTTCTTCTCTTCATTTATGACCCTCTAGCAAACACACGTAAGGAAAACTGACCGGGAACAATTCAGATATTTTTCCTTCCTTACAAAACTGCAAGGCAGCAACAGCCTAAAGACTGGGCTTGGGGGGGGGGGTAGGAGGGGTTTCAGATTGGGGGTTGTTGATACATTAACATCATATCCTGCCTCCCACCCCACTCATCCTACTCCCTTCCTCTCCATCTTTTAGCTATTGCATTATGTAATTGTTACAGCTTTGTAGTATTCTATTTCTAGAGTTTTATCTTTTAATGTTACAAGGCGTCCAGAGTTACCCTGTGGTAAGGTGGGTGGCCAATCTATTTGATCAATAAAACAAATAAATACAATAACAACATACAATAATCCTGGATCGTCCCCTTGGTCATTGAATAAAAGCAGATGTTGGGAGTTCGCACCCCCACAGATGTGGAAAATACGGGTAAAGAAGCTCCTAAGGAGGCCTGGCTGCTTGTCTTCCCGGGTTAATACCGTTCTGCATATTTCTCACATAACCGCAATTCACCCTGTGGAAAAAACATCTCCGTGTTAATTACTTGGGTGGAAGCGGCATGACAGGAACGGGTGGAAGCCCAGGCTCTCTTCCTTCTCCTCAAGGGAGGGAAAAATAAATAAATCACATGCTGGAGATTATAAATACTTATGAAACATCCCGCAGAGCTGTTGCTTAGCAATCCAGCGAGGCATCGGGGCGAACCAATAAGGCAGGCCAGAGCGTTCTTCAAGGATGATTAAAGACTCAGATTTTGTTGTTCAGATCAATATACAGTACTGTATGGAATTTGGTCTGGCTTACTGGCAAGAGGTAACTTTAGGGTGGTGAGGAGATGGGAGTGCCTCGCTGGATACGGAATGGGCACAAACGTTTCACCCAAATGGGCAGAGGAGCTCAGCCAACCAGTCAGCAGCTGCACTTTCTAGGTAAAAATGCCAGCCGGGCAGGGACCTGAAAAGTCAAAAACAATGTGAAATGAATCGGAGCCCACAGAAACTGGCAAACAGTCACAACAGCACACATGGATCATGGCCTGAAAAAAGCAAGACAAGACAGCAGCAGCAGAGACTCTTGCACAGAGAGGAGCAGTCAAGATGTTAAAGGATCTGGAGGCTAAATCCTCAGGCCAGTGGTTGAGGGAGCCAGGGGATGTTCTAACCCAATGAAGAGAAGGACCAGGGGGGACATGACAGCCATTTCCCAATATTTGAAGGGCTGCCACAAAGAAGAGGGGAGGTCAAGCTATTCTCCAAAGCGCCTGAGGGCAGGACAAGCAGCAATGGATGGAAACTTATCAAGGAGAGAAGCAACCTAGAATCAAAGAGCTCTAAACTCTGCCAGGATCACAGAACAGACGTGAGGTCTCTGTGGGCCTCCCCATGTTGCTGAAACACAACTATTCACATTCTACTGAGAGAGTCAGTTCATAAGGAGACACGAGAGGTTCAATCTAGGCTGGCACCGTCTTTCCGTTGTTACTGAAAAATGTTTTCACAGCATTCTATGCTCACTAAGCCCATAGTACATATTTTATACAGAATAATTCCTTATTTGTGTACATAATTCAACATTCTGTTCACGTTTTAATGGGGTATCGATGTTCCCAAAACCATATTAAGCTACCCAATGGATATTAAAACCAAAACAGGGTGAGGTTGGAGGAAACTTAAATTGTTTGTATAAAGGTCCATTCAATCGTTGGATACTTCTAGCATAATAAAGTTTGCAGCCACCTCTTTTTAAATCTTCTCTGAGGTGTCTGGTAAACAAACCAAAAATATTTTGTTGAAATGGCCACCTCTTCACATCACAAGAATCTCACCTAGTCTTAAAATTTAAGACCCTTCAGTGCCGATGCTTGTCCCCGTTGTGTGTGTGTGTGTGTGAGAGAGAGAGAGAGATAGAGAGAGAGGTTGAGATGGGTGGCATATAGATTTAATAAATAATGTATTTGTGTCTATATCTCTGAATCTCCAGATCTATGTGGATATTCAGGTTAAACTTGCACTTTCCTGCCTGCAGCAGAGTTTCCAGCCACTTGCTCTTCCCCCCATCCCCATTCACTGAATTTCAGCTGCCATTTTATTCCTCTCGACTAGCCTGAGGTGTCATCAGCAGCCTCTGAATCCCAGATAATTTATTCAGGGAAATAAATTCAGTACAAAGACCAATTTCATGAAGAGCTATTTCCTTGGGAAGCGTTAGGCTGGAATTGACGAAAACATCACTATTTCATAACAAATTTTATCTCGTTATAGATGATCTTGCAAGACCCAGCCACAAATTGGAGTGTATGTGTTTTAACGATTTAATGTTTTAATGTCTTCTTTTAACTTTTGTATAGGATATTGTTGCATTGTTTTATTTTCTGTTGTAAGCCGCCCAGAGTCCCTTGGGAGTGGGGTGGCATAGAAATGCGACAAAATAAATAAGAGACCATCATTTGATGATCACACTTTATGTGAGAACCCCAATGCAAGAATACCTGAGTCGCACCTAACGGCCGTCTCTCACCTTTCCTTGCACTAATTTTGTCCTTAACCCCCTCAGAAAGGACTGATTGATATGCTATTCCTGTTCAGGGAAACTAGGCTCTGAAAAGTGCCCCCCAAAAGGGCAAGAATTAGTGAGCAAAAAAAAAAAGGAAATCTTATACCACTCGGTCACTGAGACTTTCTCTGCTCTCTGGCCCAGCTGCCACGTCTCCATCCAGGATCCCAGACCTTTCCTTTGGCCCCATAAACGCCTCCCCTCCCTTCTGAGAACCTCATCCACTCCATCCAAACACAACTTTCACGGCCTTCTCCTTCTCAACTCTCCGGTACCTTCCTTCGTACCTTTTTTGCTGCCTCCTCCTCCTCCTCTCACCAATGATAAGCCCATGTCATAATGTATCATTCCCTCATGGTAAGGCTGAAGTAGAAAGGGCACAAACTAAGCATGGATTTACTACAAGTAAATAGGACTTCTTCTCTAGAGGCTACTAGTATTAGCATTAGGAGATTAAATAGCACTAGGAGATGCAGGCCAGACTCAACATATTGAACTGAATTTGAACTGAATACTTTATTTGGCCAGGGGTGTGATTAGACGCACAAGGAATTTGTGTCCGGTGCAAAAGCTCTTGGGGTACCTGCAAAGCAACAGAATTAACGATAATCATAATCATATCAATGAAAGGGGAAAGTAAACAATAAGAAGTCTTCTAATGTTATAGTTTACCCTTAATCTTAAATATACTTTATTTGCTTCTCAAATTTTAATCCCCTGTATTCATTCTCTATTATTTACAACTCTGTTCAGCTTTATTTAAGGAACCGTTACACATGGTATTGCTTTAACAAGTGTGGCTGTGAAGATTTTATTCCCACATTCCCAATGTCAACTTGTGAGAAAATGCTATTCTAGGCATCGGGGATCAAATTATTCTCAAAAGGCACCTACTGTGCTATATGAATTTACACATTGCTCTGAATTTTTCTGTGATTTTAGATGTGACATGCCTCCACCTCTGCCTTTTTCTCTTTTTCTTTTTTCCTCTCCTTTTTAAATTTTGTACCTTGGTTCTTGTTTATCTTTTGATTAAAATCCTTAATAGAAATTAAGAAGCCATACTGCATGCCTTTGTTTGTGGCCTAGACCCAATGAGCAGGTGGCTAAGCTGTCCCAGCTGGCCCTGTTCGTTTCCCTGGGAACAGCCTCCAGACCGTTTCCTGCACACCTCAACCGGCCCTGCCCAGTCGGACTCTATCTTTTTTTTTTAATTAAATCTTTATTAAATATTTACATTAAGATTAACACAAAATAAACATTGAAAAACAATATAAATGGTGAAATGTAGAAACACATAAACACAAGACTAAAACCAAACGACAAACATGACTAACCGGAGGTTAAGCTCACTCTCCAATTAATAATAACTAGTGTCATCCAAACCAAACATTTCAATAGAGTCAATTTCTACTAACTATCTACAAAACAGTTAGCCTGTTTTTGTCAAAATTTTAAGAAATCATATAGCCTAATAAATATCTAATTAATCTAAATAGACCATCTTGTCACCCCTTTCCTAGGTTTAATCTTCTTTTGAGCCAGACAAAGCATTTGTCCCAACTTCTATTATATATTGAATCTTTCTTGTCTTTTAAAATATACGTTAATCTATCCATCTCAGCACATCGGAGAATCTTGTTTATTATCAGATGATCGGGAGGCGTATCTACATCTTTCCACAGTTGGGCAAATGCCATTCTCGCCGCTGTTGAGACATGGACAAATATATACCAATCTTTGTTATCAATGTAGTCTGGTCTTATTCCAAGCAAGTAGAGGTCTGGATAAAGGGGAAAGCTCACACCTGTTATTTCCAGCAACCACTGTTTTATTTTCCCCCAATAGCGTCTAGTTAACGGACAGGTCCACCACTGGTGGAAGAAAATTTGTCAGGTCCCAGTCGGACTCTAGACTGGAGCTAATCAATTAATCGATCAGGATAGAGCTGCAATGGACCTTGGAGGCCTTCTAGTCCAAGACCCTATAGCCATTCTGGACAAATGACTGTCCAATTTCTTCTTAAAAGCTTCCAGTGACAGAGCAGCCACAACTTCTGAAGGCAACTTCTGTTCCACTGGTTGATTCTTCAAATAAAATTTGGACAAACTTTTAACAAAATTGTTCATTGTTAACCAAAGTGACTTTATTCATCAGGCCACCCAACAGGCTCCAGGATGCCTTCCCTACCCAGGCTCACTCTGACAGGGCCACCATCAGCAGATACAAGGAGGGTGGAGAAAGAGGTTTCGCTGCCCTGAAGGCCACCAGATAATTCCTAAAATGGGTAGCGGTCAGGCTCACTCCGGTTCGCTCTCCAATGGGGCTCCAACTATCTCTCTTCTGACACTCCCATCTCCTGAAACCCCTCACTAAACCAAGACCCAGTTTAGGATTGGCACACAGGGAGAGGCCGCGTAGGAGCAATGTGATCCATGGCCCAGCCAACCTCTCACTGCAGACAGTAATCGGGCCCAACCGGATCCTTCAGGGAAACTGCAGGCTCTCAGGAACCTCACTGGATCCATCAATCGCCCGGGTGGGTTGGATCTACCAAGTCCTGTCTTCCTGCATTCAGTGGAGGGGAATCATCTGATCAGGGCAATAAACCAATGTCTTCAACTGCCAGTTCTCAACTGCCCGAAACAAAATACAGATCCAGCAAAGATCCAGCGGCCAGATGCTTTTTATATCTTATACTCCGCCAGATGCTTTTGGCTCTTGCCTTGGTATCAAATTTCTTTTGCATTTTTTAAAGTAAGATTGATTTAACATTCAGCAGCTTCCTTAATTAAAGACAGACAATTCTTAATCCATGCAACGAGCTTGAACGGGAGCTGTTCTCCGTAACAATCCCCCTTGTGTGCAGAATTTAAGCCAGTCTCTGCTCTGTGGGGTGATGTATTAACATTAAAACCGGTGTGGGGTTTGCCGGCAGTGCCAGAGCCTTCAAGCATCAGCCATGGCAGCAGTGACTAAATGGAAACAAGAAACCGCCAGGACTTTTCAGCTCAGAATATTGAATAACCTTTATTGAAAATATAAAAGATCTACAAAGCCACTGATACTCAGCATGGAAGAGTTCATTAAACTGTACACATGTTTTTAAAAACATCAGAATAGCAGAAAGTCAATGATGTTTTTCAAAGTCTCTTTTCCATTCTCCCATTTTTTTTTCCGGTAGGAAAGTTCTGTGCAAGAATTGCTTTTCATGAGACAAATGTTCTAAAAGCCATGAGTAAATTCATTATATTGTAAGAGGAAACTAACATTACTAGCGATTTCCCCCCATTAACGGTTATTGAAGCCTCTAGAAGAAAAAGCACTGATTTGGAAATTGGAACCAAAATAATCAAAAGGAATTAGTAATTAATGCTGCTGTATCAGCCACACACAATCCTTATATTGCTGTATACCCTTCCCCACGGGACTTCAGAAATATACAAAGTGTTTAACATACTAAACATACTAAATAATAGCAAAGTAACGTAACAGATTTTATTAATCTGAAATGCAGCTGCCAGAAATAACCTTACGGCTCTCCTCATGGATAAAGGAGGGATGACTCCAAAAGGTCATTTAATCCACCATATTCTTGAGGACAAATCCAAGGTCCTCAGAAGCAAACCGAGAGTCATGAGCTGCCAGAACTGAATTCCTAATTTTCTGATTTGTAGCACCAAAGGGAAAACAAGTATAACTGAACATAAAGAAACCAACAAAATGTGAAGTTGATTCATCCTAGCAGACTATACTTTTGTTAAAGATTAAAAATCTTCAATGCTGAAAAGCACATAATTGTAGTTTTGGATTTGAGTAGCCAAAGGCACTGATTTGATCCTGCTGCCCCGGTTAAAGAGCAAGGCCTGCGCCAGAGTCCAGCGCCTCGGCCTGCCACGGCCCGTCTCCCTTGGGGGCTCCTCTGGGTGCCTCTGAAGGGGACCCGGTCATTTCAGCCGCTAGGGCTGAACACACAGGTGTCGAAGGATACCAATTTCTGGAGCAGAGCGCGGGGAGTTTCTCGCGGCCCACTTCTCAAAGAGGCACAAGTACTACGTATTTCACTAAGGAAGGCGGGGAGGATGATGACAACGGGGGTGGGTGGGTTCTTTTCCCAATTATGGAAAGGTAAAATAAGCTCAATATTTCATCTGGGGCAAAATGACACCATCAAGAATTCTAACTTAGGCTTCTGAGGAAGGGAGGGAGGGAGGGAGGGAGGGAAGAAGGGAGGGAGGGAGGAAGGAAATAGTTCACAAGGCACAATATGATAAACATGAAGAGTCCCTGAGACTCCAGTTGGGTTCAATATCTCCTTTCTCTACTTAAGTAGTTCAGAAGAATTAGGAAAATACAATACAGACTATTTTATAGGAAATATACCTATAGGAAATAAACCAGTTCGCTAGAGAGTATATAGCTTTTTATCACTTTTTTTTAAAAAAAAGACCTTTTTCAATGCAAAGATTGGTCCATTTTTAATTATCAGCAAGCCAGACTAATTTTACTTCACTAAGCTTAAACTGTTTTCAATTACAACTCTGCAATATTGCTACAAGTGGAGTAACTACATTCTAAAAAGCTTGATGAATGCTAAATGAATGAGGCAATCTTAAGAGCATTTTGTTATTCTGAAAACTGCCAGCATAGCCTAGAAATCAGTGTCAATACTGAAATTTAAAGCTAAACTTTCCTTTCAGTTTATTGGCAACTCCACATAAAGAAACAACACAAGACTAAGCAAACAGGGCTGCTTCAATTATCCTAGCTGGGGTCATGCCAAGATTCAAAATCTGCCAATAAAAATACTGAAATATTGAATGTATAATCTTCTTACGACCGGTCGTTTAGCAACCTTTCGGTTACAATGATGGACCTACCTTGAGGCTACTTTAGGCCCAGACTTTCCAAGGGTGCCCCCCCCCCGGCATGTCACATGACTGAATTTTGGGTGCTGGGCAACACCCTGGCGTTTGTCCATTTGCAGCAGCCCGTGGTCACATGACCTCTTTTAGGACAGCTTTGCCAGAAAGTAGCACTTCTTTTATGACCATGGCGGCGGTCACAAAAAGGGATGTAAAATCAGATTGGTCACATGGCAGTTGTAAGTCGAGGACTACCTGCAATCCAGTCCAAGAAACCAAGAGCTCCAACTAAACTTTTCTTGATCCAGAAGCTTATTTCATAATTCCTGCCTGCAAAAGGAGACAAGCTGGAACCCCCAGGGTGGGCCGGGGGGGGGGTCCTTAATCAAATGCAACAATGGATGTCACACCTGAGCCCGCCAAAGGTGCGCACCTACTTGGCCTACCTGACTCCTTTCTTGCACTGAAACTTCTCAGGATTTCCCTGAGCGTAGAAGAAAGTCCAAGTCGTGAATGGTTCTAAGAAGCTGTACCTGAAAATCTGGAGCAGCAGGATGGGCGGCTGGTGCTAGAACAAATCCTGGAGACTTTCTGGTGCAGCCCTATTGCTAAGAGCCTCCAAGTGGAGGGGGGGGGGAGGCCCTGGGGGTTTCTGGGTATCGGAAGCCCATCCTGCCTGGGCCTCTGGCCTACCAAAGCCACTGGGAGGACACTGCTAGAATAGCTGGAATGAGCTGCTACCAAGCAGGGAAAGCTGGTGCCTCACTGCATGTAACCTGATTCACAGGGCCAGCTCCCCTACTTCTTCTTTTAAAGAACCACCATGCACACTTTTTAGTAAATCAACGTCATATTCTCCCTGCCTCAAAACGACCAAAAGGAGCCTCCTGCAGCAGTCTTTGCAAACTATTTTTTAAAAATGGCCATCTTCTTTAAAAGCTTCATCTTTTCCTTTTCAAAGAATCCAAAGAAGCTGCGAGGGAGGCAATATGCACACAAAAGGGGATTTTTGCCCATTTTGAATGAGTTACACCCGCCGAGGTCTGCACGGATAAAAGCCTGGTCCCAGTCATTTGCCAAGCCGTATTTTTTAAACGTTATACAAATTTGTTAGTTCCCTGCTGTGTCCCTTTGTATTTTAACATCTAGAACAATTTATCGAAATGGTCCAAGTAATTTATTCAAAAGCGGAACTTCTAAACTTCTGGGAGAGATCAACCAAGCCCCCCAATAAGTAATGGCTGGTGTAGTGGGCACGGGAATAAACTTTAATCCAACATTTTATCTAATCTGCAGGGGGAAATCCCAAACCCATGATTTCTACTGCGGTATTATCCATAGCCTGGGGAGCCCCGGGGGGCAGAGGCCTCTTCCCTAGGGTCGCTTTCTGAAGAGTGGCAGGTCAACAGCCCCGGAGGGAAGGCTTCCGGGAAAAGACCCGGGCGGCAGAGATTACAGGAGCCGGGCGTTGCTGCGTCTGTGGGGCCGGGCGTAGCCGCTGTCGCTTGAGCTGCCTTGCAAGCTGTCTTCTGCGTCGCTGGCGCTTCCGCTGCTGTCCATTTCGGCCGGGGTGAATTCCAGCCCTTCAATGTCCACCTCTGCGTGGGAAGAGAAGTTTCAGACCGTGTATCAACTGAACGCCTGATAAATATACAGCAAGCAGAACAGGAAATCTCCACTTACGTTGTCAAGGGAGGCATTTGGGATGTGAATTTTGCCCCGTTTTACCATCTTTCTTGCCTCAGTTGTTAAGTGAATCTGGCTTCCCCACTGACTCTGTCAGGAGGTTGCAAAAGGGGATCACGTGACCTTGAGACACGACAATGGTCATAGATATGAACCAGTTGCCAGGGTTCTGAATTTTGATCACGTGATCATGATGGGGATGTGGGAAAGGTCATAAGTGTGAAGAACAGTTGTAAGTCCCTTTTTTCAGTGCCATTGTAACTTTAAATGGTCACTAAGTGAACTGTTGTAAGTCAAGGACTGCCTGTATTTAAGACACCATCTCAGAGCCGAATCTTCTCACTGTTATCCAATTTTTATTGTTTATTGTCTATTCTGTCCAGCCATTTTGCATATTGAAGCCACCAAAGCCTATTAATACATAGTGACCATAAACTAAAATAAAGGATCTGAAAGTTATTTATCGAGATTCCTATTTATTTCCGATTTGTTTCCATTACACTTTGATTCGACACTGCTAGTGTTAACTCATTCCATTACTTCTAGGAGAAAAAAGACACAAGAAGGAAACAAGGCTACGGCATCTACTGATTTGACCCTGGTTTTTAGTTTAGTTTAGTTTAGTTTAGTTTAGTTCAGTTTATTAGATTTATATACCGCCCTTCTCCTGACGGACTCAGGGCGGTGAACAGCCAAACATTAAAATACAAGCAATATAAAAGTTAAAAATAATCTAAAAACATAATTAAATCAAATTTTGGCTTCCCCAAATTTAAAACCCCTCCTAAAATTCACCCATTAAAATCTACGTTAAGCCAGCTCGGCTTGCTGGAATAGAAAAGTCTTTAATGTCTTGCGGAAAGTGCGGAGGTCTGGGATTAATCGAATCCCCAGGGGTAACTCGTTCCGGAGGGCGGGAGCCCCCCCAGAGAAGGCTCTCCCCCTGGGGGTCGCCAGTCGACATTGCCTGACCGACGGCACCCTGAGGAGGCCCTCTCTATGAGAGCGTATTGGCCGGTGGGAGGTTATCGGTGGCAGAAGGTGGTCTCGTAAGTACCTGGGTCCTAAGCCATGGAGCGCTTTAAAGGTGAGAACCAAGACCTTGAAGCGCACCCGGAAGACCACTGGGAGCCAGTGCAGCTCGCGCAGGAGAGGTGTCATGTGGGAGCGCCAAGTCGCCCCCATTTTCACCCGCACGGCCACATTCTGGACCAGTTGGAGCCTCTGGGTGGTCCTCAAGGGGAGCCCCATGTAGAGAGCATTACAGTAGTCCAGGCGAGACTTTTTGGTTTCCCTCCTGACAAAATGCCCAGGAGAAATACACTGGCCATTACGAGGGATTTGCACTCAGTTCAGCCTCTGATGTCCTTGTAAGGGACTTCGTAATTATTCATGATCAGCCTGCAAGTAACATCTTTGTGACCTTAAAAATCTGCAGCCAATGAGGAGTTGCAGTTAAAAAGTCCCAAATCAATCAGAACAGAGCTGGAAGGGAGCTTGGAGGTCTTCTAGTCCAACCCCCTGCTCAAGCAGGGACCCCGTGCCATTTCAGATAGGTTAATAAGGAAATAATGAGATTGGGGGCACACCACATCCCAATGTCATTGAAATATCCAAGTATCCAACTGCATTAGGAGAAAACCCCAAAAGCCATTCATTTAGACACGACTTGGTCTTAGATTTGATTGGGTGAGTCCACCGAGTGGAAAACGTCACCACTGGGTGAGAAAGAGCTCCTCTGACTCACAGAACCCCCCACCCCCACCCCGGTGGGGTGTGAACATCCCCATGTTTTAGCAAGAGGACTGAAAATGTGGCCATTTCTACTTTATCTTTCAGTTCTTCCTATATTTTGCATTCTTTTTAAAAAATGCATTACTTGCTTCGAATGTTCAAATGAATGCAGAGGAAGATGGGAATCTGGAGGATTTTTTATTTCTGGGCCATGTCTCTCTTGTCCTTGAATCTGGGCAGTCTGCTGGGCAGTCTGCAATAGTGAGGGCATTTTTGGGTAGTAGCAGAATCTGCTCTTTCTTTCAATATACAGATTAGGATGAGGTGTCCTACTTTGGCAACTTTAGGACTTTAACCCCCAGAATTTCCCAGGCTGCAATGGCTGGCTGGGGAATTCTGGGGATTACAGAATATATTACAGATTAACAGAGTTGGAAGGGACCTTGGAGGTCATCTAATCCAACCCCTCGCCCAAGCAGGAGACCCTACACCATTTCTGACAAGTTTGTACAAAAAGGGGTCTACTCGCAATAAATACATTTAAAAGGTGAAGTCCAGTATTCGTTCTGAGCAATAATAGTAACAATGCAACAATCAACTCAGTAGGTCCTGGGATATTGTCCAACATCAACATTCTAATTGTTGCAGGATTATTAAGATGTTGTTTACAGCCTGAGCTGTAATTTGTTTTGCAAAAAAAAAAAAAAAAAGCTGAATCTTGATGCTTTGTACCCCTGACGTTAATGCTTCATTCTTCTCTGCACCAACCACTTTTCTCTCTAACTGCTTATTAAATTTGTTTTCCGGCCCATCACAAATTGCTACTGAAATTTTCTTTTTCAAAAGGAAGTTGGATAGCTTTTAATGGCTCTGTCCCTATCTGTGCATTGCAAGGGTGGGGGCTTCTGGAGGTGAGACTGCAAAATTCGAACTGCCTACCTTGCTCCGAATCTGTTGATATCGTTGATCCAAGGCTGTCTGTGCGGACTCGTTCCAGGCCTTGCATGGACAGCTGCTCCAACCTGCGCTTCAGGTACCGATGTTCTCGCTGCAATTGTTCTTTGATGTTCAGAGCTTTCCGGTCCTGTTCTTCCAATTTCTACGGAGTCAAAATAACGAAACCAGCGGTGAAATCCAATTTTTTTTACTACAGGTTCTGTGGGCATGGCTTGGTGGGCGTGGCAGGGAAAGGATACTGCAAAATCCCCATTCCCACCCCACTCTGGGCCCAGCCGGAGATTGTATTTGTCAGTTCTCTGAACTGCTCAAAATTTCCGCTACCAGTTCTCCAGAACCTGTCAGAACCTACTGGATTTTACCCATGAATGAAACCAAGAAAATAATCTTCTGCTCACGTCTGATTAGCTCCTGGACTGCAGAGAAGGAATCGTGAAAGGGACTGCAATGTCCAGACTACTACCGTCCCGCGTTAGTGGCAGCTACATTCTTTCTTGCAAAGGGTGGTAGGCAAGGAAGCTGAAGGCTTTTCCCAGCAGCCCCAATCAGGACTGGGAGGGGGGGGGGGAGAGAATGGGAAGAAGGGTATTCTGAGTATTTGCTCCATTTTTTACAGAAATGATCCCAATCCCTGCTGCTACTAACAATGAGGAAAATAATCCCGATGAATCTTGTTCCCCCATAAGGGCTCTCTTTCCTCAACAACAATACCTGGTTGGGTTCATGCGCACATGAAGTTATAGGACACTATAAAAATCTGTCAAACAGAAGGACTCAAATGACATGGAACCATGTAAGGAAAAACATGGCAGCTTGAAAAACAATTGACTTGATGGTTCTCCAAGAGGTAGTCACAAAGAAAGGAAAAGCATTTAGTTGAGTAAAAAGTGGGTGTAACAAACAACTTGTTGTGTGTCAGTGGAGATTGTAAATCAGAACAGCCCTTTTTCTATTAGCTAAAATGGACATTTCATCATGGCAAAGGGTATCCAAGGCTCCCACGGCCTCTGCTGCCAAGCCCACAAAAATCCATTTGCCCTGGAGAAGAACCGGGAGAAAATTAAGACCTTAATCCCCCCTCTCTTTTGGCCACCTTTGCCTCACCTCCATCCAGGGTGAAATGCTACTGGTTCAGCTGAAAGGTAAGTAGATTTC
The DNA here is from genome assembly GCA_030761175.1 of Masticophis lateralis. Classification (NCBI taxonomy): domain Eukaryota; kingdom Metazoa; phylum Chordata; class Lepidosauria; order Squamata; family Colubridae; genus Masticophis; species Masticophis lateralis. The sequence continues at coordinate 129,340,552 of JAUDYJ010000004.1, forward strand.
TCCCCTGCCTCCATCCCTACTAAGGTAAACACAACTTTGGACTCCAGGGAGCCTCCGACTCTTCCTGCCAATTCTTCTCTCTGGGAATCTCAGGCCCTCCTGTAGATGTGCTGCGCTCATGGTCTTGTTTCATGTAATTCAAACAAGGACAAGTAAATCACCTCTAGCTGTAAATCAAGGGTTTTTTGAACCACTTGAAATAAACCACCATGGTCTGGCTGACAGGTTATGTTAAGCAGGAAGAAAAAGAAAAACAAAAGTGGTGGTGGTGGTGGGTGCTTTTGTTTCTTAGGTATCAAAGCCATTATCTAGAAGTCTCGCTGTTTAAATGTGTGCTTGTGCCTATGGAAAGCAAAAATGTATCTATTTTAAAATGTGACTTCTTCACATCACATTTTATATATATATTCCAAGTTGTGGGCGCACACTACACCAAGAGATAGCCCGTAGGTGGTAAAGCACAGGATGCTCTACAAAGCTTCTCTTGCGAGGTTTCTTTGGGGCCTAACAGTAAAAGCATCAGCTTCTGTGACCGCAGAGCTACACTGCTTGTTTTTTAAGGGCATGGATAGTTGTAGCATAAAGCCTCCAGAGAATTTGGGGGAACTGGGAAGTTAAATAACTCCAGGGCTTTATTTATAAAGGAGACCATGCGATTTCTGAGTTATTTCAGCAACGTTTTTTGAAGCTGGAAAAAAATATAACTTGAGTCAAAGTCTGAAATGACCAGAAGAAATGAAGGAGACCAGCAGTCAAGGTTGGAATTTACCTTTGTTTTTATCTACTACTGTAAAGCCACATTCAGCGTTTATCCTGAACACAAAAAGGATATGAGAGGTAATAAATAAAATTGTGTCGTATTACATCATGGTTTTAGGTGCCCTGAGTAGTGGATTGTTAAGGTGACCCTCTGGAGTCCCTCTGGAAGGCTACCCAGCAGAATTTTCACAATGATTTAGGCTAAGGCTAAAAGAAAGTCAACTTCTTTCTGATTTACCTTAATATGCATCTTGGCTCTTTTCAGCAGGCTGAGGGTGGTGTGCCTGGTGCTCTCAGCTCCTAAAGGGACCAGCTGCTTTAATTCCTCTAAATAGAGCCTCAGCTTCGCTCGCCTGAAATGAACAAAAATGAGAGATCTGCTTTAGTCTCATTAGCATTCAAAATCTGCCCTACTTTTGACACAATATTAATTGCAAATAAATAAAACATATTTCACTAGCATTTATGGCTCACAGCTATTACCTACAAGAGATCCCCTCTGATATTTCAGTTAACGTGTAAACAAACCTACATGTTCAATTTACCAAATACGTTAAAACCCTAAGCGCAGAATAAGATCCACAAAACAGTGTATCAATTCACGCAAACTGCATTACTACAGTGTGCTATCAGGATATGGTTTGTGGACATTGAAGGCCAAGTCAACAATGGAAGACGCTCTGGGCAAAGCACAATTCCTGGCGATGGGATTCCGGAAGCTTTCTTGGAAGTGATCTGCTATTTCTTTCTTCCAACATGCTCTTAAAGCGAAATGATGGCCTAGCAATATCAAGTAACTCATTCAATTATTTTAATAACTGATACATAAAGTTCCTCCTTTTCTTTATCCTCCTTTTTCTAACTTTTATTCTCTTTGAGGCAGAGAAAATAAAAAATATACGTGATCTCCAACTTTTCCTCCAAACCATGCGTCCCATTAATTATCCTTCTTGCTTCCCTCCATCTCCCAGGCAAAATCTGCCCACGGAAAGCTTTGGCCTTTTGATAGTTTTGCGGTTCCAGAGTTTTCCAAGATCTACAAAGGACAGCTGAGGGGTGCCACAGTGGACTGAAATATGCACAATATTCTATCATAAACTTTCTATTAATTCATTCATTAATTCGTTCAGCATTTCCTAATGGAAAGTTCCTTTCCTCACTGACTGAATCGGTATTTTCACTGAGCTATGCTTTTTTTTTTTTTTTTTGGCACATTGAACTGTCTCTGCCATGTTCACTCATCAAGGCCCAATCAAAGAGTTCCATTTGGAGGAAGGAGAAAGACTTTGCCATCTAGATCAACACAAAATAATGCAGGATTCCATCAGTATTCTCAGTGTTTATTTGCTCACTTGTAACAAAAGACGGAGTGTGAAAACTGGAGCATAAAGAGTTATTGGTTAAAAAAAACCCCTACTGGTTGGATACAGAAAATCTTCCCAGCCCTCTCCTAAAAAGTATTACTTGTGGTCCTTCAGATCTTCCACTGGCTCTGTTTGCCAACAGTAAAGCCTTCCTGGCTGCTATCTGGATACATTCAAATATGCCTAATCAGAGCTTTTAAAAGCTTGAGACCAAGTTATTAGAAAAACCAGAAAAGCGAAACGAAGCAACTAACTAGAGTATAGCTTATGTTTTTCTCCAGTACAAATATTTGTGTGATTTAAAAAGTCAGTAGAAAGATTCTGAAACTTGACTTTTACGTTCACCAATATATCCCGCAGTCTTGTGGTGAACCGATATAAAAATTCCCATGTGACAAACTCCTTGGATGTATGGGCAGCAACCGGTCTGGTTAGTTTAATATTAATGCAGAGAATTCCAGGTGCCTTCCTAGGCCCAGCAGTCACTAAGAGAAGAGTCTGTCCCTGGCTATGAAGTACGGATGGACCCCAATTATTTTGATAACCAGAAGTATGCACCTTTGGAAAAGATGGCTGCCTTCTTTATCTTCCCTCTGGTGTTTCTTCCCAGTTTAAGACCGAGGGCTGGGAGCCATGCAGTGCTGGGCTTCAGACTTGGTTCCCGTCCAAAGGCTCCTGGATGCGGCTGTCTATTTTCCCAGGACTGGGTGGCTACCATGCATCCCTGGAAAATGCTACTGCTGCTGCAGTTGCTGCATTGAAAATTTCAAGCCCATGTTATAATTCACCCCTCGCCTGCTCCAGAGCACCACACTCTGGAATGCAATTCCCAGGGATGCAGTCCTGCCTCAAGGAAATGGGAGATGGGGACGGGCCTTCTCTTCCCTTTCTTTTCAACATTTACAACATGGAGATTTACACCGAGCAGCAGATACATGGGGTCTGTGGTCTGCTTCACCAGGTGATCCCCAAAGGCAAATTTTTAAATGTGGGACCGAAAACGAAATTAGAATAACTCTTTCAAATTTGTAATATACATTTCTCAATAGCATCCTCAGTTAATTATGCCTTCTAATTAAGAGTAAGGGATGAAATTTGCAACTGCTAATCTGCCGAAAGGCAAGGATTGCTTCACTCTTTTCCCACAAGCATCTTCCAAGAAGAAAAAGAGGCCTTTAAAATGTCTCACTGTGTGGGCAAAAAGCAGTCACTACTTGGAAACGGAGCCAAGCAAGGGGTGTTGGAAAACAGAGTTTCATCCACGCTCTCAGCCTGTGAAAACGGACATTCTGCTGCATCTTCTTTAGTCATTTTATTTCATAAACTTACACGGCCACCCACTTGCCAAATGACGCTGGGCAGCTAACAAGCACTACAAATGTTCCCAAACAAGGAAAATGACAAAATTAAAAAAAATATAATAAACTTTAATACAGGACCCAATTTGGGTCGGCCACCGTCATCAGAGGTTTGGTCTTCCGAGCTTTTGGACTCATGCTGGAGTCCATCCTCAGGGAACTAAGCGTGGGTTTTGGGCTATTCTGTGTGTGGTATTTATATGTGGCGTCTAGTTGTGTGTCTGACTTTTTAGAGGCTGACTGGGGTGTGTTGATGGCTGGTCATGCCGTTGGCCCTCGCCTCCTAAGTACTTGATAAACTGATAGTAAATCAGCAGTCCTGCATTTTAATACATTTTAGCATACATTCATTATTAAAAGTAACGTCTTTTTGTTGCATGTTCCAAGAGCTGAACCTACATCATCTTATTCAGCTTATTATTTTTGCCAAAATAAGTTTTTCTTTTTTAATGAATTCTCCAAGTTTTTAGCAGAAGCTAGCCAAAATTTCAGCTTTTTATTGATCTTTTTATTGATACTGAAAACTATATTCATCCGATGCAATCAGCAAAAGATGGTAAGAAAGACATGAATAAGCGGCAGCCAAAAAAGACTCTCAGCCTTGTTGTGGATTAAGGCGTGCAGGTTCTTCAAGGGAGGCTTTGTGCAGAAAAGGCCTCCATCTTCTTCCAGATTTATAAGGCTGCTATGTACACATCTATTCTGAGTTGTCTCTACACATTCAGGTGCGTAGGCAGCAAAAAGTGTTTTGCAAAGCAGCCATGAAAAAGCCTCCCAAAATAAATGCTATATTCATTCGTAGAGAGCATTTCTTACGTCCACCTCTGTTTTCCAAAACTCCGACCCCATTCCATTCTTTCAAGGGGTCGTACCACTGTTAAGACTTTCTAGGAATGGGAAGTTGCTTTCATTTTTCCCTTCTAGCTTAATGGTGTGCTTAATTCTTTTAAATTGCTTAAATTCATTTAAGCCTATTTCTAGAAGAGTCATGTGTCCATAAGCAGTTACAATTCCTTAAAATGAAATCAGAATTTATTAAACATAATTTTATTTGGATTCAAAATGTAAATCACTCACAGTTTTAATATCTGTTTCAAAACGAATTCCTAAAAGCGTCCTAATTTGCTGCAAACTGATGAAATATGTATGTATAAAATTACCCCCATAAAAATGGTATGTATAAATATGCAAATGAATAAAACTTGCATAAATTTAACTCACTGATTTTCAATAATTAAAAAAGCTCCATTTATTTATACTATCAATATGCAAATGAGTAATTATCCATCAATACCACATTTGAATCGCCATCTATATATTATTACCTCTATCAATTCTGTTATTACTTACCTATGTTTTTCTAATTCATTATGTGAGGATCTATTAAAAATAGAAAATATGATATTTTAGAATATTATGTATTAACTCAAATAGAAACATTTGTTTTAAAAGTTCCTAATACGGACTTATTTTTAAAGAACTTAGGCACCGCTCATTACACAAAGACCACCATTTCTTTGTTTCCCTCAGCTTTAACACAGTTTTAAAATCAACCCTAACTCAGATTACATTTCTGTAATATCTCTAACTGAAATTTGGTTGTTGAGACGTAATCGAAAACTCAGTCACAGGACTAACTGAATGTTAAATGAACTTGGACCATGGCAAGTTGCCAATTGCCTTAATAGCTATCTTTTTCCTTCTGCTGACTAAAGAATTTAAGCTAAATGTAGAAACATCTTCAACAAACAGCAAACCTTGTAAGACGCTCCTACCCTATCCCAGGGAAGGAAGCCATCTCATGGGCCCTTCAGAATAAACTGATGTTACCTCATCCTTACCTTTGGGAATCTATGTGACAAAAAATATTCCCAGGAATAAAAGTGTAATTACCACTGGGCCAGCAGTATTACAACATGCGCACAGCAAAAATACCACATACGTTCAACCCTGGTAGAGTGCAGTGGATGTACCCCTCGGCAGGGAATAGCCATGATTTCATAGGCCAGCACTAAATAACAGATGGAGCCGAAGGCAATAATGTCACTGAATGCTAAAGGCCGGTGGCTTAATCACATGACCAGAAAGGGGGAAAAAAGCTTATCATTTCTTAGGTTGTGATTGTAGCTGATGTGCAAGGCTAACAGTGGACTCAATTGAGTATGCCCAGGGGATTGCCATACCCGTCTGCATTGTGGAATACTGTACATCTCACGGGGGAGGAAAGGGCAACTATTCTCCACAGAACTGGCACAGCAGCCGTAGATAAAACTCTGGTTTCACGCCCGATACAATACCTGGTTTTAACAGACCACCTTTTATTCAGCGCAGTTAAGCAACCCATCACTATTGTCAGAAGGGAGATGGAGAACTGAGCCAGGGATCACCGCGTCCTCCTCTTGAAATCTCCAGATCTACTTTGGCCAAAGTGGACTTTCCCCTCGGCCTAAGAGTGAGGGTGGCCACTGCAGGAAAAGCTTCTCCTTTCGGGGTCCTCGGCTTTTTTCCTGCAGGGGACCTGCTTGGATCCCGCAAGGCCGACGGGGGCTCTGCCTTTGTCCCTGCAGCCCTGGTCCCAACAGGCTCCTGTCACAACCTCCCCCCCCCCCCGAAGCCTCCTTCCTTTGGCCGAGCGGGGGGGGGGAGGGCAAAGCCAACCCTGAGCACCCAGAGGAAGGAGGGGCGCGGAGGCGATGGCAGCTGGCCCACCTCGGAGGGGGGGTGGGGAGGGGGCAGGGAAAGCCGGCCTGGGTGGGAGAAGCTCTTCTTCTTCTTCTTCTTCTTCTTCCCTTTTCCGTCCCGGCCGGAGCCGAGGCCAGCGAGGCCACGGGGGGCGGCGGCCCACTCGGCTCTTCCACGCCCTTCATTCACGCGCGCACCGCTCGGCCCGGAGGGAGAAGCCGAGGGCGGAAGAAGAGCCGCCGGGACACCCCACCCGCCCACAGCCCCCTTCCCCCGCGGGGCACCCTGGGAGTGGAAGTCCGCTGCCTCGAGGCCTCCCCCGCTTCCTCCGCCAGCAGGCCCCGGAGCAGCCGCCCTCCCGGGAGGCTCCGGGCGCTGGGCCGGGCGACGTGGCGGCGGCGGCGCCCCCCTTCCCCACCGCCCCCAGGGCCACTCACCGGCTGCCGGGGCCCTTCCTGGCGGCGCTCCTCCTCCGGGCACAGGCCCGCTCGAAGGGCAGGGCGGAGGCGTAGCCGTGCTCGGCCTCTGCGGGGAGAAAGCGCCGCGTCAGAGAGGCCCGGAGCCCCCCCGCCCGCTCTCCCCGCCGTGCCCCCCGAGGCGCACCCCTCTCCCGCCGCTCCAGGTACTCGGCGGCCTCGAGCAGCATCAGCAGCGAGTTCCACTCCATCGCCTCGGCCGCCGCCTGCTCGGGCTCGGGCCGCGGGCGCGCCGCCTCCCTCCCGCCCCGGTTGGCGGGGCGCTCGCTCGACGGGCAGCCGCGCCCGCCAGTCGCCCGAGGCGGAGCCGCCGCGCGGCCAATCGCCACCGGGACGGGGACGCCGGGCCCGCCCTCGGAGGCGGACGCGCGTGGACGGCCCGGGCGTCGCGGGCGCTGATAGGCCGGCCGCTATAGCAACAACCCCGAAGCCGAAGCTTAGCAACAGCACGTGGTGGCCCGGCCCCTCGCTTGCTGACTGGCCCGGCTCGCGTATGCAAAGCAGGGCGCCTCGCGGGATTGGGCGCCGGGAGGGGCTATGCAAATGAGAGCCGGAACGGCGGCCGCCGTGGCCTCGATGACGTCACGAAACCTGGGCGAAACCTCGAGGGTCGTGTGAACGCGCGTTACGGGCGACGCGGACGCTCTTTCCTCCTGTGGGGGTGGGGGGAAACGCTCCTCCCGGGAGTGGAAGGCTTTGCTGCCACCGAGCCCCGCAGCTGCATTTCCAAAAACCGGGACAGGCAGCCTGAACCTTGACCCCCGTTCAGCAGTTCTGCCTTTATTCGGGCAACCCTCCCCCGCCCCCCCCCCCCGCCATTATCACGAGCTGCTTGTGCAGAAGGAGCAAAATGGTTACTTGTGGTGCTTTGGAGTCCTGAAAAGGCAAGACGGCCTTGCTATTACTGTGATCGTGGCAAGAGACCCTTGTTGGTAAGGAAGATGAGGCCCTCCAAGCCTTCCATCGGGCAACTGCCCCGCTGCTTTGCTAGCCGGACTTCAGAGAAAGGCCGTGGCGCCTTCACGCCTTGCAACTGTCCGCTCCCCCCGCCCCCCCCCCCCTGCAAACACCAGGGAAAAGACAGGTCGCCTGAAGGGCTGCTTGCTTGAAGCCCAGGGCTGGTGTGCCCATAAAATGGCCTTGAACATGGAGGTTAGGCTTAAATGCAGGTTGGAATCTGCGCGGAATGGAGTGGAAATACTCTTGGCGGGTCTTGAGAATTGGACCCACAACTGAACGGTCGCTTTCTTGCAGCCCGTTTCAGTACCCAGCTAGGCTGGCAAACTCAGAAGACCAGAGGCGGCTGCATTTCTGGAAAGTTCTGGGCAGGTAAGAGAATCACGGAAACCGTCTCCAGATCAACTTCTCCCTGGTGCAACTGAGGTTTCCCCCAAAAGGGTTCGAATTTCCTCCATCTGAAAGGGCCGCCTTCTCTCCCTCCAATTGCTGCCTCCTTCAACCACCCAGGGTGGGTCCTTCTGGCACTTGGGACCTGCCTTTTTTTTAGCCAAAACAAGAATAAAGAAAGGAGGAGGAGGATTTGGAAGCCAGCGCTGCTCCTGCTGCTGCTGTTGCTGCGGAGGTCGGATGGTGTTGCCAGCTAGCAGCCGGCTCTTTAATCAGCAGGACACGGGATCCTTTTCTCAAATCCTTTGCTGATGTTAAGATATCCCATGGCAACCGTGCTTCCGTGATTGACCAAGGAAATCACTCCAAATGATGAAAGATTGATGTGGCAAGATTTGTCCTTTTTTAAAAAATAATTCTTTATTAAATATTTACAGTAAAATTAACACAAAATAAAGATTGGAAAACAATATAAATGGTGAAATGTAGAAACACATAAACACAAGACTTGTCCTTGACAGATCCATGCTAGGAATATCTAGGAACCGTATTGCTCCAGATCGACTGCTTTGTGATCTGCTCCAGAATCTTCCAAGTTATAGTTTTTAATACTGATTTGTATGTTAGTTTGAGGGATCTTCCTTTTCCTTTTTTTCTTTTTGCAAACAGATGTCCTCCCCCGCTCACCCTCTGTTGCTTGGCACTTGCCAGTTTTGCAGGATTCTCAGTGACTAAGCGTTAAGTCGGCCAAATCAGAGCAGCAGCCGGATCCTTCGGCATCCTAGGATGCAACTCACTTAATTCGGAGAGAGATTCCCCAAGCATCTTTCTCTCGGCCTCCTCCTTCATTCTGGCCTCTTTGTCCTGCTTTTTGCCGTCACCTGGGGAAACGCATGGGAGCTTGGTAGAGAAGATGGAAGTAGAGCAAAACTGTGGAAGCCCTGTCTCTGCCTTGAGAGCCCTTCGCATGATTGCCTTCTCTATCTAGTGGTTAGGAGACTTAACTTTCTTCCTTCTGAACGTGTCCAGGCAGTCTGTGAGTGACGTTCCTGGCATCCTTTGCTTCCTGTCCTCAATTCATTTTGAGTTTTTATTTCCTGTAACCAGATCTGCAGTTCTTGACTGTCTGCATGCGCCCTTGGTGACCTGGCCCTTGTACTCTTTTCTATTATTTTGCTCACTTGGAGACACCTGGGCTAGGTGAAAAGCACTGAGTCAAGGACAAGGGATCCTCCTGTGTCTTCCTCTATCCCCTGACAAAGTTTGTCCCTAAGACAACTGGGAATTTTCCCAGAAAGACGCTGCTTGCAAACTTCCCAAGGTCATTCATTTTAGATTTCTGAATGGGTGTTTTTAATGAACAGAACTGCCTGTAGCTTTTTCTGGTTGTCTTCCTCCTCCTCCTCCTCATTTATTCCTTCTGTACCTTTGGAACCAATAGTATCCTTCAGCATCCTTCATATATTGTATTTCAGTCACCCTAACGGGTCTCCATTACAAATACTAAAGTCCTAATTGCCCTTCGGTATGAAGGTCTCAGCAGGGCTGTTGTGTTGTCCTAAACTCATTGTGTTGGGAGATTTCAGCTCTATGGTGGGAGGGTTTAATCTGGAATGGTTTAGGATGACATAATCGGGACCTTCTCATGATTCGGCTCTGGGTGAAGACAGACACAGGGCTTTGTGGCTGTCTCAGAGAGGGACCTCTGGCCCAGGGTAGGCTTGCAAACCAGTCTCCTTCCTAGGCAGGAGGTGGTTCATCCCAGAGACCCGGCCTCATTGTGCAGCCGAGTCTCCAGCTTCATACAGGTATTGTTTCTTCTACCTCTGGTTGGATACACCTACAGTTGACTGAAAGACCGGAGTCTTTGTGACTGCTTCATTTAACAACCGTGTTGCCAGTCCCCATTGTGTTCGCTAAACGAGGACTATCTGTATGTCAGATTTGGGGTAGTTGCTGAAGCTTCTGGACCCTTCACGTGTACAATTACCTTGAGTTTCTACGTCAGTTTTAAGAAAAGATGCTGCTTTGGTTTGTGCTAAAATATTTCTGCAGCTCTGGATGGCCTTCAGAGGATGGGGTCAGCTGGGAGGGTTTCTTAATGGCTTGTCTTGCAAGTCAGTTGAGATTCCATCGCTCTGGAGTCTTTCCCCCCTTTTTAGATTGAGTTCTGCAGCTTTCCTTTGCTTTCCTCCATGCGTATCCAGGTCAATTTCAGGAGCTCTCGAGAGGGTTTCCATGGCAATCGAGAGCCCTAACGCTAAGTAAATTGGCTGCTGTTGGCAGAGGGTGAGCTTTGAACTGCAGACATCCCGCCCGGAGCGTTGGACACCATGGCCGGATTGCGTCTTTTTCCAGGCTGACTTTGACAGCTCCCGGCTGGACTACTGTAATGCTCTCTACATGGGGCTCCCCTTGAAGAGCACTCGGAGGCTCCAACTGGTCCAGAATGCGGCCGCGCGGGTGACTATGGGTACAACCCGTTGCGCCCATGTAACACCTCTCCTGCGCGAGCTGCACTGGCTCCCAGTGGTCTTCCGTGTGCGATTCAAGGTGTTGGTTACCACCTTTAAAGCGCTCCATGGCTCAGGACCTGGATACCTACGAGATCACCTTTTGCCACCGATGGCCTCCCACCGACCAATACGCTCCCACAGAGAGGGGCTCCTCAGGGTGCCGTCAGCCAAATTATGTCAGCTGGCGACACCCAGGGGGAGAGCCTTCTCTGGGGGAGCCCGTGCCTTTTGGAATGAACTGGCCCCAGACATACGCACGATCTCTGATTTCTGAGTTTTCCACTGTGCTCTTAAGACGCTGCTCTTCGGACAGACAGGGCTAGCTTCATAATTCAGTTTTAATTGTGAAGTTCTTAAATTTTGGGGGGGGGGGGTTAGTAAATTTGGCCTTTAAATTTAATACTTTTAATAACTTTTAAATTTAACTTGTGATTTGTATTGTGTTTTTACCTGGCTGTACCCTGCCCTGAATCCTTCAGGAGAGGGGCGGTATAGAAATAAAATTATCTATCTATCTATCTATCTATCCATCCATCCTTTCTGGTGGTTAGGAACTGCCCTCTGATCCCAGCCATTTCAGGTGGTGCCCCAACGTGGTTTGCAAACTGGTTTTAGGGAGGGTTTTTTCCTCCCCAAGAAGGTGGTTTGAGGATGCAAACATGTTCCTTCATTGCTTACAAGAGATCTTGCTACCCCAAGTATTCTCAAGACCTGGGAAAACATTTTGGCCTCTTGCTATGATTTTGCCTTTATTTCCTTAGGAAGGATTGTAGACTTTATTAAAAATAAATAAACTGCCTCCGATTAGATCAGGGTGTTATTCAAACTTATTAATTTATGATGCAAGTTGAATTTTAGGTCAGCTGTGGAGATGGTTACTAGCATCACATTTTTGGGTGTGCAGCTGATGAGCAGGTTAGCTTGGTCTCTCAACAGTGAGACACTGGTGAAGTGTACACACACACACGTTTTGCCAAGAAAACTTCAGGGTGAGGATGAATCCAGGCAGTTGCAGGAGCCAACAAGGCATCATGCATACAAAAAAACAGATCTTGGCTGCAGATTTATTTGAATTTATCCTCTTGAAGGGCTCAACTATTTTTACCACCTGAATCTTTTTAAAAGGCAACACTTCTGAGATGTTCTGGCAACCTTTTGGGTCTCTTCTGTGTCTTGTTTTTAATCTCTTTAACCACATGCACATAAAATAACCATGTAATTTTTTTTCAATACAGAACTTGTTTTTTTTTTTTTCTTTAGATCAGTTAAGCCTACAGCACATGCTTTCCAAAGGACCTAAAGAGAAGTTTTAACCGAGACATCTATCCTGTGGACAATATTTCTGCATTTGCAGTTAAGATCTTAAAGGCTTTAACAAGGTAGAGTTTCCTGAAGAATATTGGATAAGACAAAACCCTCCTAGAATAACAAAGCAAACATTTTTTTTATTAAATGAGAACAAGATCACACGGAAAGATTAGAAAAATTATATACACTGTTTATTTAGCCGACTATCTGTACAGGTTGCATTTATTCTGTGATTTGAAAAGTCACTGAATAATAAAATAATGTTAATGTATGTAATAGAAGATACTTCTGTTTTAGAAAGTAAAGCATTTAAATTTCTCACTTCTAACTTCTTTAAAATACAATATACTTATTCACATTCTATTCCATTGAAAATCTCTGTACTCAAAATTCACAGCTGATTATTTTACATATGTTTTTTTTACTTAACTAGAATACCAATATGTGGATTAGAATAAAATCTGATGCCACTTATTTTCTAATGTTTACAAACAACATTGATTTCAGTTCTTTAAAATTAATTTTTATCTCTGTAAAGAATTGAAATATAAGATTTTTAAAACAGTATGAGTCTAATATTAAACAGAGCAATTCAGAACAGTCTGGATTTGGATTCTGCAAAACTTTATTTGATTTTCTAAATACCAATATTTTAAACAGAAAGATGTATAAACACACCTCATTTAAAAATTACCTGGGTTCCCTGAACAATATAATTTTTTTATCTTATTTATGATACAATATATACTAGATGTAAAATACAAACTTCACAATTTCTCCATGCCCGGCAGAAATGCACAATAATTTATAGAAAAGGCGTCTTTTTGTAATTCAAGTAAAGATTTAATTATAGAAAAAAATAAGAGTTTGCTTCTATTTTTGCACTAGATCTTGCAGCTTTACACTTCAATTGCATACTCCATTCTCCCAATCTTTCCACATCACATTTTCCACATATTAATTTTAGTTCAGTCATAACCTATTAAGCAGGAATTTATTAGCATTGCACCACATTTTACGCATAACATGTAGACATAATTTTAAGGCAAAGAAATCTATTTGCAAGGAATAAAAACAGAACAATGACAGCATTCGTCAGTATGAAGATTTTGGAGAAAAAAACCCCAGTGATGTCTCAAAGTTGATTACATTAAGTGCTGTACCTATCCAACCACTGATTATATGGCATCTTCCATAAATTCATCATTACCACTTACACTCTACGAAATCTGATTTGTTGACATCTATGAACAATGTAATAGTCCTCATTATTGGCTATTTTACTAAGAATTTGGTGGGAAGGTTTGTAGACACACTTCAAAGTGGTCCTGATGTACAGTTTATGAATAAAAAGCATCCATTCTCCAAACTGGGGTGGTTCCAAATTATTTTAAGGAAGTTGGAAAAACAGCTCTTCTCTGGATACGAAACGGAGCAGAAGAATTCCATCAAGCAAGAGGGCTGTCTTCATGGCGGTAGCTGCCCCAGGGAAAGAGGCGGCTTTTACCCATCTTCAGGAATGCTTCTGAATTTGCAGAACAGCAACAGTAACTCTTCACCTCCTTCGAGTGATGAGAAGCCATTCGAAGGGCAGCCAAGCTGGTGGCTTCTGACCACCATGGATGGTAGGAAGCAGCGTTGTGCGGTCTGGCTACCAGGTTACTACTTTGTTACTGACAAAAGGAGATTTACCTGAAAGACAAAGGTGGTTTTTTTTTTTTTAGAAGCACAAATAACTTTCTTGATTTAGAAGGCAGGTGTCCCTTTGCCACTTCTTCAGGAATTAAAACTACCCGTGTCCCCCGTTCATCCTTTCTACAGTCTCCCCATAAATTTTCGTACCTAAAAATTTACTCCCAAAATAAAGGACAAATAGTTTTTTTTAAAAAGACAAGACAATAAACTGTTAGATAACCTGTTCCATTGATGGACAAGCTATGATCTGGAGATCTTCATTGCTAAATTCCTCTTTTAAGACGGCATGCAGCTTTTGAAATACTTGCTGGATATTGTTCTTAATGGAAAAGAAAAAAAATACTGGTGACTTCATTATTTTAAAAGCAATGTGTGCACATATACTGAGCTCCAAAGTTGTGGAACAGTCCTCCACACAAATCTTACAAGCACTTAAGTCGCACCATTCAATTCTCTCACGAGTGCAGCCCCAGGGATTCAAGGGCCTATTTATTTATTTATTATTATTTATTTATTTATTATTTTTATTTATTTATTTATTTATTTATTATTTATTTATTTATTATTTATTTATTAATTTATTATTTATTTATTTATTTATTTATTTATTTATTTATTTATTTATTTATTTATTTATTTATTTATTTATTTATTTATTTTCTATACTGTCTTTCTCCCGCAGGACTCAAGGCAGTGTACAGTCAAGAAAAATAAGGATACACAAATATCATAAATTGCTAATTAAAATATAACATAGTTTGGCCCAATTAAATAAAAACCCAAATTTGAACCATTTGTCTGAGATCTACAGAGAGAAAAAGGAGGAAGCAAGAGAGAGGTGGCGGGGACCACTGTTTCCCAACCTTGGCAATTTTCAGATGCGTGGACTTCAATTCCCAGAATTCCCAGCCAGGCTGTCTGAAAATTGCCAAGGTTGAGAACCCTGGCAATGACAATGATAGTAAATAAGGATGGCAAGCCTGACAATGGAAAACAGGAATTCCGCGCATGTTAGCTCTAAGGCAAATATGTTACGTACGTATTTACAAGTCACATCCGATGCTCCCAAAGACCTACCCTAACGGGCTTGAACAAGATGAATTCGGTGTCCTTGTTGGACAAATAAAGCGACATACTCTGTAAGGTTGGCGGCAGCTTTGTTTTTATTCTCTTGTAGGTTGATGACACCAAGTCATTGATCTTCACTGTAAATAAAACAAACACAAAGGCTCTCATGCTACAGAATTTCTTCTGGAACAGTTTTGGGCAATCTCAAAGACTGGTTCCATTTTAAAATACAAAATCCATTTCTTCTATTAATGATAATTTTTACATAAATAAATCAAAAACAGATTATAGCTAATTGGAGACCAACCCAAACCTGTGGGTTGTAGCTACCAAATAAAACCTGCAATAGTGATTTTACTTAACAATAAAATCAAGGGCAGACTGCAGTTTCCCACTGTTGGAAAAAGCTACCTGGTTGCGCCCAAGGCTGCTGCGAGAGATTGTACTTAGGACCCCTCTGAGAAGCCACTGCGGTCAAGGCTGAAACCTGAAGGAAGGAGAAGAGGAGAAAATGGGCGTTAAATAGATATATGATATCCCAGAGAGAGAGGCTTTTCAGTTGGCTCAAAAGCTTTCTTAAGCCCTGGAGTGCTTTAACTGGGCTCCAGCAGTGAATCTGCCCATTCACAGCTACTCTCTTTCTTAGAAAGCAAAATATAAAAACAAAATTTCAAGCCTAAATAGATCAAACTGCTGACAATAGTGGATTTCTAGTACTTTAATACCTTTGACAGAAATTCCTGCAGGGGTTCAACCAGCTGTTTAGTCTGCTGCTGAATGAACTGCTCGCAAGCCAGCTTCAGATGCCGGTCCACGTCCTTCTTAGAGTCGATATAATGCTCTCTTATTTCTGGCGTGCCCTACAAGAGGAAGGCGGAGGGGTCTTCAGAATTCGCCAGACCCCGAAGTGACTTTCCCAGGCATGCTGACCTTTGTAATAAGTATTCTTTCACCTCCAGCAAGAACTGTATGATTGCATTGCTGCTACTTAGCCTGAAGAACTGGGGGACGGTCATGGGATTCAGGATTTTAAAGGCAGCATCTGAGAAAAGAGGAATACTTATGAATATTTATTTTATGAATTCAAATCCAATGGAACTTCTATGTTCTGCTTCCTGCCTGGTTCCCCAGGAGGGCTGACATGGATAAGGAGGAAGGACTTTGGCTGAACCATTTCTCACCCCTGCTGCGTTTGGGGTACCTTAAATTAAAGTCCTTCAACACAATTCAATACCTCTGGTTTTCTTCAGGTCCAGTGAAATTTCCTTAATTGTGAATTCAGTGTGGAAGGGAGCAATTTGCTCACGAAGAATCAAAAGGTGCTTTATCAGAAAAAGCTGTCCGTCGATCTGAGTCTAAAATACAATAACATCAGATGTCCAGGCAGGTGGACACAGAGCACTGACTTGTAACTGATGAAAATAAGCCAGGAGCAGCTTTGAGGACACCCAGAGTGATGGGAGGCAACCTGCACGGCCTCTGTTTCATCACAGCAAACCCCTCTGCCCCCCCACCCCACTTGAGCCCAGCTGCCAATGACTCCCCCTCTCCTCCCGCTTCTGACCAGTGCTTCTACCTGACCTTGCTTTTAGCAATAGAATCTGCAGCCACCAACAAGGACTGTATGCAGGCCGATAGCGCCTCCTGCGACAATCCTTGGAAGACCGTTCCCTGGAGAAAGGAAAAAAGGCAGCCTTTCATAACGGACACAGGTTATACAGCTGGCACCCTCACATTACCTGGTTAAGTGCCATTTATTTACCCAAATCTATCAGGCAATAAATCTGAAACAACAGGGCAAGTTCGTAAAAGATTTATGTTCTTCCACATGGAATAAAAAAGAAAAGAAAAGAAATGTTAACTGCTTACATCAATGCACCTGTAAAGCTTGGAGAGACAGACCAGGGTCCTCCTCACAGTAGGGTACCACATCCCGTGGAGATCCGCAGGGGACACGACATTCTGGGCTCTAGGACTGCAAAGTTCCAGTGTATCTGCAAATGCAGACGGTGGGATGGTTTAGATCAGTGCTTCTCACTTGAAGATGTGTCGATTTCAACTCCCGGAATCCCCCAGCCAGCCAGCCAACCTCCAGCTGCCAAGCTCAAGAAACATCCAATAGTCAGGGATCATCTCCGTAACGCACCCTAGGACAACATCTATTGTACTAGGAGCAAAAGGAAGCTTTGGCCCTTTTCTTGTTATCTCAAGAGCATTTTCAATGCCTTTGGACTGAAGCACCAGGCTCTTTCAAGGCAAGGCAAGAATCGGTCGTTAGGCTTTAAACCAAACAACGTCCAGAAAACAACAGCCTAAAGTAACAACTGTTCCAATCTTTCAAAGGAAAATTTGAGACTGATCCATGCGGCCAAGCCAATGAAGTGGTTTGTGTTTGTTTCCCTCCTGGGCTTTCTAGACACTGAGTATCGGGTGTCCTAATACAATTATTAGCAGCAGACTTTTTCAAGGACACAACTTTGCACAACTGCACATACATACCAAGTTTTACCTCGCTGCAGCTGTCTGGATCTTCCTGCTTTGCAGCTGACAAGGAAGCCTCAACAGGCCACTTCTTCTCTTCCTCTTTTAAGCTCTGTGCAATTTGCTGCCAGAAAAAAACCCATTTTGTGAAGGAGCCCATAAAAGACGTTTGCTTATTTTATTATTTGTTATAATTATCTTATCCCAGCTCTTTCTCTCTGTCCTCCGTGTTCTTCTCACTCAATACAGAATGACTCCCTGGAGTTAAAAGATCTTTCTGCAAAAATAATGTCTGGTGTGGCAGAACCACTGACTGAAATTATACTGAAGCTTATTTAGAGAATACCATTTTTGTTCAATATCCGTCAATATTGGTGTACAAGAAAGCCACCAATCCCGAGTGGGCATTTTGCTTAATGACCTACGACTGAAATTGCAGGGTCAATTGTAAGTTGAGGGCTATCTCTGGCTTTACACAGGTTTAGTTGTCCACATGGACACAACTTTGTGCCATTTTCTCAATCTAGTTGGATGCTCCAAGCCCAGTGACAGCATGGCAATTTTTGAGGCCTCATTATAATGTCACTTTGAAAGCATGAGCGTGCCAGCTGCATTTGCCAGGCTCATCATCCTTTTGTTGAGATGGTGCCTTGTTTTCCTCTGCAAACCACGCCCTCCTCCCCTTACCTCCATCATCTCCAACTTGGCAGGATAGGCCAGGTCCCCGGGGGCAGGCTTATAGCCCAGAATATCTGTCTGAATGTAGATGTGTGTCCTGTAAACCAGCCGCTCTTGAACATCCTCCAACATCTGCTTCACTCCAGCAGCGAAAGCACCCAGCTGTTTCACTGTGAAAAAATTAAAAGTTCTCACTCTCTCCAACTTTCTTCCAGTTATCATCAAAACACACTACACTGGTGCTTCCTCAGTCTTGGCAACCTGAGGACCCAGAATTCTCCAGCCAGCCATGGAAATCATGCTGGCTGGGGAATTATGGGCATTGAAGTCCTCAAAGTTGCCAAGGCTGAGAAACATTGCACTGATTCTATGCGGATTAAAACGGATATATTGCCCTAAAAGTTCCTGAACTGAATTTAGGAATAATCTCTTATTGTAAATGTTCTTTATTTGCCATTCTGTTTCATTTTCCAACCGGGGAACAAGGAAGTGCCTTTTTCTGCATTGAATGGACAGACTTCCAAGAATAAAAGCAGAACAATTGTATTTGTATACATTTACCTAATAATGTTAGTTACTAATGTTAAGATTGATGTGTGAGTGATACAACGTCCTTGCAGTCAGTTGTCAGGGTGACTAACTGCAGAGGTATATTTTTGAAACTGGGTTGTAAGGAGCTGGTGTGTGTGTGTGTGTGTGTGTGTGTGTGTGTGTTCTATTGTAACTGAAAAGTTGCTAAGTGATCAGCCAGAAGACGAGGACTGACTGTGGACACACTGTCCAGGTCTGTTTAAAACATCTGCTCTTGTTTGATTGTTTGGTTCTTATCTCTTACACTCACTGTTGTTTTGCACATGATCTTCTAACATTTCATTTTTGAGGATCCCGCAGAGTTCAGACAAAGTTTCCAAATGAATTACGTGGATGATCAGTGGCCTGAAGACGTCGTATAAAGACAAGCAGAGCTTTTCCAGGAGCTCACTAAAGAAGAGAAGAATGCGCACACCAAAAGGTCAGAAGTGTTAATAAATAGCCAGCCCTTTCTACCCAGAAAGGAAACCTAATGTAGCCAGCTAAAAGTAGACGAATAAAATAGGTCATTTCTCTCCACCATGCTGGCAGGATTTCATACAAGAAAAGAAAATGTTACATGGGTCACCTACTCCAGTTTGGGTGTTGGTTTTGTGAAGAACTCGTCAAAAAGCTGATGTTCATCCTGGCAGACATGAACCATGAAGGCACAGCCACTTCGTACCTGAAGTCAATCATAAATAGATATGTGGTTAAGACATTGGTTAAGGTCCCTGAACCGGTTCCCTTAATAGTGAAGTGGTACCAAGGATTCCTGACTTGGCAGTGAGGAATAGTTCACTGCAAATCCCTGCGCTATCGGACCACAGCAGCGCTAAAGTCACATTGCTGGCTCAGCCCTGGCTTCTCCGTTTCTAGTCTCCAAGCCGTAAATTTATGGACTGGATTGTCACCCAATGCTATGAAAAGAAACGTTGCTTGCAGTTTCAGTCAAGATATAAATCACTGTTGCAACTCAGCTTGGGAAACGCAGTTACTCAACACATGCCACTCAAGTTTAAGCCAACATGAATTAAATAATTCTATCTCTCTCTAGGAGCTTTCAAACCACAGGGAATTAAAAAGGCGTCTGCCTATAAGCAAATTGGCCAAATAAAATCAAAGTTCCCCAGGCAATTTTGATCTCTTTTGGAATTGTTAAGAAAAAATAGGCTTGCTGCATGATAAAACTGAGAGGAAAAAAAACCCACATTTTACTGAAAGCTAAAAAACAACATACTTATGTGAGCAAAGTATTTTTCTATTAAATTCAAAAGGAGCCAACAGTTCATTTTAAAAAATGAAAATGCAAACAGAGAAAGAAAAAACAGCAAAAAATATGATTTTACCAGAGCACAATGATCTCTGTTGTTTCGATTAGTTAATTCTGTGACAGTGCTAGTAATACTAGGCCCCAATAAGTGTTCTCTCTGATTAAGGTAACAGTGGTGGATTTCATTTAATAGTTGCCGGTATCTAGACAAAGGGGGGGAAAAGAGAGAGAAATAATGGATTTCAGAGAGAAACTAAATTTTAGAGGTACTAAACTCATTACATTTTATATGCCTCTTCTCTGCTAAGAATGAGCAATAAAAACTGAATGACTTTTTGGGACCTGTAGTCACACGACTGAAATTATGTAGCCAACCACCAAGAAGTGACTAAAGCATGCCATTTTCAAGGTTAGGAATAATTTTAAAGGCCTTTCAGTGATCTTCATTTAAAAAAAAACACTACCACCCTGGAAATACACAGCCATCTAAGTCCTCACCCACTTACAGGATGTGGCCTTGCCCAGTCACTTAAAAATAATCCCCAGCACAGAAAACCACACAAACCTTCATCTTAAAAAACTAGCAAAAGCTTGCTTGGTTCCATTCCATTGTTAGAAACAAAAGAAAGGAATACAAAGTTGCCTTTGTTGATAGTGGCTAAAATATGGAATAGTTTTAACATTCTAGAAGCCTTTATGGACTTTTTACCAAAATTTGGGCAGAAATGGCAATTTTTGGATTGGTAAATGGATGTGGGGGGGAGGATTATCAGAATTATGCATGTAATCTCATAGGGGACGAGGAACCATTAATCTGCCTCTACTTGTTTCAAGGAAGATTGGGGGTCACTTTTCTATTCCTTTTTCCCCATTTCTCTTCCTTTCTCTCCATTTTCTCTTTTCCTTTTTGCACTTTGTATTTCTTCTTTCCAATTCTTTTTTCTTCTGATTTCAGTCTGTACTGGCTTCTAAGTATTTTTAAAAAGAAAAGAAAGTGGCCGGGTGCTGCTTAGGCAGAATTCAGCAACTTTTGGGAAAATCTTCGGTGTGTCATTCTCTTTCTATGGGTTCCAAAACAGGAGTAGGGAATTACAACAGACTGAAATTGTCCTGGACTTAAAGGATCCCTAGTACTCCATATGGTTCAAAAACAAAACCACAGAAATGTGAACAGATTTTTGAGAAATGCAATGAGAATAATTGGGAGACCAGAAACTAAAAATGATTGAAGGAGATATTAGGGTCTTCACGAGGGATTCCAAGCACACTGAAGCAGGCTGATTCCCAAACTTCCTCTCAAGGTGGCCTCTTGCACGCTTGTCATTAACTTAAACATTCACCATATATTTACTTTATCCTCAACTGACTTCAGTTGCTTTCAAGGCCATAAAGTAGTGATTTGAACCGGTGGGACAAAATGATGCCCTCTCGGTCCCAGAAAAACCAGGGACCACTTCCTGGGTCCAGAGGGGATCTCCTCAACCAGGCCTGCTGTGCTCAAGGAGAGAATGAGGATCAGATGGCACCTTCTTGGGCCTCGATCCATGGAACAGTATTTTGCATTTGTTTTAATATTTATTTATTTATTTATTATTTCAATTTATAAACCGCCCTTCTCCTTGCGGACTCAGGGCGGTGAACAGCCAGAATAAAACATGGTATACAAAAGTTAAAAACAATTAAAAATTATTAAATATTATTCAGCCGAGAATTAAAACAACCCAATTTAAAATCAATGTCAAATTTAAAAACGGAGGATGGGATCAAGCTAGCCCAGCTAGATGGAACAAATGGGTTTTAAGGGCCCGACAAAAGGTCCGGAGATCTGGAATCCTGCGTATCTCCGGGGGTAGGTCATTCCAGAGGGTGGGCGCTGCCACAGAGAATGCTCTCCCCCTGGGGGTCGCCAGCCGACACTGTCTGGCCGACGGCACCCGGAGGAGGCCCTCTCTGTGCGAGCGTACTGGCCGGTGGGAGGCTATTGGCGGCAGAAGGCGGTCCCGCAAGTACCCAGGTCCTAAGCCATGGAGCGCTTTAAAGGTGGTCACCAACACCTTGAAGCGCACCCAGAAGACCACCGGGAGCCAGTGCAGCTCGCGCAGGAGAGGTGTCACGTGGGAGCGCCATGTCGCTCCCATAATTCCCCGCGCGGCCGCATTCTGGACCAGTTGGAGCCTCCGGGTGCACCCCAAGGGGAGCCCCATGTAGAGAGCGTTGCAGTAGTCCAGGCGGGAAGTCACGAGAGCATGGGTGACTGTGCGTAGGGAGTCCCGATCTAGAAAGGGACGCAACTGGCGTATCAGGCGAACCTGATAAAAAGCCGCCCTGGCCACGGCCGTCATGTGTTCTTCTAAAGACAGCCGTGCGTCCAGGAGGACGCCCAAGTTGCGAGCCCTCTCCGTGGAGGCCAATGTCTCGCCCCCAATAGTCAGCGATGGCGTCAGCTGGCTATATCGGGACGCCGGCAGCCACAGCCACTCAGTCTTGGAGGGGTTTAGTCGGAGCCTGTTTCTCCCCATCCAGACCCGCACAGCTTCCAGACACCGGGACATCACTTCAACGGCATCGTTGGGGTGGCCTGAGGTGGAGATGTACAGCTGGGTGTCGTCAGCGTACTGATGGAATTCCACCCCAAAGCCACGGATTATCTCACCCAGCGGCTTTACATAAATGTTGAACAGAAGTGGTGAGAGGACCGACCCCTGCGGCACCCCACAAACAAGGCGCCTTGGAGTCGACCGCTGCCCCCGTCAACACAGATTGCGACCGGTCAGAGAGATAGGAGGAGAACCACTGTAGAACGGTGCCCCCCACCCCCAACCCCTCCAACCGGTGCAACATGATACCATGGTCGATGGTATCAAAAGCCGCTGAGAGATCTAATAGGACCAGGATAGAGGAACAGCCCCTATCCCGTGCCCTCCAGAGATCATCCACCAACGCGACCAATGCCGTTTCCGTGCTGTGCCCAGGCCGGAAGCCGGACTGGAGCGGATCTAGATAGACAGCTTCATCCAGGAACCGGGGAAGCTGCCGTGCAACCACTCTCTCAACAACCTTCGCAACAAAGCGAAGGTTGGAGACTGGACGGTAATTGGCCAAAACAGGCGGGTCCAGAGAGGGCTTTTTGAGGAGGGGTCTCACCACCGCTTCTTTCAAAGCGGCCAGCAGAGCACCCTCACTCAAAGAAGCGTTAACAATCTTCTGGAGCCAGCCTCGTGTAACCTCCCGGGAGGCCAGCACCAACCAGGAGGGACACGGGTCCAATAAACATGTGGTCGCATTCAGCCGTCCCAGGATCCTGTCCATGTCCTCGGGAGCCACAGAGTCGAACTCCTCCCAAACCACACCCCCAAGACCTGCCTCGATTATCCCGTCCGGATCTACCCAGTCAGAGGCCAGACCTTCCCAGATCTGAGCGATTTTGTCATGCAGATACTGGACAAAGTCCTCAGCTCGACCCTGCAAGGGGTCATCCCAAGCTCCCGGTTGAAGGAGGGAGCGGGTCATCCTAAACAGGGCGGCTGGGCGATTATCTGATGACGCGATAAGAGCGGAAAAGTAGCTAGACTTTGCCGCTTTTATCGCCACTAGGTAGGTCTTAATATGAGACCTCACCAGTGTTCGGTCAGATTCGGAACGGCTGGCCCTCCAACCGCTCTCCAGGCGTCTTTTCCGGCGCTTCATCTCCCTCAGCTCCTCAGTAAACCGAGGAGCTGGCTGAGTTCGGCGCCGGGTCAGAGGCCGCAAAGGCACGATGCGGTCCAAAGCCCCGGCGGCCGCTCTATTCCAGGCGGCCACCAGGTCTTCAGCCGAATCATGAGCCAGAGTCTCAGGAAATGGCCCAAGCTCCATCTGGAACCTATCAGGTTCCATCAGGCGCCTGGGGCGGAACCACCTAATCGGTTCCGCCTCCCTGCGGCGGGGTGTAGCGGTTAGAAAGTCTAGTCGAAGGAGAGAGTGGTCCGACCATGACAAGGGTTCGATGACTATATCCCCTATATCAAAACCACTCGACCACTGACCAGAGACAAAAACTAAGTCCAGGGTGTGTCCGCCCGTGTGAGTGGGGGCGTGAATTAACTGAGTCAGGTCCATGGCCGTCATGGAAGCCATGAACTCCCGAGCCACCTCAGACGTTTCACCGACAGATGGCAGGTTGAAATCTCCCAAGACCAAAAGTCTGGGGGTATCAACCGCCACCTCGGCTATCACGTTGAGTAGCTCAGGCAGGGCTGTTGCTACGTGGCAGGGAGCCAGGTACGTAAGCAGCAGACCCATCTGAACTCTGCGACCCCACTTCACAAGGAGGGATTCACACCCGGTTATCTGAGGTACAGTGGACTCCCTCGGATCAAGACTCTCTTTTATGATAACCGCCACCCCCCCGCCCCTGCCCTGAGCTCTTGGCTGATGGAATGCATGGAAGCCTGGAGGGCACATATCCACGAGGGGGACTCCCCCCTCCTGGCCCAACCAGGTCTCCGTAATACCTGCCAGGTCCGCTCCCCCCTCCTGGACAAGATCACAGATGAGGGGGGCTTTATTTACCACGGACCTGGCATTGCACAACAACAGCCGGAGACTCGGGCCCTGAGAGTCTGCGCAACCTGGGGAGCGAGAAGGGCTTTGGGGACCGGGGCGCACCATCGCTCGGAGATAGCGAGTGCGCGCCTCCCTCACATGATATGGTCCCCTGCACTCGCCATATCTGCCCCTCCCACTCAGCGTATTGCTAGAAAGGCCCTCTGCAGAGTGAACTTCAATGTACCCCTTACCCCCGGAATCTACACCCCCCGTAGCCCCACTAACAGCTGGACCCGACCCCTCCTCCTGTGGGTTAACCCCCACACCCACCCTCCTATATAATATATTTATTAATATAAAATGCTAATAAGTCTACGTACTCTGGCATTTTCTCAGATCGTTGCTCGATTTGTTCAAAAAGTGTCTAAGGAAACAAGGAGGAAAAAGAAGATAAATGACCCCTCAAGTAAAGTTTTCCCATTTCAACTGTTTTATTTTGATCCTGTTCAAAAGATACTAATTTCTGAAGAAATATTTAGGAAATTCCCATGTGAAAAATCTCATCTTCCTGTCCTTCTAGAGTCAATAGTTTTTCTCTGCAATCTTATTAATTCAAACTTCCCAGTGCTTTAAAAGGCGAAGTGTTTGGTATAATTTCATGACCGAGGAGTAAAAGAATATAAAATCCCAAACTGAAAATCCAAATACGATCAGGTAAAGCAGCTAATTCCAGAGACCAAGAGATAGCGAAAAGTTCGATTCAAGTCTATAGAGAGGATTTATTGGCTGTCAACTACGGTGCAGCAGGCAGAGCTAGCTTTTACTTTGGTTATAATGCAGCATTCTAATGGGATGGAAGCATTTTTAGCACCCGCCCTTCACCTTGGCCAGAGACCCAGTTTCTGAAAGTGGATGTCAGCACTAAGTGCCTTTGCCAACCTTCAGTGTCTCCCAGGAGGCGTAGATAAACAAAACAAGTGAGTCTTGCTTGAGCATACAGTCAATAGTTTTTCACAATCATTTCGTATTCCTTCTGACAATAACCTGCACTGTTCGACTTACCCTGACTTTGGGTGCAGCAGCTCTGAACTTCACATAAAACAATGTAAAGGCATTGTCTGAATTTGAAGCCACCAAAGGATCCTAAAAGAAACAGAGGGTTATCTGCATGCTAAGTTATTGCATAACCGGGGGGGGGGGGGGGGGGAGAGAACAGTTACACAAACC
Source organism: Masticophis lateralis (assembly GCA_030761175.1). Taxonomy (NCBI): domain Eukaryota; kingdom Metazoa; phylum Chordata; class Lepidosauria; order Squamata; family Colubridae; genus Masticophis; species Masticophis lateralis. Next base: position 129,365,881 of record JAUDYJ010000004.1, read on the forward strand.
CATATAAGACAGAGAGAATCCCAAAGCTTGTATGTATGTATGTATGTATGTATGTATGTATGTATGTATGATTCACCCTGAATCCTCCAATTGTAGAAAACAACTCTGGGGGCCAATTTTAGAGCAGAGCTTTTTAGAAACTCCAACACTGTCATCATTTTGGGGGGGGGGGGAGATCAGGAAGGAGCTACTATTACTCCTTGGAGATCCCAGGTAGCTCAACTAAGCAATTCCCCAGCAACCCACCTGAAGACCTAAAGCTTCTTCCCAAAATGTGAGGAGGCGGCCTAAGGCACCTCTTGCTCCTTTGAAGCCCAACCTTGAAATGCCAAATGAAGACTGATCATGCTCTCCGGTGACCTCACAGTGCCGCTGCTGCTGCTACCTGTCTGTGACATCACAGTGTCCCTGAAAAGTCTCCAATGAAGGGAGGCAGACATGCTATTCAGGAGCCCCTAAGGACAGGCTCTGAAGGAGACCAGGGAATCACAAGCCCGTCCTGAGGAGAAACCCAATGTAAACCCTGATTCCAGAACAGAGGCATCTGCTGAAGAACCAATACCAGGAAAGACAAACTACTAGCACCACAAAAAAGTAAAGTGCAGTGAACCAACTGAGGGCAAAAACTGGTTATAGAAGCAAGACTTCCCTAGCAATAGCCCTTAGCACTTCTATACCACTTCACAGAGCTTTACAGCACTCTCTGAGCGGTTCACACAGTCAGCCTATTGGCCCCAACAATCTGGGTCCTCATTTTATTCACCTCGGAGGGACGGAAGGCCAAGTCAACTTTGAGCTGGTCAGGATTGAACTAGGGATACAGAGTAACAGTGTTTGATCTATTTTGGGCTTTTCTGAATCCCATTTTCTACCCAGATAATTGGGGGCAATATGCTGATTCTGTAAACCGCTTAGAGAGGGCTGTAAAGCACTGTGAAGCAGTATATAAATCTAAGTGCTGTTGCTATCTCTTTGCCCCGAATGTGAATCCTACCAAAAGGGAAAGGGGTCCCGGGTGAACAGAGAACACCAATGATAGGTATTTATTTCATCCCACGGAAAAATGCACCATTTTAAGCCAAAAGAAGTTGCCCATCCTTGTGTCACCAAGGAAATTTTTGCAGACGATTCTCTTTGAAGACAGATTTAACACGATTGAATGTACGTGAGTTGATAGCGTACCCTTTTCATTAACTGATTTGTGAGGTTCTGAAGGGTGTTCACCGTGTATGCTTTCATAAGATGCACCGCTTTAGAAAGACACTGGTTGCACTTTGCCATATACACAGCGCAGTCCCTAAAATTTGGCTGCAAAAGAAGGAAAGGATATTAAACAAGAACGATAAATAAAAAAGTTAAATAATGAAAAAGGGAATGATGGGTTTCATACTTCAAAATGAATGTGCAGAAACATTCTAGATCAGTGATGGCTAACTTTTTTGCCATCGCGTGCCAAAAATGTGGGGAGCATGGGAGGATTGCATGCGTGCGTGCCCACACCCATAATTCAATGACATCCCGCACCCCCGCACATGTGAACCTGCTGAAACCCACCTCTGCTGGGTGTGGAATTCTAGGAGCTGAAGTCCGCACCCTGATCTAACTACTGAAAAAAAGTAAAAGAACATAATCTTTGGCCTGCAAGGCACATGTCTATTATATTGCTCCATCCTCCAGACAGAAATTAATGAAATATTTTCATTTATCAAATTTATACACTGCCCATCTCCCTCTCTAGGTGAGTCTCTACACAAAGTCTGTGCAAAAATAAACAAAAATTGAAACGATAGAGCGAGTGCCCTGAAGCCGCCAGTTATGTCCTTTAAAGCCGCGTGAAGGATATGAACAATACCTACATGGGAGGAAACGTAGGCTATGCAGTCGTCCAGTTTGTTCAGCATCGGGATGAAACTTTCACTGCTAACAGACAGCGTAGGCGAATTCAATTTCTTATTGGAGGCAAAGCAAAGAATAGAAGTCCATAAAAATGCACAACCAAAGAAATCTTGCTTTGATACCATTATCAAATGTAATGGTAATGTAGTAGTATTGAACACTTTCCCACATTTAAGAAAATACTCATTTTTTTGTACCATTTTTAAAATTCTTTCAATATTCCCTTTGGAATATTTTTTTAATCACACTTTTCCACCTCTCATCCATGTAAAAGAATTAGGAACCAAAATCCACAGCCCTTCAAGAGGCTTGGAAAGAATGCCAGCTGGTATCTCTAGGAGGGGAAGACAAAAATACTCTGACCAGAACAGAGGGACTCTGTGAGTGTAGGTGAGATGCCCACCGCCCCAAAACACAGCAATCGCATGGCTGAGACTTACAACGCCACCGGTGGCAGTCTCAGTCGCCGTCCTCAGACAGGTCCTGCATAGTTGTGGCATCCCGGGTGACGGGTTGCCCTCTGCCACCTCCTGCCGGTTTCCCCCGCTGACTTGTCAGAAGCTGTTCATGAAGGTCATGAAGGGCCATCCTATCACTGCAGGATGCTCTAACTCTGGATTATCCACCAAGGGCCCCAATGGTGACTCCAGGGACACTGCAAAGGCGGCTGCAACTATCGGAGCCCGTTGTGAGTCCCCCCTCCCCCCCATTCAGCACCAGGGGAACTCTGAAGAACAGCTGAAGGAGTGCTCCTCCAATGAGGTAACTTGCACATGCTCCAACTTCTCCCCTCTATCGTCTTGTACTTCCACATCTTAGGCTTTTCCTCTTTCGTTGTCTTTAAGGATAAAATTAAAACCTTCCAAGGAGCAAAGTCTTACCCAAGTTTACTTGAAACAAAGTTTTACTGAGTTCTATGTATACTTGTTTACTAGATTTCAACCGTAAACCAGGATTAAATGAGAACAACTAGTTATTAACCTTCGTTATACGCTTTTAGAAAGGACTTCAAATGCAGAGACGGGGGGGGGGGGCGGTTTAGAAATGGGGAGAGGCTAAACAATTGTACCTACTGTATGAATATTTTCCAGTTCAATGAAATAGGACAGTTTTTGATGGATATTTTCTGCCAGGTCCACGAGCTCTGACTAAAAAGAAATTAAATATTTATTAGCAGGTAATTAAAAGCATGTTATCACATAGAACATGGAATCGCCTCTTAAAAAGCACAGATTTAGAGTTATTACGTTTATATTAGCATTTTAGTATAGTTCCCAACATTTCACTTGGATATAAACTTGGCATGACAGTGTTACACAGAAGAGAATAACACTATTGTAAAAAACCAAGTTAATCAATCATTTCTTAATTCGTAATTCAGATCCAGGTAGCAAGCTGCACTACAGTGAGTTCCAGTTTGGTGTCAGCATCCCAGGGCTGACCTAGAAAGCCAAAGATGGGGCGATCCAGGCTTCCCTTTGGCATGAAAGCAGCTGGGTGTCTTTGGGCCAGTCCCTCCCACTCAGCCCAACCCTCCTCACAGGGTTGCTACTGTGGGGAAAAGAGGAGGCGGAAATATCAGGTATGTTTGCCTCCTTACTTATATATAACTATATCTAAATTATATACAAAAGGCAGGTTAAAAAGATGATGATAACAATTCCTCTTACTTGTAAGGCATTTGTTCATGCTGGTAAACCACTATCTGTAACAGTGTATTAAGGATTGGGATACTAGGCTCCTCCAAAGCCTCCATTCCTTCCTTTGTGGCCTTGGGACATGAGAAGCCTAAGCTTATCTTCTGCCACTCAACCCAGAGTTACCTGCTCTTTCAACAGCTGCTCGCAGGCTTCGTGCAGGGCTCCTGTCTTGGTGGAGACAAAGAGGAATTGTTCCTGCAGCGACTTGAGATGCTGGAGAGCACAATTCACATCAGTCAGGATGGCCTCACACTGCTCTTCAAACCCAGAATAAGTTGCCCTGGCCAGCCTTGGAGAAACACACAAACCACAGTAGCAATGGGAGAACTGATACAACAAGGCCGACATTTTGGACTGCCTGTTGTATAGCTACAGCGTGCAGTATAACGTATGCTAATTCTACGTCCGCCATGGTTCATTTGGGGAGACTAGGACTCATGGGGAAGGAGGCGGTTAAAAAAGAGAAAAAGTTCATTGAAAAATCAAGAGAAAATAGCTCTGTGTCAACTGCAAAAATAACAAGAATATACAAAATGACTTTAAAGTTCCAAACATCTTGTTGAATACATAAAACAAAGGAAGAAAACAATGCTAAGTGTTCAAGATATTGAAGGAATTAAAGCTCATATCAGCTGGTTTAGTTGTTATTGATGGATACTGCACATATTCACCTTACAATTAAGGGAAGTAAAATACATACCGTATTTTTCTGAGTATAAGACGCACTTTTTTCCCTCCTAAAAGAGGCTGAAAATTTGGGTGTGTCTTATACTCCGAATGTAACCCTCCGTGGTGGCCAAAATGGCTACCCAGAACAGCTGCTGCCTTCTCTTACCCCTTCTGCGCTTTGCCTACTTTAGTTACTGGAGCTCCCTCCGAGGATTTAGCTGTGCTTTTGAAGCTGCTTTTCAGCCTCAACGCGAGTGAAGCAATCTTTTGTGCTTTGCCTGCTTTTCTAATTGCTGCTCCCTCTGACAATCAGCCATGCTTTAGAAGCATAGCCCCAACCAGCCCCAACCTCAAAACCAGCAAGTGAACTATGTGCTGGGACTAACCAGATGAATACCTGGTAGGCAGAATTCCCCCCCTCCCTATTTTCCTCTCCAAAAATTAAGGTGCATCTTATATTCCAAAAAATATGGTATACATACATACCGGTATTTGGTTTCCTCATCTTGATCCATCTGTGTATGAAGTTGATCAAACCAGGAGAAGAACTAGACCAATGAAAGGACAAGGCTCTAAAAATTAACCCTTAATTCAGAAGCAGACAATTTTGTTCTCTTTATTGTTTACTATATTCCTAAAAATGTTGAAGAAATATTTTAGGAAAGGGTTTATCAAATGTCAATCAAAATCGGAAGAGAGCTGCATTTCCCCCTCCCATTCAATTGCATTCACTTCTTCGGTCAGGGCCTGCATTTTTCTTGGCAAGGTTTCCCACAAGTGGTTTGGCATTGCCTCCTTCCAGGAGTTGACGGGAGGTCACTAGCTGGCTTTGTGGCCAAAGCAGGACAGGAACTCAAGAGTCTCCCAGTTTGTAGTCAGGTGTCTTAATCACATCACTAAATTGGCTCTCAACTACTATTACTATTATTACTATTTGACAATAAACTTGTCAATTCTTCCCTCCCAAATCCCATCATTTATTTTTCCTCCCATTTTCACCCAAGCCAAAGAGAGTAAAATTTACTCCATCAGCGTCACTTGAAAGCCCACTCTGGAGTTCTGGGGGCAAAGCAGATCATCTGACTCCTCAAAATGACCCAACTGAAGAAAAGAGAGAAATGCGCCAGCCATCCAGGAACTACTTATTTCAGTCCCAACTGGAATTGGAAAGCTAACGGCCAAATTAGTAATTAGAGCTGCACAGGGGATATGAATCTGAAAAGGAAAAGATAATGTGCTTGTTGCTGCAGCCATCCAAACCTCCTCAAATAAAAGGCATCTTTTCTTGGTTCTGGCCACAGTCAAAGACAGACACAAATTCTTCCTGTGTGATCCAAGTCACCTTTTCCTTTTGCAATGGAATCTCTGCACAACCAGTCTGTGGTTTTTTTGTATTCTACCAAAATCAGAAAGAGCTTGCTGTTCCTTTGTTTCCTTTTTACCTGCTGCGCTGTTTCAATTCTTTCATTTTCCATACCAAAAGAAGAGAATCCTTTCAAGAGAATGTTCTCTGTAGACTCTGGCAATGTGGCTGTCAGCGTGGCTGTTAACGATGGCTGGACAAGACTATTTAAATCTTCTATGGGTAGCTGTTAAAAGAAAGAAAAAAATCAGTTCCCATCCTGTGAAGCCCATAAGACTCCTGGCAGTTGACAGTATTGTACAAGTAAATCATGTCTGGTTGCCAAGTGATAAAATATTGAAACAAAGTCTTTAAACACTATATATATAAGCAATAAGAATTACAGGGTCCAAGAGCCAAACTGTAATATTAAATTGCAATTAACATTCAGATCATGCTAAAAAAGTCAAGCTGCATAATTTTACTCATGTAATCCTGACATCCTAAATTCCAAGTAATATTGATACAACTTTCACTTTTCTTTCCCTGGTTTCTGTACATTAAGCTTTCGAAATAATAGGATGTTTAAATGATGTCTAATCGTATTGTGTAAACAATACAAACGAATCAGGTTTACAACCCAATAAAGGAGAATCTTTGTAGCTCAGGGTTGAAATGAGGGCTCTGGGGAGTCTCTCAGCCTGGCCGTTTTCTTGCAGATGTTTCATGACCCAACTAGGGGGCATCATCAGTGCTGGGACTGGGAGGCTTTGCTAGAGCAAACCCCATCCCTTCTAGACCGATGATGATGAAGATGATGATGATGAAGATGATGATGTTATCCATTTGGTCGCCATCTGACTCTTGGCAATTCTCTGGCCATCTTCTGATCTCGCGCTGCTTCTTTTGAGTTCTTTTATGCTCAGCTTTGAGGGTGTCCAGCCACCCTCTCCTTTGGAGGCCTGGTTTCCTTTTACCGCTAATTCCTCCAAACATAACTGCTCTTCCCCCGCATGACCTGCTGCAGTGAGTGAGATGCACTTCTGACATTTGATGACATTACCTGATAATGTTACCTAGTTGGGTCATGAAAAGTCTGCAAGAAAACAGCCAAGTTCAGGTTTGTAAAAGGGGGGGAGGGGGGAGGGCGCCCTCAAAGGGCCTCTTCCCCATCTCTTCCCACTGAGGACGCAGGGCTTCTCTACCAACAGCCCCTTCCAGGTGGGCTTCCGCGTGGCCTCCTTTCCTCCTGCCTAGCCCGTTGCTAGGGCAAGTCCGCCCTTCGCACAAGGCCTCCGGCGCTGGCTTCTCCGCCCTCCGCCCTTCCCTCCCTCCCTCAGGATCCGGACGAAGCGGGAGCCGAGGCAACATTTCATCCCGGCGCAGCGGGTAACCAACCGGCCTACCTCGGGCGGAAGGGGCAGCCCCGGCGAGGCCCCGCGCAGTTCCAGCACCGAGTCCCGCTGCCGCTCGCTGAGAGGCGCCAAGGGCCGCTCGGGGCGCTCCCACCAGCTCAGCCGCTCCGCCGCCATTCTCGGCTCCGGCCAACCAGCAGCGCCGACGAGGCGGAAGGAGAACCCCGGCGGCCTACGGAAGCCGAAACGGACAAAAACATCCGCCGAGAGCGGAGCCACTTCCGGTGGGGTGGCGAGCGCGACCCTAGACTTGCGAAAGTTAGAGTGATCTATGGCCGACGGTTGCAAGGCCGCTCTGCAGTTATTTGGAATGCAGTTATTTGCATTCCCTCCATGAGGGACGTTTTCTCGCACCCCGAAATGCCTGCAGGGTCTCCAGAGTATCCCAACATTGCTCTTCCCTTCAGTTGCTATTTGGAGGAGGAGGTGCCTCAAAATCAAAAGGAAGAACGAGACTGATGTCTATGGAGGGTCTCTGGTTGTCCCAAATGTGCTTTTACTTTAAAGGCAACTGGACTTCTGACATTTCTTAAAGAAAAATCAGAAATCCAGCTGTGTTTCAAACAAAATCCCCTTTGGCACTCTCAAGGCTAATAGCATTTGTTTATTGTGCGAAATACAATACAATACAATTCTTTATTGGCCAAGTCTGATTGGAGACACAAGGAATTTGTCTTTGGTGCATAGACCAAAAAAAAAAATATTTTTTTAAAAAAAGAAAAAGCAATTTCAAGTTTGAAGACTAGTAACACTTATTCATTTATTTATTAAAAATAGGAAACAAGTCGTATTTATTTTGTTTTTCAAAATAAAGATGTTAGTTTGAATGAGCCCCAATGTGAACAGCATTTATTTAAAGATAAAACAGGAAATAATGAATTTCAAGGCCAATAGAGTTTGTTTACTTACTTGTAAACAATAAGTACTTATTTAATTTAAATACTAACGCTATTAAGGAGTGCAACATATTTATATATAATAAAATGTTTTACATTTGATAAATAATAATTAATAGCAAACAAGAAAAAGTTTTATTGAGCCAGCCCATCCAGAATTTTCCATGCAAAAAACTCCCAGGATATTCCCACTAAAATTCTCCCTTTATCTTACTAGAGTAGAATTCACCAACATCCCATAACCCTTCTTAGGTGACTTCATGATGCCCTATGGGTGATTGATATGTATATATAATTGCACTACAGTCTCATTTATGGAATCTTGGTGGTGTAAAATGTGAGCAAGTGACAAGATCATGCCATGGAGGATAAGTTGACCTGTAGCTATTAGTCACAATGGCTGCATGGAACCTTCTGAATATTAGACCTGGATACCAGTTGCTAGGAAGGCAAGGTGCAAAAAAGCTTCATTACCTTCATACTTTTCCCGTGGACTGTCACAAAGGATCCAGCGGTACATTTTAAGAAGGATGCTGACTGAGTGGTGAACCATCCTTTGGTACAGGGACGTCTGCAAATTTCATAGTGATGGCAGCTTTCTGCCATTCTCCTTAGTGCCAGCAGACTGGTAGGTAAAAACCATGCATCACCAACAGCCGAATCGTTCAATCAAATGAATCCAATTTAATCCAATCAATCAATGATTTGAATCTGAATTTGAATGATTTTCCAATCTTTCCTTCATATTCTCTCCATAGCTAGAACAAAGTTGATAGGACTGTGATCTAGCAGAGTTGATATCCTTTGGTGCTCTCCTGCCTTTAAAAGCTGTGCTCCTTGTGAGATATGAAATGGTGGTTGCTGTCCTTCTGTCTTCTCTATGGAAGACTCGGTCCTCAATGGTTGGCCAATTCGGGGAATCCTCCGTCAACCTAGATGCTTCATTCTGAGGTTACATAAGGAATCTTTCTATGCCTGGAAGTTTCCCCACTGACATCGTAGTTGTCAGATAGAGGTGGGGTACCTCTGAATATTAGATACTATGTCAAGTTTAACCTGGGAGGGGTAGATGTAATCTTGGTTGTTTTGCATGTTACTGTTCTGCCCCAGCTCTGGACCCCAAAGAACGCAGCCCACACAAAGTCCGTACAAACCTTAGTTTACTAATTAAGGACTACTAATGAGCTTTCTTAGTAGTTGTTCGAACACAAGTACAGTTTAAATCAGTCTTTTCTGAACAAGGGCTGTTAACTTAACTTCATTAATAGCCAACAAGAATCCAAAGAATAATAACTCAATACTGAGGCACAGTATTTCAGATCACCGTAATCTTACTGTGGTTGGCAGAATGCCCAGAAGCAATTTGCAGGAAAACTGACAAGAGAGATGAGCCAAATCAAACGTTTCTGGAATCAAGACGCGAAGGAATATGAACAAAATTGTTTCCTGCAAATTGCATCAGTCATTGTCCTTCCTTAAATAGGCTAGGGGAGTGGCCAATTAACCCCAAGCCTTACTCTCAAGGAGACCTCCTCCTGAGGAGCCACTCCTGCCTTTTAACAGCTCTGCACCCTCGTGCATTGAGAAGAGGCTCCTCCTCTTTGTTCTCTTCACCAGTGATGGATTCCTCCCGATTCGACCCTGTTCTCCTGAGCCGGTAGCGGTGACGATATGACATCACCGAACTGGTTCTGCCCCTCCCGCGCCCCCGCGCCTCCCACCCCCCCCCCCCCGCATTATTCTTACCTTTTATTTGGCCCCACCCCCAATCTGTTGCTGCCTCCTGAGTCCCAGCTGATGGCTAGAGGAAAAAAAAATGTTTAAACTCTTGCGGTGGGGCTTCAAAGGGCCGCCCTACAGCTGATCAGTGTTAAAAGAAAACAAATGAGTAGACCAGTGCCTGCAAAAATACATGGGTAGACTGGTTCCTGCAAAAATACATGAGTAGATCAATGCCTGCAAAAATAAATGATCAGTACAGCTCTGCAAGCAGTTAAAAGCCTGGTAGACCAGTACCTCTGCTAAATCCTAAATAATTGTCACATGACCATCAAGCCACGCCCACAAAATAAGCCACACTCACAGAACGGCTAGTAAAAAAATTTAGAACCCAGCCCTGCTCTTCACTTATGGGAGCTTCTGGAGGTTTTGAAGGACCTGGCTGAATCCCCGCCTCTGGCACCACCTCTTCTCCAGCCTCCTTATTGTCTAATTACAGTGCCAGTTGCACAGGCTGCTGGCGCAGCACCACACCAGCCTCCTCACTGTCGGAATCAGCTACTAGCTGCACAGGGTGCTGATGGGCCACAACAGTTACCTTCTAAATCTTTTTGTTGTGTTTGGACAGAGTTACTGCTAAACTACTAAGCCACCATCCAAATGATTTACTGGGCTGAGTTAAGAGAAAGGCTCGCTCAGTACTGTATTAAAAACTCAGAGACTGCCTTATTAAAATGAGTTGGCAGGTATCTCTGTTCTATCCTTAAAACAACTGTTCTTTCTCCTTAAGCGATCTCAGGGAATTATGAAAGGGAGTTAGGGCAATCCCATCCTGGGAGTTCTTTGTGGTATGGATCCCAACCTCCAATTCTGTTGTTTTACTGTCCAATTTGGACAGCATAATCACACTGGGGCTGAAACCCTAAATTTCTTTGTTTCCCTTCCATTCTTGTTCCCTTTGAGGAGGGTTAATAATAAAGAATATGCTCACCAACTCAGCTTTATAACTCATATCTTGGTTGTGTCCTCCAGCAGGAGATCAAGTACCCCATAACAGAATTCTTTTATTAGTACAATCCATGAAAAAGCCAATTTTGATGGAATTATATGCACGCTGTTTCAGGTCTGAACTTTGTGATGCGAAGGAGTTCCACCTAGAGTTGCAGAGTTCCAGAAAGAGAACATAAAACTTGCTGAAGATCATACGGATGTATTTTGTAATGTCTTCTGGAATCTTTGAAGCTCAGGGCCAAGTCTGAGTTCAAAAACAGCACTAAACAAATATAATAATATTGATTCAAATATTGCATGTTTTCTTAGAAAAGCACATTTCTTCTATTTCTTAATAGAAGAAATAATACAGCAATGCTTTTTCCTTTCAGAAAACATTCTTGTTTCATGCCCTGGAAAAATGTCAAAGACCCCAAACCCCACAAAAACTGGTAGCAAAAAACAGGTGCCTTCAGAAGCATCCCCAGATCCAGCACCCAAGCCAGAGAGCAGTAAGCTTTCCAGCTCTCTCCTCACAGTTGAAAATGTCAAAAAACATCAGGAGGAGAACCCTGTGGCTAAATCGGATCTTGCTCAGTGGTCAATAGAAACATATATTGAAGAAAGTAATCGCTTTTTGAATGAGAGTGGCACCAAGACGGAGGGGAGCAGGGAGCAGGCGGTGTCAAATGAATCAAGAGTTCTTCGTGAAGGTTACCCAGAAAACACCAATCAAACTTTAGGAAAAGGTAGCTGTAGATTATTTTCTGTATATATACCTGGAAGTGCATTCCATGAGCTTCTTCCATAAACTGTTCACCCTGTGCCCAAGATGGCTAACTAAATATTATTTTAAAATTAAAAAGCATCTGGAGATGGATTGGTCTAAATTAAGGAAGTGATAATGGGATATGGCGTTTTCCTCACTAGGGACTGAAATCCTACCCCGCCCCGCCCCCCAATTCTCCTGCACAATGAAAAGATGTTTCACAAAACAATTGGAACATGTGTCTCTCTGAGGACTGCAGCTTGCAAGGTCCTTCTCCTTGTCCCCTTGATAAAGACACATGTAAAATGTCTTTCACAGACACGATGCAAGACATAATCCCTGATGTGAAATATTCTGGAATGCATTATGTAAATTGACTAAAAATTCCCATTACAAAAAATCCCATCTAACCAATAAATTAAACAAAAATCAAATGTGACTTCAACGTATTTGAGGATTTAGTTACAAATTAGTGGATAATCCTGTATTGTGCCTTGTAGAGCTGATGAAAGCAACTTTCCCATTTTTATTATGATTTCCAAAAAAAATGTTTTTCTTCTCTGTAGATTTCCAGACAAGACCTCTGTCAGCTCCAGTTCCTGAAACTCAGTCACCCAAGTAAGAGGCGTTTCTGCCTATTTCAGTCACATCCTTTCCAATAGCAGGAATTGAATTAGGTCTGTCTAAAGTAAACAATTCGTTAAGTAGGGCGACCAGATCTGCAAAAATTCAGACACTCACTAGATGGCAGCAAAGAAACACAGAACTATCTAATGCATGGTGCCATCTAGTGGCTCCAATTCCATTTAGTCCAGATCTACTCCAGATCTAGTTTTCTTGAATTATTAGACCCTCCAGTAGAGCCAGTGATGATTTTCCCTATGATGACATCTGTTACACCAGTGCAAGGACTTAAGCAAGTGAAGGAGAGCATTTGTTTGATTTTTTTTTATTCATACAGCCAAGAGAGGCAGAATCGAATTCAATTGTTTTCTTTCCTATTTCTCTCTCTTTTTTTCGTTTTTGATATTTGGAAGCTTTAGAATGTATATAGGGTGTAACAAATGTTATATGTTAGGTAGAAATAGAGCACTTTATTTGGCACTGTTACTAACATAATTGCATGAACATACTCTGATTTGACAGATTCGTAATATAGAGAATGAATGAATGAATGAATGAATGAACGAATGAATATATTTTCAGCTGTTTTCAATGGCCTTACTTCCAAGAATGTACACATGTATTATTTAAAATAATTTATTTTTGTGAAATGGATTTAATATATTTGTCTAAGTATTTTGAAAACATTTGCAGATAAAGTCATAATTCTGAAATGCAATGAGACAATAAACATGCATCATTTTTCTCTCTCCTTGCATCATATACTTGATGATATTATCAAGTTATATATTTCAGTGTCATGTCTGCAAAATAAAGACAATGAAGTCAAGACAGTAGCCACAACAGTATGACTGAAACTCTCTCGATTGATAATTGGAGAGCAAGATGAGTGGCATATAAATTTAATAAATAAAATAATTGCTGATGGGAAAACATTTGGAGCTTTGATTGCTCTGGATTTATTTGATATTTCAGACTGGCTTCTTCTGGCATAAGGCAAGCTAACTAGTATCAGTTGCTTTATTGACAAGATTGTGACATTTTTAGTTGATTCTTGGATTTGTAAAAATGTATTTTGGTGCAATTTCTAATTTAATAATTATGTACACTTTAATTAAATGTGAGTATAAATTATTACAGCAGTTAGTAAATAAATAAATAGTTCCTCTGAAAAGACCAGAGCATTTGTGAGCTGCTTCCTGATAGGAAATTTCTTCCAGAATTTGTTTTCCCTTCCTGCAGAAAACGGGAAGTTGCTGATTTGGAGACTCAGACTGAATGGAGCTACTCGGTCAGCTCTGAAGACTTCAGTGAGCTGAGTAAATTCTGGAGGAAGCTGGGCTCCGAGGCTGGGCTTCCAAGGAGGGGGCTGGGCACAAGGAAATAGGGGGTTGCCAGAGCCCCCTCCTCTGCCTCCTTGCAATTAGTAAGAGCAATTCAGGGGGGGTATTGATGGCTCAGAGAAGACGTGGATTCTCTTCAACAGAGGTCTTCTAAGATCGGCTAGATGGGCTCAGGTATGGTGAAAGACAAAACGAATGGGACTCTCTTGATAAATCATTGATTCTTGTCATAATATCTCTCATTTAGAAATAGAGACGAAGGAGCAGAGAAGTACAGACGGAAAAGAGAAAAGTGAGACCACAGAAGGCAGTAAGTTGCAAAAATGGTGCTATTTCCTTAATATTTCAGACGTTGGCGTGGTATCAATTCCAATCCCGTTAGGATTTAAGAATGATTTAGAAATGTTAACAAATATAATAGATTTTAATATTGAAATAACCAATTGTGGAGGGAGGGAAGGGAAAAGGGAAGGGAAGGGAGGGAAGGAGCGGGGAGGGAGGGAGGGAGGGAGGGAGAGAGGAAGGAAGGAAGGAAGGAAGGAAGGAAGGAAGGAAGGAAGGAAGGAAGGAAGGAAGGAAGTTTGAAAATGCTGTCAGCATCTGTTTGAACTCTGAATATCCAGGGCTAATCGGAAAAATATTTGGTTTGGCCACCTATCCCCTGTCTTACCCTAAAGGGAAGCAGTTCAAATGGACTAAGGATGAAGTTTCCTAAGTAGTTCTGCTACATTTTGAAAGCTATAATAAGATTCTTTTCTTGAGAATTCCCACTCTGGATGGAAGAGGCAGGCTCTTCCTTGCCCCTGTTCATCCGTAAAGCATCATGAGAGGGAGAAGGGAGAAGAGAGAAGAGAGAAGAGAAGGACCACGTTCAGGGGAAAGGATCCCCGAGGCCTTTGTTAAACCAGCCTCCCTGCACCAGTTAGTAATCCCTCTGTCTTGTGGGTCCGCTTTTCAACCCACACCCTTCCCTGGTGTTGCTGCTCCTGTCCCCTTCCATGTATCTTGACCTACATGGCTTCTCTTGAAGGCTGATAACTATTCAGGACTATGGTTGTGTTTTATTGTTGTTGTTGTTATTCAGCAGAAATATTGCATCATGCAGAAGAGGAAGGCACATCTGAGACCGAGCTGGAGACTGGTATGCTCTGTTCTACAAGTAGTTCTAGATTTACAGCCACAATTGAGCCCAAAGGATCCGTTTGTGAGTTAGTGGCTAAGCGGGTTTTGTCCCATTTTATGGCCTGCCTTGCCATAGCAGTTAAGCAAATCACTGCAGGTGTTCAGTTAATAACACGGCTGTTAAGTGAGCCTGGCTTTCCCCTTGACTTGGCTGGTCAGAAGGTCACAAAAGGGATCACGTGATTCCAAGACACTGCAACCGTCATAAATATGAGTCAGTTGCCAACTTTGATCAACTTTGACTGTTGCGGATGCTGCAACAGTCGTGTGAAAAATGGCCATGAGTCACTTTTTTCAGTGTTGTTATAACTTAGAGCAGTCACTAAATGAACAGTCATAAGTTGAGGACTACCAGTTTTAAAGTTCCTCTGAAAACCTGAGTTGTTCAACACAGAAATAAAATGGTAAAAGCTCCTCAATTGTTTGTCTCTGCAAAATTTTGCAATTTTTTCCCCCAATGCCTGTAAATGAAGACTGAGTTATTACATAAAATTCAGTGAACTCATCACCGGCATTTCGAGACAGACAACAGGAAGGAGATGACCCAGGGGCTTGCAGAGGGAAGGGAGGAGGCTTCCTCTACTCCTAGTGCAGCTGATCCAACACCTGCCTTTCAGAGTACCAGCAGAAGCCTCCCCATCCAAGCCTTGCTTTATAAATCACAGCGTATTATACGGTACGCTTGAGCGGTGTTTCTCTGCTGTGGGGATTAAACTTTTTCTTTTCTTCCCCCTTTCATACATTGCATTGTCAACCTCAAGGAAGCATTTCTGATGAGGAGAAGATAAAGTCTTTTGTCCAAGATGAGGTGAGATTTCAGATTTCTGATTTCTTCCCAAGAAGCAGGAATATCCAGCCTTTGATGTAAACTCAGTATATTTATTGCAGCTACAAATAACACAACACACCAAGCAAATTCAAAGCTTTTTGCATGGAAAGTGGGCGCGAGGGCTTACTTCTGCATAATTATCCAAAGAGATAAATCTGAGGTTTAAGAAAATCCAACATTTCTAATCAAGATTCCAAATAATTAAAATATGGCATACCAATCAAGCCCCAGGAAATGATTTATTTTTTAAATTTTATTTTATTTAAGATAATTTATGTGGCTAGTAAACAACAGTTTTAAAGGAGTCTCACTAAATGCTAATAAACAGTGCCCCAGAATCAGAGGGACAAGTGGGGAATCAATTAATTAGGAATAGAAAAGAGCATCCCACATGAGTAGAGCAGAGCAGAACAGAACAGAACGGGAAGGGTGGGGTGGGACGGGACGGGACAGGACGAGACAGAACAGAATAAGGACATTCTTTATTTGGCCAAGTGTGTTGAGACACGCAAGGAATTTGTCTCCATTGCAGAAGCTCCCAGAGTACCTGCAAAGCAAGAGAATAATAAAAGTCATAATAATAAGCCCCATAAGGGGGCGGGGGTCTTAGAGAAGTTGGGCAGGAGGTCTCTGGGTGCAACCGAGGGATTCTTAATTCTTAAGCACTTCTGCAAGGACCGGCTGACTGAGGGCAGGCAATGCCTAGCGGTCTCTCTGAGGGGGCTTCAGCAGATGACACCCTTCTTGGCTTGCCTCATTTGCCACCGAAGGTCTCTGCAACCCTACTTCCCTGCCCCCGTCCAAAGTAGGCTCTGCCAATGTGATTCTGGCCATACAGCTTTTCTGCCACACAGCCGTGTCCAAGAAGAGGAAAGGAGAGGAAAGGGCCCACCTGGAGCCTGAAGCCCACCAAGTCTCAGGCAGATCCCTTTGCCATTTCCAATAAGCATCGATCCACCGGCTCCTTTCTCCACGTGCCTTTGGTGACCTCAAGGTCTTGCTATCATCGCCCCTTTGGATAAAAGTACAATTGTAGCATTTCTTCTGACATCCCTGCCCTGCCTGTCTTGAATGCCTGTGTCCCCTTCCCTCCCATTTGCACCCAAGGCAGTCAGGGTGGGGCAATCTCCCATTTCTTCCTCACCACCTCCTGATTTCCAGGGTTATCTTCATATTTTGCTAATGGTTGCTGCACTTTTCCTCCAAGGTCTCCTCCTCTATGTACACCAATGTAACTGAAAAGAAATCTTACTTACTCAGTCACAACATCTGCTGTTTTTCCGCCCAGTTATGAATGCCAGGCTCTTGCTGAAAGGGGGAAGGATGATTTTCATGAACGTGGAAACTGTTTGTTATACTGGGTGACCTGTGTATAAGCAAGTTTACCGACAGAACTTTTTGCACCATTGATTCAATCTGAGGGAAAAAG
Organism: Masticophis lateralis; assembly: GCA_030761175.1. Classification (NCBI taxonomy): domain Eukaryota; kingdom Metazoa; phylum Chordata; class Lepidosauria; order Squamata; family Colubridae; genus Masticophis; species Masticophis lateralis. Next base: position 129,382,684 of record JAUDYJ010000004.1, read on the forward strand.
GTTTAACACCTTTGTGTCTTTGAGGAACATCCGATCTCCGATCTGTGCCTGATGGGTCGCTGTGAGTTTTGCACCTCCCTCCTGAAGCCTTTCCCACCCCCAGAGGAACTGGAGGAGACCCCAGAGAAGATGGAGAACGTAGGTCTTTCTTTCTAAATTATCTATCTGTCTGGCGATCATGATTTCCTGATGAACTGATTGCTCAAAGAACCAGGTTTTTCCTGATAAAACATTGGAGGAAAGCTTATACTATATAAAACTATAAAAATATCCACTGCTAATGGCATGTAGCTTCTCTGTAGAATCGTTAGTTTCGGAGGAGACAAAATCGCACACATTAACTTTCAAACCCAGGATTCACCCCTGGGGCGACAGATACTGTGAGATAGGTGGTCCTTGATTTACAGCAGATCGCTTAGTGACCATTCTAAATTCTGATGGAGCTACCGGGGGGCGGGGATTCAAGGTCCTGACAGTCCCCACTTTGGGCACTCAGCAACCCGGCCACCTCCGTGCTGTTTGAGGCCTCTTCTAGTCATATTTATGGTGGTTTTGTTGAAAATTGGTGTTTATTTCCAGTTTTTGATAAAACCATGCCCATTTGCAATCTATTGATCCACTTAATGACTGCTGCAAAAAAAAAAGTGGTAAAATCAGGTTGATCACATGACCCATTTACTAGCCATTCAAAGTTATGACCATGAGGGGCAGGCTCCATTATGGTTGTAACTTCAGCTCTGCCTATACTTGACCTAAGAGAAGGATTGTGCAATTTTTATTCCTTGAGTGGAAATTCATATTTGCATATCTGTCTGTAACATGACTCCTATTACCATAGTTAATGTTAAGCAAGATTTTAAAAATTCTGGGTATACATAATCCTAAGCACTTAAGGCATTTAAATTTGAAATATGTATTAACTACATTTTTATACTGCCATGCCTCATAAGGGCTCGGGAAAACAGAAATGTCTATGATACTAGACATAATGTTTTCAATTTAGGAGGACTGTCAGTGCAAAATATCTGACTTTTACAAATTAACCATAAAATATGACACCTTCCTAAAAACTTTATATACTAAGAAACCTAGGTCACATTAGAGAGGAGGAGAATCACATCACCTACAATTAAAATTAATAAATAGCCTTTACCTTCTCTAATGATTCCTCAAATTTGAAATTTGCTCATAAAACACTTGCTGTGCTAGTATTTCTGTCACTAAGTGGAACAATAAAGAAGGGAGAAGGGGATGGAGCTCTTTGTTAGCTCTAGAATATGTGAGCAAAGCTGAGTCAAAACTGCTGATGCTAATTTTTGCCTCCATATTATCGTTTTTATTATACATGGCATCTGTATATTGCCTAGACACTGAGAATAGATCTGCTGAACAAAACTCCGCATTGGCAACAGGAAGGGCATCTGGCCATTAAAACACCCTGCTAGCTCCATTCAGTTGCCCAGACTCCATCCCGTAAGGGATTATGGGATCATTGAAAGATGATGATGATGATCTGTATATTGCCTAGAGTCCATGGGATGAAGGCAACAGATCAATCTGTGTAAGTAAATACATGTTAGCAGCTTCACTGGGATTCTTGATCAGGGATGGCTGAAGAGACCATGAAAAGTAAGAACAAGACATCTAGGGAAATCCCGGTCCAGGAGAACACCAGGAACAGTGTAGAAAACATCTGGGAAAGCAGATCTGTAGGACAATGGGTCTCAGCTGCAGTGCAGAAACAGATGGATCACGTTGACCAAGCTGAGAAGATCCTTCAATTAGCTGTTGGGTGAATCAAGTTTTTCCAGTTTAAAAAAAATAGTAATCAAGAAGCGCTCATGACCCACGTTAGGACACGAAACCAGCATATTCTCTCCTCGAGATTATGAAATACCAAAAGGCAAATGCCAGACCTAAGCAGGGCTCGTGGCGGCCAGCCCTTCTCTGAACCTCGGGCTCCTTTGTAGTTTCTGTGTTGCAGGACCTACAAAGAGGTTTTCCAGTGTGTGATACAGGAGCTGATGGAGAGGCCAGGCAGCGAAATCGACATCCGTCCCCATGGCCGACTGTCCCTTACAATGATGGAGAGCAACACTAAAAGGATGATAATAGAAGAGTAAGCAATGTTATCAGGTGGAATGTCTCAACCTCCTCTTCGAAATTCTTGGCTCCCTGCTACCTTCGGTCGTCTAGATTTTTGCAGTCCACACCAAACGCTTAATTTCCACCATCCCCTGCAAAATATTTTTCCCCCTATCTTAGTGTGGCTTTGTCAGGCAGACACAATTCCAGAATGAAGCCCTGGGCGTGGCCACATTTAAGCAAGGTCAGAATATCCTGTATAAGAAACAGGGTAATGTGGAACCGTTTATTTAAATAAACCAGTCGTGTTATCAGCGCAGGGCTGCAAATGGGTGGAAGAGAGTAGACATCCAGATTAACTGCAGCCCAGTTGTGGCAGCCTGATGTTTGCAAACTACTATAGTCCCACTGAATGAAAAGACTTTTTGGATGAAGGCAGATGGGGAAGGGTCCCAAAGAGGCCAGAGGAAAATAGCTCCGTAGAAACCCCAAGATCGGCCTGCTTTCTCTGGCTTGCCTTATTGATGGATCCGATGGCTTTCTGTGTTTAGCTGTCCTGCTGTTTCCTTCAGCTGCTTTTATGGCAGAAAGGCCTTGCAGTTTGCCCACTGATGGCTTATTTTCCAACATTTTCCTCCTAGGTTACAGGAGCGAGGCTTTGAGCGATACAGAGAAATATTTATGGAATACATGAAATTTGGCCCATGTGAGTATGTCTCCACCCGGCTCATTCCTCCGAATAAAGATGACCCTGCCTCCCCCTCTCCAGATGTGCAAGGACCAGGAAGCATCTTCCCTTCCCTTTTCACTTTGGCAAATCCTGTGGAATCCTTCCCGACATTCCAAACTATTTAATCTGTTCTTGACTGTATTTCAGGCGTCAAAATTCATTTCAAATTATCAGACTACCCACCCAAACCAGAAACTGCAATCCTAAAGAAACGGTATCCAGAACCCAAAGAGCTGCTAGAGATTGACTTGGAATTCAAAGCCGAGCAATTAAAGGTAGGTGGATCTCCTAGTGGACAGTGACCTCATTTAGTGCCTAAAAGCTAATTGGGAAAGTGGACGGAATCCCCTCGGTCCTTTTTCTTTGGCTCAATAGAAAAAGGAAGTACTGCATGCTTCCTCTGACACACACACACACACACACACACACACACACACACACACACACACAGAGCTGCTTGAGGTCTGTTCATGCACTTGGTTGATTGCTGTCCAGCCTCTCCGCCCAGGAGCCCCAGGGAGCGAGGAAGAGGCAGAGTCCCTCAGGGAGCTCCGGTGGCTGAAGAGGGACTCGAACCTGCCTCTTCCTGCTCCTTTCTGGCAGCTGGGCTCTCTCAAACTCATCTTCCTAAGCCAGGTGGGCAGACAACACCTCTTGGCCAACGTTCACCTGGATCTCCAGTTCCAAAAGACTTTTTAAAAACAACAACACCCTCCTCCCCCTCATCTTGGCAGACATCTGGTGCAAGTAAATTCTCTTTTCTGTGGCAACCAGTTGAACAGGAAGAAGTCCTGCCCTCTAGTCTACCATTTCCAGTCCTGGGTTTCGGAAACTCAGAAGACCACAAAAATAACTCTGCTGCTAACTAGTGGTCATCTGGATTTTTGCATCCAGCTGTTAATGTCTTGTTTCCATATAATTGATTCTTACTAGTGATTAGGTAACTATGATTAATTCCAGAGAAGCTCTGTCTCCCCGTATCTTATCTGTTGAACGGCTCCCTTATTTTCATCCTAAATATCCATTTCTTGAAGTTCTTGTGTTATTTATTTATTCAACTTCTACAGATTCCCAACTCACAAGGTGCTCTGGCAGTTCACAAACCTAAAACTGTCATTCTCAGACCAAACAAGTTGGAAGCTGAAGACCCCAGTCACTATGCTACTGTGTCTCAGAGAGAGAGGGGGAGAGAGAAAGAAGGAGGGAGGGAGGGAAGGAGAGAGAGAGAGAGGGAGAGGCACCATATTGGCCTCTTAAAATCCCGCTTTCATTTCAGTGGCTGTGCAGCATGGTTGATACCAGGAAGGTCATGCGATCACATGCATGTGCCATGTTTCAGAGGAACTCATTTGCCTTCCGTTTTTTCCGCTTTCTTCCTCAGCTTTGCCACCCTTTCGAGCCTGTGAAAAGATACTATCACGATGGAAAGATCTTCTTCCTTCTTTTTCCGGATGGAACGGGTCAAGTATAATATCCACCAATAAATAACATTCAGGGCAGGGCAGGGCAGGGTCTCCAGTCTTGGTGGCTTTAAGACTTATGGAATTCCCAGCCAAGGAATTCTGAGAGTTGAAGTTCACCAGTCCTAAAGTCACCAAAGTTGGACCCCCCTGAGGTGGAGAAAGAACGGATGGATGGTTTGGAGAGGTCTTAGCTCAAAATTCCTTTCTCTGTGGGACGCAAACACCAGGTGGCATCTGAGTGGCATCTCAAGGCATGGGGAGGCCTGGAGAGCCTGGCTTGGGGGGGGGGGCAATTTCTCATGACACCTCTAGGTTGGGGGGTCTTGGTGGAAAGGAAGCCAGGATGACTCCTTATTGAGGCGCTTCTCTCACCAATGTCCATTTCTGCATTTGCTGCTGGGCTCTTCTATAAAGCTTCAGCACATCCAGGAATATTTTGTCAATAAAAATAAAAATAAATAAAATCACCAAAACAAAGGCTATGTTACAGTGGTGAAATCCAAATTTTTTTACTACTGGTCCTGTGGGCATAGCTTGGTGGGCGTGGCAGGGGGAAGGATGCTGCAAAATCTCCATTCCAATCCCACTCTGGGGCCAGCCCAAGGTGATATTTGCCGGTTCTCCGAACTACTCAAAATTTCCGCTACTGGTTGTCCAGAACCTGTCAGAACCTGCTGGATTCCACCCCTGCTATGTTACTAAAGTATATAATATTGTAATATACCTCCCCCTCAGCCCCCCTGAATAAACCCTATCCTTCCTTAGCTCCTTCTCAATTACCCGTCAGGCCGCCTTGCCCTCCTCATTGCTTACGTGAGGGAGACCCAGTTCACCTACAGCGTCCTCAGGGACAGAAAGGACCAGGAACTTCTGGCCTTCTTCACGAACCAGGGCCACGCAGCGTATTATCAGCAAAAAGAAAAGCTCAGGTAAGGAAAGAGCTTTAAGCAGCATACAACAGTACAACGCAACAACAACCCCAAAGGAAAAGCCACAACATGCTGATCGTGTTTGCATACTTGGCGCTGATCAGGCTCCAATTATTCTTGAAGAGCCAGATAGAAACTAATGCCCAAAGGGAAAGAAAAACCTCTTCACAGAACAACGGTCAGGCGGTTCTCAACTTATGACCACACTTATAACTTCTTTCAGTGCAGTTGCAACTTGGGATGGTTACTAAACAAAAGGGACACAAATGGAAGACTACCTATATAAATCTTAATCAGAATTCAGATGGTTTGGATTGTGATCATAAAGAATATGGGCGATTATGACTACATTTGCACATATTGCATGCGAAAAGGAGCAGAGCTTCGAGAGCCAATAGTATTGATTTTTTAAAATCTTCTGTGGACATTTCTTAACATAGAGCACAGAGATCTCATGTTTTCAGCAAATGATGCAGGATTTACTTGCAACCATTTCAAACGTTTGCAAAGCTTTGTATGGAAGATGTAATAAACTCCCTGCAGTTTTCCTGGCAAGGTTTTGGTTTAGGAATGGTTCGCTGTCAGCTAGATGTATTTCATTATTTGATTCCTATAGCCACCCATCTCAACGACTTCCGGTGGGCGGTGTATATCATAAAACATAAAGACAATGAAGGTAGTGCAAAATTATTCTAACTTGAGCAGTTTTACTGCTGCGTGCATCCTTTTCCCACTAGAAATCCAAAACACACCTTCAGTCCGGTTTAATTTTGCTTTTCTTGCCTTAGGCTGCACCTGGACCTTTGCAAGGGCTCCGTCTTTGACAAGAAAGGACAGCGGCAGAAGTTCTGGAACTGGTGGGGCACCGAGGGCCATGTTCACGCACCTCCTTTCCAGCCCATCTGCCTTCAGCTCAATGTTTATATCCAGGTTAAAATTAAAGCCCAAGATCAGGTTTTCTTCACTTTTACAAAGGTTCATGATTGTCTCCACCTCAACGTTGGTGCGCGGCTGAAAGTAAGTGGGACTGGCCTTTTTGGTGCAATTTCTTTTGATCATTCACCAACATCAAAGGTTGCTTATGGCTGGAGATCTAGCAAGTGGGTCAGACAGTCTGCATAGTAAGGGGTAGGGACTCCCCCCTTATAAGGAGTAAGGATCACCTCTCTCCTATTCCACCCACCCAGCCCACAAGGATCAGGAGTCAGGGCGGGTAAGGGATCGTCATCTGGGAGGACCATGAAAAGTTACCAGTCTGCTTCCCGGTGCAATTCAAGGTGTTGATGATGGCATGTCAAGCCCTTCATGGGAGGGGTCCAGTTTACTTGAGGGACCATCTCACCCACTGGGATTGGCCCCTCCTACTTGGCCCAACAGAGGAGGCCTGCTGGGGGTCCCCTTCGCCTGAGTTTCCCGGCTGGCGGGGTCCAGGAGGAGGGCCTTCTCTGCTATGGCTCCTGCCCTCTGGAACATCTTGCCCCCACCCCCTCAAGGTGAGGTTGGCCCCAACCTTCCTATCTTTTCGTAAGGGCCTAAAGATGTGGCTCTGCCAGTTGGCTTGGGGCTCCAGTGGGGGAGCAGCATGATGGAGAGGATTGAATAATAACAGATCCTCCCCATGTGTCTTTGGTTTTAATGTCTGTTTTTATTTTTTATGTTTTAACTGTATATATAACTGTAAGCTGCTCACTCAGAATTACACTATGGTAAGATGGGTGGTCAGTGAATGAATGAGGGCCTTCTTTATGAAACATCATTCCCCATGAGGTACAGTTGGCCCCCTCCCTGTTGCTTCTCCAAAAGGCCCTAAAAATGTGGTTTTGTCAATGGGCCTGGGGTCCCCGGATGGAAATGATGCCAATCAAGAGGCTGATCTGATTGTGTGGTTGCTGCTTTGGGGGTGGGGGTGGGTCTTTTTAAAATGGGGTTTAATATATGGTGCCTGGGGTAAGTTGGGTGGCTCTATACATTTAATACATATAATAATAAATAAATAAATAGTAGGGAGTCATACCACCTACGAAGGAGGCTGAGGAAAATTATGAGAAAAGTGATCTTTCCTGCATATTCAAAATGGAAATATTTCTGGATGTTTCTTTGTATCACAAGGCTGCTTTTCATAAGATGATATTGAAAAAGGCCTCATTTCATTTATGGAATATTGTTTATAAACTGAAAGAAAATTCTGGGATGAAATGAATTGAATTAAATCTATTTTGTTATTTTCTGGGTCTTCTTCTTATCACTCTTTTAATCGCTACAATTATATTTAGCTTTTCTTTCCTTACTTTATAACCACTATTAATTGGATTTTGTGTATGTATGTTGAGTTTTTTTGTATTTCCCTATTAAAAATTCACCCTTGGCAATAGATTCTTCCCTCTCAATGGACTCCAATTCTTTGGATTAATAACGATATAATCCATGCCCCGCCCCCCCATACTTCAAATCTGTCTTTTTTCCCTTTTTGGCAGTTGAAGGATCCAGCCATGCTTTGGGTCCTTCAGCAATATGGAGCCAGAGACCACCTAGTGAGGCCTTCCGTGCTGGAGAAGATCAGCAGAATCTTGACCAACGTGAAGAAGGTATTAAAGAACCTGGACTCCGACCCCTCAAAAGAAACTGCAGACCTGTGTCTTGTATCGAGGGTGTATGAAAGAATCCGCCGAAGGCAGAACAAGTAGCACAGAGAGAAGTTAAGATTGGGGGAAGTCAATCTCATATTTTGGGTAGTATGGAAACTACTAAGTTAGCTTCATATAGAAACCATTAAATCTTCCCTCTGTCTATACCGTAGTTTCTCTTTTCAGGTCTCTTTATGTAACACACTTAGATTACACACCACATTTGAACTAAGAGACTCTTGCAGATAATCCTTGATTTAAGGCCATTCATCGAATGACTGTTCAAAGTGAAAAAAGTGACTTTAACAACCAGTCTTTGCATTTATGACCGTTGCAGGGTCCCCATGATCAAAATGTTGGGTTCTTTGGATCTGGTACGTATTGACAATCATTGCAGCATCCGGGGCCACACAAATGCCACTTACAAGCTTCCCAGAAGCTTCCCTGCCTAGTTTCTGGAGTTGTAAAAGTGGGTTTTTTTGGGGGGGGGGGGAGGAATGTACTTTCAGGCTTGCAAGATATTTTGTTAATGTAACCTTACAGTAAAGCCAGAGCCGTTTCTTCTTGGTGTGCTGCTTGGCTGGCCTACCTCACAGGGCTGATACCCAATGGGGCTTTTCCAGCAGCCCCTCACTGGCCTGGGAAGTGCATGCTGTCCCTACCCCACCTGCCACAAAGTATACAGAGAAATCGTATTACAAGTATCCCATAAGCTTCTTAGATATAGTTCAAAGCGTGTATTTTGTAACACTGCTTGAATTTCTTCCTTTCACTCACCACTCCTCCTCCCCACCCCCCACTTTAGACTCTATTTGTGGAGACTGTCCGGAGCTGCTCCTGCCGTTTTCTTGGCAAGGTTTCCCGGAAGTGTTTTGCCATTGCCTCCTTCCTAGGGCTGAGAGACAGTGACTGACTCAGGGTCACTCAGCAGGCTTGGTTGGTGCCCAACGTGGGACTAGAACTCTCTCTCTTCCGGTTTCTAGCCTGGTACTTTAATTACTCCCTCTGGGTTAGCCACCCTCGACTGCCCTGAACCTCAGGGTAATATTTGGTGGGATCAGTGCTAGACATTCTTACTTCCCAAAAAGTCAACATGGCAGTTTTTTGCAAAATTACTCTCAATATTAAGATAACTATTTAGCTTATTAAACTTTTTATTCACAGATGGGTTGACAAAAACAAAAAAGACTCAAGCTGATTTCTTACTGGTTGAGATTATTTTATTTGTGACATTTGTAAGCTATTGTTTTTAGGTGGAGGCCAAGTGTCAGATAAGTGAAAACAAAAAACATTGCTTAATATATTACAAAAATACTCTCAATGTTGTTCATTAGAAATATACTCTGAATAATTTCCACAAGGATCATACAAAAGAGAACAATTCACAAGGTGTGTAATAAACTATATGGAGTCAGGGGGCTCTCCGAGTTTGGTCATTTGCTTGAAGATGTTTCATTACCAAACTAGGTAACACCATCAGTGCTAGAAGATGCTGGGGTTTGCCCAAAAAGGTAGCATCATAAGTGCATCATTGATGCTATTCCCTAACTGGGTAACGAAACGTCTGTTAAGAAAAGCGCCAAAGATTGCACAGTTCAACCCTGAGCTACATATATTCTCTTCTATTAATACAGTATATAATAACAGATAATTTATTTTACATCTTTCATGATTGCTGTCTTAGCACAATGTAATCTTTTGAGGGATATTTAATTACAGTGCATTACAGATCATGTGATGGAAGATGTTCCATCTGTGATGCTTTAAAGGAAAAAACAGGGCCACTTTTCCAAAACCTCCAGAACTGGATAAAGATGCAAAATCTTCAATCTGGGTTCTTCTTTAATTAAAAGGAAAGAGGTATTTAAGTTAAAAGGCCCATTTCTGCAAACATGAATGTGCAACATCGGACACTCTAATCCAGCCAACTCCAGTCGAGACTCTGCAAAGGAAAACAAGGCAATAACCTGAAGGACTCCCTGGGTTGTTATGCAGTAATTGATATAAAATGGTCTCAAATTCAAACTAGTAATTGAGGAACAACCTCTGTTTTCTTTACTGCTGAACAAAAGAGGACACCTAGAGGCCAAAAAAAGAGAATTGTGTTTTCCCCACTGCTGGCCATATTAAAAGGACCGGATAGTGTAAAATTCACTTTTATTATTCCCCTTTACTCACAGGATAGGACTGATCACCCCATTCACTGCATCCCACCCAGCTGCAAAATTCCCTGGAGGAAACTCGTGGAAAATTCTTCACATAAGATCAAGTGGAAGGAAGCATCAAATGTCTTCCTTACCAAAATGCTTATGCAAAGTTTTTGCTTGGATATCTTCATTTTCTTCTAAAGTAGATGAGTTTCTCTTCTGAATTAGTGAATAACCCACTTTCCAAGCTGTCTTTTCTTCTTAATAAATGAATTATTAAAAGTATGAGTGTCGAAGGGAGGCTTCAACTCACCATCATGCTGCTATTTTGGTCGTGTCTCGCTTCGTGTATAACGGCGCTAAAACTGTCAAGATAGCTTAGATTTTCTTCTAACAAATGTGCAAAATTCAGCCTGTCAAGAAAAGAACAAAGATGGTTGCTCTCTATTCCAGCTACTCCCAAGAAGAAGGGAAACTATTTAATTACACGAACCAAAATCAGGAGAGTTTCTTTCTCTTCAGCAATCCTAATCCCAAGTGTTTCCTTTTGGGAGGATGAAATTTTGCAATGTGAATTACAATTAGCCCCCGACTTACAACTGCAATTAAGCCCACAGTTATGGTCTTAAATGGTGACCTTATTTTCAAACATTCTTTTCTTTTTTCCTTAAAATTTCAATTTCATGTCATAGACGGTAGATGTTCTTTATTCTACTAAGTGTGCATTCGGAGCATATGACTCTTTGACGTTGTTAAAAATGAAAGCTATTCTATTTGTATGTTGCCTTCTTCGCTAAATTGTTCGCTTAATGAAGTGCTGCATTTCCTGGCAGGAGTGTCAACTGCCAGCTGAGGCAGGATTTCTAGCAGGAAGGAAAAGCCCCTCCCCCATCCCTTACGTGTTTCTAGAGGCTTCCATGAAAGGCAATGCTTGCAGCACATTGGCCGGTGCAGTTTGGGAGAGCCAGGCGGGCACAGAAGACGGGACTGGACCATCCACGCTGGAGCTGGCTGATCGAGCAGAACTTTGAGTCTACAAGGAAAAGGAAAAATTGGTGGTGTTAGAACAGACATGCAGGCCTTTAGCGGAATTACCTGCGTCCTGCATTTATTCCCAACTGGTCCACGGGACCAAACTCTGGAGTTGTTTGGAATACATGAAGCTCTGGACAGCAGCATTCAGAGCATTAAGTAACTTCCCCCCCATCAACAGCATCAATGGTGCACCGTTTCATTCTTCCGGACACCCGAGGATGAAAAATGTATAAGCTGCACTCAGCTGTTGTACTGCTGGCATTCAAAGGTTGAATGAACTGACTGGGATTAAAGCCTTGCTGAGTTACTCTGTCTTGCGACCAGGGCCGAGAGGGTGGCCGATATGGTGAGGCTCTCAAGCCTTAAACAGCTGTGGGAAATGAGGGGCTCAGAACAGCGCAAATCCACTCACGGTTGACATTTAGCAGGTGATGTTGAGGTGACCAATCACAAGGGAGGGGCTGGTGGACATCTGAATATCATCAGAATTAGCCACACCCAAATTTTCAAACGTTTCTGTGCTCAAAACGTTTTTGCCCTGCCTAATCTAGGGATATAAAATGGGGTCTTAAGAGTGGCCCACCCTGCCATGCCCTCTGTTGTCCAAATCTGTACTCAGCTTTTCCGGGTGATGTACAACGAAATCCCTGAATTCTGGGGAGAAAATTGGCCGAATATTTCTGAGAGACACATAGTGAGACAGTCTCTCTCTCTCTCTCCTTAACCATCAAACACCAGTCTAGGCTAGTATTTGAACCAAATTCTGCTTATATGTTAGCAATGTCGCCCAACTGATAGACAAATGCAAGGCTTATTTTTAATGTAAGGTTGATGGGTTGCATTGGATATTCATCAACGTGGCCTGGTTGAGTCACTTCCTTCTTACACAAGCAATTTTCAGCAAATGCCAGATTTCTCTCTGCCTTTTCCCCTGCATTTGCATGACTGAATTGTCGGCCTCCTTGATGCTGTTCAAAGCCACATCGATGCTGGGAAGCAAGTCAATGATCTTCTGTTTGCAGCTCAGCAATTTGCTATGATTTGAAAAGAAAAGAGATGGTTAGAAGGCAAGCAATGATCCTTTCCCTCGGCACTGATACTAGGTCAGGGTGTCAAACACAAGGCCCATGGCCTGGATCTGGCCCATAGGGTGCTTTGATCTGGCCTGAGGGCCCACCCTGGAAAAGGAAAGGACTGGCCCGCCGTGCCTCTGACAGCAAAAATGGAGCTCGGGGACACTGTGTGGGGTCCACCCGGGCTCCATTTTCAGCTGTGCTGACCTCCCGCAGCCCTCTGACAGTGAAAACGGAGCTCGGGGGGTGGGGGGGAGGCGCATATGGTCCTCCTGAGCTCCGTTTTCACTGGCAGAGGGCTGCAGGAGGCTGGCACAGCTGAAAACGGAGCCTCGATGAGTGATGTCGAGCTGGTCATCCCACCCACCCTCCCGCCATGGCCATGCCTGCCGAGGTGAAACCCAACTCTGATGCCGCCCTCAATGAAATTGAGTTTGACACCCCTGTACTAGGTGATCCAGAGCCAATCGAGGGCAAATTCAAGAATATTTTTACGGATTCTGTGGCCTCCATAACAGCCAAGGAGTGGACAGAGTAATTTCTCTAGCTCAGAGGTGGGCAGCTATGGCCCTTTTATGACTTGTGGACTTCAATTCCCAGAATTCCTGAGCTAACATGGCTGGCTCAGGAATTCTGGGAGTTGAAGTCCACAAGTCATAAAAGGGCCATAGTTGCCCATCCTTGCGAGTCTATATAATCTTCCTTCCATCCCCTTCTTTTTCCATTGTTTTCACACAAATGTTTTGGCTCAGTGCTTAGCCACCTTTTCAGTAATAAAAGACTTCCTCAGACTCTGTTTCCCTCCCAGAAACAGTCACAGTTATTGCCACTCTCTTGAAGAGAAATTAAGCAGATGTAAAAAAAGGTGCTTTGGAGCTTCACGACTAGAGTGGCCCGTTTCACTGCTTGTTGGCTTTTTTCCCTTTATTGAACATTTTAAAGAAAATGCATGATGAACAAATAAAAAAGAGAACACATAAAAGAGAACACATAAAAAAAAGAATAAAAGACAGATAAATAATTCAGCTAAGCAAATCAGGAATTAAAATAAGTCACGTAAGCAATAGCTTTCTAAAATATCATTACCTAGTAATAAAGAAAAAATAAACCACATTAAGAACCTAAATTCATTATTAAAATTAAGCTAAAATTAGTAACAGAGTTAACATACTATAACTTGAATGAAATTGTACGCTATATATCCGTGATGGCGAACCTACGGCAGGGGTGCCCCAGGTGGCACACGGAGCCATATCTGTGGGCATGTAAGTGTTGCCCTAGCTCAGCCCCAGCGCATGTGTGCACTGACCAACTGATTTTCGGGCCTTCCAGGCCAACTAAAAGTCAGGAAATGGGCCGTTTCTGGCTTCCGGAGGGCCTCGGGGGGGTTGGGGAAGGCTGTTTTCACCCTCCCCAGGCTCCAAGAAAGCCTCTGGAGTCTGGGGAGGGCAAATAATGGACCCACCGGACCTATTGGTTAACCTTTTTGCCATCATGTGCCAAAAGTGGGGATAGCACAGGGGGTCGCGTGCACATGCGTGGGGGTGCGGGGTGTCATTGAATTATGGGTGTGGGCACGCGCGCACGCAACCCCCCCATGCTTTTGGCAAAAAAGGTTAGCCATCACTGCTATATAGAAACTCAGTCCGTGATTTCCAGCAATGTTTTTTTAAAAAATGAATACTCTGTTTTGGCAATCAAATGGAAAATATGATGATAAATGTTTTTTAACCAGTTTCTGGGAGAGGAACTGTTATGGTTGCCTTGCAGCCCTGGATGTCCTGCATTCTCTGCAGCCAATCTGGGCCCCTCCCTGGACTGTCCACTGGGGGTTTCAGAGCCAGCCTTTTCCAAAGAGGCTTCTTTCGTTTGCAAGATACAGATGATCAATTTAAGGAAGCATATTTTGAAACTAGGAACAAGCTTTGATCAACTAGAACTACCCTGGAAAGGATTAGTTCCACATTTTTAGTATTTTCTTTAACGAAGAACCAAGGCAAAAGGACCAAAGTCCAAGTAAAGTTTCTTGGATCCTGCTCATCCTGCTAGCTGGGCCCTGAAGGGGACTGGGAAAGGAGAGAGGGGGTGGGTCGCAGGTGTGCCCGCTTGATTACCTGAGGTGCCTGAAGAGTTCCTTGAGGACCCAGTCTTGACTCTGGACTGTCTGCACAATGATCCTCACCATCTCTGTGCTGTCACTGTACACGTGGTCTGAAATAGATATTATCATTTGGCCATCAGATTTTACCTCAAAAGAAAAGCCATGCACTTTAAACTAGCATTAATAACGAGAATAATATATTTTTAACTGCTTGGATACATCAGAAATCCTAGTAAACAGGATTGTAGAATTTTGTTGTCATCGAACAAGACTTCCAATATTGTACCTTTTAATATTTCCTCAACCCACACTGCTCCAGAGACTGCTAAAGCTCTACTTAAGAGAATAACGAGGTATCTATTTAGATATGAGTCAATAGCGTCACCAAAGGACAGCCTGTATATTCTACATTTTTACCCTTGAAGCAGGAACAGCTAGAAATGACCGTCCAAGGTTAGAAAAGCGTTAAAGAAAGATGTAACATGAAAAAGAGGCAGAGGATTCAACTCATAAAAAATTTGTTTTTATGAGATGTAGCAAATCTTGTGTGTTCCCAAAAGATGCTGAGCTCATCTTTTCAGGCTCCTTTGCAAAGTTTCTGCTTACGGCCACGCTCTCTTCCGGGCCTGTTGCATCTTCCCTGTGAGAACGACATACCTGGAGGCCTCGATTTCAATTGCTTGTAGAGTTCAATGGCTCTCTGTTCCCTGTGGAGAGATGTGGCAGCTGTAAGCACGATTCCCTCTCTCTTCCCTTTGGGGCGAGGGTTCAGTAAAGGCCGGGGGCTCATAAGGTACAGAAATGCAGACGTAACAAACGGGGACTAACTTCTGGTAGGAAGAGTGGGAGTTTAAAAGTGTTTACTCTCAATAAAACAGTGGGATATTTGATCTGCTAGATCTTAAAAGGAAGATCTTTAAAATTGTTATAGTTCTGTCCAGGAACAATTGTGCAATTAGGAGAAGCAGCAGCACAACCATAAAAGTGATCCTCTTAAGGCTGGATGATGTTTTGTTTGTAAATGTTTAATATACTCAACTCAGCCAAACTTTCGGCTTTCCCCTCAGACCGAATCAGTGGGCCTCTTAATAGCACCATGGTGGGTTTCAACATTGTAACTCACCAAAAAAGGAATACGCGGACACAGAGTTCCACCTTTCATTCAAAAACTGTTAAAACTATAAATACTGGATCCTTTTTTAAATAGAGGTCGTCCTTGAGTTACAACTGTAACGGAGCCTGCCCATCTCGGCCATAACTTGTGACAGTTGTAAATTGGGTCACCCAGGTCCAGGAGACTGACTTGATTTTATGACCTATTCTGCAGTGGTGGTGAAGTGACCACTGTGTGAGCCAGTCATAGGTCCGTCTATGGGAGGTCTCTGGTCACCCTCAACAATTGCCAAGCAACTGGTTATAAGCTGATTGCAAACGTAGCTCTCTCTGCCTTTCAGCTTTCCAATCCATGTCTGTTACACTGATGGCCATTCCTTCGTCTCTCGGTCATCTATCAGATGACCTCAGTCTTTCTGCCATTGGATGTTGGCCTCTTGCTCCCAAGAGTCAAGCAGAGAAGGCTGGCAACATGGAACTGCCCTCCACACGAGAGGCAGGGGATTATGGGGGCAGTGTTTGTGTGTGACCCTGGTCAGAGAAGACTCGGAGTGGCCAAATCAAGAGATAAACATTTTCGGCCTCCAGCTACCTGTTGGTCGGTACATTAATTTATAACATTTTGGGGCACATGCCAAGTTTATTAGCTAAGGTGCTATTAACGATGCTTAGTAGAGTTTAATTAACAATAGGAAGGCCTCCTCCTGCTAAGTCAGTGGAGTAATGAGAAAAGTTTATTTTCTTACAGATTCTCCATTACATCATTTTGACGTCGCACGTGGAGGCTTCTCTGCAGCTCCACAATTTCGGTGTGCAGCGCCATGATTTGCTCATCCAGGGAGCCGATATCTGCCACCTGCAAAGGAGAAATAAAATTCTCTGACAGACTGAAGATAGATAACTTTGGGATTTGATTTTTTGCACTGAATCATCATCTAACAGGGTGTCTTTTCCCATCAGAGAGAATAAAAGGATTTGCTGCATGGCGTCTCCTTCGCTCGAGAGTTTCAAATAGAAGCTGGATGGTTATTTGCTGGAGATGCCCTGGAGCTGCCTTTCTCAACCTTGGCAACTTTAAGATGTACGGACTGCAACTTCCAGAATTCCTGCCTGGGGAATTCTGGGAGTTGAAGTCCACGGTTAATTATTGTTAAGGCAGAGAAACATCCACACCAAGTAGCAGGTAGGCTAGATGGCCTAAATTTTGAATAATAAACAGTAAAAATGGGGAAAATGTGAATTTTCTCAATTTAAGAAACCTTGGAAAACCAGAACATTTTCCTCACACGCTCAAGGTTATGTCTGAGTTAATGCCAGAGAGACAATGGTGGGAGAATCTTCCTCACCATCCAGAATGGCAATGGCTGAGCACACTAAATTATGTGAGGATTGTCTCGATATTAGTGATAATGAAAGGCAGAAGAAAGGGGTGCTTAGTTGTTATTAGCTTCCTATTCTTTCCCTACATGTGAGGTGCTGTTTCAGAATTAAAAATATACATTTGGTAACAGTAACAATAAATGTGAGTTAAAAGCAATGCTCTTTGGATAATGGAAAGTTTTTCACCACTTTCCTATCTTCATTTTTAATTATTTATGTTTGATTAATTTCCAATTTTTTCTATTCGCGGATTAAGATACTATCTCAGAATTAAAAACTCTTAGGAAGGATGATGGGGACGAGAACAAGGAAAGTCATAGGTCTAAAACAAGACACTCTGGTTTTGGCCCATACCTTTTCGCACAGGGAAGCTTTTTCTTCCATGTCTTTCCAAGCTTTTAACATTTTCTCTGAGGCTTAAAGAAATAGACTGGAGTTAATTTAGAGATACCATGTTCTCTGAAAACGAGCAATGCCTGTTTAGAAACAAACAATGCTCCAAAACAGAAATAGTTATACTGATGAATTTTGGAAATTTAACATATTTTGTACATTTCAGACAAGAAAGTGGTAGAAAACAAGAATTTGGAGTTCTATATTTAGGAAACCTATAGGATGTAGATGTTAGGAAGATAAACTGGCTGATAAATGATTTCAGTTGTAAGATTCGGTTTGATCCCAATAATGTGCATGTCAGGCCCCCAGAGAAGTGGGGTATGTGAGAGAGGAATGACCTTGAGCAGCAGCCCCCCCCCCAAGCTAATCATCATGTTGGGGCCATCACTGGCCAAAGGCTTACAGATTCCATAGGTCATTTGGTCGCTGTATCGTTCCAAGTCGAGGTGGATACTTTGCTGGAAGAAATTCAGCTTGGCTTTCAGTTGCTGTGATGCTGAGATCATGTTGTTTTTCCTGTTGGTTAAATTGGTGTTGTACCTCAGAAGACTCAACCTAGAGATTGGGATAAAGAGAAGTTTCCATTAATCTCTGTCGTAACTACACATAAACATACATGGAGAGAGAGCCCTGGTGGCGCAGTGGTTAGAATGCAGCATTGCAGTCTAAACTCTGCCCACAGCCAGAGAGTTTGATCCTGACTGGTTCAAGGTTGACTCAGCCTTCCATCCTCTTGAGGTTGGCAAAATGAGAACCCAGATTGTTGGGGGGCAGATGCTGACTCTGTAAACCTCTTAGAGGGGGCTGTAAAGCACTGTGAAGCGGTATATAAGTCTAAGTGCTATTGCTACAATGCTACTTGGGACTCCCCAATGTACATCCCTAGCTACCACTGGGGGTCACAAGAAGATGCGGAAGGGCTATTAATCAGACCCCGCAGCTTTGCTTCGTCCGAGCCTTTCCCACCGCTGCACTTCTTCCTCAGGGGCACCTGGGACTTACATGGCAGCTCTCTGGCCCTGGAAGAGGCGGCTGTAGTCTTCCTTCAGGCCAATGACGTAGTGCACGGCTTCAGCCCAGATCTTCCGAAGCTGGAAAACAGGCAGCTGAATTTTGCTGTCCTTTACTAAGAGAGGAAAAAATGACCATCCTTATTAGTATATTAAAAACTGGAAGTCATAAAAAGGGAAAGAGAGGAGGGAGGGAGACACTGGATTTAAGAATATTTGTGATGGAAACAAAGCTGACGCAATCCCTGCTTATCAGGGAGTTGAACATATTTTTGCAACTCTGAATTCAATATTTACAATTTGCACATAATTGTTTACAAATTCAAAGAAAACAAAGAATGGGGCAGGAGGAAGCTTGTACATTCTTCCGACTGATTTAGTGGTAGTATTTTTTATACTCTGATATTTTAATAAGGACTCAAAAGTGATTGCAGAATGTTTTTCCCTGAAAAACATACAGCCAAATCTTAGAATAACTAATAATTATTACTAAACTGAGACAAACTTACCAATATAATTTACACAGTCAGAAAGCGTCCTAGAAGCGAAAGGGCCTTCATATGTAGTTTTGCTTTTATCAAATAAATATACCATGTAGCTATCCCAGCCTTTCTGGTAAAGAAGAGAAATTATTAAAACATTTCCTTGCAAACCTTGAGAAAGTACCAATAATCCAGATAAACAGTAATAACATGCAAGAATAAATAAACTCATACATATATGAAATATATACACACTCACAGAGTGAAAAATTCTGTTAATGATTTAATTTATTTTACAAGTCTTAAAAAAGGAGCTGGAAGAAGCTAAGTTTGATCTAGGCAATTTATTTAAACGATTAATGAACATTTCCAGTTCTTGCACCAAGTGGTGCAAAGATGCTTCGCTCCTTGCAAACACAAACTTATTCTTCCAAATCAAAGAAAGGTTGAGGCAACAAGGGGAGGAAATCTGTGAGATCCAGTCTGTTCTCTCTTACATCAGAAAAATAATGCAGTATCTGCTATTCTGAAGAGTTTAGCTTGGATGATAAGTTCAGTCTATTGCTGAATCGCTAACCCTAACCCTAACTCTTAACCATTTTTTGAGGAAAGAATTAATAAAGGAAACCACAAAGGGTAAGCAAAACAAATAAAAGGATCTTTGGTAAAATGCCACAAACCAGGACTTTTCTTCTGAAGCCACTGGGGCAAGGCCCACACCAGTGGGGTCCCTGCCGTCCTGCTGCCTTAAAAACTCTGGGAAGCTCCTGTATCTGCCAGGTGGCACAAAGGACAACACGGGAGAGATCAGAGAGAAGGAAGGGGAAGATGAAGGCCAAGATTTAAAAAGGCCTTTTCTACCCACGAAAGAAGGTACAGTGAATAGAAAGACCTTTGACACCTTCTGATGAAATCTCCAGGTGCTTCTGGTTGATTGTTCTTGGAGAAACATTGGGAGATGGGAGCAGAAGGTGAGAAGAGCCATGGTGGCGCAGTGGTTACAGTGCTGTACTGCAGACTACTTCTGCTGATCACCGGCTGCCAGCAATTTGGCAGGTAGAATCTCACCAGGCTCAAGGTTGACTTAGCCTTCCATCCTTCCCAGGTGGGTAAAATGAGGATCCAGAGCGTTGGGGGAAATAGGCTGACTTTGTAAACCGCTTAGAGAGGGCTGGAAAACACTATGAAGTGGTATTTAAGTGCCATTGTTTTGTACTTTCTCTGTGATCTTTCTGACTTCTTTAGGGACAATCTCTTGAGATTTTTTAATTAAACTTCATAGCTCTGGTCTGTGGCCAACTTCAATTTTTCCTTTCATTTTTTCCAACTATCAACTCTCTGGACTTCTACCTGCTGTTGGTCCTTGGATGACTGCTTATTATTTCATAAGAGGATGTGAGTCCTGAACATGTAATTGAGAAATATCTCAAACCAGTAAGAAAATAAGTCCAGTGCCTTGACTCAACTTTCTAAAAAGTTGGTGCTTCTAAAGTATCATGCTTTGCAGCCGTTTATAGTCTACCAAAATGGAATTGAAGAGAAGGATGCATCTTACCAGAGCTGTTTATCAAAAGCCTTACAGAACATAAAGCAGGTGGCAGCAAACCATTTCCATAAATCAGAATTTATGGAAATTTGTGTGACGTAAATTCTTAAGTTCTGCCTGACTGCTATGAACAATCATTATCAAAAATGTGCAAATAAAAAGGCCTCATTTGTTGGAATTCGAGAAGGAATCTTACTACGCCATCAATGACACACTGAGAGGCTGGTTTCCGGGGGTCCAAACAGCTTCCCATCTCCAGGAGCAGCTCCTGGTTTCCCGAGCTGATTCCGGTGTCGGATTCAATTCGAACTTGCAGGGAATGAAGGCTTTCCTCCGGGTTCAGAGAATACGACAGGATCTTGGCAGATGTCATATTTAAGATGTGGACAATCTGAAAACGCCGCAAAGAAACATCAAAGTACTCAATACTTTGAAAATGTTCATTATTGAAGATTTTTTCACCAGCCCCCTGTGAATTTAGGAGAGACAGGCTTACGATGCTCAAAATAAAATTGGGGGAAAAAACCCCCTATGATCAAAGTTCTTTTTCTTTTTGGTAACAACTAGATTTTGCTGTCCCAATTTCCAATCATGTTATTGTTATTCGAAAAATAAAAATGTAGTGCGAAAATGGTTTTGATTAATTTATTTCCTATGAGCAAGGGCAAATATTTTGTCTTGACGTTACAAAGTTTGAGCATTTTAAGATTCAATCAAAGAAGCAAATGAAAGCTTATTTATTGGAATGTAATTAATCTTTTTAAACCGAAATGTATAATCTGCCCACTTACCTTCAGACTCAACAATTGTTCCATTACTTGAAAACATCTGTAGCCGTTTGTGTTTGGGTCTATTCCGCCTCCCCTTTGCTGGGGGTCCCAGGTCAGCATCATCTGAAGCCAGTGCTCCATTGGGTCTACAATTGTACTAAGCCATAAAACAAAAGGGAAGCGTAAGCCCACCAGGCGGGCTCCCCCCATCCTGCCCCACTCTGTGGCCTGGCTCCTTGAAGACCACCCGTCTCTCGCAGCCTCTGCCTTGTGAATTTGATCCGGCAGGATCAGTGAGCCCCAGGGCGCTTTGATTAAACAATGCCATCTGCTGGGACCCCCAGAGTCATTTTCTCTGCTGCTCGACCTTCTGGAATGAGGTTCCCCCTTTGAAATCGGAACAGCCACCCCCGCAACCTGTTGGAGATGCAAAGGACATGAGGACTTGGCTCTTCCCCCAGGTGAAGGAGGGAGGGAGGGAGAAAGGAATTCTACCAATGAAGGAGAAACAACATAGGGAATGTTACCTGCACAAGCTGTGTGGAGTTGGCAAATAAGCACTAAACCTAACTTCCCCAGTCATCTCTTCCCATGCAAAAATGCACTTGGGCTCTTTCCTCTTGATTTTCTCATGCCTACGGGAAAAGAGCGAGGAGGATGGAGATCAGAAGATTAAAAAAGAGTTGGTATCTTGGAACCGATGATGTCCATAGCAGGAGCAGGATGGGTGACCTTCAGAAGACCCCTTTGGGACCTATCCAAATCCTTATGAATCCTTCCCTCTTCCTCTGCTGCCAACTGCATGAAAATGTGTGTGTCTACAAAGGCCCTTCAGAGCAAGCCTACATTTGAATATGGGCTGGATGATACATCTAGCAGGTGCATCTGCTCCTAAGAGAAAAAAAGCTCAGGGAAGCTTCTGGAAGGAGGTGTTCAGTAGACAGAGATGACCAGTGTTCTTTTTCATTTCATTCATGGCATGGATGAAGAACTGGAGGGACGATATATCAGGTTGGCAAATGACACACAATTAAACGGGGTAGGAAATATTCCAGAAACCAGAAATAAAATTCGAAATCTTCTTGGGTCCAACTCCCTAATGCCAAATTGCAGGGACTACTCCACGCAGTTACCAGCAGTCAAGATGGACCCGAAGGCAACAACCACCACCAAAAAGCAGAGATGATGGACCGAAACAAGGCCGGGGCATCCATTGTGCAATTGTGGCTGTCCTATTGGTATTTTCATCCCTACGTGTAGATATGTGCCTGGCACAGTGGCTCACTTAGGATTGGAGCACCGTGATGAATTCAAAGGAATTCCTCTCCAGTAAGCAGAGGTCGTCGTGTGCCAAATACCTTTAATTCCCCTAAAATAGGTCTTCCTGGAGCTACAGCCGATGGAGAAAGAACATTTTCTAAGGGAACTCAATCTCTTTTTTTGCTGCGTCTTCCTGCTGGCTGTCCTATCTCCTGGGGCCTTTCAAGAGAGTGGGGCTGTCTTGATGTCCCTGTCTGTGCAGAGACGCAAAACCGGCTCTTTGGCGAAGGCAAGACGCACCCCTTTGTCCCCTGAGTCAGGGAGACCTACCAGGTAAACGGCTGTTGGTTGTGCAGAAAGGGCCTGAACCCCGTAATGCACTCAAAGATGACTGTCCCGAAGCTCCAGAAGTCCACAGTCATGGTGTAAGGGTTATTATCAAAGAGTTCAGGGGCCTTAAATAGAAGAGCAGAAATTGGGATAAAAATCAACCTCCAGAGTTAAGAACACAACACGCTGCAATTTGTGTTCAGCTCTTACCAAGTACTGTAAGGTCCCCACGAAAGACGTGCATAAGCTTCCTTGATCCAGATCTTTGGCGTATCCCAGGTCTATGATCTTGTAGATTATCTGGCAAGTAAATCACATTCCAAGTCATGTTTTCACCTAAGCTTCTTCACTCTTTTTGGAACTGAGAAGGGGGGTGTGTTCCCCTCCATTTTTTCCTAGCCCAGGCTCTGAAATGGATGAGAGAGGCAGGGAGAGCCTCTCCTTTGATCAGATGGGAGGGAAGGAAGGAGCAGGACAGCTGAAACATCTTTTGAGATGCTGGAGAACCAGCTCTACAAGCCACCACCTGTCGATACTTCTTTATATCCCACCTTTATTGACTGTATAACTCATTAAAGGCAGTGAACAAACCTAATATTTCTTCCTCCACCTGTTTCCGCCACAACAACACCCTTGTGAGGTGGGCTGGGCTGAGAGAGAGGGGGGGACTTCCCAGTCACCCAAGCCCCTTTTGTGCCTAAGGTGGGACTAGAACTCAGGGCCTCCTGGTGATTGTCCCAGAGTCCAGGGCACCTTGTGCTTCAAAATAGCAGGTGGAGAAGATGAGGGGGACCCAGGCCAAAAGGCAGGGCCTGATTCCTCCTCAAGAGGACTGGTGTCACGACAACAAAACTTCCTCCGAACCAATCCTTGCAAAGTCTGTCCAGCAGATGTGGGGACTGGGCAGGGAGTCCCCTTTCTGTGGCACATTTCTTGGAACAATTGATGGAAAAACCGATCACAACCTTCTAAATGCTTTGTTGCTGAAACACTCGGAGCATTCACTGACCTTCCCGGCTTCATCCTGGAGGACAATATTTTCTGGTTTAAGATCTCTATGAATGATTCTGTTTTCATGTAAATACTGGATGCCAGACCCTAGAAATTATGAAAAAAATGCACACATTTAGAAAAAAATTAGAGACACTTTCTGATTCGGCTTTTGACATTTTGACCACAGTGGTAAATCCAGAAGATGCCCCAATCTCTGTCCCAAGGCCCTTCTGTAGTCTAAATCAACACAGGTTAATTATTAATACACATGGTTGGCTTTTTGAGAGACCTTCGAGGCACAATAAGAAGACTGGGAAACAAAACCCCTTTAAATCTCTTTATCATGGAAAAGACCAGATGACATACCAATGTCACTCAGCACAGAAAGGATTTGGCTTTCCTTAAGACCGCAGCAATTCTCAGGTGCATTCAGCAGCTAAAACGGTAACGGTAGTAATAATGCGAAGGTTAATAAGATTGTTCTATTTAATAACCAATACATATATAGCTCAAAAGACAAAATGTGTTACTAGCAAGGACCGTGTTGGAGAACATGCCTGGCCCAACAAAATGAGGGTTGACTTTCAGTGAAGTGAAATAATGAATCACAATTACAGCCCGAAGCGTAAAAGAGGGGAGGCTCATCGGAGTTTGGCTCTGTGGCTCAACTTCTGGGTCCCAACATTGGTAACCGGCATCCAAGGAGAGGTTGCCGTAAGCCCCAGAATGCCCCCGAAGAGGAGAAGCCCCACACAGGAGCCTCCTCTGCTTCTGAAGCCCAGAGAGCATGGAGAGACTGGGAGAAGAGTTGCAGCTCTTCCGCCACAGACACATCGGTGGGGATTTCATCCCATGGTCCTCAGGTGGAAAGGGGACTAGAGCAGGACCGGAGCCCTTCACGGCTTCCTCCAGGGAGCAACGGGGGTGGGGGTGGGGGTGGGAGGGGCTCCAGCCGCCCAGCGCCAGCGGCTCCTACCTTCCTCAGGTCCCCCCGGGAGCAATACTCCATGGCCAAAAGGGGCACGTCGTTCACCAGGAAATCCAGGCCTTCCGGCAGCTCCTGGGCCTTCACCACGTTCGGGTGATTCAAGCTGAGGAAAGAGAGGGAGGCTCGGAGGGCAGCCCCGGGGGTGGTGGCTGTGGGGCGAGGAGGAGGAGGAGGGGGGAGGGGGCTGCGAGGAGGGAAACGGCCCCGAGGGGTCCAGAGGGCGCCCCTCCCCCCACGAGGGTTCCCGGGGAAGGGGGGGGAGGGGCCCCACCTGCGCAGGATCTGCAGCTCGTGGCGCCAGCGCTCCTGGTGCTTGGCGCTCAGCTCCAGCCGGCAAGCCTTCACCGCCAGCCGGGCGCCCGACTCCTGCGGCGGACAAGAGGGGGGGAGGCGCGGCGTTAAGGCGGACCGGACCGGAGCGGCCTCGGCCCCTCCCCCCTCCTCCCCCCCCACCTACCCGGTGCTGGTAGAGGGAGACGTTGCCGAAGCCCCCGGCGCCCAGCCGCTCCCGCATCTCCCAGGCCCCGCAGCTGGTGGAGCCCGGACAGCCGCCCCGCAGCGCCACCGCCGCGCCCGCCGGCAGCCGCTCCATGGCCGCCCGAGCCCAGGCCCCGCGCCCGCCTCTTCCGGGCCCCGAGGGGCAGGCGGAAGGGGCGGGGGAAGGAGAGCAGCCCCTTTAGATGGCCTCGGGGGGCCCCGGCCCCGCTCCCTCCCTGGGCGGCTCCGGGGCCGCGGGGGGCTTCGGCGCCTCAGGCAGGGCCGCCTCTGCCCACCCGAAGGACGGAGCGAGAGGCGCCGAAGCCGCGGCTTTTTCCCCAGGGGAGAGGAATGAAAGGCCCCGCCCCCTCCCCGCTGCTTCTCCCCCTGAATGAAGGCGGGACACCCCCCCCCCACCGCCCCCCCCCCGCCTCTTGGAACCCATTCGGAAGAGCTCCGGCGGAGTCTCATGGTGGTGGAAGAGCGCCACCTGGCGGCCTTTTGCATTCGCCGCTTTAGTCAATTTCTCCAGCGCTTCCAGTCTGTGCCCAAGTTGCTTCCCCATGCCTAAATTCTCTAAATAAAATCTCTCTCTCTATCTGTCTTCTATCTATCTCTATCTACCCATCTCTATCGAGATAGACAGAAATAGAATAGAATAGAATAGAATAACAGAGCTGGAAGGGACCAGATGGATAGATAGAAATAGATAGATAGATACGTGATACAGATCAGTGGTCACCAACTGGTGGTCCATGAGAAAATTTTGGGGGTCTGCAGAAAATGTATTTCCATTTTTTTTATATTGCACTAAATCAGGGGTCCTCAAACTCCGGCCCCTGGGCCAGATACATGCAATGAACGTTTGTGTTGCTGCAGGGAGTCTCCCGCTTCGGGGTCTTTTTGTGCAGGTTGGAGGGGGACAGAAATTCCTACTTCCTGGTGCAGGGCTTTGGGCGAAGGCTGCGGGGAAGGGCCACTGGTGGCATGGAGGTGGAGGACCTTGCTCCACTGGGATTGTATCATGGCCTGAAACTGGCTGACCATCTCAGCCCGCTGAGCCTCCAGGTGCCAGTACCTGGCCTTACATGCCTGCAGATCTTTCCTCTGCTTGGAAAGCCTATGCTCCTAGTCCTGAGTGAGGTGCTTCTGCTGAGCCTCCTCCTTGGTCAGATCCAATTTGAACCGAGCCAGCTGTTTTGCCAATGGTGGCTGCTTAGCTCCAACAACTGCTTCCTGCTGGGGCCCTATGGAGCCCCACCAAGCCATGCCCACAGAACCGGTAGTAACAAATTTTAGATTTCACCCCTGGATAGACAGATAAGAGAGATAGAGAGAGATAGATGATAGATAGATAATATAGAAGTTGTTTCCTCCCTGTTTTTATTTTGCCAGAGGGAAGTAGGGTAACAGAGAAGCCCCCTCTGCCTCTTTCTCCGAGGAGGATTAGAGGCCAAATGGGGGAAAGAGGATCAAGCCACAACTGGGCAGGAGGCTAAAATCGATTTCTGACCCTGCACCCAGGCCAAGCTTCTGCTGCAGAGCTGCCTTTTGCTGCTTGCCTCGTAACTCTTGAAAAACCAGCCGTCAATCAAAGCAGCGCTGAGGCTGAAACAAACTCTATGTCCCTCCTCTGCATGTTCTACCCGCCACTTATACAGAATAGAGCTGGAAGGAAATAGAATAGAATAACAGAGCTGGAAGGGATCTTGGAGGTCTTCTAGTCTAACCCCAATGCTCAAGGAGACTCTACATCATTTCAGATAAGTGACTGTCCAGTCTCTTCTTGAAAACCTCCGGTGCAGCCACAGCTTCTGGAGGGAAGCCATCCCCCACTGATTCATTGTTCTCACAGGAGATTTCTCCTTAGTTCTAGGTTGCCTCTCTCCTTGATGAGTTTCCACCCATGGCTTCTTGTCCTGCCCTCAGGGGCTTTGGAGCATAGCTTCACTCCCTCTTCTTGGTGGCAGCCCCTCAGATATTGGAAGACGGCTATCATGTCACCCCTGGTCCTTCTTTTCATTAAACTAGACCTACCCAGTTCTTGCAACCGTTCTTCGTATGTTTTAGCCTTCAGCCCCCCCAATCATCTTAGTTGCTCTTCTCTGCACTCTTTCCAGAGTCTCCACGTCTTTTTTATATTGTGGTGACCAAAACTGGATGCAGTTTTCCAAGTGTGGCCTTACCCCAAGGCCTTATAAAGTGGCATTAACACTTCATCTGTTTATGCAACCAAGGATTGCATTAGCTTTTTTGGCTGCTGCCACACGTTTAAATGATCACTCCCCCTGGAGAGCCATCGTGCCTCCTCCCATCCAGCTCAGGATGGAGGCATGCTGGAAATGTTGGGGTGCACTGCCGACCAAGGGGCTGCTTTCCTTTGGCCCTTCGGGGTGGAAGTGGGGGTTTATCATGCATGTACTCCGGAGGGCTTTTTCTTTTTTTAATGCTGGGCTGCTGGCAGGCTTCGGGAAGTGCCAACACATTACACAAAGTACGTGCACATTTGAACATGCTGACAAAGGACTTGCAATTGAAAGGAAGAAGGGTCTCCCGCTTTCCCCTAAGCCACCCCAGAGAGAGAAGGATCCTGTCCCCCTAATTTTTGGGAGCTGCCCCGATTCCCTCCCCACCTTTCCAAGGATGGGGGGGGGGCTCTTCATTTCTCAGCGTTTCCTGGTCTCCCCCCCACCCCGGAGAGTTCCGATGCCTGGAGGGCAGCCCCGACCTCAGATGCCCAGGGAGCCCCAAACCCCGCTCCGACAGGGGAGGGTCGCGGCCAAGACGAGCCTCCGCCTCTCGGGAGAGCCCCATCCTCGCAGGGGCGGTGGGGAGGGCAGCGCTGCCTCCCGGGGGTCCGTCCCTGCCCACCGGGCGGGGGCGTCGGCGCGGGGGAGGCGCGCAGTGACGAAGAGCCGGAGCCGCGCAGGAGGGCCGAGCGCGGGGCTGTCGGGGCGGCTGCGGCTTCTGCTTGCGGGCAAGGCTTCTGGAGCCCCGGACGGGCGCGGCGCAGCGGCAGGCAAAGCCCGGAGCCACCGAGAGCGAGTGCGGTACCCATCGGGTAGACCCCCCCCCACACGGGGCGGCTCAGGGAGGGGGGAGCCTCCTTCTGCGCTAGGGAGGGGGGTCGCCTGCGGGGCGACGGGAGGAAACGCCGGTTCCGGGCGCGGGAGTCCACTCTGGGCTCCATCTCCTCCGCTAGCAGAGGCCCATTTGGGGGGGGGGGCAACCAGTGGGGGCTGATTTCGGAGCCGCGGGTGCTTTAGGGAAAGCGATGGGCGACCCCCAGCCCTCCTTCTCCTGGGGGTGGGGGAGGCGATCCCTAGAATAAACCAGAATCTGCGGTGAAATTTGCATCGGGGGAGAATTATTTTAAAAGCCTAGCCCAGAAGCTGAGCGTCTGTGCCTGCTAACTCCATTATTTGAACCCTGGCTTTGCAATATGCTGCACAGAGATGGGTTCACACTTCATGGCAAGCCCTAAACAAACAAGCCACCATATTTAGGTTGCATGAAAAAAAAGCCACTCCCCCCCCCCCTTTAGAGCTCAGCAGGCAGGTAGACCTCCCTGCAATCCAAGGGCAGCCAGTTAGTTTGCCAGATCCCGGAAAGGATTCGTGGTAAAGCGCTCTGGGATTCTGCCCCCAGTTCTGGTCACCAGGATAGGAAAAAAAGCTGCAGGGATCCTAGAAGAGCAGAGCAGCACAGATGATTTAGGGGGCTGGAGGCTCAACATACCAGGGGAACGTGGTTGGAATTGGGTATGGCTAGTCGAGTGAAGAGGACGAGAGGAGAGCAGCCTTCCCATGTCTGAGGGGCTGCCCCAAAGAAGAGGGGGTCCACCTGTTCCCCAAAGCTCCTGAAGCCAGGACAAGAAGCAAGGGATGGAAACTTGGAATTAAAGAGTTTCCTGGCAGTGGGCACCATGAACCAGGGGAACAGCCTGCCTAGAGAAGTTGTGGGCGCTCCATCACTGAAGGCTTTTAAGGGGAGATTTGTCTGGGATGGACCCAGGCTTCCTGCTTGAGCAGGGGGTCGGGCTAGAAGGCCTCAAAGGCCCCTTCCAAGTCTAATTCTGCATATCCCTGCCTGATGAGAAACTGGGGAGCTCTAGTCTAGATCATTTCTGGAGGCAAACCAAGACCTCCTAGTCTCCAAGCAACAGCAACCCTCATGGTTTATACCAAGTCTATGCAAAACCAGAGCAGCTCTGGGCTTTCTAGGGTTAAATCTAAAAGCAGAGCAATCCAGCCAGCCACGGCTGACCCCTCTTTCCCCTTGGTTTTGCAGGTTGGGCCCGCTCCCTGGAGACCATGAGGGTGAAGTGCAGCCCCGCCGTGTGTTGGACTCTCCTCTTCCTGCTGGCCATTTTCATGGAGGGCATCGTCTGCAAAGGGGGCCGGGGTGGAGCTCGTGGGTCAGCCCGGGGGAGTGCTCGGGGCACTTCCCGGCGGTCCAAGTCTGGGCCTCGGTACCGCTCCTCCGGGACAGCCCTGCGCGTGGCGGCCGCTGCTGCAGCAGGAGGAGCCGCGGCAGCAGCTGCTGCGGCTGGGATGAGCATGGGGGGCCCCAACAGCCCCCAGTACGGAGAGATGCAGCCGAGCAACAACACTGCAGGGAGCCCTCACCACCTGGGTCCCTGGCCCCTCTACGTCTCCGCCTCCCTCTGGTGTGTGGCCCTGGTGCCTCGGGCCTTCTGACGCTCAGAGCCTCTGCCCCTAAGCCTCCCCACAAGTGATCTGGGGCAGCGAGTGTCCCTGTGACTACTTACTCAACGGTGCCAAGATACATTACAAGCCACTCCTAACCCTCTCTGGTTTCCCCGGGTTTTAGTTATTTATTGAGACTGCCATCCTAAGGCCAATCCAAAGGGGGAGGGAAATGGTTAAAAGAACGAATGGTCAGTGTCTGCTGGTGGACAGCCTGAGATGTGCTGTAGCTGCCCACTCCACGTGGCCAATATTTGTCTGCCAAATTCTTTATGCAGCTCTTTTCTAAGGATCAAGACATAAATACCTTCTGCCAACAATTTATTGCTACTTTTATACGGTGGATCTCTAGGGAAGAATTCCTCCCTCCGGTGCCTTGTCCAACCAAGGAGCTTTTAACTTCAGAGTCATTCTGCACTAGGTCCACCCAGGTGGGAGCTTGGAGGTCAGCGTGGAGAACGTGCTGGACATGGAGGAGCCCAACACAAGTTGGACTCAAAAATGGACAATTTTTGGCTACTCATTTCTCTTGAGACCAAATTATAGGTCACAAGGTAGCTGTGAGGTTCAAGTGAGGGGACAAGACTTGTCTGCTATCTTGAGCAACTAAGAAAAGCAAAATATTACTGGCTCTATCATGTTCAAGGCCACCATGGAAAAAAAATCCATTATAATTCAATCCCGTTTCCTTGTCCGCCTTGAACTGAGAAAGTTCAGCCTGTAGCAGGTGGCTCTTCTTTGGGGCAACATGGGGGGAAGCCCAGCCTGTCACACACCAGCAGCCTTCTTGCTTTGTGTTCTAAACTGGGTGAAGGGGGCAGTTGCCATGTTGGTGCGAATGGCTGAATCACTCCGAGGCAGCCGTGTGCTCCAAGTAGGCAGAAGGTGGCCAGGGTTGAGGACAGAAAGGGCTGGGCACTGAGCTGGACAGGCCACCGTTGTTGTTAGGAATGTGATTTTATTTCCTGTGGAAAAGCTTCTCAAATGCCCTTGCAACAGCTGGGGGAGGCTGAAAATGTCTTATTCACCTTTTGTCTGGGAGATTTCTGCCCTCAAAGGCCGCTAAACATTCATTTTGGGGGAAAAGCTAATTGGGTCACCCATCTCCTTTCAACCTGATCACCACGGTTTTGAAAATCTGCCAGAGTTTTCAGAAATTCAGTAGGGAGATTCAGGTCCAATAAACAGCTTTGTGCGGTTAATCCATTTGCTGCCCTCAGATATTATGACGGCTCTTGAGAAGATTATAAAATGGATTAGACAAATTTGAAGAGCTATTAGATTTGATGGCCATGAATTTTGCATTACATACAAGAGACGCATCTTCAGTGCCAGCGATGTGAGAGAAGACACAACGGCTTTCCTTGGCTATGAACTTTTCCCCGTTGCAGCTGAATGGATCCCGTGTCACACGCAATGCTGCTCCAAATGGACCTTTGCCCTGATTTATTAATTTATCCACTCCGCAACGTTTTAAGAAAAACATTTTCATACATTCATACCTATGATGTCTGGGTGCAACAGATGTTCCTTTACTTGCTGGTGATCAGCTCATTTAATAAAAGTCCTTACAATCGCCTGGTGTGCGTGTGGTATTTTGGACTGTAAGGCTCTGGGGGGAAAGGAGCAGGTGAAGGAAGGGACAATGCGGCAAATGCACTGGATGATGTGTCCTTGTGGGAGCTTTTGACTCCTGGCGGCTGCCTGGACTCATCCCTGCAGTTACAGAAGCTGCTTGCCACTGCTAAGGGGCAGCCCTTCTGCACTTCTGATCAGGGACGATGGCAAAATTCTCTCCACGTCTCTTCAGCCAGGGACCCCTCCTTCCACCACGGCCTTTGATGTCTGTGGAGACTCTCAGTCGTGCAGGTCAAGGTTGTCCCAAAGGGGCTTTTTTTCCCCAAAAGGCAACGGGACTTCCTTGGGTTTTCTTCTTTTTCTTGAAGGCGTTTCCCTTTACATCCAAGAAACTTCTTCAGTTTAGAACTCCAGAATAGAATAAGAGAGTTGGAAGGGACCTTGGAGGTCTTCTAGTCCAACCCCCTGCTTAGGCAGGAATCCCTAGACCATTTCAGGCAAATAGTGGTCCGTTCTCTTCTTAAAAACCTCCAGTGTTGGAGCCCCCACGACCTCTGGAGGCAACTTCTGTTCCACTGGCTGACTGTTCTCCGTAGTTCTTGGCTGCTTCTCTCCTTCGTAAGTCAGTTTACATCTTCCTTTTATTTTTGCTTTTATCC
Organism: Masticophis lateralis; assembly: GCA_030761175.1. Classification (NCBI taxonomy): domain Eukaryota; kingdom Metazoa; phylum Chordata; class Lepidosauria; order Squamata; family Colubridae; genus Masticophis; species Masticophis lateralis. The sequence goes on from JAUDYJ010000004.1 coordinate 129,414,562, forward strand.
TTTGTGTCTTCTGCATCCTTGATGGAGTTATACTGTTCGTTCTTTCTTCCTTGGCAGGAGGGATGTTGGTGCAATACCAATGGAAAAGCTATCTTAAAATTATTTATTCATAATATCCAAAAAGGGAAGCCAAAACTATGGGATACAGCTCTGTTACAAAACAGGGGATAGCAAGTTTAACTTGCAACAATGTTATCGGATTATGTGGTTTGAACAGATTACAAACCATCTCCAAAGTTCTTTTTAAATAAGAGGTAAACAATAGATCTCTCCAGCTATTGCTTTGTCATCCAAGACAAGCCGGAGTCCATCCCCTGAAGATACAGCATGGAGGACTGGAAAACAGATATGAAATGATCTAGGATTAGTCATTAAAAAAACCCAAGGGGAGACTCTTCCAAGGGACTTTGCATAAACCCAAAATGACTGGCTGTAATAGCCACGTGGACCCAGCCAGCTGAGTTTCTGAAGAAAGCGGAGGCAGGGAGTTATCCGTCACTATATATTTCTACCGTGTTTCCCCAAAAATCAGACCCTGCCTTATATTTTTTTGAAGCCTGAAATAAGCTCTTGGCCTTACTGCCATGTGCTCAAAAGCCCGATTGGGCTTATTATCAGGGGAGGCCTTGTTTTGGGGAAACAGGTTCTCTATCTATCCCAGAGGTCTTGGCAAAGCCTTTCTTAAGCACACGGTGTTGCTCCTACCTCCTGCTCCTGGTGGATCCTGGGAACTTTCCAGAAGAAAAGTCCAGGGGAAGGTCAGTCAAGGATCTCACTCCCTTGATCCAGCATTACCTTCCCCAGAAGCCCTTTACGGAAGGTGTAGATGAATTCACAGGCTGCTGCGTTGTAATTGGGGACCAGTATGTTCACGTTCCCTGCCGAAAGGAGGAGAAGCCTCAGTGCTCAGCCCAGGTGGTCTTTCCTCCCCAAAAGGAAAAAAAACAAAAACCCTCGAGACTTGTAGAGTCAGAACAACCTGGTCTATTAACACTTGGCCTTCCGTTAAGCCTCCATCCCTGGGCTCTGCCATCACCCACTCGTGGACTCAGAAGCACCTTCCCCCCTGCCCCCCCCTGTGGCCTGTGGCCAGAGAGCTCCCCAGTGACAAGAGGACAAGGACTCACCTGTGCCAGTCAGGACCTGGACTTTTTGTATCTTGCCCAGGTGCCGTGCTATGCTTTTGAGTACGCTCTCCACCTCATCGCAGGGGCCACTCAGCCCGTAACGCTCCACATAACTGCAGAATAAGGGGGGGGAGATGCCTGAGGCTTATGGAGGGTCCCCCTGTGGCCCACACACAAGCTCAGGGGCTGTCTCACCTGAATTGCTGCTGCTGGTTCAGCACATAGAGAAGATAGTCAGCAATGACCTCCACTCCCACCAGGTGATCAAGAATAGCTCCTGAGTAAAGGAAGAAGAACAGGAAAAGGTAGAGGTAGTCCTGCTGGCGAAGTAGAGCAGGCAGCGGCACAATGGCTGCAACCCAAAAAACTCCAGACACGGAGCGACAGAGCTAGAAAATCAGACTTAAGGGTGGATGCCAATTTGGAGAGGAGGCAACACATCTGGACTCTATAGACATTAAACAAACACTGCAGGTATTAGACTCTCAAGGCTGTGGAAACAGCAAATGTCACCCTCCACTAGTAAGTTTCACACAAGGAAATGTTAGGTTACACAAAGGAGCAGGCGATGAGTTACAGGGAAAGAGAAGCCCAAGTCAAAACTGCTGGGCAAAGTGATTGCTGACTGGCCTCCTTCCTTGGCAAAGCAGACCGATTCCAGGGCCCTTCTGTGCTCATCCAGCAGGACCCAAAGGCTCCCTCGCCCACCAACCCTATCATTCACATCTTCACCTTTGGTTGCCTGGCCTGCCTTTTCTTCAAGGGCTCAGGACAGCTTCCATGGGGCTCTTCCTTCATTGGATCTTTGCTACAATCTGGCCAAGGGGGATGGAGAGGGACCCAACATCAGTCAATGAGGGTTTGTGGTTTACAGTGAACTTGAATCTAGTTCTCTCGATTCTGGACCAAGTCCTTAATTTCATTTATTTATTAAATGTGTACGCTTCCTAACCCTCTGCCAAACAACCCTGCGGGGCTTACAATGTTCTAAATAACGAAGAAAACCATTATAGGATTAAAACCTTAAAACGTCAGGCATTAAAAGCTAAAACCTTAACATTGATGTTAAAATGGTTAAAAAACAATGTGTAGATGGGCTGGAGGTGAGATCTTGTACTGGTCTACTAATCGCCTCCAAAACGGGCCACCCCATTGGTGTATAACCACCTGTTCCATATTGTAAGACTACTCAGAGTCCCCTCACCACATAGTGCCAGCTTCAGCCCCGTCTCAACGGACTCAATTTGGGGACACAGCACCCCAGGAGTATCCAGCAAGTACATGAGGGGCTTTTCAGACACCTGGAATAGGAAGGTATTGGATTCAGTTTTACAGTCTCAAAAACTGCCACAGAGAATTATAGGACACGATGATTTCCGACATGCCGAAGAGCTGATTGAAGACATCAACTTGTTTCACATTTTCTTTAGAGTTACCCACCATGACTAACAAAATCAAGGTTGCTCAACCAACTTTTATACCCAAAACAGGATTAAACTCCCAGCATCTACAATCTTTAACCGCTACATCAAAGTGGCTCTTGGGACATAAGGCACAATTGTTTGAGACATAAGGTTTTAAAAACTGTTATAAAGCATACAATTGGTTACTAGATTTGGTTGCAATTCTTTATTTCCATGAAGGACTGAAATGTTACATGGACATGCACCTCTAAGTCGACAGGTGTTGGACTATGCCACGTTATTAATCCCCATTATCCCACCCAGATTTCCTCTCTAATGAGAACGAACCAGGAAGCCGCTCTGTTAAGAAGATCAACCCCACTATCAGTGAGTCAAAAGGGAGAAGATGGGATGAGAAAGAGGGTGCATCTACCAAGCTTTGCTGACGATGATCGGCTCTCTCGGGCACCCACTACCTAGGGTGTATTCAGGTGTTCTCTACTTAAGAATCACCATTTCGAATAAGAACCCAAGTCTGTGCACTTGTCCCCATTTGGCGTAGAAACTCTTAGTTTACCTGGATCTTGGTCAGAACCGCTTTGGTTATACCTGGTGCCCCACCAACTGCCGTGGCTTTTCCTTTGTTGCAGGGCAAGGAAGAAAAGAAAAACACAATGATGTGCAATCGAACACAGCAAAGCTTAGCTTGTCGTGTTGTCAGTGGCTGAGGAACTAATTGTCCCTTTTGCTTCAGGCCAGTAATCAACCATAACCAAAAGGAGATCTTGGCTCCTCCTTGGCTCACCAGTCCTTTTCTGGCAATCATGCAGGGATGTTTATTTATTTATTTATTTATTTGTCGCATTTCTATGCTGCCCAATTCCTTAGGGACTCTGGGAGGCTTACAGCAAAAAAACCCCAATGTGAACAATATCCCATAAAAATTTTTATGTCTCATCCCCACATAACTGTGTCAACCCAGTTTCCACTATTGCTGGACAGATTTCTGAAAAACTCACACTCTCCAACAACTCTTTTCTTGAACTTACTTGGCTGGGTTTTTAAAATTTTAAATTTCAAAAGAATTGATCACTAATCACTAATTCACTAATGTGAAACATTCTGCAAAGTTGAACCAGACCGCCATGTTATCAGGATTATATCATGCTCACGACTTTCCTCCTTGTATATCGATTCTACTGAATGCTCTATTCAAATGTATCGGTTTGCTTGACCAGAAGCAACAGGAAATACCTTTCCTGAGGTGTAGCTTTCTCAGTGAATTGATGATTGAGGATTTTCCCACATTCGGCACACCGATCACCATGATGTTGTTATCCACATTCTGGAACCAATCAGAAACAGTTGAAAGTAACCTTGACAGCACACTTGGCGCAAGCAAGAAAGAAAAGGAAGATTTTGGCATATTTCTGGAGGGTGACATATATGGAAACGTCCTTTTCAATATCCAGGATCTCATTAACTTCAGGCCAATGATGGTTGAAACCCGGGCCTGTGCCAACCCCTAGGAAACATTTCTTCTCTTTTTTGAGATGCTTGTAAGGCTGGAAAGCAGCAACCTACAAAAGCCAACTCCGTGCGTCCTGGAGCCTTTGCTCGGAACATCTGCTGGCATGAACAGATGATGTTCTTAATGAAATCTGCATTTTAAAAAGAAGTATTCCTGGCGGCTGGAAAAGATGGAAGCCGCAGGGGTTATCTTTTAAAGCACAATGCAGGAAAATGCTCAATTATTTGTTAACCTTGTAAAATTTAGAATTTCTCTGAGGAACTTGTTAACAGGAACACACACACACACACACAGGATGTTTGCTCTGATTCATGATTGCCTTTGTCGAGGCAATTATTTGCCATTTTATTTAATTTTAGGGAAGAAAGTAAAGGAGGACCATCCAGAACTTCTGACAAGACAAGTGCCATCCTGAATAAAGAGAGCTCCTGATCTTCAGGTTAGGGTCCTCTAAAGTTATAGGCGATAAGAGAGAACCAGTTTGGCAGAGTGGTTAGGGCATCAGGCTAGAAACCTGAAGACTGTGAGTTCTAATCCCACTTTAGGCCCAAAGCTAGCTGGGAGAACCTGGCCCAGCCACATTCTCCCAGCTCTAGGAAGGAGGCAAACCTCTTCCGATAAACCTTGAAGCCAAGAAAGCAGCAGAGACTTGTCCAGGGTCGTCATCAAGACCTACATAAAGGTGTACAAGTATGCGTGCGTGCATGCACACACACACACTCACTCACTCACGTACGTACAGAGGGCAGATCTAATGGAGTGCTAATCAAGCCCACCAGAAATGAAGTTCCACACATCAGGAACATTGCCACAGAAAAGGCCAGGATGGTCCTTTTTGTTCTTAACCAAGTGGTTATTTAAATACAAAGGAAAAGCACAGCAATGTTTTTGTTCTCCAAAATGTCCCATTTAACTCACCTCCGCCCTCTGATAACGCTGGCTGTTTTTGATCAGTCCTGAGAGAATGGGAACAAGCTACAGGAAAAGAAAAGACAGATCCAGTGAAAGTACAGGTCTTTTTTGTCCTTAGATAGAGGGAACTAAGGTTCCATGCCTCCTTATCTTTCTCTCTTTCCCCCTCCCCCACAGCTGATTAGAGACAAGGTCAATTCATTCATTAAGAAACGTAAAAGGCGGACTTCCGGTTTGGCGTCATGGCGATGCGGTCGGGGAAATTGAGATTTGTGGTGATAAAATTGTAAGGTAAATATACAGATTAATAGATCAGATTGTTTTCATGATTAATGTTGATGTTAAGAAGCGATGGAAAAAAATTTAGGTAGAGCAGTATTGAATTTTGATTTATAATTGAATTTATAACTGAATATAAAAATGAGCTTTGTTTTAGTCTCCTCAGGGTGCCGTCAGCCAGACAATGCCGGCTGGCGACCCCCAGGGGGAGGGCCTTCTCTGTGGCAGCCCCTACCCTCTGGAACGATCTTCCTCCAAAACTGAGAACAATTGCTGACCTCCGGACTTTTCGTCGGGCCCTGAAAACTCATCTCTTTCAGCTTGCTGGTCTAGCCTGACCCCGCTGAATTTTTAAGATCTGTATTATAGGGTTGGGTATTTTAAATATTTAATGGTTAATGGTTTTAATTTTTAGCCAAAGTTATATGCTTTTTTAAAGAAATTGTTTAACTTTTGTGTACTATTTTATTTGGCTGTTCACCGCCCTGAGTCCGCAAGGAGAAGGGCGGTATACAAATCTAAACAAACAAATAAATAAATAAATAGTAGGAGATTAAGATGTATGATGAGATAATAGAAAGATTTAAATTAAGGTGTTGGAATTTATGTTAAAATTATTTGTTCACATTTGTTAAATTAGTATATCTATTTGTGACCGGACCAAGACTTCGTTCTTGAAAACAATTCTTTTTTTTTTAATGTTTATGTTGGAAAAAATAAAATAAAATAATAGTAATAGTAATAGTAATAGTAATAGTAATAATAATAATAATAATAATAAGAAGAAGAAGAAGAAGAAGAAGAAGAAGAAACGTAAAAGACTGCCAGCTCCACAGCTCCTTTGTACCAACTGCTTTGCTTTATCTTTCACTGAATAGGAAGATTGGTTCTAGAATAAAGAGCTCTCATCATCTAGGCTTATCGTACTAGAATATAATTTTGTACATTGGAATTTTACCTTCTCGATATTTTCGTCTGTTAAGCAATCAGTGAAGACAACGTGCTGCAAACCTTGTTGTTCCAAAAGTTCCAGAATTCTCTAAAAGCATATCAAAGAGATTCATTGGAAGTATTAGTGCTGTTGTTATTATAATTTAGATTCATTATAGCCACCCAGCTTACTAAATATATTAGTAAGGCAAGAGGCTTTATTGATTACTTAATCAATAAAGTAATCAATAAGGCAAGAGTCTGATGAAGAAGCCAGGTGTTATCAAACAGGCAAAAGCAAATCTGAAATCAGACACAAAATAACAACAGCGAGAGTTCAAATTCCCTACGGCAAAGTTAGCATGAATTGTTTGACAGGGCCAACATTCTAACAAGCAATCCAAGCTGAAAGAACTAGTTCCCATCCTTATTTGGACACTTAAGGGTGTTTCCCAAACTCTGGTTGAGCCTGCAGTCTATGAAAGAGGAAAACCCGACAAAACTGTACTCACCGACTTGTGGGTCAGATCTGCCAAATCCATTTTATTCAACACCAGCAAATGTGGACGGATCCCCAGGACTTCCTTCAAGACAGGATTTCGCCCGGAAAGTGGAATGTGCATGTGCTAAGGAAATAAAGACCCACAATCCAGATGCACAACGGGGAGCACAGATCTACTACCTGCACCATGAAGACTGATAGATGAAGACAGCATGGGAGCCCAACTTCTCATTCTCAAATTCAGAACTTAGGAAGGACAGAGGAAATTGTAGGCTGGCCACCTTAATTAGTCTGTTCTATATAAAGTGGTGGAAATGAGAGTCAACGGAAGAAAGCAATTTCTGCAATACTATTGAAGAACACAATTTCTTCAAAGAAAATCAGCATGGATCCCACAAAGGTAAATCCTGCCCCAACAATATAAAAAGCTGTGGAAACCGTGAAAAAGGGCAACCAGCGTCTCTAAAACAAAACACTGGAGGTCAGAACTAAACAAACTTCTGGAGTTTTGAACCCATATGCAGAGTTTCCTTTCCCAGCAATAAGATGGCCTACTTATTGTTTACCAATAACATGCTCTCATGACCTCCTGGTCACCCTCTACTCAGGCAGCCCCTCAGTTCTGGAAGAGGGAGGGATGTTTTGGTGCCCAAAATGTTCCATGTGGAAAATCCAGGGTATCTGGAAGAGGCAGACTGAGATGCTGCAGGTAGGGAATATAAGCCAACCTGCCCCTCCTGCCCTCTTGCGGGGTTTTGTGGCTGTTCTTCAGCTGAGAGACAGGACAATCCACCATGGTGCTGGTCTCTCTTGCAGACAGAGCAATGGGGAAGAGACAGGAAGCCCCCAGAGAGCCTGCCCCATAGCACAGCCCGGTTGGAGCTGGTGTTCAAGAGCCGGAATGGTCTGTATTCAGGATCCACCTGTTGGGTGCAATCCAACCCCAACCCCTCAATCACTGCAGTGATCTCTTTTAGATCGATTGATCAAGGGTTCCCTTAGAGAAGGAAGAGTCCAAAACTATGCAGAAACAAGCCTTGTGGTCTCCAGCACAGCCAGGCCAGAAGGTGGACTGGGGGGGGGGGGGGGGGCAGCCACTGGATGGAAAGAGGCCGGTTATTTGCAGATCCCTGATCTCGACTGCATCATCTCAGCCAGACACTTCCACGCACCCCATATTGCCTGCACAGATAGCCTTAGGAACCTAGGGCTGGAAGGGGCCCGGGAGGTCCTCTAGTCCAGCCCGAAAGGCAGGAGTCCTTATACCAGCCCGGACGATCGGCTGCCTTGTTTCGGCTCCACACCAGAACACCTGCTCCGTTCTCTGGGATGCCCGAGGCAGAGGCGAAGGCTCGGGTAGGGGGTGCTGGGCCAAGGAGGCTCCACGGAGGCGGTGCAAGCGGGGCTCTCTCTTTCCCTCCCTCCCTCCCGCCCCAGCCTCTCCTGAGCAAAGCGAGCGCCGCGGGGCCCGGGCGAAGGATATGCGGGCGTCGTGCACCTCCAGCAGGCCGTCCACGGAGCGCAGGCTCTTCCTCATGTCCTTCAGCCCTGCGGGAGGAAAGAGGCACCGTTGCAACCTCCGTCCCGCCCGCCCGACAGAGGCTCCTCGCCCGCCCGCCCGCTGCCCCGGCCGTGCCTCGAGCCATGTGCCCGGGGAACCAGCGCGCCACGTCGCGTCCGCCGCACTCGAAGCGCTCCCGCCAGCCGCCGCCGCCTGCCGCCCGCAACAGCGCCGCCAGCCGCATCCTGCACCGTCCGGGGACCCAGGAGGCTGCTCCGGCCGAGGCGGTGCGCGCGGATGACGACAGCGAGGCGCGCCCGGATGACGTCTGCGAAGCCCCGCCCAGCAGAGGGGGCGCTTGTGACGCCATGACTGGGAGGGCGTGGCCGGCGCTCAGTCGCCCGTCGGGAGGGCCGAGGAGGAGGGAGGAGGAGGAGGAGGAAGCAGAGGGGGCGTGCCGGGCGCTCGGCAGCCCTGGAGCCCGAAGGCGCGGAGAAGGAGCCCCCCGGGGAGGAGGAGGAGCAGGTGAGGCCGCTCTCGGACTGCGGGCTTGGCGGGGAGGGCGGCTGAGCCGCCGCGCCTGACGGGGGAGCTCAGCGGCCCCCAGTCTGCCCTCCCGAGACCCCCAGGAAGCGTCGCCCGGCAGGCCTTTCCTCGCCTTGGCCCGGCTGGGTCACTCAGGGGCACGGAAGGTCCCTCAGCCCAGCTCCCCCTCCCCCCTCCCTGCCTGTCTATCCCATCTCTCTCTATCATCTCCACAATGTGTCCATCCGTCCATCCACTCCCCATCTCCTTCCTTCCTTCCTTCCGTCCGTCCGTCCGCCTCCATCCCCTGGGTCTCATCTGTCAAAGGTGGGGCAAAACCCCCATCAGTGTCGGGGCTGCCTTTGGGGTTGAAAGCCACCCTTGGTGGTCCAGGTGGGGGTTCTGCCCTGAGCCCCCTCCTCCCCTCTCTCTCTCCCTCCTCCCAGCCCCCCGCAATGAGCTCCTCCGACCACGGAGACCCCTTGGCGGCAGCTGAGCTGGACCCCAGCCAGGCCCATCAGGAGGAGAAGCCCATCCAGGAAAAAGCTGACTGCAGCCCCGGGCAGCTGCCTCCCGAGGGGGCCGGTCACCCCAAGAGCTACTGCCAGGCCTGGCTCCTGGCCCCGCTGGAGGACGCCAGGTTCCTCATCTGCTGCACCAACTGGTATTAGCTGCTCTTGGACCGGGCAGCGCACCAGACTGCCACCGAAAGGCCCGGCACCCATCTTGAGGCTCCAAGACGCATCTCCCGACAGGCTCCGGATGTGTGGCTGTTATTAAAACACGGGGAGCGGGATTGGCTTTACTCACCACAGGCTGTGTTTGTACTATTTGCTTGGTTAACTTAATCATGCTTTCCTAATTCCCCAGCCATGTTCTGACGGTGGATGATGTTGGTACTGTATCCAACCCGTTTTTGTTTTTTTGAGATGTAAAAGAGGTTGTGATCATCTAGTTTCTGAAATCACCAGGTAGAGATTCTTTCTGCTGCTTTAATTCTGTCTATATTTCACACTGTGCTCTTAAGCATGGTTAGCTTAGCTGAATAACAGAAAACCCAATTTCCTGGATTCACACATTGTGCTATGTGAGCTATAAACTCCAGGGCTGGGTTTGCACAAAACAAACAAAAATGCGACTTAACGTTTCTTGTGAATACAGCTATGGTTAGGCTGAGAAATGTAAGAAAGCAAATATTTAAGGCACATTTCCTCCCACACTTGACTTGTAGACCTATCTGAAGACTTTTTGCCCTGCAAAAGGACCGATAGAGAATAACAGCCAGGGGATTCTCTTTTTTCTCTATATGAGAAGAACGTGCTCTATAAATATGCTCTAAGCTTTATTCAGGACTTCAGAAAGAATTTGAGCCTTGCATAAAAAGATTTTTCTCCCTGAATATAAGTCTGAGTGGACAATGACTTTATTATCACTGTTGTAAGATTAACTCAGTGACGGTGTCATAAAATATTAAAAAAGTGATTAATGAACATGCGTCACCATCTTACTCCCTACACCACAACTAGTTTTTGAACCACATGGGTCACTGGAATTATGGCCACCCACTACTGAGTTTCTGATAAGCAGAATTTCTAACGAAAGGTTTGGTTTATAAAATACAAATTATGTGACTGTTTTGGGAAAAGCAATGACAGCATATTACAAATATTAACATTTTATAGTATTTTGATCACATTTTCTTTCAATCAACTTAGTTAATACTTGGATGTGAGAGCAGCAGGAAATTTCAATACCAGGAGAAGAAGAGCCCCAAAAAGCATTCCGGAAGGCATCTGTCAGTCATTGGGTTCATCCGGCTGCTAAGAATACAAGGATCCCTCCATGAAGTCATCGGAAGTTGAGAGGGGAATGAGCGTAGAGAGGCTCACAGATGAGCCAGCCACACTGCATTCTAGTAAAGTTGTGTAAACTTCAGTTAATTTAATGTTCAGCAGGCGACATGAAATCAGATAATTGGTTTGAAGAACCACTGTTGGCAGTGGATAAGTGTGCCATGTAAATGCAGAGATTTCCAGGCTTTTTGTTCCTGTACAGCTGGGGTGTGCGCCAGATCCAGCCTGCGGGGTGCTTAAATCCGGCCCTTGGGGCCAGCCTGGAAATATCAAAGGACCGGCCCACGGTGCCTCTGCCAGCTAAAACGGCCACGTGTGGGCCCCCTGCTGCCCGTTTTTGGCTTCCCTGGCCTCCAGCAGCACTCTGCCAGCCAAAAACAGACTGTGCAGCCTCGTGGCCCACTTTTGGCTGGCACAGTGTTGCTGGAGGCCGAAAACTGGTTGTGTGGGGGCCTTGGGAGGCCTCCATGGGCCCCGTTTTTTGGCTGGCAGTGCTGGAGGCATCCGTCCTGGCCTCCCCCTCCCCAGCTGCCTGCAGAGAACTACAATGGGGATCCTCAAAGAAATCCAGTTTGACATCCCTACTATACAGTAATAAGGACGTAGAACACCTGCTTTTAGTAACCCCCAGTTTGCATTTGTGAATAAGTATGGCTAATGTTGATTAGAGCTTCTCTCAAACAAATCAACTTTATAATCCATGAAGATGTTTCAAACAGATCATAGTTAAAAATGACTGCATTCATACAGCGGATTAAGCAACACAGACACATATATTGCTCAGCACAGTGTGAGAAGAAAATTTGTGGAGAAGCCTCGGCAGCACTGAGGGAGTATTATAAAAGTACGTTTAAGACAGTAGGTGGGTTTGTGCAGAATGCAAATCTATAGCTTATCACATCATCACATTGGTATAACAGACCAAATTATAAACCAGGCTTAAAAACAGACTAGGTTCTTTTGTGTAATAAGTCAAAGCCAAATAATTCCCAAAATAGCTTAAAATGCATGTATCAGTGACTCAATAAGCCAAAATACGGTTCCTAATTTGTGGCTTAATGCTTTGTATAAATTTAGCCATTGCAATTAAAGGTGTCGGCTCGTTTTCCATGGTAGGTGGTGACTTCAGGAGCATTTTAGGAAGAGATGAGGTAGAAACAGCGACATAAGCAAAAGGTTATTTAAACGGGATAATGCACACCGTTGGGATATTAGTGTTGCCATATCTTTGAACAAAATTACTTCCAGTGATTAACTCTGGGAGCCAAGATTCCTGGAACCTTATCAGACTAATTAAAAGAATTCCCCACCGTTTCCTGATCTTTGGTGGGAAAAGTAGGACAGGAAAAGGCGGCGCCGTGTCATTTGCCAGCTTCCAGCCTCGCAGGTGGAGCCTCCAGGAGCGAGTCGTAGAGTTGGATGAGGCGGTTTGCTTCTCTCCAGCCAGACAACAAGGCCCCGTGGGTGGTGGAATAGAAAGAGCGATGGGTGGCCTCTCCCGCAAAGAGAAGCTGGGGCAGGGCCTGTCAGGAGAAGGGGCAAAAGTTATTCCTGAGCCTAACCCAGTGGTTCCCAACCTTTATTTGGCCACCTCTAAAATCCTGATGCCCCCCCACCACCACCACCCAGACATAGAATTCTTACTATTCAAAAAGTGAACTCCTACTCACGCGGAGGAAGCCTGAAAAGCCACTAACTTGGTTTAAACAAGGTCCCAAATTGCCCCCATTAAAAATCAAACTGCCTGCTTGTGGGGCGCAGGCCCCATGTTGGGAACCACTGGTCTAACCAACCCAGCCATGGCGAAAGGTAGAACAGTTCTCGGGATGTGGCAGCTATCAATCAACCCAAGTACCCCACTGGAAAGCCTGGCAGACAGAAATCTGCTTCAGGGCACTGAATCCAGCCCAAAGCCTTGCTTTGCCTTTTGATGGCTTTCCTGGTGCTTCTGAGATGGTTACATCTGGTTTCTCAATTTAATTCATAATTGAAGATTATGGAGATGTGTTTGTGGGTGGGTGTTGAACTATAGGCTCGGCCCTGAGACTGACAAGAATAACCAGCCAATCAACTTACTGGCTTGTCAAATCCAAGCAGAGAACCAGCTCGCTGGCGTAGTTAAGGCACCGGGCTAGGAACCAGGAGACTGGGAGTTCCAGTCCCACCTGAAGCATCAAAGCCAGCTGGGTGACTTTGGGGCAGTCATTCTTTCTCAGCCCAACCCACCTCACAGGGATGTTGTCGTGGGGAAAAGAGGAGGAAGGAGTATTAGATATGTCCATTATACCAGAGTTATTTAAATAAAGGTGGCATAAAATCTTAACCAATCCTTTATCCATCAAAACCCTTTTCAGGTAGCAAAGTAACATTTGAAGTTCACAGATCTTCAAAGGGCCAGGGCTGAGAAAGGCTGCTCTAGACCCATCACGGTTACCTTGGAGTCAGAGGTGTCCTCAGGGAGGGGCTGAGCAAGCCGATCAACGTCATCCCCAGAACTTCCTACAGCTATATAACTGTAGGATCCCTTGGTGTAAGGTTCACTACGCCATCTAGATCTCAGTATATTCTTCGGAGGAGCCAGTTGTGGATTTCCTGATCAAAACAAATACAGCGCAAATTAACTTTTTAATTTCTACTCCGAATTCATTCGAATTACACCCATACCTTTTTTAGCAATTTGAAAATATAGAGTCCACCAGGAAATCGCCATGTTGAGGGAAGGCAGGATGGGTGCAACTTCCTTCAATCCTCCCTCCCTCCCAAACTGGGTAGAAAATTTAGGCCCACCTTTCTAGCAGAATCCTGAGGTAGCTGCTCAGAGTCGAACTGGCTGGCATATAATTTAATTTAATAGATAATGAGAGTAATACTAAGGCATGGTTACACATCATCCGGCACTTGCCCAGAAAGACCACATACCTGTTGTTTTACGAAATATTTGAGTCAAAGTTGTAAGAACTTCAGAATCTGACAGGGTCTCCATAAATTCAGATTCTCTTCCAGCGATGAAGCCGCAAAGGATATGGCCGTGCCTGTAAATTCCAAGACAGGAGGAAAAACAAGGCAAAGCTAGGCCCAAAGGTGCTTTTTCCAAAAGGAAACTGGATTCTGGGGTTTTTTTTCTTTGAAAACATTTCACTTCTCATCCAAGAAGCTTCTTTAGTTCCACCTGACTGGCAGGCAGCAAATAAACTTAATAAATTCTACTTTATTTACTTGTAAGATCTATCGTAAAATAACATAGCATCAGCAGATGGATAGCAACTCTGCAAAGCTTGCAAACATCATTATGGGTTACGGAGTACTGTAACTTGTTTGCTGTTCCTGCTTCAAGCCCAGCCGCTCCCTCTGCTTTGAGATCCATGCATGATCTGAAAGGGGTTTTAACTATGGGCCAAATTGATTTAATTGGATTTTAATACTGTTTTAAATTTTGTATTTTTGTATTTTATTTGTTGGCTGTCCACCGCCCCGAGCCCTTCGGAAGAAGGGCAGTATATAAATATAATAAATATAACATAACATAACATGATCAAAGCTTTGCTCCCACGAGAGCTTCCCTTCCCCAGAAGCCCATTTCAATCCCCCCCCCCGTCTCCCCCTCACCTCTCAGGGGGCTGGAGAACAACATAGCCAGCAATCTTCTGGAACCAGCTATTTCTCAAATCAGCAGGACGCTCCTCCAGTGGGGACTTGTTTTCCCACACCACCTCAATTATTTCAGCGTCCGGCTTCCAGAATGGTTCTTCAAATTCCAAAATAATTTTATTGGAAGTCCCAAAACCTAAACGTCGTATTGCTTCCAGCTTCTGGGATGGGAGAGGAGGGCAAAAAAAGGACTCCTGGTGTTCTTTGAGGAAACCTACAAAGAGGGAAATGATAGAGCACAGATTAGAGCCAACCAGAATTTGAGGGAAATTCCTCCAAACCTTTTTGAATAAGTTTATTGAGGAAACATTCAAGAACACCACAGGAGCTGAAGTCCAGGAAACAGGATGATCTCCTGTTTGTCTGATGGTGTTTTAACTGGTTATGAAGGCCAGAGAAATACTTCAGATATCAAAAATGAGAGTGGCTTAACACACTTTTGTGCGGAAAAATATAATATTTTGATTGGCCTGCCTTCTTTTTCTCAGTCTTCTAATTAAAAGAGAGAAAGAGAAGGAATGAGGAACTCATTTGATAAAAGGGAGGACAAAGTTCCATTCCCAGGGCTGATGGTGCCTTCTGCTTCAACATTAACTTCTTTGTTTCCTGATTTCACAGAGAAAACATAACTTTAGAGATCAGCAGCTCAGGGCCTGAGACACGCACCCAAACACATGCGTACACGCAGCCATTCTAAAGTAAATCCAACGAATACATTTATAATTATTGTTTCTATAGAAATGTTCCAGTGTTATACACTGAAGATGCTTTTATAAGCAACCACTTATAGACATTTTTTAAAAAAATAAAGCAACAAAGTGACATTAAATAAACTGAATCCTTTAAAGAAAATTTACATGTCAGAGACTAACTTGGCACCGATTCCACTTTGTGTGGTCCACTGAATCTTTCTCAGTTTTAATACGGATGACATTGGTCACTGCCATTTTGAGGCAAGATATACAAAAAAACTATAAAAACATAATCCTACAAGTGAGGATTATCCTGAGGCCTAAAGTAACAAGTGTTTCCTTTACAGGGGGCTTCTCCCTGGCCTTCTCCAGGTGACTGCTTGCTAACCAGGCAGCCACACATTGACCAGGCAGCCAAAGTAAAGCTCTTGTGTCGTAGTACAGAATAATGTTGACCCAAACTGGCCACAAGACCACGTGCAGACAGCCACTGAGATTTACCTAAAGGCACCGTAACGATGACGTGGTCTGCCAAGAACTTTTCTCCGTCTTCACAT
Organism: Masticophis lateralis; assembly: GCA_030761175.1. Lineage (NCBI taxonomy): Eukaryota > Metazoa > Chordata > Lepidosauria > Squamata > Colubridae > Masticophis > Masticophis lateralis. The sequence goes on from JAUDYJ010000004.1 coordinate 129,430,022, forward strand.
TCCACCTGCACGCCAAAGAGTCGGCCTGTGGAGCCCTCCTCCTCCAAGTTGGACCTTCCCCAATGGATTGTCTTCACCGGCTTGTCAAACAGCACAAGGCCTTCGGGTAGAGATGCCACGATGTGGTCTGTGAGGCCTTGAAAACCGCTAGGAGGAACACACACAAAAGTGGGCAGCCTGAAATGTACTCCGGGGCCAATCTGCTCTTATTAAACCGGAGGTTCAGAATCCAAAATGCCCTCTATAAAAAAGGAGAAGCTCCAGAACAGGGGAGGGAAATAAACCTTAAAATTCCATCCAGAGGAGAGATTATAGAAGGCGTGAGGCAGGTAAAGGAATTGCTGAAGAGCATCTACTTAACAGAAACTCCCACATGCAAAAGCACACGCAGGTCTCTTGGGTGAGACTCATTTTGTCCTTCCAAAGCTAACACCCAACATCTACCTCTGAGCAATGGAGTCTCCAGGACAACCAGAAAAAACTCGGGGTTGAAGAAACAGGAAGTTCATGAAATTCTTTTTTAAAACGAGAGTTGGGAGGGGGGAACTCACTTGGGAAAGGTGCAGTCCAGGCCAGGAAGCATGGTGTACTCCCCAAAGGGCCCCAGAGCCAACTCGTCCAGGCTGTCAGTCGCATTCACACAGCACTCCATGTTGAAGTAAGCGTGCAGGACGGCCAGCTTGAGGCGCCTGGTCTCTTCCCCGTCCGGCGATTCCTCCAGCTTCCGGGCTATGGCCTTTTTCAGGTACTCCCCCACGCTGGGCACCGGTGGATGATCCACGTGCATAAAGGCGCGTGCTTCTTCCAGAAGACCCGAAAAGAAGGTCCCCATGGAATCCACCACCTCGGGGTCCAGCTCCCGGCCCTGGCTGGAATACCAGGCGAAGGGCCCTGCCGGATGCCCCTGCACTTCCACCTGCTGGTTTTCTTCGGACAGAGCATCTTCCTCCAGCAAGCCGGCCTCCGATGCCAGCTGGAAGACGGGGTTTTCCTTGGAAGGGCCGTGGATCCACTGCGCACCCACCTCCACCACGCCCTTTCCTGGGGGAAAAAGTAGCCCCTCTTTCATCCAAGCTTCCCCCACCGCACCGCACCCCACCCCCGCTCCGCTCCGCTCCCCAAGAGCCACGGTTTGCAGGGCACCTGGCAGGGTCTGCCTCCCACCTGGGGAAGCGGGGCTCCATCCTGGGGCTGATGGCAGGATTTGGCCCCTCTCCTCCCCCCTGGCCCTGCAAGCGAGCCCCCATCCCCCCCCCCCAAGCTCTTGGGAAGCCTGGATGGCCGCCAAGGGATCCGGCGCTCGCCCGGCTGGCGCTTCGGAGGTGCCAGTCGCCCCGCCTGCCTCTGCCTTCTCTGCCCGCCTGGGCTCTTTCTCCGCCCTCCGTCCCCGCTCACCGAAGTGGGCGCTGCGGATGCGGCCCCCGACGCGGCCCGAGGCTTCCAGCAGGCGCAGGTGGGCGGAGAAGCGCCGGGAGCCCCGGAGGAGCCGCTGCGCCGCGCCCAGCCCCGCCGCCCCCGCGCCCACCACCAGCACCCGCGGCCCGCCCGGAGCTCCGGCTCCCGCCATGCAGCCCCGACGCTCCTCCCTGCCCGGCCGGCTCCGCTTGGCTAGGCGGTCCAGGGCCGCTCGGGCGCCGCGCAAAAGCCGGGCCGGAGCGAGAGGCGGACGGGAGGGACCAAAGTTTGTCCGGACGGAGGCACCGCGGATTTCCCACCCGAGAGCCGGGAGAGAATTGGACTCAAGGCACGCCGCCCGGGGTCCCTCCTGCTGTCGGATGGGTGGGTGGCTGTAATATATGGGAAAA